>CM059431.1:8561444-9161444 GCA_030390025.1 Squalus acanthias | reverse complement strand
ATTAACAGTTCCAAAAACAGAAATCTTACAATCTTATTATCAGAGATCCTTATTATCAAATCTTAACTTCGTTACATTTCTACAGTTCTCAGTCTTTATTCCAGGATATCCACCAAAATCAAATGCCTTACAATACCTTGATCCCCGAGGTACAAAGAGTTGTAGACTTACAGAGCTTGCCTCTGAAGCCCGAGAATCGCTTTGCCCCTTTACAGCAAATCTATCATCCCATTTGAAAGTTCAATATTTATATCCTTTTTCAGTGGTATGTCCTTTGAAGTTTTCTGCTGATGTAAGCTAATTATCTCTAGTCATTTTTCTGTTGACCCCTGCTATTCTTACAGTCAGTTCAGCTGGCTGCATTAAGAATCATGTCTCTACCTTTAGGTTTTCAAAGCTTATCATAAAAATGGTGTTTCAGCAGATGCATCTATTTGATGTCATTCTTACCAAGGTCTTCTGTTTGTGTCTTTTTACGACGTGTAAATTAAAAACACCTCAACCGGGTGCACCATTATCTTCTTAGTTACCTTAGCTGGTTGCAACACAGAATCGTGTCTCCTGTGTTTCATTTGATGTCATTTTTACGAAGGCATATGTTTCTTAATTTTCTGTGTTTCTTTCCAAAGTGTAATTTAGGACACCTTAACAGGGTGTGCCATTGTGTTCTTTCCAAGGCTTCAGACTTCAGGAGCTTCCAACCTCCTGTTTCAATAAGGTTATTGATTCAGTGTCAACAACTTATCTTATCTCAATAGCCTGTATGCTGTTTACAGCTTCTCCATTGTTGAGGCTTTTAGATTTTCAAGCCCAGTTTGTCATGTTACAAAGGCCAGAATTCTTTCATAGAATGGTGTATTTTTCTGAATATGGCTTATTCCTTCACAGGCTGATACTCCAGTGCAGTACTGAGGGAGCACTGCACTGTCCAAGGTGCCGTCTTTTGGATAAAACATTAAACTGAGGCCCCATCTGCCCTCTCAAGTGGATGTCAAAGATCCCATGGCACTATTTCGAAGAACAGCAGGGAAGTTATCCCTGGTGCCCTGGCCAATATTTATCCCTCAATCAACTTCACAAAAACTGATTATCTGGTCATTAACACATTGGTGTTGGTGGGAGCTTGCTGTGCGCAAGTGGCTGCCACGTTTCATACATTACAACAGTGACTACACTTCAAAAAGTACTTCATTGGCTGTAAAGCGCTTTGGAACACCATGAGGTTGTGAAAGACGCTATATAAATGCAAGTCTTTCTGTAAAAGCAAAACACTGCGGATGCTGGGAATCTAAAATAAAAACAAAAAATGCTGGAAATACTCAGCATGTCAGACAGCATCTGTGGAGAGAGAAACAGAGTTAACATTTCAGGTTGATGACCTTTCATCAGAACTGGAAAAAGTTAGAGATCACCATTTCTGGTGATTTCAGATCATTTTTCAGACAGCAGGTGCTGGTCAAGGTCCTGCTGCTGCCAGTTACACCTCCTCTAGACCCATCTCTTGTTTCTTTACTTGTCCCATTACCATCTCCTTTTGCCTTGCACCATCATCCCTTTTGTCATTTAATCTCTCTGGCCCTCCATCCTATCACAGACCTTCCCTTTTGTTCTTTCCTCCCCTCCCCACTTTCCCTGGCTCTGCACTTGCTTAAAAACCTGTTACATCTCTAACTTTTTCCAGTTCTGATGCAAAGTCATTGACCTGAAACGTTAACTTTGTTTCTCTTTCCACAGATGCTGCCTGACCAGCTGAGTATTTGCAGCATTTTCTGTTTTTATTGAGGAATGAAAGCTTGTCTCACTAAGAATGGTTCATCGTTTTAGGTCAATTTTACTTGAACAAATAAACCAGTCAAATGACCCCCAACAGGGAGGTCATGAACTTTTGGTGTTACTAAGATTTGTAAGTCTCACCTGCACCAAATTTACACCCACTGGGGGGTAACGTTGACTTTAAGAAGGAAATAGATAGATTTCTAGACACAAAAGGCATCAAGGGGTATGATTCTGAGGCCCATCTCGCGTGGGTCTCATGTGTGGGAAGGGGGAGGGCTGGGGAAATCCGTGGAAAAGGGAGTCCCAACCTTTCCTTGTGGGGCCCAGAGGGAGCGGACTCACCTCCCTTCCCAAGCATGAGACTTAAAAAGACTAGAACTGTATTCGCCGGAGCAAAAACGATTAAGGGGAAATCTCATAGAAGTTTTGAGACTGAGGAACGGTTTTGAGAGGGTAAATAGTGATGGTTCACTTGGTAACAAGGGGGCATAAAATTAGGATTATCTATTTAGGATTTAGACTTCCTTATGTACGTTGATAACAGCCAGCTCTACATCTCTGCCACCTTTATTGACCCCACAACCACCTCTGTGTTGTCAGACTACCTGCCTGACATCAAGACATGGATGAATCACAGCTACCGTCAGCTGAATGTCAGGAAGACCAAAGCCAATATTTTGGCCCCCGCCATGAACTCTGCTCCATTGCGATTGATTCCATCTCTCTCCATGACCAGGCAGTCATACCGAAAAAGATTGCACAATACCTGGTCTGTTTGACGGACCTGAGCATCACCATACCACTTGTTTGCACCATAGAATCATCGAATCTTGCAGCACAGAAGGAGGCCATTCAGCCCAATGTGCCTGTGCCGGCTCTTTGAGAGTATCCAATTAGTTCCACTCCCCTGCTCTTCCCCCGTAGCCCTGCAAATATTTCCTTTTCAAATATATATCCAATTCCTTTCTGAAAGTTGAACTTTGTCCATCTGCTGTGTTTCCTACATTACAACAGTGACTATACTCCAAGAGTACTTCATTGGCTGTAAAGCGCTTTGTGATGTCGTGAGGTTGTGAAAGAAAGAAAGAAGAGCATTTTCTATAGCGCCTTTCATGACCTCAGGATGTCCCAAAGCCCTTTACAGCCAATGAAGTAATTTTGAAGTGTAGTCACTGTTGTAATGTAGGAAACGCAGCAACCAATTTGCGCACAGCAAGCTCCCACAAAGTGTAATGTGATAATGACCAGATAATCTGTTTCAGTGATGTTGATTGAGGGATAGATATTGGCCAGGACACCGGGGATAACTCCCCTGCTCTTCTTCAAAATAGCGCCATGGGCTCTTTAATGTCCACCTAAGCGAGCAGACTCAGTTTAACATCTACATCTGAAAGACGGCCTTCGCTCAGTACTGCTCTGGAGTGTCAGCCTAGATTTTTCAGCTCATGTCTCTGGAGTGAGACTTAGAACCCACAACCTACTGACTCAGAGGTGAGGGTGCTACCCAGTCAGCCACAGCTGAAAGGTGCTATTGAAATGCAAGTCCTTTCTTTCTTAATACGATACTAAACGCTATTCGTCTGATATTGAATCAAACACGACATACAGAGGGAATTGGATTTGAAGAAGAAAAATATTAAATGGTGCAGGGAAAGATCAAGGAAATGGGATTAGCGTAGATTGCTCTGATGTGGAGCCAGCACCTGCATGGGCACAGTAAGCTGGATAGACACCTTCTGTGCTGAAATTTCCATGATTCTATGATTCTGTTTGTATACGGCTGCTATATGTACTGGCAGAGGATTCAAAGCAGATGAATTGCCCGCCCTATCAACCTTGGCATGAAGAGAAAAAGAGATGAGAAAATAACTAAACAATGAGGTATTAATATAACACAACAAAATACACAAGCAAATTCCTGATACATGCAAATTTTAATATCCTTCCAAAATGTTCATCGCTTCTGCCCCATCTTGCTATCCCAATCCCCTCAGAGTAAAACGTACACTAAATAACTTGCCTTTCATTGTAAAGTAAAGGGTAAATTTTCCGATTGCATGGCACAGCGCATCGCCAGCCAGAAGGGGTGAGCGAAAATTTGGTGCGTGCCGTCCATGATTATTAATGGATGCAAAAACCATGAGCCAAGTTCAACGCAATTTCCCCAGCCTGCAGTCCTGGAGGGCAGACATCAACACAAGGAGCTTTAGGAGCAGAAAAATCTATCTATCCCTCTCCCGCATACGCCAGGATTATATATAATTGAAGGATTCCTGTACCGCCCTTCAGTTCTTTAGACTGATCATTATGGCGAAGGGAGGTCTTCTCTGCGCCTTGAGATGAATCACGCCCCCTTACACGCCGTTGCGTTATTTCACGTACATTAACGAACACTTGGTAATGTTTCACGTAAAGGAAATTGATCCTGCTGCCAATGAAATTAACAGTGGTGCCCTTACAATAATCTGCTTTTAAACCAAGGTATTGATCCAGTCTGAAGTGCGAGCCTTGACGCTCCATGGCCCACGGCAGCGTGCCATGGTTAGCTATAGGAATAAAATTCAAAATGCCATGGGTCAAAGACAATTAAATTCTCTCTTTGCTCTCAACTATGCCTCACAGAAAGCCTCCCATTGTAATTGCCAGGATACATCAATACCAAAGGCATGCTGCTGTTAACTGCAGCTGTTTAGATGCTTTCCGGGCTTTCCATTTCTTTGGAGTCATTGGTAGGCCTGACTGCTTTTGGAAACATTTTTGTTTTGGTGTCTGTTTTGTTTACGTTGACACTACCTCTTTTGAAGGTATTTTTTCTTCTACTTTGCCTTCGTGTCCAGTGCACTGGCCTCCACACGCCAAGCACCAACCCTGTCAGGCAGGACGGATGGCCAACCTGCTTCTAGGCCTCTCCATCAGCCTTGGCTCAGTAGGCAGCCTACTCACCACTGAGTCAGAAGGTTATGGGCTCAAGTCCCACATCAGAGACCTTGAGCACAAACATCTAGACTGACACTCCAGTGCTGTGCTGAGGGAGTGCTGCACTGTCAGAGTTGCTGTCTTTTCGATGAGATGTTAAACTGGGGCTCCGTCTTCCCTCTCAGGTCGATATAAATGATTCAATGGTACTAGTTCTCCCCGGTGTCCTGAGCAATATTTATCCCTCAACCAACATCGCTAAAAACAGATGATCTGTTTATTATCACATTGCTGTTTGTGGGATCTTGCTTAAATTGGCTGCCACGTTTCTGACATTACATCAGTGACTGCACTTCAAAAAGTACTTTATTGGCTGTAATGATGTCCTGAGGGTGTGAAAGGCATAAATGCAAGTCTTTCTTTCTTTACCGATGCTACTCTGAACCTTTCTGATTACTCTTGCCCTTCTCTTTTGGGAAGGGTCAGATTTCTGCCCAGTGACGACTTGCAGTGGCACTCCGGAGACTTAATGCTTAGGATACTGAAGATCATGAGTGTAAAACCATCATTTCTCTGTCACAGAACCATAACATAAGGGGGGGGAGGGGGGGTGGCAGAAATCAGTACATAGAATCATAGAATGATACAGCACAGAAGGAGGCCACTCGGCCCATCGTGCCCATGACGGCTCTTTGGGAGAACCACCCAATTAATCCCACTCCTCTGCTCTTTCCCCATGAAATTTATTCCCTTCAAGTATTTATCCAATTCTCTTTTCAATGTTATTATTGATTCTCCTTCCACCGCCCTTTCAGGCAGTGCATTCCAGATCACAACAACTCGCTGTGTAAAAAATATTTCTTCATGTCGCCTCATGGCCAGTCAACTTAAATCTCTGTCCTCTGGTTACCGACCCTTCTCCTTATCTATCAAAAACCATTTCTGATTTTGAACACCTCTATCAAATCTCCTCTTTAACCTTCTCTGCTCTAAGGAGAACAACCCCAAATTCTCCAGTCTCTCCACATAACTGAGGGCGCTCATCCGTGGTACTATTCTAGTAAATCTCTTCCGCACCCTCTCCAAGGCCTTGACATCCTTCCTAAAGTGTGCTGCCCAGAACTGAACACAATACTCCAGTTGAGGCCTAACTTGTGTTTTATAAAGTTTTCATATAATTTCCTTGCTTTTGTACTCTATTCGTCTATTAAAAAAGCCAAGGATCCCATATGCTTTTTTATATATTTGACAAGAGAATTGTAGCTGCAGTATTTCCAATATGGACTTTTTTTTAGCGCATTATCACATCTGTCAGAAACGTCTTAAAGCGCTTCACATACAACGGAAAGGTTGGCAGAAAGGGCAATTGGGCAATTGGGAGCATGATACCGGAGATGAAGGGAGTTTGAGCAGGATGGGCCAATACTCATTGGAGTTTAGAAGAATGAGAGAGGATCTTATTGAAATATATAAGATTCTGAAGGGGCTTGACAGGGTAGATGCAGGGAGGATGTTTCCCCTCGTGGGGGAATCTAGAACGAGGGGGCATAGTTTCAGAATAAGGGGGATTTGAATCGGAAATGAGGAGAAATTTCTTCTCTCAGAGGGTCGTGAATCTTTGGAATTCTTTTTCCCAGAGAGCTGTGGAGGCTGGGTCATTGAATATATTTAAGGTGGAGATAGACAGATTTTTGATAGGTAAGGGAGTCAAGGGTTATGGGGAGCGGGCAGGGAAGTGGAGTTGAGGCCAAGATCAGATCAGCCATGATCTTATTGAATGGCGGAGCAGGCTCGAGGGGCCAAATGACCTGCTTCTGCTCCTATATCTTATATTCTTATGTTCTTATGATACTGGACTCATTAAAGAAACAGCTAGATTCTTTTGTGGGATGATAGAACTTTAATATTCTGGAAGGACAAGGTGAAATGACCTTCTTCATCCAAGTCTACCTTGTGGGCTTCTGAGAAGTGTAGTGTCTCTTGTTATGCGGGCAAACACAAGAGCTATTTTGCACATGAGATGAATGACCAAGTTAATCTGTTTTTTGGTGGCGCTGGTTGAGGGAGGAATGTTATAACTCTAATTGGACAACAAATAGATCGCCGGGAAAAAAAATAACAACTGATAGCGTACATCCCCGAAGGTGCAGGCAAGTCATTTGCGCAGTTAAAGAATGGCCGATGGCGAACTGACAGCTTGCATCAAGAAATACTGCCCCGGCGATATTGACCCCTCCATTAACCTGATTGTAATGATCACTTAATGAATGATGCTGGCATTAGAAGCTTTAACACGTGAACACCTTTCCATTACCTTCTATCTTCTCGCGGAACGACAGACGACTAATTGGGTTTGCACCAGCGTGAACTCCTCAGCAGATCCTACCTCTGTCTGATGGAAGTAATGCCAGCAGGGTTAGTAGAGGTCGAAATAATTACCGGCTGTAATGAAGCTTTGAAACTTGAAAATGAAGCGTTTACGTTGACAGTATGCTGATCCCTGCACCAACATTGCAGAGGATCCTGGAATAAACAATGAGAGGGTGTATGCTTAAACCCGCATAAGATTGTAATCAAAGAAACCCTGGAGGCAAAGAGAGGTCCCGTTTTCATATTAAATCTGTCAGCCATGGCTCAGTGGGTCGAACTCTCGTCTCTCAGTCAGAAGGTCGTGGGTTCAAGCCCCACTCTAGAGACTCGAGCACATAATCCAGGCTGGCACTCCAGTGCAGTGCTGAGGGAGTGCTGCACTGTCGGAGGTGCCGTCTTTAGGTTGAGACGTTAAACCGAGGCCTGTTCAGGTAGATATAAAAGATCGATGGTACTTACTGGATAAAAGCAAGCGAGCTCTCCTGGAGTCCTGTCTAACATCCCTCCCTCAACCAACAGCACCAACCAAATGATTAGCAGGTTATTTATCTCATTGGGTTTTTGTGGAACCTTGACGGACACGTATAAGCTGTTACATAGAATCATAGAATTATAGAATGGTTACAGCACAGAAGGAGGCCATTCGGCCCGTTGAGCCCATGCCAGCTCTCTGCAAGAGCCCTTCAGCTAGTCCCACTCTCCCGCCCCTTCCCCGTAGCCCTGAAAAATGTCTTCCTTCAGGTACTTATCCAGCTCCCTTTTGAAAGCCACGATTGAATCTGCCTCCACCACCCTTTCAGGCAGTGCATTCCAGATCCTAACCACTCGCTGCGTAAAAAAGATTTTCCTCGTGTCACCCTTCTGCCAATCACCTTAAATCTGTGTCCTTTGGTTTTAGACCCTTCCGCCAATGGGAACAATTTCTCTCTGTCTAGACCCCTCATGATTTTGAACACCTCTATCAAATTTCCTCTCAATCTTCTCTGCTCTAAGGAGAACAACCCCAGCTTCTCCCAGTGTATCCACGTAATTGAAGTCCCTCATCCCTGGAATCATTCTCGTAAATCTTTTCTGCACCCTCTCTAAGGCCTTCACATCCTTCCTAAAGTGCGGTGCCCAGAATTGGACACAATACTCCAGTTGAGGCCGGACAAGTGTTTTGTACACGTTCCTCATAACTTCCTTGCTTTTGTACTCTGTTTCCATTTATGAAGCCCAGGATCCTGTATGCCTTTTTAATTGCTTTCTCAACCTGCCCTGCCACCTTCAACGATTTGTGCACATATACCCCCAGGTCTCTCTGTTCATGCACCCCCATTAGGATTGTACCCTTTAGTTTATAATGCCTCTCCTCGTTCTTCCTACCAAAATGTATCACTTTGCACTTTTCTGTGTTAAATTTCATCTGCCACGTGTCCGCCCATTCCACCAGCCTGTCTATGTTCTCTTGAAGTCTATCACTATCCTCCTCACTGTTCACTATACTTCCAAGTTTTGTGTCATCTGCAAATTTTGAAATTATGCCCTGTACACCCAAGTCCAAGTCATTGATATATATCAAGAAAAGCAGTTGTCCAATACTGACCCCTGGGGAACACGACTGTGTACCTTCCTCCACTGTTCCCTAAATGTTTCCCTAGCGACACTTGCTCTACTTGACCCACCTCATTCCCCAGAACCAGATCCAGCAATGCCTCCTTCCTCGTTGGGCCGGAAATGTACTGATCAAAAAAGTTCGCCTGAACGCACTTCAGAAATTCTTTCCCCTCTCTTTACACTATTTACTATCCCAGTCTATATTAGGACAGTTGAAGTCCCCCATTATCACTACTCTATAGTTCTTGCAGCTCTCTGCAATTTCCCTGCCACGTGGTGGCCTATAGAATACACCTAGTAGTGTAATGGTACCTCTATTGTTTCTTAACTCTAACCAAATAGATTCTGTCCTTGACCCCTCCAGGACATCCTCCCTCTCCAGCACTGTAATATTCTCCTTAATCAATACAGCCACCCCACCTCCTTTCTTTCCTTCCCTATCTTTCCTGAACACCTTATATCCTGGAATATTTAGTACACAATCCTGCCCTTTTTTGAGCCAGGTCTCCGTTATCACCACAACATCATATTCCCATGTGGCTATGTGCGCCTGCAGCTCACCAACCTAATTTACCACACTTCGTGCATTTACACAAATGCACTGTAAACCTTCTTGTATTCTCTCTTGGTTTAACCCCACCTAATACCGTACTATTTCTTACTCTAGTGCTATCTGTCTCTCCCAATCCTTTGTGCACCTTGGTTCTCCTTTTTAATGCTATATACTGCTTCCCATCCCCCTGCCAAATTAGTTTAAACCCTCCCCAAAAGCACTAGCAACCACCCCCACCCACCCCGCGAGGACATTGGTCCTGGCTCTGTTGAGTTGCAACCCATCTGGCCTGTACAGGTCCCACCGCCCCCAAAACTGGTTCCAATGTCCCAGGAATCTAAAGCCCTCCCTCCTGCACCATCTCTCCAAACACACATCTGTTCTATCCTCCTATTTCTATACTCACTAGCTCGTGGCACCGGGAGTAATCCGGAGATGACTACCTTTGAGGTCCTGCTTTTTAATTTCTTTCCTAGCTCCCTAAAATCTACCTGTAGGACCTCATCCCTCTTTCTACCTATGTCTTTGATATCGATATGGACCACGACCTCTGGCTGTTCTCCCTCCCCCCTCAGAATGCCCTGCAGCCACTCAATGACATCCTTGACCCTGGCACCAGGGAGGCAACATACCATCCTGGAATTACGTCTGCGGCCGCAGAAATGCCTGTTTGTTCCCCTAACTATCAAATCCCCTATCGCTATTGCTTTCCCGATCTTCCTCCTCCCCCGCTGTACAGCTGAGCCACCCATGGTGCCATAGACTTGGCTCTGGCTGTACTCCCCAGAGGAAATATTGACTTCACCGGTATCCTGTTAGAGAGTGAGATGCACTCAGAGGACTCCTGCACTACCTGCCTGGTCCTCCTTGTCTGTCTGGCGGTCACCCATTCCCTCTCTGCCTGCACACTCTTACGCTGCAGGGTGACCACCTCCTGAAACGTGCGATCCACGTGGCTCTCAGCCTCACGGATGCACCACAGTGACGCCAGCTGCTGCTCAAGCTCTGAAACCCGGAGCTTGAGCTCCTCCAGCTGACAGCACTTCCTGCACAAGAGGTTGTCCAGGACATGGGAAGCATCCTGGAGTTCCCACATGGCACAAGATGTGCATGCCACGGGACTGAGGTGCCCTGCCATGCCTCTATGTAATAGACTATTAACTAACTTAACAGAAATAAACTCACCAATCAGCTCCTTCCCTTGTGCTGACTTCACTTTAGTTTTTTTTTTGCTTTGCTCCCCGATGCTCATGCTCACTCCGGGCTCTCAGGCCTACCTTCATCTCCGGCCTCTCCTCTCGCTCTCCCGCAGGTCCACTCTCGGTCCTATTAGCTTAGAGTCCTTGGGTTCTGTGTTTTCACTCCTCCTTTTCAGTCAGACGTTTCACCCGCCTTCCTCCTCTCTACTGATTCCTGCGCTTACCAAATTCCTTCACTCTGCTCGCGATCCAATCCGATCGCGTTCACCCAGCTCTGCCTCCAAGCTCTGTGCTCAAGCTCAGCCTATATAACAGTTGTGACTGCATTTCAAAATAATTCATGGCTGTGAAGTGTCTATGGAAATGAAAAGTGCTATTTAAGTGAAAGTTCTTTCTTTCTTTAGCCTCTCAGCCACAGAGTTGCATGATTTTTTTTATATTCATTCACAGGATGTGGGCATCGCTGGCAAGGCCAGCATTTATTGCCCATCCCTAATTGCCCTCGAGAAGGTGGAGGTGAGCCGCCTTCTTGAACCGCTGCAGTCCGTGTGGTGAAGGTACTCCCACAGTGCTGTTAAGGAGGGAGTTCCAGGATTTTGACCCAGCGACGATGAAGGAACGGCCGATATATTTCCAAGTCAGGATGGTGTATGACTTGGAGGGGAATTTGGAGGTGGTGGTGTTCCCATGCGCCTGCTGCCCTTGTCCTTCTAGGTGGTAGAGGTCGCGGGTTTGGGAGGTGCTGCCGAAGATGCCTGATGTGAGGAAACGAAGGAGAGGGAGGATCGGTAAGATTGAATAAAGGAGAAAAATACCTCAACAGCACAAAGTTCCATACTCAGCAGGGAAACAATATACTGAGGTATCAACGGTGAAGGTGAAGGTCCATGTGTAGGACACCACTTAGATTTAAAACAGCACTCTCGGGATGTAGGTGACCTTGACACGGGCACAAATGTTGCCCATCCTAAGTTGCCCTAAGTTAGGATGACATGCTTGGAAATGAGTTTGAGTAATATTGGAGAGAAATCACTCCTCTGTCTAGATCACGGTGTTTGGGGCTTTAATCATCAGTCAGGACATTACCAATGACAGCATTACCTCCAAGACATGGCTCCATCTGCTGGTGATCTATGTAATAGGGAATTTCATTGGAGATGTTTCCGCTCCTTTTCCGTAACGTCACTGGATGAGCGACTAAGGTGTCAGTCTTGGCTCAGTGGTGGTGCTCTTGTCTCTGAGTCAGAAGGTTGTGCGTTCAAGTCCCACTCTAAAGACTTGAGCACATAATTTAAACTTCAGTGCAGCACTGAGGGAGGACTCCACTGTTAGAGATGCTGTCTTTCGGATCAGATGTTAAACCAAGGCCCCCTCTACCTTCTCAGGTAGATATAAAAGATCCCATGGCACTATTTGAAGTAGAGCAGGGAATTCTCCCCAGTGTCCTGGCCAACATTTATTCCTCAACCAACATCGCTAATACAGACTATCTGGTCATTATCTCATTGCTGTTTGTGGGAGCTTGCTGAGCGCAAATTGGCTGCCACATTTCCTACATTACAACAGTGAGTAAACTTCAAAAATGTTTCTCTCTCCACAGATGCTGCCTGACCTGCTGAGTATTTCCAGCATTTTCTGTATTTATTTAAAAAATACTTCATTGGCTGTGAAGCGCTTTGGAATGCCCTGAGGTCATGAAAGTCTTCCTTTCTTTCCTCTTTCTCTTGAATTTGCCGGTACAATCAGCCGTCACTGCTTCCCTTGGTAGTCTATTCCATAAATTCACCATCCTTTGTATGAAGGACATAAGGAAGCATGAAATAGGAAAAGGATGTTGAGCCCAACAAGACCATTACAACAGTGACTACTCTTCAAGAAGTACTTCATTGGCTGTGAAGCGTTTTGGGACGTCCTGAGGTCATGAAAGGCGCTATAGGAATGCAAGTCTTTCTTTTTTTCCTTCCAGAGACCAAGCACTATCATGGGCTCATGTCAACAGGCTTAATCACCTAAGCAAAACTTTTGCAAAGTTTCCTCTACCTCCTAAAGGTTATTTGGGCAAAACAGCACAATATTTATTCAACCTTACACGCTACGTTATTCAGCTTTAACGGGTGTTTCTTGACAGGATATTTCTATTGACCCATCAGCTCGGCAAATATCATGTTCCAGATGACGGTCATTCTTTATTTATCATTATTGTAATGTATTATCACATGGTTTGTCACGTGGTTTAGTATGAGCATGCTCAGTTCGCTCTGGCCTAGTAAAGCAAGCTCATGGACTAACAACTCATCGTGTCTCTGTCCTTCATTTGTTCTACCCGCGTATATTACATTTTGGCGACAAGGATGGGATAGAAACACGATCATCTTTGAGTTTGGAACCAAAATAAAACAGCCTGAAAATTGGTTCAACACCAAATCCTTCTGTAAGGAGATCAGGGAGGCTCCGCAAACCTGTTATTAAACTGGATTTGTAGTTCATTTAAAAGAAAAAAGCCAGGAGTTTTTGTTACATGTACATGTAATGCTGGGAAAGGCAGGGCCATAGTTTTGTTGTATTTGAGAGGGGAATATGTACATTTTTTTAAGGGGAAAGCAGCGTACTGTATTATCACATGGTTTGTCACATGGTTTAGTATGAGCGTGCTCAGTTCGCTCTGGCCCAGTAAAGCAAGCTCATGGACTAGCAACTCATCCTGTCTCTGTCCTTCATTTGTTCTACCCCCATATATTACAATTATCAACCTTAATTGCACGGTTAAATAGTCAGCTTGCTCTTTTGTTCAAGGTATTAAGTGGACACAGCATGAGTTGCTTTAGGCACAAGTCTATTTCACATATCCGCCGCTCTTGTGGGCGGGGGGGGTGCGGGGTTGGGGGTGGGGGGAGAATCCCTTCTAATCTGCAACCTTGCTCGAGGCTTATTCATTTTGTGCTCCTGACCTTTAGTCCTGGGTCCACAAGGCGAGGTAAATAGCCAGTGGGCTGGGTAAAAATCATCCCCCGCTTCCTCCTCGCCCCCCACCCGCCCCCCCACCCTGTCCAACATTAGAAAGTCTCCTGCACGAGGCGGGCACCAGCTGCTCGCAAGCCTCAACGTGTCGGAGGCGCTCAGCAATCGGAGAGGCAGTCTTCAGGTGGAGACGCGGATGGATGACGCCGCCACATTTGAACAGAGATCAGTCAATGTCAAGCGTAATTACCGAGATTTAACATATTAAGCCTGCAAATTATGCGAGTGAGCTTGTCCAATTGCAGGTTTAATGAGTTAAGTGGAAAGCAGACACCTCCGTGACTGAGGCTTGTCATATTCCAACTTCAGATTTATAGTTTCAGACAATTCACCACACCAAACAAAGCGCCTCGCCACCGCATGTGAAATCCGAATGTTCTTATACTTTATTGCAATTAAATTGGATTACGTTAGTTCCCAGCGTCCTTACAAGAGGGTCCATAATTCACTTGTTACGACTGGCAACTTAATTTTGAATTCGTAGAAGGCCAGAAGAACCTTCTGGAACTACACATTCAGACCCTTCCCTCTCCTGAATTGTGCATTAGGTAGATTTAATGTGCGCAAGTGTAAGGGAATGGGCATTGCGACAGGAAAGCATGAAATATGGATACATAAAAAAGGACTGCCCATTGGCCATGCTGCAGAAAGGAGAAGGACCTGCTGTGATTATCGACTCTTTGCTGAAAGTATTCAGTCACGGTGAAGCTGCTGTAAGCAAGGCCAATCACACACACTCACGCACATCTTGAGGACATCTGACGAGAAGTCGAAACAGGACATTTTAACCTTGTACAGTGAGAACATTGTGTGTAATTTGGGGCATCGTAACTTCAAACAGACTGGTGTATGGGACAGACTTCAGCAAAGAGTGATGATTCGGGATGTTAGGAGCTGAGTTATGACGAGAGAGTCATAGAATTGAACTTGTTTTTAGTGGATAAGAGAAGATCAATAGAGGGCATGATCCATGACTTTAAAATATGGGAGGCATAGATAATAGAGATGTAAGCAAGCTATTTAACTCAGTGTGTGATTAAGTAGCTACAAGACATGAATACCAATTTAAACAGGTCTCAAGTGAGAACAGAGTTTGCACTTTTTTTCTGATTGAGTAGTGGACAGGTGGAATAGTCTCGCACAAAAAGCAATTGAGGAACTCCAATAGAAGAGCTTTTTAAAAATTTGTTTATGGGATGTGGTTGTGGGCAAGCATTCATTGCCCATCCCTAATTGCCCTTGAGTAGGTGGTGGTGAGCCGCCTTCTTGAACCGCTGCAGTCCGTGTGGTGAAGGTACTCCCACAGTGCTGTTAGGGAGGGAGTTCCAGGAGTTTGACCCAGCGATGATGAAGGATTGGCGATATACTTCTAAGTCAGGATGGTGTGTGACTTGGAGGTGGTGATGTTCCCATGCACCTGCTGCCCTTGTCCTTCTAGGTAGAAGAGGTCGCGGGTTTGGGAGGTGCTGCCGAAGAAGCCTTGGCAAGTTGCTGCAGTGCATCTTGTAGATGGTACACACTGCAGCAATGGTATGCCGGTGGTGGAGGGAGTGAATGTTTAAGGTGGTGGATGGGGTGCCAATCAAGCGGGCTGCTTTGTCCTGGATGGTGTCAAGCTTCTTGAGTGTTGTTGGAGCTGCACTCATCCAGGCAAGTGGAGAGTATTCCATCACACTCCTTATTTGTGCCTTGTAGATGGTGGAAAGGCTTTCGGGAGTCAGGAGGTGAGACACTCGCCGTAGAATACCTAGCCTCTGACCTGCTCTTGTTGCCACAGTATTTATGTGGCTGGTCCAGTTAAGTTTCTGGTCAATGGTGACCCCCAGGATGTTGATGAAACATAGAAACATAGAAGATAGGAGCAGGAGTAGGCCATTCGGCCCCTCGAGCCTGCTCCGCCATTCAATGCGATCATGGCTGATCATCCAAATTCAGTATCCTGTCCCTGCTTTCTCCCCATATCCCTTGATCCCCTTAGCCTTAAGAAATATATCTAACTCCTTCTTGAATATATTTAATGAATTGGCCTCTACTGCCTTCTGTGGTAGAGAATTCTACAGGTTCACCACTCTCTGGGTGAAGAAATTCCTCCTCATCTCAGTCCTAAATGGCTTACCCCTTATCCTTAGACTGTGACCCCTGGTTCTGGGCTCCCCCGCCATCGGGAACATCCTTCCTGCATCTAGTCTGTCTAGTCTTGTTAGAATTTTATAAGTTTCAATGAGATCCCCTCTCATTCTTCTAAACTCTAGCGAATATAAGCCCAATCGATCCAATCTCTCTTCATATGTCATTCCTGCCATCCCAGGTATCAGTATGGTGAATCTTCGCTGCACTCCCTCCATGGCAAGAACATCCTTCCTCAGATAAGGCGACCAAAACTGCACACAATACTCAAGGTGTGGTCTCACCAAAGCCCTGTACAACTGCAGCAAGACCTCCTTGCTCCTGTACGCGAATCCTCTCGTTATGAAGGCCAACATACCATTTGCCTTCTTAACCGCCTGCTGCACCTGCATGCTTACCTTCAGCGACTGGTGCACAAGGACACCCAGGTCTCATTGCACTTCCCCTTTTCCCAATCTATTGCCATTCAGATAATAATCTGCCTTCCTGTTTTTGCCACCAAAGTGGATAACCTCGCATTTATCCACATTATACTGCATCTGCCATGCCTCTGCCCAATCACCTAACCTGTCCAAATCATACTGGAGTTTCTCTGCATCCTCCTCACAGCACACACGCCCACCCAGCTTTGTGTCGTCTGCAAACTTGGAGATATTACATCTAGTTCCCTCATCTAGATCATTAATATATATTGTGAATAACTGGGGTCCTAGCACCGATCCCTGCGGTACCCCACTAGTCACTGCCTGCCACTCGGAAAAAGACCCGTTTATTCCACTCTTTGCTTCCTGTCTGCCAACCAGTTTTCTATCCAAGTCAGTACCTTTCCCCCAATCCCATGTGGTGGGGGATTCAGCGATGGTAATGCTGTTGAATGTCAAGGGGAGGTGGTGAGGCTCTCGCTTGTTGGAGATAGTCATTGCCTGGCACTTCTGTGGCGCGAATGTTACCTGCCAGTTATCCACCCAAGTCTGAATGTCATCCAGCTCATTATCTGAGGAGTTGTGAATAGCGCTGGATGGATATCAGTTCAAGGAAGGCCTTGAAGGAAAAGAAAGAACTTGCATTTTTATGGCACAGTTCACATCTTCAAGACATCTACATTCCACCCTCCATAACCCTGAGTTCATCCAAAACTCTGCTGCCCATATCCTAACTCACACCAAGTCCCGTTCACCCATCACCCCTGTGCTCACTGACCTACATTGGCTTCCGGTTAAGCAACGCCTCAATTCTAAGATTCTCATCCTTGTTTTCAAACCCCTCCATGGCCTCGCCCCTCCCTATCTCTGTAATCTCATCCAGCCCCACAACCCTCCGAGATACCTGCACTCCTCTAATTCTGACCTCTTGGGTAGCTCCGGTTTTAATCGCTCCACCATTGGCGGCCGTGCCTTCAGCTGCCTGGGCCCTAAGCTCTGGAATTCCCTCCCTAAACCTCTCTGCCTCTCTACCTCTCTTTCCTCCTTTAAGACCCTCCTTAAAACCTATCTCTTTGACCAAACTTTTGGTCATCTGCCCTAATATCTCCTTATGTGGCTCGGTGTCAAATTTTGTTTGATAATCACTCCTGTGAAGTTCCTCGGGATGTTTTACTGCATTAAAGGCGCTATGTTAATACAAGTTGTTGTTGTTAATCTATTTTGGCGGTGTTGCTTGAGCAATGAATATTGGAGAACTCTAAGAGAAAGTGCCACGATGTCAAGAGACATTCCAAAGAGCTTCATCCTCTTCCATGTCTTATTTGATGACCGTCTCACAAAGGAGACTGAATGGATTATCAACCTGAATTGCATTGCGAAATAGTCAGCTAGCTCTTTTGTTCAAGGTATTAATCGACACAGCATGAATTGCTTTAGGCAGACGTCTATTTCAATCTTGCTTGAGGCTTGTTCATTTTGTACTCCTGTCCTTTAGTTCTGGGTCCACAATTCAAGATAAATAGCCAGCAGATAAAGTCAAAAGCCCCCAATAGAAAGGCTACTGTATGAGTTGGACCTCAGCTGTTCGTAGAGTCTCATCATGTCAGAGGAGCACAGCAAGGTCCCACAAACAGTAATGAGATGAACGACCAGATCATCTGTTTTTTAGTGATGTTGGTTAAGGGATAAATATTGACCAGGACACCGGGGCGAACTCCCCCGCTCTTCTTCGAATAGCGCCGTGGGATCTTTTACCTGAGAGGGCAGACAGAGCCATGATTAAACGTCTCATTTGAAAGATAGCGCCTTTGACACTGGACGTGTCAGCCTAGAATGTGTGCTTATGTCCTGGAGTGGGGCGTGAACCTATGAGCTTCTGACTGAGGCAAGAGTGCTACCACTGAGCCAAGGTTGAGGCCCTGAAGTGAGGTCAGACAGGAAGGAAGGATGAGAGGAATATTTTGCTCTGTGTAGAAATTAATGTTGGACTCATTGGATTCATGCCAGGCCTGTGAAACTCTCTAATTTGAACTAGGAGCTCATGTGGGCTTGATTACATAAGTGCTAAGTATGTACCAAGGCTGTTTTCCCACTTGCTGGGTTCGTGGTGTGAAGGGCGGACTGCCTCATAATATGCTAGAGGAGTTAAGAGGAGATCAGTAGGCTGATGTCCTGTTATCGGAATGGTAGAACATAAGAACATAAGAAATAGGAGCAGGAGTAGGCCATTCGGCCCCTCAAGCCTGCTTCGCCATTCAATAAGATCATGGCTGATCTTCTACCTCATCTCCAATTTCCTGCACTATCCCCATATCCCTTGATTCCCTTAATATTCAAAAATCTATTGATTTCTGTCTTGAATATACTCAACGACTGAGCCTCCACAGCCCTCTGGGGTAGAGAATTCCAAAGATTCACCACCCTCTGAGTGAAGAAATTTCTCCTCATCTCAGTCCTAAACGGCCGACCCCTTATTCTGAGACTGTGACCCCTGATTCTAGACTCCCCAGCCAGGGGGAAACATCCTCCCTGCATCTTCCCTGTCAAGTCCTGTAAGAATTTTGTATTTTTCAATGAGATCACCTCTCATTCTTCTAAACACTAGGGAATATAGGCCTCGTCTACTCAATCTGTTAGATTTACTGCCAGTATTAAAATACACTTAGAAGGTGCGTTGGTGGTTTTATGTGGACTGAATGTTCTGTGTCATTAAAAACAGCGAAGCAAATTTGAAATATAAAAGAATAGAAATCAAAATTAGGGCATTAAATTCAACTGGGTAACACTTTGTCCTGCAATAAGTACCACCAGTAGTTCAACTCAATATTGTTGCATGCACACGCAGACTTGCATAAATGCATGCACACATGTATGAATATATACACAAATATTATTGATATATAGATCATTTCTTGCTCATGCACCTACCTCATCCCCCTCCACACAGCCTTGCCTTCATCATCAGGATGTATGATTTTGTAACTGTCCTCCTCGCCTGCCTCTACCCTTCCCAAACTACAGCCTTTCCAGAATTTAGAGTTCTATGTCCTCGCTGCACTATCAAACCTGTCTTGCCCCACCCTATTTGGGTAACCTTCACAAGTAATAAGCCTCAGTCTGCACCCTGCATTCTCCTGACCTCGCATTACTACTTGTCATCTCCCCCTCCCTCTGTTCCATCATTGGAGACTGACCTGCCTTGCTACTGCCTTCAAAACCTCCTAATATCTTTAATAAAAACAGAAAATGCTGGAAATTCTCAGCAGGTTAGGCAGCAACTACGGAGAGAGAACCAGAGTTAACATTTCAGGTCGATGACCTTTCGTCAGAACTGGAAAAGGTTAGAGATGTAACAGGTTTTAAGCAAGTACAGAGGCAGGGAAAGTGGGGAGGAGGGGAGGAAAGAGCAAAAGGGAAGGTCTGTGATAGGGTGGAAGGCAGGGGAGATTAAATGACAAAGGGAAAGAACAAAATGGAAGGCAGGAGAGATTAAATGAGAAAAGGGATGATGGTGCAAGGTGAAAGGAGCTGGTAATGGGACAAGTAAAGAAACAAGAGATGGGTCTTGTAGAATTCGCAAATTATCGCGATTTGAAAATAATGAGAAAGAGACATACAGTTTCGTAGAACGGCTTTATTTCAGCAAAATGCTGTCAGGTTTCAAAACGGACACAAGCAGCTTGTAAAATGGCCACCACGCCTCGTGGCAGAAGGTTCTAGACTTTCAGTAGGCAGACAAGATGGCGTTTCAATAAACATTTCAGCAAGATCGGACAGGACTCAGCTTATTGAGATAAGACAAGACGAGATCGTTTTGCATTTTAACACCCAAGCAAGGAATATAAGTGCTGGAATCGGGTTTTCCATGCACAAATGAGAGCTATTGTACTGGGCAATCAAGGGGCCCATCCAAAGACATCGATACGCAAATTCCCCACGGCTCTACGATGAGAGAGCCGTTCGCGGGTACTCACAGCAAGAATTCGGAGACCCCCAAAACCCCTCCAGGGAGACTCCTAGCCGGTTCCACAAGGGGAGAAATATTAACGGGTACTCAGACAGTTACAAGTATCACCGAAACCCATTAACGACAAGTACCACCCCATACAAGAAGTTTGAGCGCCAAAACATGACAAAAGATGAACATTAAGATTGGGCGGGAGATAAAGAATTACAGTACTATAACTGTAGTAAACAAACATCCATCTCTCTCTTGACTCTCTTGATTCGACCCCTGGCTCTCGTTTGCGGCCCACCGAGCTCTTGGTCCGCTGATCTTCCGGGAGTCAACCTCGTGGCTTGCCGCGAAGATCTGTGAAGAGCTGGGCTGCGAAGGCCGGTAAGCGGGTACACCATCCCGAGGGTCGGTAGACGGTGTAGGGACCCGAAGGCCCGATGAGACGAAACAAGAAAGAAGAAGAAGAAGACGACTGCACGTGCCGCCGCGGTCAGTAAACCCCGACCGCCCCCGAACTATAAAGACCATTTACAGGTTACCACACGAATTCTACCGCCAACTGGTGTCGGTCCAGAAAGACTCTTCTTTGAATTCTACCGGCTAACTGGTGTCGGGCACAGGAAGACTCTTCTTTGAGTTTTATCAGAGTTCCGAGGTCAACACAGATCTTCATGACAGCAGACGGTCCAGCCTGCTAGCCGGAGCAAAGCGAGTAAACAAGTGGGGTACAGAGACCCCTGATCAACACGTGAATAGTCAGGTGCTGTGGCAAAAACATCCGAGCAGCGTTTCGGAATTCTCCGAGTTATCACGAGTGGTGAGCATGAGTCTCGATCCTACAGATCTAGATTAGGACAGGTATTGATAGGGGAGGGTTTTTGTTTTAAGGATAATTATAATGTGTGTCCCCTTTTACGATGTGTCGTGCGCTCCTCGTTTCCCTAAACCTAGTTTCCTAAATGTATGTAAGCTTGTACTGTCATTAATCTGTGCTTATGACATGTATTTCGTAATCTTGAACAATATGCAATAAAGATTTTCCATTTCGTACTATTCAACCGGGTCTACCTGAGTTTTCTCTGCATTATTGCTCTCGCACCTAAGTCCAGTGTCAGAACCGTAAGGGCGAGTGGGTCGAACCACTCACAGGTGTCTAGTGCTACCAGGCTGGCTGGAGACCAGAACAGGCAACAAGGCCTAACCCCGCACTAGCACCCAGGCTAAGCACAGAGCCACGCGAACCCCTTACAGTCTAGAAGAGGTGTAAATGGGAATAGCAGAATCATCAACAGCTGCCATCCGAAAAAATGGGGGCAGAGGTTAGGATCTCAAATTTTTGAACTCAATGTTGAGTCTTGAAGGCTGTAAAGTCCCTATTAGAAAGATGAGGTGCTGTTCCTCCTGCTTACATTGCCTCCTACACTGTTCCAATGAAGCTCACGTAAGCTTGAGGAACAGCTCCTCATCTTTCTATTGGGCACTTTACAGCCTTCTGGACTCAACATTGAGTTCAACAGTTTCAGACCATAACCACCGCTCCCATTTTTTAGGATGGCAGCTGTTGTTGATGATTGTGCCATTCCCATTTACACTTCATCTCGACCCATCTCCTGTTTCTTTACTAGTCCCATTACCACCCCCTTTCACCTTGCACCATCATCCCTTTTTTTGCCGATTAATCTCTCCTGTCTTCCACCCTCTCACAGACCTTCCCTTTTGTTCTTTCCTCCCCTCCCCACTTTTCCTGCCCCTGCACTTGCTTAAAACCTATTACATCTCCAGCTTTTTCCAGTTCTGACGAAGGGTCATCGACCTGAAACGTAAACTCTGTTTCTCTCTCTACAGCTGCTGCCTGACTAGCTGAGTATTTCCAGCATTTTCTGTTTTATTAAAGATTTCCAGCATCCGCAGTATTTTGCTTTAGTCCTAATATCTTCCTACTCAGTAGGAATGCTCACTGTCCAAATTAAAAATTGTTTCGAGATATCTTTTTACTTTACATTTGGTATGTAGGAACACTGTGTCCAGTTTTCGGTCATGAAACTTAAGACAAGATAGAGGGGTACAATTACTGTCTGGGCAAGGCAGAAGGGCTGGTTCTGGATATGATTACATAAAACTTAGAGCACAGAAACAGGCCATTCGGCCCAACTGGTCTCTAATGGTACTTATGCTCCACACGAGCCTCCTCCCACCCTACTTCATCTAACCCTATCTGTATATCCTTCTATTCCTTTCTCCCTCGTGTGTTTGTCTAGCTTCCTCTGCTGCAGTGTGTACCATCAACAAGATGCACTGCAGCAACTCACCAAGGCTTCTTCGGCAGCACCTCCCAAACCTGCGATCTCTTCCACCTAGAAGGACGAGGGCAGCAGGTGCATGGGAACACCACCACCTCCAAGTTCCCCTCCAAGTCACACACCATTCTGACTTAGAAATATATCGCCGATCCTTCATCGTCGCTGGGTCAAAATCCTGGAACTCCCTCCCTAACAGCACTGTGGGAGTACCTTCACCGCACGGACTGCAGCGGTTCAAGAACGCGGCTCACCACCACCTTCTGAAGGGCTACTAGGGATGTGCAATAAATGCTGGCCTTGCCAGCAACACCCTGATCCCATAAACAAATTAAAAAAAAAAATGCATTTCTGCTATTCACCTCAACCACTCCCTGTGGTAGCGAGTTCCACATTCTCACCACTCTCTGGTTAAAGAAGTTTCTCCTGAATTGCTTATTGAACTATGAAGAGAGGCTCAGGCTGTTGGACTAGTTCTCATCTCAAAGGGGGTGATTTTCCCACTGGAGGCGAGATGGAGGCAGGTTTCAGTTTGGGTGGGTTTGAAACCCACCTTCACTGAGAGGTTTCAAAAATTTGCGATTTTCCCTGATTGGCCACTTGATTTCAGAGGTGTGGCACACTTGCTCAATTAGTGTTTTGGGACTGAAACTCGCCTCTGTTGACAGCACTTTTCTAGTCTGATTTTATGGCTTCTTGCTCCCTTGGCTCATTCCACAGCATTTCTGCATCTCCTGCACCACCTCCAACATCTTTTGAGAAACCACTATGTCCAATTCCAAGGCAAGGGCCTACCCGAGGCTCTCAGATGAGGCGCTGCAAATGTTGTTTGAGGGGGTGAGAGCTAGCATGGAGGTGCTCTTCCACTCATCTCGGAGGAAGAGGCCTGCCAAAGAAACCAAGGCTGTGTGGGTACAGCTGGCAAGGGATATAACCTCCAGATCTGTGTGCAGATTGGGAGATTGTTTCTGTGCATTGATGAAATGCCATCCCTGTTGGAAAGCATTAAAATGATTTGAAGCCAAAATGTTGGCGTTATGCCATCTGTTCTTTCACCTTAGGCTGCTCCACATTGCGGGCACCGCCACACTTGCATTGTCAGGTTGGTGGCCTGAGTGAAAGGAGGCCAGAGAGTCATGTCCATTGTCAATGATGTCCTAGGATGGAGCAAAGGACATGTGCCAACTTGGGCAACCTATGCAAATCTGGCCATGATAAGTTCATCCCATGCATCCCGGGCTCTGACCTCCTCCTCCTCCTCCTCCTCCTCCAGATCCTCCTCCTCCTCCTCATCCTCATCTGAGGTCCATGCAGAAAGAAAACGAATGGTTCCCATGCTGCTTGTAGATGCCTCCTTTGGGGAAGCGCTCATTGCAAGCGGGGAGAGGGTCTTCCAAGGAGGTCCCACAGTTGATGGAGTCAAGCTGCAGCACCTCTGACTTCGGAAGGCCTTCTAAAAGTGCTCAGAGACCTTTTAAAGCCAAGGTCTGGCACCTGCAAGTAATCCTTGCTGCAATAAATGATGTCTTGTTAGACCTGCAGCAGTGAGGAGGCCACCCACGAGTCAACCCGCCAGGTTTACCTGGCGTGGTTTAGGAGGTGTGTGGATCGCACCGAAAAGCTGGAAAAATCACGAGGGCCTCTCAAAATAGGCTTAGAGAGGCCGTTAACGAGCATTTAAGGATCTTTAATAGCGCAATGGCCAGCTGGAGGCGGGAGCGTTTCCCGACCTTCAAAATCGGCACCGGCAAAATCCCACGGAGGCGGGTTACGAACCCGACCTCTTCGATTCTGATTTTCCCACCTCCAAACCCGCCTCCTCCGACGTCAGAAAATCGCCCCCAAAATGTTGACAAAGTTTAGTGTACGATTGAGACATTCAGAATTAGGAAAGGGATCGGCAAGACGGTTGTGCAAAGTTCTTGAAAGCCAGAGAACAGGGAATGGCAGTAGAAGCTGAGAAAAATGCAAGACAAAATGTAGTTTAAGATTTCATTTTGTATCATTTTGGGGCATAAATCTACAGATGAACTGAGAGTGAGTAAATTCCAATTTGAGTGAAGCATTTAGTGAAGGAGTTGGAAAAAGTCATAATTCATAAAGGAATATGGGTTTGGCACAGAAACAGAAAGAAGGTAAAAAATGATCTCTTTGAATTCAGGTCATCAATCTGAGAATTGATTAGAGCAACTGTCTGTTTAATAGACATTTTCTGATTCTCAACTTTTTAGTTTTGAACTTTTTCAATGAATATTAAGTCCTATTTTATCCTTTCCCATTGACATAAATGAACTGGTTCTGCCAGAATCAGAGTTTTTTTTAATTCAGCATTTATTGCCCATTCCTAATTGCCCTTGAGAAGGTGGTGGTGAGCCGCCTTCTTGAACCGCTGCAGACCGTGTGGTGAAGGTACTCCCACAGTGCTGTTAGGGAGGGAGTTCCAGGTTTTTGACCCAGCGACGATGAAGGATCGACGATATACTTCTAAGTCAGGATGGTGTGTGACTTGGAGGGGAACTTGCAGGTGGTGGTGTTCCCATGCGCCTGCTGCCCTTGTCCTTCTAGGTGAAGAGGTCGTGGGTTTGGGAGATGCTGCCGAAGAAGCCTTGGTGAGTTGCTGCAGTGCATCATGTAGATGGTACACACTGCAGCCACGGTACGCCGGTGGTGGAGGGAGTGAATGTTTAAGGTGGTGGATGGGGTGCCAATCTAATGGGCTGCTTTGTCCTGGATGGTGTTGAGTTTCTTGAGTGTTGTTGCAGCTGCACTCATCCAGGCAAGTGGAGAGTATTCCATCACACTCTTTACTTGTGCCTTGTAGATGGTGGAAAGACTTTGGGGAGTCAGGAGGTGAAACACTCGCTGCAGAATACCTAGCCTCTGACCTGCTCTTGTTGCCACAGTATTTATGTGGCTGGTCCAGCTAAGTTTCTGGTTAATGGTGACCCCCAGGATGTTGATAGTGGGGGATTCAGTGATGGTAATGCCGTTGAATGTCATGGGGAGGTGGTTAGACTCCCGCTTGTTGGAGATAGTGTAGAATTCGCAATATATCGCGATTTGATTAATGAGGAGAAAACACAAAGTTTCGTTCAAACAGCTTTTATTTCAGCAGAATGCTGGCAGGTTTAAATTGGACACAAGCAGCCTGTAAAATGGCCGCCGCACCTCGTGACAGAACATTCTAGACTTTTCAACAGGCAGACAAGATGGCGTTCCATTAAACATTTTGTGCAAGATCGATAACGATTCAGCCCAGTGAAGATAATACACGAGACATTATGGGTTTGCAGTATAAACATAGATACTGGAATCGGTCTCCCAGGTACAAAGGAAAGCCATTGTACCGAGTAATCAAGGGCCCATCCAAAAGACATTAATATGTAAATCCCAACGACTCTACGATGAGAGAGCCGTTAGCAGGTAGTTATACAGGACACTTGGAAGCCCCAAACCCCTCCAGGGAGAACACCGACCGATTTAACAATGGGAGAAATATTAACAGGTACTCAAACATTTATGAGTAGCCCCGAAACCCATTAAGAACGGAGATCACCCATACAAGACATTTGGGCGCCAAACCCTAAACAAAAGAATGGACATTATAGTTGGGCGGGAAACGGAAGATTTTTGCACTATAATTGCAGGCTCCAAACCGTCCATTCTCTCTCTTGCCCTTGCATTCGCTCGCTTGCTCCTGTGTTTTATCCGGTCGATTCGTAACCTCGTGGCTGCTCCTGTGTACTCGTAGTTGGGCTTCTGCTTGCCTGTTGCCTCTTCTGAAAAGACTGTTGAACTTTCTGATCCGTTCGGATCTACCTCGTGTCGCGTAACGAAGACCTATGTTGGTAACTGGCAGCGGAACCGAAGGCCCGAGATGAGATGAGATGAGATGAGATGAGAGGAGAAGAGAGGAAGACCATATCCATCGCCACGGTCAGTAAATCCCGACCGCGCCTGTAGGTCGATCAGCCAAGTTTTCCTCGCCAGGAAGATTTCTATTTTGAACTTTTAACAAAACATATTGCATCGACGATAACGGGACTGTGTCTAAGGAGACTGGTACGTGAAACCAACCAACAGAGATCTTCATCACAGCAGACGGTCCAGCCTACTAGCCGGAGCAGCAGAAGCAAGTAAACAAGTGGGACCAGGAGATCTCCTGACCGACACGTGGGTGCTGCGGTGAAAAACATCCGATCAGCTATTCGGAATTTCTCCGAGTTATCACGAGTGGTGAGCATGAGTCTCGAGATCCTACGAAGCTAGTTTAGGATAGATATTGATAGGGGAGGGTTTAAGGATTAAGGATAGTTGTAATGTGTGCCCCTATTTACTTTGTGCCGTTCGTTCCTCGTTTCCCTAAGATCGACTATATAACTGTTTGTAAGATTGTACTGTCATTAATCTGTGCTTATGACATGTATTTCATAATTTTAAGTATCATGCAATAAAGATTTTCTATTTCGTACCATTCAAACCAAGTCTACATGAGTTTTATCTCCATTACTGCTCTCGCATCTAAGTCCAGTGTCTAGAACCGTAAGGGAGAGTGATTCGAACCACTCACAGGTGTGTCTAGTGTTCCCAGACTGGCTGGAGACCAGAACAGGCAACCAGGCCTAGACCCGCACTGACATACAGGCTGCACAGAGCCGCGTGAATCTCACAGGCTGCGAGACACGCAGGGTCAGGAATCCCTTACAGAAAATGGCGACCGCGGCAGGACACTGGCAGCGAGAGGGTAGTGTGTTAGATTTTGGAATGACTGTACGAAATGTTATGCAGGAAAAGATAGCGGATTATGTGTTTGGAAAGGTTAATCTAACCAAGAAATGGATAAGTGAATTGTTAGCGGATAAGAGCCCACTAGAGGCAGCTGAAAGGTGGACAGATAGTAAAGAACATAGAAAGACACTTGAGAAAGCAGTCTGGCTTATGTGCTACAAAAGGCAGGTTCAGATTTCAAACCAGACCATTACAGCGCTAGTAGCTCGAATCAGTCATTTAGAGGGAGAAATGGAGGAGAAGGTTTCTGGAGGGGAGGTGCTCATTAAGAATTTAAATGAGTTACACCAGGAAAGCCAGGAAGTCTCCAGTCACCTTAAAACAAGGATAGATTATCTCGAGTGCCAGGTCACTGAGGCAAAATTGAATGAGAGCAGGTTAAAGGAAAGATGTAACCGCCAAGCTGCCCAGATAAGAACTCAAGAAGAGAGCTTAATGGGGGTTAGGTCGGCATATAAGTTGGCCCTTGAGGATAAGTTTCAGGGAGCCGACCATAGCGCCTGCCAAAGGGAGATAGAGAACCTCAAAAAGGCCGTGAACAATGCGAACGGCATGGTGTGCCTTATCAATCCGTCGGCGCACCAGCCGCTAGTAAATGAGAGATTTAGAAAATCCCCACCAAGTAAAGCAGAAGAAGTAGTAGCCACTGCGCCCTCCGCGCCACCCAGCTATTCAGAAACCTGGGTTAGGGAGGAAGCAATGGAAGAAACAAAAGAGCCCATTGAAAAGGAAGTAGAAAAGGGATCACTGTATCCAGTAACGGGTATTAAAAGGGGCCCAAGCAGAAACGGTGGGGAAGAACCGGGGGATCTCCTCGGACAGCTGGTGTTGCCTCACAGTTCACATCAGCTGAGAGCTATGATAAATCACGTACGGAAGCTGACCGAGATAGACGACCCTTCCGTACATTTCAGAGAAGTTGAGCAAGCCGCAGCCATTAACGGCTGCGATGATGGGGAGACAGCAAAAATGCTGCTGTTCTCATTAGACAGCTCGGTCCTTCAGTGTCTCTCAGGCGAGAGCAAGAGGGGAAACAAGAGTTATGAGGAATTAATAGGGAAAATGAGGTCCTAGAAGTGTTGGGGGCGAACGACGGAGGTCCGTTTGCTAGAGTGGGACAGACAGTGCAGATGGAGGGAGAACCCCCGAAGGTTTTTGCCGACAGGCTGTGGCCAGTATATGAGCGCAGCTGTCTAGGTGCGCCCGAGCGCGAAGATGTGGAAGGCGCCGCTTTAACTCATTGGCTTAGGTGCATAATAGCCAACAGTTTACCAGCCGTTAGAGAGCAGGCAAAAGCATGGTTTGATCCCAATGACCTCAACCTTACGGAAGAGTCGGTCTTGAATCGACTCACGTTAGGTTATCGTAATATAAGGGGTATGACGACACGTCCCTTTAAGGGAAGAGTACATGAGGTACGACCCGCAGCCCCGTATCAAAGAGAGTGGCATCAGGAGGGTAATCGCGCCCCACAGGCAAGTAATGCTTGTTACGGGTGTGGGAAGACAGGGCACTGGCGCAAGCATTGCAGGAACCCTTGGAAGGATTCCAAGGATAAAAATCCCGCGGTCCGAGCCCAGGCGCCTGTCCCGGCTAAGGAAGCCAAGGCACCCACCCCTCCCGACGACCTCGAAGCAGTGTTAGGAGCCATGCGCAAGCTGGTCTTGAATGCGCGTGGACAGGTGGCGGTCGCAACCGGCCCCGTAGGTGCCGCAGGACCGTCTAATAGTACCCAATGACTAGAGCCCACGCAGCCTGCCTACCTGTGTCCTTTTAAAAGACACGCACAGGAGGGAGTCTGCGGTGAGGAGGCCAGGTTAAAAGAGCAGGCCTTGCGGGAGGAGAACGCCCGCTTAATAGGGAAAATAGATGGGCTGGAAGGGCAGCTTAGAGAGCAGGCCCTGCGGGAGGAGAACGCCCGATCAATGGGAAAGTTAGACGTGCTCAGGCTAGAAGGGCAGCTTAGGGAGATAAAAACAGCCTACAGGGTAGCCAGGAGCAGGGAGTATGAGGATTTAAAACAGGATAGAAATCTGCAGCCTCCAGCAGGTGAGATTTCACAGAAACAAGCAGGGGCGGTGGCCTGTCTTAAGGGAGGGGCCAGACCTGCGAGTGGGGAAGCACAGCCCCAGGTAGGACCACAAGGCACACAGGCAGGCATAGCAGCTTGCATCAGGGGAAGGGACATCCCGGACGATCATGCAGCGTTTTTCTGGAGTTGGGGGTTAGATGAGGAAGAACCCAGGGTACCCTGGTCAGATGAGGATAGTGCAGATGAGCATAGTGATGATGACGGGTGGTTCCTGAGGAACGGTCTGGGGGGAATGGGGCCTATAGGTAGAGATCCACACAGGGTGGACACACAAGCTGCAGGTCCCGAGGACAGGAGGGAGGAGCTAGAGGAGGCAGGGCCAGCCGCTATAGGAGCACAGAGAGTACCAATGTGGCTCCCAGAGATGTGGCCGCCCGCTTTGAACGTCCAGTCCTCAGGGGAGGCAGAGATCACGAGTGAAGGGCCGCTTGCTGGGCCGAGCAGGGCGGAGCCACGAACTGCCAGCCCCGAGGTTAGGGAGGCGGAGTCAGCGGAGGCGGAGCCGGCGACTGTGATGGAACCCCAGGTCATCCCGTTGGAGGTCTCGGAACCCGGTCCGTCCGTCACGGAACCCCCGCCCATAGCAACTCCCCGTAGGTCAAGTAGAGAACCCCAGCCCAGGAGGATGTGGTCATGTCCCCAGACTGCCCCAAGGCGTAGACTTCAGGTTAAGATAACCCGGGTACAGACCGGCCACGTCGCAGCAGTAACAGGCTGCGGCAGATCAGAGGGAAGGGTCAGCGCAGCAACAGGCTGCGGCAGATCAGAGGGAAGGGTCAGTGCCCTCCCACCGTCGGGAAGAGCTCGCAGCAGCCTTCTCAGAATTTAAAGGGGCCGCCCTGAGAACGGGCGGCACTGTAAAGTTATAGTTCTAAGTTTTAAGTTTATAAGTAACAAGGTTAAGTTTTAAGTTTATAGTTCAAGGTTAAGGTTGTAATTTTAATAAGGCTAAGTTTGTAGTGTTTTTAACAGAAAACGATAAATGATGGGAGTTTTAAGGTTAGGTTTAGAGGAAGTTTATTCAGCAAACGTTGAAGTTTACGTGAGGCGAGGTCAGGGGACCCGCTCACCCTTCACAAAAGCCAGAGACTCTTGCGAGGCTGGCTACCTCATTATATCTGATCACAGGAACCAAGGAAGGATGGAACGAATTCTAGTATTGCTCGTGGCAATCGGATGTGGATTGGCCTATCGAGGCCGCACCAAGGATGTCGTGGTGTTTGGATGTTCCGGGGACACGGCCCCCATCGCGGTGGATGGGACCGGAAGACGGAAGGCAGAGGGGACCAGCACCTATTTCCACAAGGGAAGGTGGCCAGGATGGCTGGGAACGAACTCAACGGAGTATTCCAGCACATCGGGGTTTGCCTACCAAGAGACTTCTTTACTGTGCCCCAAAGTAAGGATCATCGCACCCAGGATCAGCGTCACCGTCGGCAAACGGATTTGTTTGACTTGTAGTGGGAAGGTCCCATTGAGCCGATGGTGGTGGCTGCGAAAGCTGAGCAAAACTATGAGAAACTCTTCGGTCGAGTGGGAACGACTGGGTAATAATACCCATCGGACAATTACGGGGACAGACGGACAAGTGAAAGTCTGTTGGGACAAATGGTGGGAACCGGATGAGGGGATTTATGTATGTATGTGGGGGTCAAAGTACGTTTGCCCCAAAGGCATCTCCATATTTTTTATTAATCAATGCCACTGAACTCATTACGCGGCCACGCAAAGCCCCGCCCACGATTCCGGTGGTTCTAGCTGAGGAAGAAGGGTGCCCTAAAACTAGTAAGGGACCCGGGAATGGTTTGGTACTGGTCCCCACAGACCAGATACTCTTTCAGGGGGTACATTACGCGGTGGCCTCGGTGATTTTAAATCTCACTGAGGTACGGTTACCAGAGTGGTGCCCCAAAAAGACGGAACAGTTGTATCAGGTCCTGTTGACCAAGATGTTCAGACAATTTTACGAGTTTGATTTTGCAGAAATTGATAAGACAAGTTTGTACACCGCACCGCAGGAAGTTTTGGATCAAGTAGGGAGGCAAAGAAGGGGTTTGGTGAACGATGCGTTCACTGCTTTTAACACAGGGACATCTGTGGTCAACGCTCTAGACAGTGTGGAGCTGCAGACCCAGATTAATGGTTTAAAAACACAGTTAAAAGACATTCTAACAGATGAGAATAAAGTGGTAGGGTCAGGTCTACACGAGGACCAAGCCATGACTCTCCATTTAAAGGAAATTATAGCAGAGCTGGAGAAACATGCGCGTACGGTAAATGCCCTGATCAGGGAAGATCGGAATGCATCCGATCAAGCTGCGCAGAACGAGGTGTGCGTGCTTTACGGGGCGTGGTTACTGGGCGAGGGCCGCAGTAATTTGGAGGATTTAAAACAAGGTTTGGTTCCGTCCTGGATAAGTAACAAACACCTACGGGCGCTCCACCCTTTTCAGAACGCATTAAGTCCGTGCCAGCTCAGGCTAGCTTCAGAAGCTTACCCAGTCCCCGTGGACTGCGGACGATCAAACCATACTATTATGGGAATAGTATTACGCATGCCGGTTTTGGGCGACACAGCAAAGCCCGCCCCGGTATATCGGGTAGAGAACATTGGTGTCATTCAGGGGGGAGCCCACATTCGTTATGCAGCGGTTCCACCTTACGTCATCCGCTGGGAGCAAACGATGACAGGTACAGATCTCTCTGGTTGTCGTGGCAGGGGAGCACACATAATACTGTGCCCCCAGCACTTGAATGCCTTTTTAACACCACAGTGCGGGTTCAGAACGGCTGGCGCCAAGTCCATGAATTGCACCATGGAGGCAATGGCACAAGATCATGTGCCTCCGCAGGTAGCATACATCGGGGGTGGAACATATTGTGTTACCACTGCAGCGCAACACTACCAGCATGGAAACCGTAGCCGGTGTCCGGTGAGTGACAGCAGTTTCTGTTTTAAACCCAGGGCTGAAGTTCAAGTAGCACAACAGCGAATTATCCCAATCCCTGAACCATCCACTGTTCATCTCACAGTAAAAGAGAATTTCACCGACTTGCAGCGATTTGTCGCGCATTTTGGGTACCTCATTCCCCCTCTCCCTGAACATTTAACCAAACTTCTGAAAGCCGTCGCGGTATCACAGAAACATTTTTATACATTAGAGCAGAAAACTGTCGAAATAGGAACAGACATTTTGGACATAGTAGTTCCACCGTGGTGGAATCTGTTCACTAATATTGAAGTGCCTTCATGGATCAGAATAGCCTCCCACATTTTAGTCGTATGTCAAGTGTTGATTGTAGTGTACCTATTGGTCATACATTGTAAAAGAGACAAGCGCCTCACCAAGCATGAAAACACGGGAGAGTGGCGAGAACGTTACGTGCGCGTGCACGATGAGAGCACCGTGTAATCGGAAAATGGCGTCACTCCCGCTCGCCGCGTGCGCCGCGGAAGTTTGTACTCATATAAGATTTTCAGAGATTGTAAATACGTTGGAAACTCGACATGTTTTAAGAGTTGAGGTTTGATTATTTTGGTGATGGTGTTGATTGTTTGGTTTTGGGTTTTGTTTTTTCCTTTCCCTGAATAAAAGACAAATATACAGGTGATACGAGAGGTATCGGCCTGGTTACGCCGGGAAGGAAAACAAGTGGTGTAAGTTTAAGGGCAAATAATGCCTACGGTGATATAAAATGTGATTTTCTTGGGAAATAAGGACGACACAGAGACCCTAGCTAAGTTAAAAATTATGGGATTAATTTACTGGATTCGGAGAGAAATCGAGATAATATTGCTCACCACTATGATTTTTGATACGATAAGCGGAGTTATTCGCATCAACAGGAGGGACTGTAGAATTCGCAATATATCGCGATTTGATTAATGAGGAGAAAACACAAAGTTTCGTTCAAACAGCTTTTATTTCAGCAGAATGCTGGCAGGTTTAAATTGGACACAAGCAGCCTGTAAAATGGCCGCCGCACCTCGTGACAGAACATTCTAGACTTTTCAACAGGCAGACAAGATGGCGTTCCATTAAACATTTTGTGCAAGATCGATAACGATTCAGCCCAGTGAAGATAATACACGAGACATTATGGGTTTGCAGTATAAACATAGATACTGGAATCGGTCTCCCAGGTACAAAGGAAAGCCATTGTACCGAGTAATCAAGGGCCCATCCAAAAGACATTAATATGTAAATCCCAACGACTCTACGATGAGAGAGCCGTTAGCAGGTAGTTATACAGGACACTTGGAAGCCCCAAACCCCTCCAGGGAGAACACCGACCGATTTAACAATGGGAGAAATATTAACAGGTACTCAAACATTTATGAGTAGCCCCGAAACCCATTAAGAACGGAGATCACCCATACAAGACATTTGGGCGCCAAACCCTAAACAAAAGAATGGACATTATAGTTGGGCGGGAAACGGAAGATTTTTTGCACTATAATTGCAGGCTCCAAACCGTCCATTCTCTCTCTTGCCCTTGCATTCGCTCGCTTGCTCCTGTGTTTTATCCGGTCGATTCGTAACCTCGTGGCTGCTCCTGTGTACTCGTAGTTGGGCTTCTGCTTGCCTGTTGCCTCTTCTGAAAAGACTGTTGAACTTTCTGATCCGTTCGGATCTACCTCGTGTCGCGTAACGAAGACCTATGTTGGTAACTGGCAGCGGAACCGAAGGCCCGAGATGAGATGAGATGAGATGAGATGAGAGGAGAAGAGAGGAAGACCATATCCATCGCCACGGTCAGTAAATCCCGACCGCGCCTGTAGGTCGATCAGCCAAGTTTTCCTCGCCAGGAAGATTTCTATTTTGAACTTTTAACAAAACATATTGCATCGACGATAACGGGACTGTGTCTAAGGAGACTGGTACGTGAAACCAACCAACAGAGATCTTCATCACAGCAGACGGTCCAGCCTACTAGCCGGAGCAGCAGAAGCAAGTAAACAAGTGGGACCAGGAGATCTCCTGACCGACACGTGGGTGCTGCGGTGAAAAACATCCGATCAGCTATTCGGAATTTCTCCGAGTTATCACGAGTGGTGAGCATGAGTCTCGAGATCCTACGAAGCTAGTTTAGGATAGATATTGATAGGGGAGGGTTTAAGGATTAAGGATAGTTGTAATGTGTGCCCCTATTTACTTTGTGCCGTTCGTTCCTCGTTTCCCTAAGATCGACTATATAACTGTTTGTAAGATTGTACTGTCATTAATCTGTGCTTATGACATGTATTTCATAATTTTAAGTATCATGCAATAAAGATTTTCTATTTCGTACCATTCAAACCAAGTCTACATGAGTTTTATCTCCATTACTGCTCTCGCATCTAAGTCCAGTGTCTAGAACCGTAAGGGAGAGTGATTCGAACCACTCACAGGTGTGTCTAGTGTTCCCAGACTGGCTGGAGACCAGAACAGGCAACCAGGCCTAGACCCGCACTGACATACAGGCTGCACAGAGCCGCGTGAATCTCACAGGCTGCGAGACACGCAGGGTCAGGAATCCCTTACAATAGTCATTGCCTGGCACTTCTGTGGCGCAAATGTTACCTGACACTTATCAGCCCAAGCCTGAACGTTGTCCAGGCCTTGTTGCATGCGGGCATGGACTATTTAATTATCTGAGGAGTTGTGAATGGCGCTGAACACTGTGCAGTCATCAGCGAACATCCCCATTGCTGACCTTATGTTGAAGGGAAGGTCATTGATGAAGCAGCTGAAGATGGTTGAGCCTAGGACACTGCCCTGAGGAACTCCTGCAGCGATGTTCTGGGGCTGTGATGATTGACCTTCAATCACCACAACCATCTTCCTTTGTGATAGGTATGACTCCAGCCAGTGGAGAGTTTTCCCTCCGATTCCCATTGACTTCAGTTTTACTAGGGTTCCTTGATGCCACATTTGGTCAAATGCTGCCTTGATGTCAAGGGCAGTTACTCTCACCTCACCTCTGGAATTCAGCTCCTTTGTCCAGGTCGGGAGCCGAGTGGTCTTGGCGGAACCCAAACTGGGGATTCAGTGAGCAGGTTATTGGTGAGTAAGTGCCGCTTGAAAGCACTGTCGATGACACCTTCTATCACTTTGCTGATGATTGAGAGTAGACTGATGGGGCGGTAATTGGCCGAATTGGATTTGTCCTGCTTTTTTGTGGACAGGACATACCTGGGCAGTTTTCCACATTGTCGGGTAGATGCCAGTGTTGTAGCTGTACTGGAACAGCTTGGCTAGAGGCGCGGCTAGTTCTGGAGCACAAGTCTTCAGCACGACAGCCGGGATGTTGTTGGGGCCCATAGCCTTTGCTGTATCCAGTGTGCTCAGCCATTTCTTGATATCACGTGGAGTGAATCGAATTGGCTGAAGACTGGCTTCTGTGATGGTGGGGACCTCGGAACAACCCCAGTTGCTTATGTTCCTTAATCATCATTATAATGGACCGTGGCTGCTGATATGTGATACTTCCTGATTGGGCATAGCCATTTTGATTCAAGCAGAATTGTTTGCTGATATCATTGGTAAATTGGGAGATCGTTTCTGTGATTTCTGTGTATCCATTTGTTGTGGCATTATATTCGCTATTTAGGTTTAAGAAATATATCTATTTCAGATGGAATCAGGGGCATAGAAAGTTGGGTGTAACTTTACATATGAAATGTATAGGGGAAGAAATTTGGTATCGTCCTGTTTGGGGCAAAATTATCGGCCGGGCGCAAAGTTTAGAGCCTGCCGCTAATTATCGCCTCCGACTGCAAACTTGGCTTCTATCGTCCCGGAGGTGATTGAAGCGCTAAATCAGGTGCTACACACCTCACTTAAGGCGCTAACGCCGAGGAGCGAGGCGCTACCTCAGAGCGCTGGCGAAGCTCATGTGATGTCAGTTAGCAATGGAACACAGACACACTGGCGCCGGTCAGTTCTTAAAGGGGAGGGTCAATCTTGCTCTCCATCCACACCCTGCTCATTGCAGCCTTGAATCTCGGCCTGGAGAGTCCTGTACATCAAATCTGCTGGAAAGAACAAGGGGGGGGGGGCCCAGGGAAAGTGCTCAGAGTGCAGCCCCCTTAGTCTCTTCTAAATCGATGCAAGGAAGATCAAATCAAAATGAACCTGCAAAGTGCTGCTCAGTACCCAAAACTCCTTCAGACAGCGTTGTATCTCTCCAGAAGTCTCTCTCTCTCTCTCTCTCAGAATGCGTGGTGCAAAAATATCGCCGACAAAAAAAGGCAGGAAGCGGTCGCCTTTAAATAGCGTTCCCCCAGTCCCTTCCCGACTGCAAAACACTCCCCTCAACCTGTCATTGCTAGCGGCAGGTGGTAAGGCAGGGGGCGCTACTCAATATCTGGTCCGGGGTGCAACCGGGGCGTTGCACGCTCGACTGACATCATGATCTGCGGGCGCAGGAGATTGTGGCGGTAGTGTTTAGCATCGCCACAAAATATCTGGTCAATTTCGCGAGTGGCGCAAACATCGCTGCACCTGGGCGTTAGTTGCTTTGCGCCCCATTAGCGCCCTCTTAGGGCGCTAACGGGAGGCGCAAAGCAACTGAACTTTTCCCCCTTACATTTTGCATCAATGTATTGCATGGGGCACTCACATTACAAGGTAGGACCATAATTTAAATAACGTAGGATTATTTATCAATCTGCAATTATAAGTAAAAATGGACTGACTTTTTGAAAAATGTAGAATCATAGAATCATAGAATGGTTACAGCACAGAAGGAGGCCATTCAGCCCATCGAGTCCGTGCCGGCTCTCTGCCAGAGCACTTCAGCTAGTCCCACTCCCCCCGCTCTTTCCCCATAGCCCTGACAATTTTTTTCCTTCAGGTACTTATCCAATTCCACTTTTGAAAACCTCAATTGAATCTGCCTCCACCACCCTTTCAGGCATTGAATTCCAGATCCTAACCACTCGCTGAGTAAAAAAGATTTTCCTCATTTTGCCTTTGGTTCTTCTGCCAATCACCTTAAATCTGTGTCCTCGACCCTTCACAGAATCACCACAGTGCAGATAGAGGCCATTTCGGCCCATTGAGCCTGCACCAACACATATCCCACACTATCCCTGTAACCCCACGTATTTAATCCCCCCTAACACTAAGGGTCAATTTAGCATAGCCAAATCAACCTAACCCGCACATCTTTGGACCGTGGGAGGAAACCAGAGCACCCGGAGGAAACTCACGCAGACACGGGGAGAATGTGCAAACTCCACACAGACAGTCACCCGGGGCCGGATTCGAACCCGGGTCCCTAGCGCTGTAAGGCAACAGTGCTAACCACTATGCCACCGTGTTGCCCTTCTGCGAATGGGAACAGTTTCTCTCTATCCACTCTGTCTAGACCACTCATGATTTTGAACACCTCTGTCAAATCTCCTCTCTAAGGGTGCGGAAAGTTTGAATTTTTAAAGATGTGTTTACAGGATGTGGGTGACACTGGCAAGGCCGCATTTATTACCCATTCCTAGTTGCCCTGAGAAGGTGATGATTGGCCTTCTCCATGAACCACTGCAGTCCCTCTGGTGATGATACTCCAACAATAGTGTGTTTGGTGAGGGAATCCAGGGTATTGACCCAGCCACGATGAAAGAAGAAAGATACATATGTTCAAGACAAGATGGTGTGTAATTTAAGGTGTGAATTAGGAATTGAGCGTTAAACTAAGACTCTGTCTGCCCTCTCAGGTGGACATAAAGATACCAATAGATTATTTGAAGAAGAGCAAAGGAGTTCTCCTGGTGTCCTGGCCAATATTTACCATTCAACCAACAGCACTAAAAACAGGTTATTTGGTCATGCATCTCATTGCTGTTTGTGGAACCATGCTCTGTGCAACGTTTCCTTACATTACAACAGTAACAGTTACAACCAGTGTCACCGTGAAGCAATTCCAGATTAAGTCCAACATGATTTAACGCAGTTTAAAGCTCCCTCTGCTCAACCCCAAAATGCACCTCGGCCTGGATCTCAGAAATGTGAGAAGTCGCACAACACCAGGTTATAGTCCAACAGTTTTATTTGAAATCACAAGCTTTCGGAGCGCTGCTCCTTCGAAAGCTTGTGATTTCAAATAAAACTGTTGGACTATAACCTGGTGTTGTGCGACTTCTCACATTTGTCCACCCCAGTCCAACACCGGCATCTCCACATCATGGATCTCAGAAGAGCAACACCTACTGCAAAACCTCTGCCCCATCTTGTTTTTTTCTCTCTCCACATGGCAGCTGTCTATCATTCTGCCAGTGCCATTTACACTTCATCTCGAGCCATCTTTTGTTAATTAACTTGTCCCATTACCATCTCCTTTTGCCTTGCACCATCATCCCTTTTGTCTCTTAATCTCTCCTGCCTTCCACCCTATCACAGACCTTCCCTTTTGTTCTTTCCTCCCCCTCCCCCCTTTCCCTGCCTCTACACTTGCTTAAAAACCTGTTCCATCTCCAGCTTTTTCCAGTTCTGACGAAGGGTCATCAACCTGAAACGTTAACTCAGTTTCTCTCTTCCACAGATGCTGCCTGACCTGCTGCGTATTTCCAGCATTTTCTGTTTTTCTTTCAGATTTTCAGCATCCGCAGTATTTTGCTTTTGTAACACCTACTGCACCATTTGTCACACTATCGACCTGGTGATAGTGTTGTGCTGTGGATCCAGACGTCCCAAGTTCATTTCATGTCAGTGGGAACTGAACAGCAGTAGAGAGAAGAGACTTTCGACAGATTGCCATCAAACGAATCTACATTTACTTTGTGCTTGCAATATAATGGAGACCCTTGACTGATTGCAAGGCAGTCATCTCATCATGGCACGCAGATAGTGTCATCAACAATTCATAAATATCCTTCGAACCCTGGGGTGGTATTATAGTCTTCAAATGCCTCCAATATGTCACTTGATTTTATATATCTCACCAGCAAGCAAATGTGCACCGAGGGACGCTTATCTCAGATTGCCAAAAGGAGACATCAGGGCAGCCATCTGGGATAGAAAGAAAGAAAGAATTGCATTTCTACAGCGCCTTTCATGACCACCGGATGTCCCAAAATGCTTTACAGCCAATGAAGTACTTTTTGAAGTGTAGTCACTGTTGTAATGTAGGAAACGTGGCAGCCAATTTGCGCACAGCAAGCTCCCACAAACATCATTGTGATAATGACCAGAGAACCTGTTCTGGTGATGTTGATTGAGGGATAAATATTGGGCAGGACACCGGGGAGAACTCCCCTGCTCTTTGAAATAGTTGAGAGGTCGCACAACACCAGGTTATAGTCCAACAGTTTTATTTGAAATCACAAGCTTTCGGAGCTATCGATTGCTCCTTCCTCAGGTGAAGTAAATTAGATACAGAATCGCCAAAGCATATATAGATAGAAAACAAAGCATGTGTACCTTACAATTGCAGACCACTTTGAAATAGTGCCAGGGGATCTTTTGCGTCCACCTGAGAGGGCAGACAGGGCCTCGGTTTAACGTCTCATCCAAAAGACGGCACCTCCAGACAGTGCAGCGCTCAATACTGGAGTGGAGTGTCAGCCTAGATTTTTGTACTCAAGTCTCTGGAGTGGGACTTGAATGGGAGAAAAATGGATCTGGCTTGGATCTGGTGCAACCCCCTCCCCACCCAACCCCTCAGGTCAATACTTCTTGCCTAGGTTCCTATTGAAAGAACTACCACTTGGGTGAACTATGCACAAGCAAAGGCCAGCACCTTCAGCAGGGTGGGAGAGATTTTGGAGAGAGAAAAGCAGCTCGCAGGAAAGTGAAAGCGTTGTAGATACAACAGCAGGCGGCATCATTTAAAGCCCTAAAAGCCTCCGAGATCTCTGCGCTCCTCCAATTCTGGCCTCTTGCGTAGCCCCGATTTCAATCGCTCCACCATTGGCGGCCGTGCCTTCAGCTGCCAAGGCTCTAAGCTCTGGAATTCCCTCCCTAAACCTCTCCGCCTCGCTACCTCTCTCCTCTCTCTCCTCCTTTAAGACGCTCCTTAAAACCTACCTCTTTGACCAACCAAGCTTTTGGTCACCTCTTCTAATATCTCCTTATGTGGCTCTGCGTCAAATTTTGTTTGATAACGTTCCTGTGACGAAAGAAAGAAAGAAAGAAAGGGAGGAAGAAAGAAAAAAAGAAAGTCTTGCATTTATGTAACGTCTTTCATGACCTCAGCATGTCCCAAAATGCTTTACAGCTAATGAAATACTTTTGAAGTGCAGTCACTGCTGTAGTGTAGGAAACACAGCAGCCAATTTATACACAGCAAGCTCCCACAAACATCATTGTGACGATGACCAGATAATCTGTTTTACTGATGTTGGTCGAGGCGTAAATATTGGCCAGGACACCGGGGATAACTCCCCTGCTCTTCTTCGAAATAGTGCCATGGGATCTTTTACGCCCACCTGAGAGAGCAGACGGGGCCTCGGTTTAAGATCTCATCCGAAAGACAGCACCTCCGACAACGCAGCCGAGCGGCAGTCTGTATTTTGTGTTTCCGCCCCATTTCTGCGCCATTTTCATTCTATCTTTGAGCTCACTCCCAACAGAAACTCAACACCGCTGGAGTGAAGAAAAAAAGGTTCAAATTTCAATTACCGTGGGCTTTTACAGGCATTGGCCACGGACTCCCAGCTACAAAATGTATGGAACTGTGAGAAGCAGCTTTGGCTGGGAATCTGCTGCGTAGCTGCTGTAACGAGGAGCAAGCTTCCAAGCAACTCAAAGTGCTACTGTGCACAGTTTACTCGATTCCAGCAATGTTCAGAGTGGAGCTTGCTGCAGTAGATTTAATTGTGCCCATGTTTGAGATTAACTTCCAGCGTGGCCTGTGGCCAGGCTGCATTGATTGATAACCAGAGTTGATGATGACTCCTGTAATAATCGCACACGCCAACTGGCCGCTCGATGAGTCAAAGTAATGGTGAGGCAGGAGGAGGAAGAACTTGTGTTTATACAGAGCATTTTGCATCCTCAGGACATCTTGAAGCTCTTCACAGCCAGTGAGTTTCTTTGGAAGTGTAATCCTTGTTCGTAATGTAGGTAGATGAGGCAGCCAATTGTGCACAGCAAATCTCACAAACAGCAATGAGGTGGACAAATGTGAGAAGTCGCACAACACCAGGTTATAGTCCAACAGCTTTATTTGAAATCACAAACTTTCGGAGCACTGCTCCTTCGTCAGGTGAAGTGAAGAGATGCATATAGGCACAGCATATATAGTCAGAGAACACTGCCAGATGATTACAGTTAATCTTTCTAACTGCCCTTTATCACACCTCGGCAGAGAGATAATCACGGCAATCAAAGGTGTGGATGGTGTCCAAACAGGTCAGTCAGGAAAACATTACACAACACAGCAATGAGGTGAATGACCTCTGGTTGGTGGTGTTAGTTGAGGGATGAATGTTGGCCAAGGCACCAGGAAACTCCTTGCTCTTTTCAAAACGGCGCAGGCAAACGGGGCCTCAGTTTTAACATCTCATGTGAAAGACGGCACTTCTAGTAATGCAGCACTCCCTCAGTCTGCGCTGCAGTATCAGCCTAGATTTATGAGCCTGAGTCTTGGAATGGGACTTGAGCCCACAACTTTCTGATTTCGATGTGAGAGTAATACTACTGAGCTGAGAAAGTGAGGAGGATGTAGCAAAGAAACAAAAAGAAAGGCTTGCATTTATATAGCGCACCCCCAACAGAAACTCAACACCACTGGAGTGAAGAAAAAAAGTTTAACGTTTCAATTGCCGTGGGCTTTTACAGGCATTGGTCACCGAGTCTCAGCTACAAAATGTATGGAACTGTGAGAAACTTTTTGAAGTGTAGTCATTGTTGTAATGTAGGAAATGTGGCAGCCAATTTGCACACAGCAAGCTCCCACAAACAGCAATGTGATATAATGACCACATATTGGGCCAAAAATTCATCCCGCGACGCGAGAGTACGCACTGCGTACTCTCGCGTATTCTCTCTCCAATTGCCGGTTTTCTGCATGCCCTGCGCATGCGCTGAAAACCGGCACTTGGTCTTTTGAAAAGGTGGCGGTTCCTCGGTGCATCGCGTGCGCGCTACAGGCTGCGCACACGCTGTGCACTTCGTGCTTTGGACGCGCAGGTAAGTACGGAAGATTTTAGAAATGGAAAAAGGAGGAGTAAGACCCACTTTTAACAAGGTAAGTAGTGAATTAAGTATTTTTTTGAATTTTTTTTAACAGGTATATCTTTTTTAGAGACTTTAAAGACAGGTAAGTTTATTTTTATAACTTTTTAAAAGATTTTAAATTTTTTCAAAAATGTAATTTTTGATTTAAAATGGTTAATTTATTTAACTATACTTATTTTATTAATGTGATGGGTTTTTTTTTAAATTTAATTGAGGTTTAGCTGTTATTTTGGGGGGGTGTAAGATTCATAGATTTCACAGCACGTATGTGAAACTTATGAATGGAAGATGGTGTGCTGCCATTGGCTCTAACTGAGTCACGTGATCCCACAGCTCGCACGAATTCACTACGCCAGTGGGATACGCAAGCACTGCCCAGCTGATGTCTGGAACATCAAGTTCGTGCGAGCTGGATCTGAAAAAGCCAACGCGGAGTGAGAGATCGCGGGGAAGCCTTACCCCCGCGGGAACAGAGCGAGATCAATTTCTGGGCCAATCTGTTTTAGTGATATTGACTTGAGGGATAAACATTGGCCAGGACACCTGGGGATAACTCCCTTACTCTTCTTTGAAGTAGTACCTTAGGATCTTTTACATCCACCCGAGAGGGCAGACAGGGCCTGTCAGGTGGACATTTAACATCACATCTGAAAGACAGCACCCCTGATAGTGCAGCACTCCCTCTGTACTGCACTGGGGTGTCAGCCTAGATTTGTGTGCTCAAGTCTCATGGAGCAGGGCTTGAACCCGTCAACCTTCTGACTCAGAGGCAAGGGTGCTGCCCACTGAGCCACAGCTGCCTCAGCAGATCGGGCATTTAGAAGGAGAAAGAGAAGGAAGTTGAGAGGAACAATGACTATACTCATATTGCTAACGTGAGGAGAGATAAGAAAGGTTAAGGTATGGAGAAAGAGATTGAGAGAAGGGTATGACATGCATTCCTTGGGCTCAATATTATAGTCTTCCATTTGGAAAACTACTGCGGAATAACCTGGGCTGTTAGACCTTTCAATTTCAATGTAAGTAGTTCATTTCAACAACTTTTGAAATAAGAATAGTCACTTCTAATGGAAAGTTTGGTCAGAGTTTATTCAGTGAGTAGCTGAGCCATGCACACCAGGACACTCCCAGGCTGGTTCCTTGACCTATGCGGAGTGACCTGATCTCTAGCCAGGATGTTGGTGGGGACCCTACAGTTGAGTTAGAAGTTTGGGTTCTCACTCCTGTCCAACAACCCCTGCTGGAAGTTTATGTCTGGGCGTTGGTTCAGGACCGTTTAGAGTTTGACTGCTGTGCCCACCCCATGATAGAATAGCGCAATGCCACACATTGGCAAGGCTCACACATGAATAATAGCCACTCCGGAGGCACTGGAGGACAACCAGTGCCCATGGAACCAGACCCCAGCAAGGAATCAAGACCTTTGGGAGAGGAAGGGTAGGATGAAGATTTATCAGGATAAAAAGGGAAGAGCACGAATTGATTGAGAAAGCATAGTGTCATTAGTCAGTTGGAGGATCTAATGGCGTCTAATCTAATTTTCCTTGTACTGTTGTCTTAAAGCCTGAACCATGAGGGGGTTCTGTTATTCAGGAGAGTGGGTCTTGGTTTGGATGTCACTTCTGATGAAGGAGATGCACAGATTCACCTTCAGAACCGAGCAAGATGAATAGGTGGTGATAGCTAGGATAAATGAGCAGCCAATGCAGTTGGACAAACACTCATCCTGAGAGGCAGACAAAAGCCATTAGCATTCAGCCCACATTTTCCATTTTAGCACCAGCAGTTCCAATGCTGAAGGCTCATGTAACAGGCTATTGATGCTGCATACACAGCGCGGGCTGCGCCTAAAGTACATTGTGTTATGGATTACTATTGTGATGACTCAGATGTGAATTCAAATAAATCCTCTGATGAAATACAAATCTGTGAGCCCAGCCTACTTGACATATTTTTTTTAACTTGTTCTTGTGGGCGCCACTGGCAGGGCCTCTCAGCCACAGAGTTGCATGTTTTTTTTAAATATTCATTCACAGGATGTGGGCGTCGCTGGCGAGACCAGCATTTATTGCCCATCCCTATTTGCCCTTGAGAAAGTGGTGGTGAGCCGCCTTCTTGAGCCGCTGCAGTCCGTGTGGTGAAGGTGCTCCCACAGTGCTGTTAGGGAGGAAGTTCCAGGATTTTGACCCAGCGACGATGAAGGATCGGCCGATATACTTCTAAGTCAGGATGGTGTGTGACTTGGAGGGGAACTTGGAGGTGGTGGTGTTCCCATGCGCCTGCTGCCCTTGTCCTTCTAGGCGGAAGAGGTCGCGGGTTTGGGAGGTGCTGCCGAAGAAGCCTTGGCGAGTTGCTCCAATGTAAATACACCATTTTTGTGTTTGCTCTTCCATGAATAAAAAGAAAGATCTTGCATTTATATAGCGCCTTTCACGACCTCGGGACATCCCAAAGCGCTTTATAGCCAATGAAGTATTTTTTGAAGTCACCATTGAAATGTAGGAAACGAGGCAGCCAATTTGTACACAGCAAGCTCCCACAAACAGCAATGTGATAATGGCCAGATAATCAGTTTTCAGTGATGTTGGTTGAGGGATAAATATTGCCCATGCAGTAACCATTGTGAATAATAAGGTAGCAACCTCAATTAATAAAATGATCAAATTTACTCCCTTTTTTGAAATGCTTGCACATGAAGTATTTCATTCAAAAAATAAAAACAGAAAATGCTGGAAATACTCAGCAGGTCGGGCAGCATCTGTAGAGAGAGAAACAGAGTTAACGTTTCAGGTCGATGACCTTTCGTCAGAACTGCTGTAAAGTATTTCATTCACTTTGGTTCTGTTGTCGTTGCCCATTGAAATATAGAACCAAACGCATTGTGAAAATCCTGCTACTTTTCCCCAAACTTTACTAATGACTCTACTAAAAACTTCCAAATGTAATACTTTGTGGGATGACTTGGAATAGCTCAAGCCAATTACGATAATTGCCATTGATTCTGGACTGGGACTATTGGAACCAGCCAATTCTCTGATTACATTGCGGTAACTAGGTATCTTTGGCCAACTTCTTTCCCTTAGGACTTTGCAGCATCTCACTATCTGTCGCCCTGCTTTACCCCTTTAACACTGGTTCCAATTAGGAAATGCAACAACACACTGCCTTCGCTGGCTGGTGGTTTTCTTGTCATGCGCCACCTCAACTTAATACCCAAACATTCCAATCCCAGTGTGTGAAGGAGTTTGAATCCCTGCTGCTGATTCTTAAACGATAGACTGCCAGCTAGTTTAAGAAGAATCTTTACATAAAATTGAACCTCTGAATTATTTTCAAAATTGAAATGAAATTGGATAATAATTTGCAATCAACGAGGATATTCAAGATTAGGGCATCCTTGATCTCCAAAGGAAGTTCTGATTCACCCTCATTGGATAGAAATAAGAACACAAGAAAATAAGAATTAGGAGCAGGAGTAGGCCATATGGCCCTTCGAGCCTGCTCCGCCATTCAATAAGATCATGGCTGATCTTCTACCTCATCTCCACTTTCCTGCACTATCCCCATATCTCTTGATTCCCTTAATATTCAAAAATCTATCGATGAATTGAACTATTTTTTGTTTGTGCTTGGGATATGGACGACACTGGCAAGGCAATATTTATTGCCTATCTCTAGTGGCCTGAGTCTGGAGTAAAATGTAGGCCAGATTAGGGTCCCTTCCCTGAAGGACATTGGTGAGTCAGTTCTGGAACATGCCTACAAATCACCAGATTTCGTGAATTTAATTATTAAAGCTTATCATGGTGGGATTTGAATTCACAACCTCTCTGCTGCTAATCTCATACCATAACCACCAAGCTACCCTCGCCTAATTCCTACTTTTTCATGGAGACCCTAATCCAGGTCCAATGAGCAATTAAGTATTGTTCCCATATCTGGGGAGGCATTTGTAGTACCTCTGTACTACAAAACACAGGTAAAAACCAATTAGGTGACCCCTCTTTCACCTCGGGATTCCAAGCTCTCTCTCCCCCATTGTTTCTTGTCTTTCTCTACTTTCCTGATTGTACTATAAAAGAAAGACTTGCATTTGTACAGCGCCTTTCACGACCACGGGACGTCTCAAATTGCTTTACAGCTAATGAAGTACTTTTGAAGTGCAGTCACTGTTGTAATGTAGGAAACATGGCAGCCAATTTGCGCACAGCAAGCTCCCACAAACAGCAATGTGATAATGACCAGATAATCTGTTTTAGTGATGTTGATTGAGGGATAAATATTGGCCAGGGCACCAGGGAGAACTACTCTGCTCCATCCACCTGAGAGACCAGACGGGGCCTCAATTTAACATCTCATCTGAAAGACGGCACCTCCAACAGTGCAGCACTCCCTCAGCATTGCACTGCCAGCCTAGATTTTTGTGCTCAGGTCTCTAGGGTGGGACTTGAACCCACAACTTTCTGACTCAGAGGCGAGAAGTGCTACCCACTGAGCCACGGCTGACACTGGGCATTATTCTTCTAAACTGCCTTTGTTGGTCACCCAAGCTCCAACTATGCTGCCCTATGTTGTCTTCCTCCTCCTTGCACACTCACTGTGTTGAAATCATCGCAGAGATTAAGGCTGTAGCTCCTTCTTTCCTAGAAGTTCGAGACTATAGAACTCCTGAGCTTCCTCCATCCACATCATTTGGAAAGCTAGGAAAATCCAGCCAGCATTTTCAAAATATTTAACACAGCCCCAGAAAGTTAACAACAACAACAACAACCTGTGACATAAGAAAACTACTAGGCACTTGGTCTAAGCGTTAAACAAAGCTTTAATTAACTGTTTTTCAACATGGAGATCTAGTTGTGTCCTTCACTATTTCCTGTTAAAGAATGTCCTGAGCAAGCTGGGCCCATGCCCGAGTATTTATACTCTCCCTGGACAGCGCCACCAGCAGGCCGCCCAGTATTACTTCATAAGTCATTTCACATGAATGAGAAGATTCATGTCAACCTGTATTTATATAGCGCTTTCAATGTAGTAAAACGTCCCAGGCGCTTCAGAGGCGCCCGTGTCCCACTGCCCTTTCAATCAAAATTTGACAATGGGCCACATAAGGAGAATTTTGGGCAGGTGACCATAAGCTTGGTCAAAGAAGTAGGTTTTAAGGAGCATCTTAAAGGAGCAAAGAGAGAGCTAGACAAGTGTAGAGGTTTATGGAGGGAATTCTGGAGCTTAGTGCAAATGGATAAGTCAAAAGCTTACATATGAAAGCACACAACTTCTGCGGTTAAAAGAGCAGGTCAGAGGCTGCGTATTCTGTGGTGAGTGACTCACCTCCTGACTCCCCAAAGCCTTTCCACCATCTACAAGGCACAAGTCAGGAGTGTGATGGAATACTCTCCATAAGTGTAGCTCCAACAACACTCAAGAAGCTCGACACCATCCAGGACGAAGCAGTCCGCTTGATTGGCACCCCATCCACCACCTTCAACATTCACTCTCTCCACCACTGGTGTACTGTGTCTGCAGTGTGTACCATCTACAAGATGCACTGCAGCAACTCGCCAAGGTTTCTTCGGAAGCACTTCCCAAACCCGCGACCTCTTCCAGCTAGAAGGACAAGGGCAGCAGGCGCATGGGAGCACCACCACCTCCAAGTTCCCATCCAAGTCATACACCATCCTGACTTGGAAGTATATCAGCCGTTCCTTCATCGTCACTGGGTCAAAATCCTGGAACTCCCTCCCTAACAGCACTGTGGGAGCACCTTCACCACACGGACTGCAGCAGTTCAAGAAGGCAGCTCACCACCACCTTCTCAAGGGCAATTAGGGATGGGCAATAAATGCTGGCCTTGCCAGCGACGCCCACATCCCGTGAATGAATACATTTAATAAAATAATTACACTGAAAGTGCAACGGAACACAAACGTCTAACTTAACCTACAGGCAGTCTCAGCATTTACTTGTATTAGAGGAAGAAAATACGCTACAGTCTGCAGTGAAAAAAGTATTAAAGTCCTGAGGTTAATTTTTGGAGGTGTCAGAGAACATGTCCTCTCTCTCCCCCCATGCCCATAGCTTGTTCTTGTTTTACACTTTATTTGGTACGTTTTCGAGTTTAATATTTTAGAAAAGATCACCATTTAATTAGAATGTCTGCAACTTATATCGGAAATATTCAAAAGAGAGCAATAGATTATAAGGCTAATCTTCTGAATTTGCACACCAGCACGGAAGGAAATTAAGTCTAACTTTAACACTTATGTGCCCCTTCAAGAGTATGAGGACAGATTGAGTAGACTGGGCCTATACTCTCTGGAGTTTAGAAGAATGAGAATTATCTCATTGAAACATATACGATTCTTACAGGGTAGATGCTGAGAGGCTGTTTCCCCTGGCTGGAGAGTCTGGAACTAGGGGCATAGTCTCAGGATAAGGGGTCTGCCTTTTAAGACTGAGATGAGGAGAGATTTCTTCAAAAAAGAAAAATAGAAAGACTTGCATTTATATAGCGCCTTTCACGGCCACCGGACGTCTCAAAGCGCTTTACAGCCGATGAAGTACTTTTTGAAGTGGAGTCACTGTTGTAATGTGGGAAACTCTGAGGGTTATGAATCTTTGGAATTCTCTGCCCCAAAGGGCTGTGGATGCTGAGTCGTTGAGTATATTCAAGGCTGAGATAGATAGATTTTTGGGCTCTAGGAGAATCAAGGGATAAGGCGATCGGGTGGGAAAATGGAGTTGAGGTCGAAGATCAGCCACGATCTTATTTAATGGCAGAGCAGGCTCGAGGGGCCGTATGGCCTACTCCTGCTCCTATTTCTTATGTCTTTCAGACTTTTGGGTATGATGTGTTTTCCCTCCAATACAGAGTGAAGGAATGATGGCTGTACTTAGTATTAAGTTTGTGTCCCACTGCACTTCCACTATAATTGTTCATCTGAAATACGAGCAAATATTTGCTCAAATATATATATATATATACAACTTTGCGCATGATTCTCCAACCACTAAAATTAATGATGCATTTAAGGGGAAGCTAGATAAGTACATAAGGGTGAAAGGAGTAGAAGGATATACTGATAGGGTTAGATGAAGTAGGGTGGGAGGAGGCTCATGTGAAGCATAAGAACACCGGCATAGATCAGTTAGGCCGGTGCTGTAAATTCTATGTAAACGCCTCGATTTAAAAATTCTCATCGTTGTTTTCAAATCCCTCCATGGCCTCGCCCTCTCCCTACCTCTGTAATCTCCTCTAGCCCTACGACCCGGATCTCTGCGCTCCTCCAATTCTGGCCTCTTGCGCATCCTCGATTTTAAACAATCCACCATTGGCGGCCGTGCCTTCAGCTGCCTGGGCCCTAAGCTCTGGAGTTCCCTCCCTAAGCCCCTCCGCCTCTCTCTCTCTTCCTTTAAGACGCTCTTAAAACCTACCTCTTTGACCAGGTCTTTTGGTCACCTGTCCTAGTATCTCCTTATGTGGCTCGGCGTCAAATTTTGTTTTGATAATCGCTCCTGTGACGCGCCTTGGTATGTTTTACTACGTTAAAGGCGCTACATGAATGCAAGTTGTTGTTGTTGTAATATTCGTGCTTAGTCTATGCCTGAATTTCTGATAGGTGAACCTGGTTTATCAAGCTCCCTGTCAGCAGCACGGGGTTAGAAAATAGCTCCGACAATCCTAGTCTCTGATTCAAAAAATTTGATAAAATAATGGACGGAGAGCGTAATTAAATGTTGACATTTTCTTAAATATCAAGTTCCCTCGGGTATAAGCTATTCTTAAAATAACAAAACCGCTGCTCTCTGTCCAATATTTCTGTTATATTTTGTAGCCAGACTGATTAAACATTGGGCGGAAAAAAATCTAAAATTATTAGTTTTTTCGAGTGTTTCTTATTTAAAGGAGTGATTGGATGAATTATACAGAGGGTAGGGGGAGGGGAAACCAACCAACACTTCCAAAAAAGCTGACGTGCATTTTTATATAAATGCTCCCTTAACGCCTAAAAGCCAATAAACCAGTGAACATGGGCAGAGTCCATTATAAATCGGAACATGGGAAATTATAATGGAAAAGATCAGATCAGCCATGATCTCATTAAATGGCGGAGCAGGCTCAAGGGACCAAATGGCCTACTCCTGCTCCTATTTCTCATGTTCTTATGTTCTTAAAGCTCGTCATGAGGTGAGCAGAGACACAAGACTTTTTTTATAGTTTGTAGATCCATACCATCTTTAGCTAGACTTGCCTCGAAGGCCCTCCTTGCACTGCCCTGAGAAATCACACTGACGCATCAGCACAAATAAAATGGTAGATTTGCGTTGTGCAATTTCAAAACAAATGGATTTTTCCAATATTATTTCATAAAGGTTTCCACCCCCTTTTCCCTATGCTAGGACTCCAGGAATAGAGCATTCTCAGGATACATAGCGGAGCAAAAATCGGCCCCATAATCTGTTCCTTCTATAAGAGAAGTGCTTCGGACTCTAATTTCAGACATCTGTTGACAACTGGCTAATTATTCCATTAGCAGAGATCAGCAATAACCACTGGTCGCATAAGAACATAAGAATTAGGAGCAAGGTGTAGGCCATAATGACCCCTCGAGCCTGCTCCGTCATTCACAGCTGATCTTCGACCTCAACTCCACTTTCTTGCCCGATCTCCATATCCCTCGATTCCCCTAGCTTCCAAAAATCTATCTATCTCAGCCTTGAATATACTCAAGGCTGGGATTTTGCCCACCTCGGCGGGTCCGTGGCGAGCGGTGTCGGTGGCGGGTCCTGGCCCCGCTGCTGGCTCCATCCCGCTCTGTGAAATGAATTTCCCTTGATAGGGGTTGTTAAGCCCGACCAGCGTGTTTCCCGGCCAATTAGAGGAAGCGGGTCTGGTGATGTCATCAACCGGTTTCCTTAAAGGGACCATGGCCAAATTTATCTTGACATTTATGCTGTCAGTGTTCTACAGCATTGAGGTGCTGCAAACACTGACAATGACTGCACAAAGGCACAAGGCTGCACCCAGGCTCTCCCATCACTCCCTCCATATGCTTATGGAGGGAGTCACAGCACACAGGGAGGTCCTCTTCCCTTCCAATGGGCGGAAGAGACCTCCCCAGGACACCAACGCAGCCTGGTTGCACATGGCACAGGAGGGCACAAGCAGGGATGTGGTCAGGAGGACCTGGGTGCAGTGGCGCAAACCTTTCAATGATCTCAGTAAATCACGAAACGTTAATACAAAGCCACACTCAACCCCATGCTGCTGTGCCTCTCATCACATCTCCATTACTCTGCCTTCCCTACCCTACTCCTGCACATCCTTACTCACACCAACTTACCGTGCACCTCCACCTGTCCCTCTCTATCTATATTATCACATCCCCATCTCACTAGCCACCCCTCACACTCACCCTCATCCTAGTACAATCATCCCAACTAACAGCACACAAGGGTCGGCACTTGGGTGTTTTATGAAATGTTCAAGTAAAGTTTCTGTTACTAAGGTGTCAAACATTGAAACCTTTATTTTCAACACTTTGCGTTCTTGGACAGATTTGTGTGCACCTTTGGAAGTGGCTTAGTGAGTTGCAGTGAATGGTGAGACATAATGGTACCCCCGCAATGGTAATGAGTGTGAAAGGAATGGCTTGCACATTGTAAGGATGCTTTATGGTGTTGGTGCGGGGTGGTGCCAATCTGATGTATCATGTGGCAGCCAGGGTGTACAGCGTCAAGTGAAGTAAATCTGGACATGGTGAGGCCATCCCTGGCCTCCCGGGCAGCAATGTGGTCGAGTGCTGATGCCCTCTGTCCTGTGCAGCATCAGTTGATTGCGGAGAAGGTTGGTGTTGTTGTTGGTGCTGCTGGTGTGCCTGGTGCTGCTGGTGTTGGGGCTGTTCGTGGTGGGATTCTGAGGACCAAGGTGAGAGAGTATAAAGGGCACCCATGCTGATGGAATAGATGGCAGGTGAAGTAGAGGTGACAGAAGCAATCTGTCAATGTTGAGAGAGGTAATGAGGTGATACTGGATGGAGACTTGTGTAAAGACTTGCAGCATGGTGAATCTGATGTGGAAATGCAGTGAAGAAGACTTTGTAGCTGAGGGAAGATAAGGTGGGAGCTTATACTTTACATTTGAAGCTGTCAACTCAACAGCTGACTCAATGGCTACTGAACTCCCGCCTCAGCTTGACGGCCATGGTCCACGACCAGCGTGCACCCCGTGGGCGAGCTGTCAAGTGAAAAAGGTAAGCTGAAAATCATTCTTAAGTGGCTCTAAGCAAGCTACTAATTACTTGAATTGGGTCACCCGCCGCTGCCTGTTGGGTCTGCTCACTGCTGACAGATGCGCCATTGGGAAAGGCGCGTGGGAGCGAGTTGACAGCGGGTACCCGACCTGCTGTCAAAAATATCAAATTTCCCACCCGACCCGCCACCATTCCCATCCGCTGACCACCCGGACAATTCCGGCCAGCGATTCAGCATCCACAACCCTTTGGGGTAGAGAATTCCAAAGATTCACAAGCATCTGAATGAAGAAAATCCTCCTCATCTCAGTCTTAAATCGCCGGCCCTTTATCCTGAGACCTTGCCTCCTAGTTCTAGACTCTCCAGCCAGGGGAAACAACCTCTCAGGATCTACCCTGTCAATCCCCCTCAGAAGTAAGTAACTCTATGCAAGCTGTGAATGAGGCCCTTGACTATGAATGAGGCCCTTGACTGTGAATAGTAGTTACATTTAATACCATTCACACAACTGATTAGAAAATGGCTGACATAATCAAAATATCAAGGAAGCTTGTGGTTCCTGAGCAAGAGGCAGTAATGATGGTGGAGAAAGACATGACTAAGATGGAGCTCCATATTTCAAACTGGTGCCAATCTCCAATGCAGAAGTCAGGAGAGAGGTTTGGAAGCAGGTGTCAGGGTAGTTGAATACAAACTCCAGAAATAAGTGTGCTTGATATGCAACCCATACTCTGGGTGATGAGCAGAGATCCTCATATTATGGCCCATCCTTATTGGTGACAGTACACATAACTTATATGCAGAGGGTTAAGGCTTTTGTGCAGCTGATGAATCTGTTCGTTTATGAAGTCTTTTCCAAGTAGATTCTATATATAATAGTTATTTCAGAGGGGAGACTTAATTGAGGTGTATAAAATTATGAGAGGCCTAGATAGAGTGGATAGGAAGGACCTATTCCCCTTAGCAGAAAGGTCAATAACCAGGCGGTTATTAAAATAATTGGTCGAAGGATTAGAGGGGAGATGAGGAGAACGTTTTTCACCCAGAGGGTGGTGGGGGTCTGGAACTCACTGCCTGAAAGGGTGGTAGAGGCAGAAACCCTCATCACATTTAAAAAGTAATTGGATATGCACTTGAAGTGCCGCAACCTACAGGGCTACGGACCAAGAGTTGCAAAGTGGGATTAGGTTGGATAGCTCTTTATCGACCGGCACAGACATGACGGGCCGAATGGCCTCCTTCTGTGCTGTAAATTTCTATGATGTAATTAAAGAAAGCTATAGATAATGGTGTTTGAATTGGAAACAGAGATTCCTTTGTCACTGGCTGTTGCAGTTTGTTCTCCTCCACTGCCAGGGCAGGGATATGCTCATCCGTGATAGCAAAGCATATGTCCCTCATAATTGCCGTGTTAAACAGAATGCAGTACACTACAAAGAATCTGAAATCTTTGGATGGTTTATAGACTATCTCAGAGCAATGCATGGAGTTGGACATCAAGTTTCCTTTGAAATTCTTTGCTAGGTTTCAAGCTCTTAAATAATGAGAACAGGTTGCATAGCCTAGGCTTGTATTCCCTTGAGTATAGAAGATTCAGGGGCGATCTAATTGAGGTGTTTAAGATGAGTAAAGGATTTCGTGTCAGCCAAGGCTCAGTTGGTAGCACCCTTGCCTGCTGAGTCATGGAAGGTTGTGGGTTCAAGTCCCACTCCAGACACTTGAGCACAAAAATCTAGGCTGACGGTCCAGTGCAATATCTAAGAGGGAGTGCTGTGCTGTCTTTCAGATGAGACATTAAACTGAGGTCCCGTCTGCTCTCTCAGGTTGGATGTAAAAGATCCAATGGCACTACTTCGAAGAAGAGCAGGAGAGCTATCCCCGGTGTCCTGGGGCCAAAATTTACCCCACAATCAAAGTCACTAAAACAGACTATCTGGTCATTATCACATTGCTGTGTGTGGGAGCTTGCTGTGTGCAAATTAGCTGCTGTGTTACCTTCAAAAAGTACTTCAATGGCTGTAAAGCGCTTTGGGACGTCCGGTGGCGGTGAAAGGCGCTATATAAATGCAAGACTTTCTTTCCTTTAGCAGGGTAGATAGAGAGAAACTATTTCCTCTGGTGCGGGGAGTCCAGAACAAGGGGACTTGACCTTAGAATTAGAGCTTGGCCTTTTGGGGGTAAAATCAGGAAACACTTCTTCATTTTTTTAATTCTTTTTTTATGGGATGTGGGCGACACTGGCAAGACCAGCATTTGTTGCCCATCATGCAAAGGGCAGTGGAAATCTGGAACTCCCTATTCCAAAAACTGTTGAGGCTGGGGGGTCAATTGAAAATTTGAAAACTGAAATTGATAGATTTTTGTTCGGCAAGGGTATTAAGAGATACGGAACCAAGGCGGGTAGATGGTGTTAAGATACGGATCAGCCACGATCTCGTTGAATGGCAGCGCAGGCTCGATGGGGCTGAATGGCCTCCTCCTGTTCCTATATGGCACAGTTGTCTGGCCATACCAATGGGTTACATTTGAGGATCAGTTGCATTGCCATGAATCGTGACTTCAGTGAATGAACATGGTTCTGCTGAAGCCAGCTTTGCAGTCAGTTATCAGACTTGGATGCGCTGTGGTTCCAGCTGAACTTGTCATCTGCTGAACTCAGGAACTTGGCGTGTTGAAGGAATATAAACCTTTATGGTTGATGAAACACCATCGAACTAACTGACAATGGAAGCTTTCCAGCACACCAGCTGTTTGGGGAGTCCAGCGAGCACATAACATTTTCGCTGTGTCGTTTGTCGATTCTCGACACTCTTTGATAAATGAATGAACCTGACAGTCTTGGAACAGTCCCCTCTGGGTCCACTGATTGATATCAGTTCACCAATGATTGTTTTGTAATCATTTTTTTTATTCCTGGGTGTTAAACATATGTGCTATTAACCCTTGTTGCCTGGCAGATTTTTAAATTTTTTTTAAATTTGTTTATGGGATTAGGGCGTCGCTGGCAATGCCAGCATTTATTGCCCATCCCCAGTTGCCCTTGAGAAGGTGGTGGTGACCCTGCCTTCTTGAACTGCTGCAGTCCATGTGGTGAAGGTACTCCCACAGTGCTGTTAGGTAGGGAGTTCCAGGATTTTGACCCAGCGACGATGAAGGATCGGCCGATATACTTCCAAGTCAGGATGGTGTGTGACTTGGAGGGGAGCTTGGAGGTGGTGGTGTTCCCATGCGCCTGCTGCCCTTGTCCTTCTAGGTAGAAGAGGTCGCGGGTGAGGGAGGTGCTGCCGAAGTTTACCATCTGACACAAACTGATACACCACAGCCAATAAAAGTCCCAACTACTGATATGAAGGCATTTCCAGTCAATACCTTTGAGATCCTCACTTGTGCACCCCATATCCTCTAAATCAACAAGACCACCTACTTCCACCTCCGTAATATCTTCCGTCTCTGCCCCTGCCTTAGCTCATCTGCTGCTGAAACCCTCATCCATGCCTTTGTTACCTCTAAACTTGACTATTCCAATGTTCTCATGGCCGGCCTACCACCTTGCACCCTTGCCGTAAACTTCAGCTCATCCAAAACTCGGCTGCCCGTGTCCTAACTCGCACCAAGTCCCATTTACCCATCACCCCTGTGCTCGCTGACCTACATTAGCTCCCGGTCCGGCAACATCTCGATTTTAAGATTCTCATCCTTGTTTACAAATCCCTCCAGGTCCTCGCCCCCCTCCCTATCTCTGTGACCTCCTCCAGCCCTACAACACTCCGAGATCTCTGCGCTCCTCCAATTCTGGCCTCTTGCACATCCACGATTTTCTTCACTCCGCCATTGCCGGCCGTGCCTTCAGCTGCCTGGACCCCAAGCTCTGGAATTCCCTCCCTAAACCTCTCCGCCTCGCTACCTCTCCCTTCTCCTTTAAGACGCTCCTTAAAACCTACCTCTACTGACCATCTGTCCTATTATCTCCTCATGTGGCTGGGTGTCAAGTTTTGTTTGATAACGCACCTGTGAAGCGCCTTGGGATGTTTTACTACATTAAAGGTGCTATATAAATGCAAGTTGTTGTTGTGTTGAACTATGAATAATTCTGTGCTGGGAACTTGCACCTATTCTGTGTTGAGTTGACATTAACCAAAGTAATTGAAGGTAAGATTGTTTCAAACACCAGAGCGAGATGGGTCATTTCATCAGTTGGAGCTGAATTTAAACCCAGTGGTGACTTCATTTACCTGCCTTAGCTCCTTACCCCTTGATGCCCTTACCTAACAATAAACTATCGATCTCAGTCTCGAAAGCTCCAATTTAATAAAAGCAATAACAATATTGGCTCTGTCTCTGGTGAAAAGTCAAAGGGGATGGCTTGCCGCGTATATTTATTGGATGGGCCTTGGTTTTTATCTGCTAGGAGTGGCCTTCAGTGCTTAAGGTGGCAAATGGTTAAATCAGAGTTCATCAGAATGCAATTGAGTGCCTTATGCTCTTTCCTATGGCTTCTGATGAGAACTAGTCATCTCATCTCCAGAGCATGATTCAGACTTAGTAGAATGAGATGTAGGATTGTTTATTCTCTATGTATCCTTGCCGTTTATTATGTACGGAGATGATACTACGATAGATTCTGCTATACAGTGGAATTACGTAGAGATACGGTATGAAAGGTTATTATATGTATCTCCTAATCTGGAAATACATAATCTAACATTCTATCCCTCCACTCTGCATCCTTAATGCGTCTTCCAACTCTATCACATTCTTCCCAGGGCATCACATTTTACCACTTGATCAATCTTCCTCCTCCGACAATGTACAGACTTAGAAAATCCCAGTTTAGAGTCACTGCCTCTTGATTATTCCTGTTGTCTCTCCTACTCTCTTTGACCCTGGTGGTGTCCTGCACTATGGCTTTGACCTTTCACCTAGGATTCCAAATATTCTAAAAAATTATTATTACCATTACCATTACCATCTCCTTTTGCCTTGCACCATCATCCCTTTGATCTTTTAATCTCTCCGGCCTTCCACCCTATCACAGACCTTCCCTTTTGTTCTTTCCTCCCCTCCCACCTTTCCCTGCCTCAGCCTTTGCTTAAAACCTGCTCCATCTCCAACTTTTTCCAGTTCTGACGAAAGGTCATCGACCTGAAACGTTAACTCTCTTTCTCTCTCCACAGATGCCGCCTGACCGGCTGAGTATTTCCAGCATTTTCTGTTTTTATTTAATAGAAAAGATCGCTTTGTTTTCGAATGTTATGGGTTGGATTTTCATTGACCCGTGGAGGCGGGTTTGGAGGCGTGTGTGGGGTTAAAATTGTGAAAACTGGCGGGCGGGCACAAGTCCGCCTCCATCCCGCCTCCACGCAATTTTCATTAAATCGTGTCTGCTGGTCCCGACTCCGTCCCGCCTTTAAGAGGCGGGATAGGTTGTTAAGGCCCTTAACAAGCACTAAATTGGCTCTATAATGCCATTTTGAAAGGCCTTTGTGATTTTAACCCTTGTTCTACGTGAAGCATGCCTGTTCTGAACCACGATTGTGAAACCTGGCAGGAACACATTTGGATATGGATAGTTGAGGCTAGCTGGCTGGTGCATATGTGGATGGATGTATATATGGATGGATGGAGAGGAGACATATCTGGGAGTGGTGGTGTAAAATTGTCTGGGCGCAGACTTAGGGCTGCTGCTGCTCATTTTGCATCTAGGTCCTCTCACAGCAAAGGCCAGGCAGTGTTTGTAGACCTTCAATGCAGCAGCAATGATGACATCATCAGAGGCGACTTTCAGACTGAAAACACTAATTGGTTCATGGGTTCCCACATGCTGGAACTCAATTGCCCAATTTGGTGAAAATTGCATCAATCTCCCACATCCAATTGCAGTCGGGTGGATAACACGAAAAGTGGATGACACGATCCCAACCCGCCCCAGTATCAAAATCCAGCCCTATGTGTTTTCTGTAATATTAATCCATTTTTCTCAATTCTTCCATTTTTTTGAGGACTGTACAATTAAGCTGCTCTTTGTTAAGGTTTCAATGCTGTTGGTAAATGAGCCTGAAGTGAACTGATCAGATCAGATCACCGGTTATCTTCTTTATATGCCTCACCTTGCGAGGATGCTGATTTTACTCTTCCCTCTGCATTCTTGCAATCAACTTCGCACGTTTAAGCCCCTCCACAAGGCCCTCAAGGCGTCGCTCTCTGCGATCGCCATCTGACAAGAGCTGCTTGGGGTCGATGAGAATCAGCTGCTCCAGTTTCTGACTGTCAGCCGCGTCCGGTTGGGAGGCGTCATCTGGGGCAGCCACAAGGGCATTACGGGAAAGATACAGTCTGACCTTGACGACTTTTCAGGGAAGAGAAAAATGTCAAAGTCAGAGCCTCGTCATCCTCCTGATGAAGTTTCATTATGTCACAAATGAAAAGCACTCTCCCTCGCTTTCTGTTTGTCATTCAGCCCAGCCTGTGTCCTTTAGCAATACCGAGGGGAGTGTTGGGAGGGGGAAAGTTGGCGATGAATGATATCAGCTTTCTGCAGTAGGTCATCTAAGAGATGAGAATCCTCTTATTGTATGTCAAACAAATGGAATTGTTCTCAAAACATTTTATTTATTTCTGTTTCCCTTTCAAGAACAACCTGTATCAGTGTAAGGCACTGTGTATAATGACAGCATGCTTTAAAAATGCTTATGTTGCCATGTTGAAGAGAACAATCTCTATTATCCACTCGTCATCCTGGGGGGGAGAGAGTCGCACTTCCTCCATAATGCTGGACAATGGAGATTCCACTGCAAGTAAACAAGCAAGAAATATAAGACAAGACACAGTTCACGAGATCATCTCCTCTATTAAAATAAAGTCAGAAAAATGCGATACGAACATGTTAATGTTAGTCCATTAACTGTCGACACTAATCACCAGCCTTATTGCCTTGAGAAGGCTTACCACCACCTTCTCAAGGGCATCTAGGGACGGGCAACAAATGCCAGCCTTGCCAGAGATGCCCACATCCCGAGAATGAACATAGCAGCAACAGAAACTTGCATTTATATAGCGCCTTTAACGCAGTAAAACATCCCAAGGCTCTTCACAGGAGTGTTATAAAACAACATTTCACACCGAGCCACAGAAGGAGATATCAGGGCAGGTGATCAAAAGCTTTGTCAAAGAGGTAGATTCTAAGGAGCGTCTTAAAGGAGGAGAGAGAGGCAGAGAGATTTAGGGAGGTAATTCCAGAGTTTAGGGCCTTTGAGGTGAAGGCACGGCCGCCAATGGTGGAGCGATTAAAATCGGGGTTCCACAAGAGGTCAGAATTGGAGGACTGCAGAGATCTTGGAGGGTTGTCGGGCTGGAGGAGGTTACAGAGACAGTGAGGGGCGAGGGCCATGGAGAGATTTGAAAACAAAGATGAGAATTTTAAAATCGAGGCGCTCCTGGACCAGGAGCCAATATAGGTCAGCGAGCACTAGGGTGATGGGTGAAAGGGACTTGGTGTGAGCTAGGAGATGGGCAGCAGAGTTCTGGATGAGCTCACATTTACGGATTGGTAAAAGCACATTGGCATTCATTTCCTAAAGAGACAGTAATTTCCTTTTTTTATGCCAAGGTGGAACAAATGAGGAAGAATTGATATTTTTAGTACTTAGTGTGTCAGCTGTGGCTCAGTGGGCAGCACTCTCGCCTCTGAGTCAGAAGGTTGTGGGTTCAAGTCCCACTCCAGAGACTTGAGCACAAAAATCTAGGCTGACACTCCAGTGCAGCGCTGAGGTGTCATCTTTCAGATGAGACATTAAACCGAGGCCCCGTTTGCTCTCTCAGGTGGACGTAAAAGATCCCATGGCACTATTTCGAAGAAGAGCAGGGACGTTATCCCTGGTGTCCTGGCCGATATTTATCCCTCAATCAACATCACGAAAACAGATTATCTGGTCATTATTTCATTGCTGTTTGTGGGAGCTTGCTGTGTGCAAATTGGCTGCTGCGTTTCCTACATTACAACAGTGACTACACTTCAAAAGTACTTCATTGGCTGTAAAGCACTTTGGGACGTCCGATGATCGTGAAAGGCACGATAGAAATGCAAGTCTTTTTTCTATATGTTGAACCCAAATCGAAAAACATGGAAATGGCAGAAAAATGGCTACCGCCAAACCGAATTTTCCACTTGGTACTAATTGGGTTGGAAATCTGAACATACAGCCCCACAACCTGTCAATAATACATGTCCGACCTTTAACCTTTAGGTATCATTTCTAGGATATCATGGGGATAGATTATTCAGCAGGCGTCCGGGCGTAAGACCGGAGTTGTGGATTGGCCGGGCGTCCTAGACGCCGCCTGACTTTCATTTCCATTGATTGAACGGAAAATCGGGCGGTTGCTATAGCGGGAAACCGGCAACGTAGGAACATGAGAACAGGAGGAGGCAATTCAGCCCCTCGAGCCTGCTCCGCCATTCAATAAGATCATGGCTGATCTTCTACCTCATTTCTACTTTCCTGCACTATCCCCATATCCCTTGATTCCCTTAATATTCAAAAATCTATCGATCTCTATCTTGAATATATTCAACGACTGAGCCTCCACAGCCCTCTGGGGTGGAGAATTCCAAAGATTCACCACCCTCTGAGTGAAGAAATTTCTCCTCATCTCAGTCCTAAATGGCCGACCCCTTATTCTGAGGCTGTGACCCCTGGTTCTAGACTCCCCAGCCAGGAGAAACATCCCCCCTGCATCTACCCTGTCAAGCCCTGTAAGAATTTTGCATGTGTCAATGAAACCACCTCTCATTCTTCTAAACTCTGGGGAATATAGGCCTAGTCTACTCAATCTCTCCTCATAGGACAATCCCCCCATCCCAGGAATCAGTCTAGTGAACCTTTGTTGCACTCCCTCTGAGGCAAGTATATCCTTCCTTAGGTAAGGAGACCAAAACTGTGCACAATACTCCAGGTGTGGTCTCACCAGGGCCCTAGATAATAAAAACTCCAGCTACCTTGGTTCTGTAACCCTTAATACCCTTGCCTAACAAAAATCCATCAATCTCAGTTTCTGACATTTTGAATTGACCCCCAGTCTCAACAGCCTTTGGAGGAGAGAGTTGCAGAAGTTGAAAATCCAACCTTATCTCTTCCATATCAAGCTGTAGCTTTCATTTCAATTCCAATATGTGCCTTGGGTTGTTGGTTTAAAATCACAAATGAGTACGAGTGTCTTCAACGCTTAACAGATAACAATATCTTGCTTGGGAGGATAATAAAGAGCTTACGCATCTGTAATGTACCCAAATCCTGGTCAGAATGAATGAACGGAGTAGTTTTTCATGAACTGCAGCCTCGCCGTGCAAGGTGGACCAGAGAGCATTTAGATCCATTAGTTCAGGAGACGTGCAAAGGATTAACTGAGTGCGTTGCCTCTGGAGGTGATTACCTGGGTGGTTGGTTTGTCAAACATGGAGCGTGTGTGTGTCTGACGGTTGCTCAAGGGATTAGTTGGCTCCGCGTGTGTCAGTCTGTGTAAAACAGGTTCACTTTCAGTCCCGGGCATTCAGTGTTGCCCAGATCAAAGCTAACTTTGATCTTAATACTTTGCCTTCTTCCAGTTCATGCTGGTGAATAAAATCATCTCGATCAGCGGGGTCACATCATTTCATCTTTTTATGTTTAAGTCTATCCATATCAGCAATGTGGTGACATTATGATCCCCTGTGACATAGCCTGTTTCTTCTAGTTTACATAAAAGCCAGAAGCTTTTTAAAAATGTTAGAAATGAAATGCCATTAGCAATATTTTAACGTCAGTAAAAAATTAAGCTGATGATATGGATACAAAGCTCAGTGATCTTTGTTGAACATAACAGTGTACATGGGCAAAATCCCCGAGATTTAACTAATGCTCTAATTCCCTGATGTTGTACCAGAGTAAAAATATTGCAATATATTTGACATAATACATTGCTAGGAGCAACACCAGGTGAACCTAAAAATGAGGTGCCAACCTGGTGAAGCTACAACGCAGGACTACATGCATGCTAAACAGTGGAAGCAGCATGCTATAGACAGAGCTAAGCGATCCCACAATCAACGGATCAGATCAAAGCTCTGCAGTCCTGCCACATCTAGTCGTGAATGTTGGTGGATAATTAAACAGCTAACAGGAGAAAGAGGCGCCATGAACATCCCCATCCTCAATGATGGCGGATCCCAGCACGTGAGTGTAAAAGACAAGGCTGAAGCATTTGCAACCATCCTCAGCCAGAAGTGCCGAGTGGATGATCTATCTCGGCTTCCTCCTGATGTCCCCACCATCACAGAAGCCAGTCTTCAGCCAATTCGATTCACTCCACGTGATATCAAGAAATGGCTGAGCGCACTGGATACAGCAAAGACTTTGGGCCCCGACAACATCCCGGCTGTCATGCTGAAGACTTATGCTCCAGAACTAGCCGCACCTCTAGCCAAGGTGTTCCCGTACAGCTACACCCCTGGCATCTACCTGACAAAGTGGAAAATTGCCCAGGTATGTCCTGTCCACAAAAAGCAGGATAAATCCAATCCGACCAATTCCCGCCCCATCAGTCTACTCTCAATCATCAGCAAAATGATGGAAGCTGTCATCAACAGAGCTATCAAGCGGCACTTACTCACCAATAACTTGCTCACCGATGCTCAGTTTGGGTTCCGCCAAAACCACTCAGCTTTGGTCCAAACATGGACAAAGGAGCTGAATTCCAGAGGTGAGGTGAGAGTGACTGCCCTTGACATCAAGGCAGCATTTGACTGAGTGTGGAATCAAGGAGCCCGAGTAAAACTGAAGTCAATGGGAATCAGGGGGAAAACGCTCCACTGGCTGGAGTCATACCTAGCACAAAGGAAGATGGTTTTGGTTGTTGGAGGCCAATCATCTCAGCCCCAGGGCATCAATGCAGGAGTTCCTCAGGGCAGTGTCCTAGACCCAACCATCTTCAGCTGCTTCATCAATGACCTTTCCTCCATCATAAAGTAGGGATATTTGCTGATGATTGCCAGTGTTCAGTTCCATTCACAACTCCTCAGATAATGAAGCAGTCCATGCCCACATGCAACAAAACATAGACAACATTCAGGCTTGGGCTGATAAGTGGCAATTAACGTTCACGCCACATAAGTGCCAGGCAATGATTATCTCCAACAAGAGAGAGTCTAACCACCGCCCCTTGACATGCAATGGACGAATCCCCCACCGTCAACATCCTGGGGATCAACATTGACCAGAAACTTAACTGGACCAGTCATATAAATTCTGTGGCTACAAGAGCAGGTCAGAGGCTGGGTATTCTGCAGCGAGTGTCTCACCTCCTGACTCTCTAAAATCTTTCCACCATCTTCAAGGCACAAGTCAGGAATGTGATGGAATCCTTTCCACTTGCCTGGATGAGTGCAGCTCTAACAACACTCAAGAAGCTCGACACCATCCAGGACAAAGCAGCCCGCTTGATTGGCACCCCATCCACCATCTTAAACATTCACTCCCTCCACCACCGGCGTACTGTAGCTGCAGCGGTTCAAGAAGGTGGCTCACCACCACCTTCTCAATGCCAATTAGGGATGGGCAATAATGCTGGCCTTTTCAGTGAAGCCCGTGAATGAATAAATGCCAGCATTTGAGCATATCATGTGGGATGACACTCCAGTGCAGCACTGAGGGACATGCTGTCCTTTGGAGGTGATGTTAAGCAAAGTTCCCTGTCATAGAATCATAGAATCGTACAGTGAAGAAGGAGGCCATTCAGTCCATGAAGATGATATTTCACAAATATTATAAAAGGCGGAGATCTGTACACTTAATAGCACTCAGGGAGATGAGGAATAGGAGACTGGGAAAGATAAGAAGTTCAACAGTTTAACAAAAGGATGAGTAAGATTAACAGCAATGGATTATGCAAAATATGTTGTAATATTTTTACAAAAGCAAAATACTGCGGATGCCAGAAATCTGAAATAAAAAACAGAAAATGCTGGAAATACTCAGCAGGTCAGGCAGCATCTGTGGAGAGAGAAACAGAGTTAACGTTTCAGGTCAATGACCCTTCGTCAGAACTGGAAAAAGTTAGAGATGTAACAGGTTTTAAGCAAGTGTTGGGGCAGGGAAAGGGGGGGAGGGGGAGGAAAGAACAAAAGGGAAGGTCTGTGATAGGATGGAAGGCAGGAAAGATTAAATGACAAAAGCGGAGATGGTGCAAGGCAAAGGAGATGGTAATGGGACAAGTAAAGAAACAAAAGATGGCTCTAGAGGAGTTGTAAATGGAAAAAGCAGAATCATCAGCGTACTAAGTTGTAAGAAGAAAAAGAGCAGTGTCCTAGCCAACATTTCTCCCTCAACCAACACCACTTAACAGATCATATATCTGATTTGCAATTTATAAGGCTTTACTGTGTGCAAATTGACCTCTGGTTTCGCCTCTTTAACAACAGGCAATGCACTTTAATTTAATAGATGTGAAGTGCTTTGGGCGAGGTGATAAGGTGCTATGTAAATACAAGTTAGTTCTTTCTTAGTGGTGAGTTGTACGATGGACTTGGCCCCTCACCTAAGTTTCCCACTAAAGAGATTAAATTGTGCGGCAATCTCATCATAAATTTAGTCTTTCCGTACGAGGAGAGGAAACCCAGCCATATTTAAATTACCAGTTCCTCAGCGAGCATTATTTTGCCGTCTAGATAGAACTTTACTGAGGCTTTGCAGATCTCGGTAATGCTTACATCCTTTAGCAAATTGCTTCCTCGATATCCTGGGGTAAATCTGTCATTTAATGAACATCAGTTGTAAAATTTATTTACGGATTTATTTATATGTGTCACTTATGGAACAAAGCTGAAGGAAAGTTGAAAGCAGTTATGATTCAATGCTTTAGACTGCCTTGTAAATCATTCGAGCTCCAATCTTGTAGCTCACAACAAACTCTGAATTCTTTTATTTACAGAAAAACCTGCCTGTCGCGACTCCCGAAAAAATGGCGTCACCTGATATCAATAGGCGAGTTGACCTGCACTTGCCTGAGTTATTGAAGGGGGAAATCTTGCAAATGTTAGAAAAAGAGGAGATCTGTACACTTAACAGCACCTGAATGCCTGACTCTAAGAGCCTTTAACCCAGACCATTCCATCTCCTCATCCCATTCGTAACATAGGAATAGAGGGCTTCCCAATGATAGGGTGACCATATGTTCCCGTTTTCCAGGGACAGTCCCCGGATGAGGTACCGTGTCCCCGGGCAACCAATGCCCCCGGAAGTGTCCCCGGTTCACAAAACCCGCCCCCGATTAGACTGGAGCCATATTCATTGGAATATATGCATATCATACCATTAGACATAACCACAGGCTGGTAACAAATTTCCCTTGCAACCTGCATTTTCCATCTGGCTACTTCGCAGTGCTCCCACCCTGTGTGTCCCCGGATTTGGATGAGAGGTCCAATGAGAGGTCCACCTGCTCCAGTCCAAGACAGTACTTTCTGCAGAGCTGACTAAATCGGGCCGTTAAAGCCCCTCCAAAGTGCCAAACAACTAAAATCGATATGCAGCGTAAGTGGAAGCAACCTTCAGAAATTTCTCCTCATCTCGGTCTTAAATAGCCGACCCCTTATCCTGAGATTATGACCCCTGGTTCTAGACTCTCCAGCCAGTGGAAACAGCCTCTTCATATCGACCCTGTCAGGCCCTCTGAGAATTTTTGTTTCAATGAGATCACCTCTCATTCTTCTAACCTCCAGAGAGTATAGGTCCATTTTACTGGCGCAATTGAGGCGGTTTTCTATTACCGCCCTATTTTACTGAGCTTGGCACCCGAAAACCACCTGAAAACAGACAGTAAATCAAAGGAAAATTTGGCCGTTTATCTCCAATATGTGCTAATCTCTTAGCTGGGGCAGCAGTCGGAGCAGAACAATTGGTCGCAGTTGCTCCTGGGCTAGGGAGGTCAAGCTCCCTGCTCCTAATCACCATCTAGCGACTCCTTCTGGAAGGTTTGGGGTGGGTCAGGTCAAGCTTGGCCGTGACGTGCCACCCATGATTGTTAAACCTGCCAGCCGTCACCCAGGCGCGCAAGTAAAGAAGGGCCACCTAGATGGAGTCCTGGATGGCTGCCAACTCCCGTGGAACTGAACCCCAATGTCTTTGGGAGAAGAGGTGGGGGGAGGAGGGGGGAATGAAAAGCGGATGAGAATATTTTCTTGAAGAACTACGAGGCTGAAGAAAAAGACTTGTTGATCCAGAGGTGACATGACAACGTAGTTGAACACTTTATCTCGAATGATAGCTGAGGGATTACTGCCAAAGAAAGGGATCATAAGTAATGACAGCAACTAATAAAAAAGAAGATTCTATTAAAGGGATGAGCTGCTGAACTGCAAGCGGCCGAAGAATCAATAGGAAGGGAGGATTCTAATCATGCACATCTAATAGCAAATGTAATCTTAGCTATTGATTTTTATTATGCTGTTAGTGTGGTGTTTGATCCATCATTTTTGTGCTCAATTACACTGATAAGGACACTACTATGTGTGAAGCCTTTAGTCTCGGCAGAGATCAGAACTGTGAGCCACTGGACAGAACCCTGGACATTTAACCTTTTTATTAATTCATCCAGTTGCAGGATGAGGGCGTCGCTGGCATGGCCGACATGTTTTGCCCACCCCGAGTTGCCCTGAGAATGTGGTGGTGGTGGGCCTTCTTCTTGAACCGCTGGTAGTGGTTTGTAACAACTGAGTGGCTCGCTAGGCCCACTTCAGAGGGCAGTGAAGAGTCAACCACATTGGTGTGGGGCTGGAGTCACATATAGGCCAGACCAGGTAGAGGCAGCAGATTTCCTTCCCTAAATGACATTGATGAACCAGATGGGTTTTTACAACAAATTGACAGCTTCATGGTCATCATTATTGATACCAGCTTTTCATTTACAGATTATTAGTAAATGATTTACCAGAATGATACCCGGACTTCAAGGGTTAAGTTACGAGGAGAGGTTACAGAATTAGGGTTGTATTCCCTAGAATTTAGAAGGTTAAGGGGTGATCTGATCGAAGTTTTCAAGATATTAAGGGGAACAGTAGGGTAGATAGAGAGAAACTATTTCCGCTGGTTGGGGATTCTAGGACTAGGGGGCATAGTCTAAAAATTAGAGCCAGACCTTTCAGGAGTGAAATTAGTAAACACTTCTACACACAAAGGGTGGTAGAAGTTTGGAACTCTCTTCCACAAATGGCAACTGATGCTAGATCAATTGTTAATTTTAAATCGGAGATTGATAGATTTCTGTTAACTAAAGGTATTAAGGGATATGGGGCAAAGGCGGATGTAGGGAGTTAGGTCGCAGATCAGCCATGAAAACATTGAATAGTGGAGCAGGCTCGAGGGGCTGAATGGCCTCCTCCTGTTCCTATGTTCCTATGAATCATAGAAATGTACAGCACAGAAGGAGGCCATTCGGCCCGTCGTGCCTGTGCTGGCTCTTTGAAGGAGCCGTCGTGCTCAGTCCCACATCCCTGCTTTTTGTCCTTAACACTATGCAGCAGTAGGTATTAAATTTTTTGGAAAGAAACTGGGTTCTGATGAAGGTTTGCTTCACAAGATAGTTACACACGAGGGAGGCCAGCTTGCCAAAAAGACTGCCCATTCCCGCTTTTTGTTTTATTCGTTTATGGAGAGTGGGTGTCGCTGGCAAGGCCAGCATTTATTGCCATCCCTAATTGCCCTTGAGAAGGTGGTGGTGAGCTGCCTTCTTGAACCGCTGCAGTCCGTGTGGTGAAGGTACTCCCACAGTGCTGTTAGGGAGGGAGTTCCAGGATTTTGACCCAGCGACGATGAAGGATCGGCGATATACTTCCAAGTCAGGATAGTGTGTGACTTGGAGGGGAACTTGGAGGTGGTGGTGTTCCCATGCGCCTGCTGCCCTTGTCCTTCTAGGTGGAAGAGGTCGCGGGTTTGGGAGGTGCTGCTGAAGAAGCCTTGGCGAGTTGCTGCAGTGCATCTTGTAGATGGTGCACACTGCAGCCACGGTATGCCGGTGGTGGAGGGAGTGAATGTTTAAGGTGGTAGATGGGGTGCCAATCAAACGGGCTGCTTTGTCCTGTATTGCAGCATCTAATTGTTTCTTAAATGATTCCAAGCTTTTCACATCCACCTCTCTATCTTGGAAGTTTATTCCATGTCTTGAACATGTTTTCACACTTATTTTATAAATTCTCATCCTTGTTTTCAAATCTCTCCGTGGCCTCACTCCTCCCTATCTCTGTAACCTCCTCCAGCCCTACAACCCTCTGAGATCTCTGCACTCCTCCAATTCTGGCCTCTTGCACATCCCCAATTTTAATCGCTCCACCATTGGCGGCCGTGCCTTCAGCTGCCGAGGCTCTAAGCTCTGAAATTCCCTCCCGAAAACCTTTCCGCCTCGCTACCTCCTCCTTTAAGACGCTCCTTAAAACCTACCTCTTTGCCCAAGCTTTTGGTCACCTGTCCTAATAACTCCTTATATGGCTGAGTGTCAAATTTTTGTTCGATAACGCTCTTGTGAAGCGCCTTGGGATGTTTTACTACGTTAAAGGCGCTATATAAATGCAAGATGCTGTTGTTTTTTTGCCTGGCAGTATTCTCCACTCCTCCCTCTGGTGGAGCTATCTGGCATCTGCGCCAGCACCCTCCCCCGCCCCACCTCATCATTTAGAGAATCTTGGCCTAAAACCCACCAGCTTAGCTCTGCGTGGGGCACAGTGTACCCAAGAACCAACCGGCACAAAATTGACTCTCGGGCAAGTTTACATTTTTGTCAGCTTCCACCTTCCAAAGGGCCTCGCTGACAAATGAGACTGAGAGTAGGCAACGTAATAGTATTGATTGCTGCTGCTGGGGTTCAGAAAGGCCACACGGATCTATTAGGTTGAGCAGATAACCAGCGTAAACTGGTTCTCAGTTAGAGAGAGAGAGAGAGACAGGCAGCAGCTGTGGTGTAATGGAGGGCAAGTCCTACATAGGATTGCATTGGATATACGGCACAGAAACAGGCCATTCGGCCCAACCAGTCCATGCCAGTGTTTATGCTCCACTCGAGCCTCCTCCCGTCTTTCCTCATCTAAATCTATCAGCATGACCCTCTATTCCCTTCTCCCTCATATGCTTGTCCAGCCTCCCCTTAAATGCATCGATACTATTCGCTTCAACCACTCCCTGTGGTAGCGAGTTCCACATTCTCACCACTCTCTGGGTAAAGAAGTTTCTTATGAATTCCCTATTTGATTTCTTGGTGACTATCTTTATATTGATGGCCTCTAGTTATGCTCTTCCCCACAAGTGGAAACATCCTGAAGCCTGGCTACTTGGTTGGGGTTGTCAGCCCTGCAGGATTGGCCTGGAGTCTCAAGGAATTGAAGATTATTCTCCAGGACACCGCTGGGAGCAACCAGGGAGAAAAATCATCGAGGCCTTGCAAAGAAAAAACTGTACCGAGCAGGCAGGATGTCGCGAGGATGGACGTGTCGGGTGGCCAATGGTGGGAGCGTGGGGGCGGGGCGGGTGGAGGCGGGTGCGTGGGGGCGGGTCATGGGATGAAACCTCCTGGAATACGTCCAGCCAGTGTTAGCAACCCTATACTTGGTAAGGTTTGAGGTCCTGGTCTTCAAACACTCTCTTCCTCAGGTGACCGAAGGCTGCACTGGCACACTGAAGGCGGTGCTGTACTTCGTCATCGACGTCTGTCCTTGTTGACAATAGGCTCCCGACCTCAAACCCGGCACCAAGCACATGGTCTACAGAGCAGTAGTGATACCCGCCCTGCTGTATGCCTCAGAGACATGGACCATGTACAGCAGGCACCTCAAAGCACTGGAGAGGTACCACCAATGCTGCCTCCGCAAGATCCTGCAAATCCATTGGCAGGATAGGCGCACCAACATCAGTGTTCTTGCTCAGGCCAACATCCCCAGCATCGAAGCTTTGACCATGCTCGATCAGCTCCGATGGACGGGTCACATCGTCCGCATGCCCGATACGAGACTCCCAAAACAAACGCTCTACTCGGAGCTCCGGTATGGCAAGAGAGCCCCAGGTGGGCAGAGGAAACGCTTCAAGGACACCCTCAAAGCCTCCTTGAAAAAGTATAACATCCCCACCGACACCTGGGAATCCCTGGCCCAAGACCGTACAAAGTGGAGGAGAAGCATCCGGGAAGGCGCCGAATACCTCGAGTCTCTTCGCCGGGAGCAAGCGGAAGCCAAGCACAAACAGCGGAAGGGGCGCACGTCAACCCAAGCACCCCACCCACCCGCCCCTTCAACCACCGTCTGCCCCGCCTGTGACAGAGACTGCAGGTCCCGCATTGGACTCATCAGTCACCAGAGAACTCTTTTTTAATGTGGAAGCAAGTCATCTTCGGTTCCGAGGGACTGCCTAAGAAGAAGAAGATACTTGGTAAAGACTTGACAGTGTCATGTATGCCTGGCATTTCCACTGGTGAGGGGAGGGGAGGAGGAGGGGTGTGTGTCTCCCAAGTTCCCACAGTAACTCAGAGAAATGACATGAATGGCTAAACATAGGAATCTTCAAAATGCCAAGAGTCACGGGTAACGTAGACGCAATCAAGTTATTTAACTTGGAGATGACAGCAGAACTAAGTGAGGCAAAATGTTAGAAGAATTTTCTACCCACAGAGTAGCTATGGAGCCAGAACAGTCGCAGAATTTGCCCTTTCTTAGCAGCTCTCAGTTGCAGGGCCTAGTTTCCTGGATGGCTCTGCAGGCCAGAACCTTCACCTGCCCCTACAAGGTCACCAATGTAAGGGAGGGCAGACCCCCGCCCCCCGCCCCCAGGGGTGGGAAATCCCTAAGTCGGGAGTTCCAACGGCCCGGCCAGCAGACGGGACCTGCCGTAGCAGCGGCGGGGGCACGTTTGGCCTCTCCAGGCGTACCTGCACTACAACCGGTGGAACGGGGGCCCACCTGGGGTCCTGGCCAGGAACGTGATCGTGGCTCGAATTTTGACATTTGCTGGTGAGGCAAATTCAGCATGAGACAAATAAATGAGAAGGAAAGGCATACATCTTTATTCCTTTTAAAAACATACTTGAAATTGGGATCATTGGACATTAGCATACCATGCTCAATGAATTTGCAATTCCGTTATCTGTCATTTTAATGGAGTTGTTATCCATTTATTTAAATTAGATTAGCACCTTCATTAAAATAGCAGAGAAATCAACTTCATGCATTCCAAAGCTAATAAAGAAAGAACTTGCATTTATTTAGCACCTTTCATATCCTCAAAATGTCCCAAAGTGCTTCAAATTCTCATCCTTGTTTTCAAATCCCTCCACGGCCTCGCCCCTCCCTGTTGCTGTAACCTCCTCCAGCCCTTCAACCCTCCGAGATCTCTGCGCTCCTCCAGTTCTGGCCTCTTGTGCATCCCTGATTTTAATCGCTCCACCATAGGTGGCTGCGCCTTCAGCTGCTCAAGCCCTAAGCTCTGGAATTCTCTCCCCAAACCTCTCTGCCTCTCTCTCCTCCTTCTTGGCTGCCCGTGTCCTAACTCGCACCAAGTCCCGTTCGCCCATCATCCCTGTGCTCGCTGACCTACATTGGCTCTCGGTTAAGCAACGCCTCGATTTCAAAATTCTCATCCTTGTTTTCAAATCCCTCGCCCCTCCCTATCGCTGTAACCTCCTCCAGCGCCACAACCCCCCGAGATATCTGCGCTCCTCTAATTCTGACCTCTTGAGGATCCCTGATTATAATTGCTCAACCTTTGGTGGCCGTGCCTTCCGTTGCCAAGGCCCTATGCTGTGGAATTCCCTGCCTAAACCCCTCCATCTCTCGGCCTCTCTTTCCTCCTTTAAGACGCTCCTTAAAACCTACCTCTTTGACCAAGCTTTCGGTCACCTGCCCTAATTTCTCCTTATGTGACTTGGTGTCAAATTTTGATTGATAAAGTTCCTGGAAGTGCCTTGGGACATTTTACTACGTTGAAGGCGCTATATAAATGCAAGTTGTTTTTGTTGTTGTTCGCATCCAATGAATAACTTTTAAGTGCAGTCATTGTTGTTTTGTAGGCAAATATGGCCGCCAATTTTGCACATGGTAAGGTCCTACAAACAGTAAGTGAAATAAATGGCCAGTTAACATATTTTTGGTTGAGGGATTAAAATTGAGTAAGATTCTTCATGATGTTCTTCAAATAATGCCATAGAATGTTTACATCCACCTGAACACCACCTGAATAGGCAGACAGGACCTCGGTTTAACATCTCATCCAAGAGACAGCACCTCTGACAATGCAGCGCTCCCTCAGTACTGTACTGAACACTGCACTGAACTGTCAGCCGAAATTAGGTGCTCAAGTCCTGGAGAGGGGCTTGAACCCACAGCCTGTTCATTTAGAGGCGAGAATTTTTTTTTCAGTTCATTCATAGGATGTGGGCGTCGCTGGCAAGGTCAGCATTTATTGCCCATCCCTAATTGCCCTCGAGAAGGTGGTGGTGAGCCACCTTCTTGAACCGCTGCAGTCCGTGTGGTGAAGGTGCTGTTAGGGAGGGAGCTCCAGGATTTTGACCCAGCGACGTTGAAGGAACCGCTTCCAAAGAAGCCAACCTGACCCTCAAAGTGGCTAATCTCAAAGCTCATGGTCTACAGAGCAGTCGTGATTCCCGCCCTCCTGTACGCTTCGGAGACATGGACCATGTACAGCAGGCACCTCAAAGCACTGGAGAGGTACCACCAAGGCAGCCTCCGCAAGATCCTGCAAATCCATTGGCAGGATAGGCGCACCAACATCAGTGTTCTCGCTCAAAGCCTCCTTGAAAAAGTGCAACATCCCCACCGACACCTGGGAATCCAGGTGCCCCTGGCCCAAGACCGCACAAAGTGGAGGAGAAGCATCCGGGAAGGCGCCAAACACCTCGAGTCTCTTTGCCGGGAGCAAGTGGAAGCCAAGCGCAAACAGCGGATGGAGCGCGCGTCAACCCAAGCACCCCACCCACCCGCCCCTTCAACCACCGTCTGCCCCACCTGTGACAGAGACTGTAGGTCCCGCATTGGACTCATCAGTCACTGAGAACTCATTTTTAGTGTGAAAGCAAGTCATCCTCGGTTCCGAGGGACTGCCTAAGAAGAAGATTTACATTTCAGACAGCCCACTGAAAAACTGGATGGATAGCAACAGTGAGAAACATGGTTAGATAGATTATCATTCTTCTTTGGTGCGCCAGAGGGCAGGGGGGGGGGGGGGGGAAAGAGGAAGACAGAGAAAGCAAAAAGGAAGAAAGTACAAGTAGAAAAAAAGAACAGAAAGGAAGAGAGAGCAGCAAAACAAAATAAGCCCTGGCGCACACTTTGAACAATTGAGACAATTCCTGTGTAGGAGCAATCATTACAGAGATTGCTTGCAAGTTCTCCTCAATATGTGAATCGGTGAGATCCTTGCAGCAGTTATTTGTGGTCTCATCTTATTCCAGCCACTTTATAGACACTGCTGATTGTGAAATACAACTCTTTTACTGCCCCCTTAGTTTGAAAAGATTGCTCGAGATGAAGTAAGTTTTGATTTATAAGAGCACAGCTGTCGCAGGACAAATATCTCTGGCTAAGTAATCTTGTTTCTGGGTAAGTTCTCCAACACTGTCCCTAGATATTATAGTCATGTTGTCGAATTGTTACTCCAGCCATTGATAACACAGTTCCACTGATAGCGCGGCAGCGGAGGAAACACAATACACAGCAAAGCGCTGTGGTGACCTTTGGGAATTGGCTCAGGAAAAGCAAGCTGTCAGTCAGTTATTGTTTTGTAAAAGGCATGCAAACATTCTACTCTGAGGTGAAAACCCTCTTGTTCTGTCATGTGGTTGCTCGTTTAGTCAGGCCTGACGTGCCCAGTGCAGCATTGAGGGAGCGCTGCATTGTCGGAGGTGCTGTCTTTTTGGGTGGATTTAAAAGATCCCACGGCCACTATTTCAAAGAAGAGCAGGAGAGTCCAGGGCCAATATTTATTCCTCAAACCAAAATCACTAAAAAAAAAAGCCTGGTTATCTGGTCGTTATCACATTGCGGTTTGAGGGAGCTTGCTGTGCGCCAAATTGGCAGCCGTGTTTCCTGAATTACAACAGTGACTGCACTTCAAAAAAGTACTTCATTGGCTATAAAATGCTGTTGGATGTCTTGAGGTCATGAAAGGCGCGGTATAAATACAAGTTGTTGTTGAGATGTGGTGCATGGCTAGCGGAGGCCATCAAGAGGTTTTCTTCACGTCTGACTGTGCTGTCGCTGAATTGGGAATGCTCGATGCTGGCACTGTGCATCCAAATGGAGATTTCTCAGCACTAACACCCATTTACCTGGATAATCACACAAGGAGGAATAAAGTACTGCTGTTGTCAAATGCTCTCTTCGGAGCAGCTTCCTCACACTGACACTCCAGATCTCTGCAGAGTACTTTCTTTGCCTTATAAGCATGTATAATGCAACAATATTTTCTGATTCACTACATAGCCTCTGGTTATGAAGAGCTACATATAGTGCAGTCAAGCCCACATTGGCAAATTAAAATGTAGTCCTGTCATACGGCATGCATTGTTAGTAAAGGCACGGAGAGGGAGGCAGGTAGTTTTTCAATAAGGAAGTCACTCATGCTGTGAATACAAAGCCCGCATAAATAATGGTCGTTTGTTTAGCTTCAAATGAGGCCGTTGTTGCTATGGGAAAAGGCATTAGTAATGTGCTTACCAAGTTTGCACACCTAGCGACCTGCAGTTGTGCGATCATCTCATTGCAGCAACAGTGGCTTCGACTGAAAAACAAATTTAAAGGGCTCACGGGGCAAATGCACCATCTCGTGTGGTACCGAGCCAATCAGGCGGGCAACGTCCCAGGTAAAAATGACAGAAAGACTTGCATTTATATAGCGCCTTTCATGACCTCAGGACCTCCCAAGGCGCGTTACAGCCAACAAAGCACTTCTTTTGAAGCGTAGCCACTGTTGGAAACGCGGCAGCCAATCTGCGCACAGCAAGCTCCCACAAACAGTAACGAGATAAATGACCAGATAATGCAGATGACACTAAGTCAGGGGGCCAAGGTAAGTTGTGTCGGTGGGAGCAACAAGTTATAAAGGGACAGAGACAGACTAAGTGAGTGGGTAAAACTGTGGCAGATGGAGTTCAACGTGGGGAAGTGTGAGGTCTTCCACTCTGGATCTGAGAAAGACAAATCAGAATATTTTCTCAATGGCAAGCTGGAACTCACTCCCCCCAAAAGGCAATGGATGCTGGGCCACTTGAAATTTTCAAGACTGAGATTGATATGTTTTTGTTGGGTAAGGGATCAAGGGATAGGTAGCAAAGGCGGGTAAATGGAGTTATAGAACATAGAACATAGAAGAGTACAGCACAGTACAGGCCCTTCGGCCCTTGATGTTGTGCCGAGCATTGAACATAAGAACATAAGAACATAAGAAATAGGAGCAGGAGTAGGCCAATCGGCCCCTCGAGCCTGCTCCGCCATTCAATAAGATCATGGCTGATCTGATCCTAACCGCCAATCTACTATCTATCACAGAACCATCTCCTGCATCTAACAGAATTGCACACACGAAATAGGAGCAGAATCAGGCTACACGGTCCCTGGGCCCGCTCCACTACCCACAGGGCCATGACCGATCCGAACCTAGACTCATGTCCAAATCCTGCCCGCTCCCGTAACCCTTAATGCCCTTTACTTCTAGGAAACTGTCTATTTCTGTTTTAAATTTAATTAATGTTGTAGCTTCTACAGCTTTTGTGGCAGCATATTCCATGGACCTACCACCCTCTGAGTGAAGTAGTTCCTCCTCATCTCAGTTTTGATTGATTGATTGTCCGAGACCAAGATCAAGCTATCACACTCCCTATCACTCTGGTGTGCTCCATGTGCTTATCCAATAACCGCTTGAAAGTTCCTAAAGTGTCCGACTCCACTATCACAGCAGGCAGTCCATTCACACCCCAACACTCTCTGAGTAAAGAATCTACCTCGGACATCCCTTCTATATCTCCCCCATGCAGCTTATAGTTATGCCCCTTGTAACAGCTGCCTCTACCGAGGAAATAGTCTCTGAACATCCACTCTATCTATCCCCCTCATCATCTTATAAACCTCTATTAAGTCGCCTCTCATCCTCCTCCGCTCTAAAGAGAAAAGCCCCAACTCCCTCAATCTTTCTCATAAGACCTCCCCCCAAACCAGGCAGCATCCTGGTAAATCTCCTTTGCACTCTTTCCATGCTTCCACGTCCTTCCTATAGTGAGGTGACAGAACTGCACACAATATTCCAAATGTGGTCTCACAAGGTCCTGTACAGTTGCAGCATAACCTCACGGTTCTTAAACTCAAACCTCTGTTAATAAACGCCAACACACCATAGGCCTTCTTTACTGCTCTATCCACTTGAGTGGCAACCTTCAGAGATCTGTGGATATGAACCCCAGATCCCTCTGCTCCTCCACGTTCTCAGAACCTGCCGTTGCCCTGTAATACTTATTCAAATTTGCCCTACCAAAATGAATCACCTCGCACTATCAGGGTTAAATTCCATCTGCCATTTTTCGGCCCAGCTTGCATCCTATCAATGTCTCTTTGCAGCCTACAACTGCCCTCCCCTCATCCACTACTCCACAATCTTGGTGTCATCAGCAAATTTACTGATCCACCCTTCAGTCCCTCTCCAAGTCATTGATAAAAATCACAAACAGCAGAGGACCCAGCACCGACCCCTGTGGCACACCGCTGGTAATGGTCTCCAGTCCGAAAATGTTCCATCCACCACCACCCTCTGCCTTCTATGAGATAGCCAGTTACTTATCCAATCGGCCAATTTCCCTCTATCCCACAACTCCTTACTTTCTTCATGAGACGACCATGGGGAACCTTATCAAACGCCTTACTAAAATCCATGTATACAACATCAATGCTCTACCTTCATCTACACACTTAGTTACCTCCTCAAAGAATTCAATCAAATTTGTTAGGCAAGACTTACCCTTCACGAATCCGTGTTGACTATCCCTGATTAAGTTGCCCCTTTCCAAATGGTCATAAATCCTATCCCTCAGGACCTTTTCCATTATCTTACCAACCACCGAGTAAGACTAACGGCCTATAATTACCAGGGTCATTCCTATTTCCTTTCTTGAAGAGAGGAACAACATTCGTCACTCTCCAGTCCTCTGGCACCATCCCCGTGGACAGTGAGGACCCAAAGATCAAGACGTCCAAAAGCATTTTACAGCCAATGAAGTACTTTTTTGAAGTTCAGTCACTGTTGTAATTCAGGAAACACGGCTGCCAATTTGGCGCACAGCAAGCTCCCACAAACCGCAATGTGATAATGACCAGATAATCAGCTGTTAAAGGTGATATTTTTTTGGATATATTATTTATTGAACATTAAAAACATTTACAACATCGTGATCATTCCATTGTATCATGCAAATCCATTCTGCCGCTCTGCACAGCCATTCCTCCACCACATGTTATCATCAAAACCAGAAGTTCAATTTCTCTCCCATAACATATACTAATCTATTGTACTTTAAAAATTGATCAGTAATCATGGCTCCGAATAAGGGAAGTGTGCCTGATAATCCCCCCATCATTTAATCTCCGGCCCTTCCCTCCTCTCATGCTCCTTCCCAACTATTTGGGCAGCTGTTGCTTTCTCCTGCAGCCTCCGGCTCTTTTTCACCTCCTGTTTGAACCTTCTCTGCAGTTTCAGCCTCTTCCTTATATTAGGTTTGGGCCGAGGAGCTGCCCCTTCTCCCTCCTTCTGTCCCTCACTAACCTTTCCCTTTCCACAAGATGCCACCCCACCCCCCACTTCCATGTCTCTGTCCCCCTCTGACTCCTCACTCTCGAGCTCTTCTGTAACCTCCCGTTCCTGCTCCCCGTCAGATCCCTTAGAGAATCTTCTGCTATCACAGTCTCTCCAACAGTGCCACTCACTTCGGCCTCATCTCCACCGCTGACTCTTGCTCCCCGTTTCTTCTCTCTCTGGGACAATGGCGCATCTGCACCTATCTTACTCCCTTCTGGCATCCTTGTCTCCCTGCTCCGTCCTGCTGCCCCTTTAAGGCTCCTGCCTCTTGCACCCTCTCCTTGTCTTGCCCCCTCCTGCTCCCTGAGAAGTCCGACTCACCGTCTTTCTTTGGAGTACTTACACTTACCCCGCACCCCGCTCCCGCCTCCTCTCCCCTCCGCGGACACCAGATTCTTTAGGCCGTATTATGGCTCGACTTTGCCCTCGACCTGTGCTGCCCACTGCTGTCTTTGTCCTTTTCCACCGTACTTGGTGTGTTTTCCACCATTTCCATCCTGTTGTCTGCTTCGCAATTTTCTGCCTCTTCCTGCGCTCTTTTCTCCTTCCATTCACCAGCTGTGTCCTCCGCCTGCTCTGCTCCTCCAGCCGCTCCACTCACACCTCCTGCTCCTTCTCCTTCTCCCATCTCCTTGTCACTCAAGGGGCTTCCTTCTGCCACACACTCACAGCGGATGGGGCATTTGTGACACACCCCACAGCTCTCCGCCTTGCAGCTCTGAGCGATGTGTCCAGACTCGCTGCAATTATAACAGTACAAGTCTGGACAGTTTCTTACAAGATGTCTAAGACAATAATAACAAACCTTCACCTGGTTATCATGCAGTACCCGGAAGTACCGCACCCCTTCCATTGTCTCGAATTTCATGCTATACGGTAATGACTTCACCCCCTCTGGGAACCGTACCTTAAATAACAGGTTCCATCTGCTACCCGTGTTCCAGGATAGTATCTCGTCTTTATTGCCGAGCAAATTTTAATGTCCCACGACTCCAACTTTTTTATTAGCACATCGTCCTCAATATAAACCGGCAGGTTTAAGAATGAGACCACCGCCTCTTCAGAATATAGCAGAGATACCTCCAAGAACTTATCTCCAACCTTCAAACTCAGTAAAAGTCTTTCCACCTCCTCTCGGCCACTGACCGTCACCTTGAACCCAACATTCGGCTTTGGTCGGCAGGCAAAGCAGCTTCCCTCGCCACAGTCCTCATGCCGCCTGGATAATATCCCAAGCTCGTATCTCCTTATCCTCGCACTGAACCACCACCGTGTTTTCTTTTCCTCACCTCCTGGGGTCCCGTCTCAAATCTTTTGGCCTTTTATTCTCCCTTTCCCCAACATTTTCTCCCCTGATTAAATTCATCTTGGGAACATTGTCCTCTGATGGGCCTGGCACTCCGGGCCCCTCAGCAGCCATCTGGCTGCTATTTAAGGACCACAAAGGCCCTAAAACCTGAAAAAAAAATGCCATCAATTTTTTACAAACTCACTCCAACTCCCTGCAGTAATCAAGCACCCAGCAGCACCTGCTCACTCCTAGCCCCTCCCAATTAGATAGTGCCACCCACTAAGCCACTGTGCTGTCCTAGTGGATGTTCACTGGGGCAATGGTGAGGACACTTCAATTAGCTTAATTGCAGTGCCTACCCTGTTTTTCTTCGAAACTGTGCCATGGAATCTTTTACGCTCCCCATAGAGGGCAGACGGGGCCTGAGCTTAGCGTCTCATTCGAAAGATGGCGCCTGCGACAGTGCAGCACTCCCTCAAGTAGGAAAGATTTGTATCTTTGAGTGTTACTTCCCTCTGGCAATCGCTACTTGAAAAAGAAAACATTTTTGTTCCAATCCTTACTTCGTGACCATGCTGAATTCCTCAGGCCCTGACTAAGATGACTGCCTGCCAGTTAGAACCTAGTGGGTTTGTCAAATTACTGGCGACCGCCTCACACAATTAAGTGGGTGGCGACGGTTCGTGATTGAGAGAAAGGAAATGAGTGGGGAGAGAAACACAACCGTCTAGGTTTCCTTAAAAGATCTTTTACTTGCTACTCGGTTGTGTCTGCGTCTGAGTCTGATTGACGGACATTTTTCAACGTCTGGACGGGCGGCTGCAAGGTTTTCAAAGGCGTTTCACAGCAGCCGTCAAAAGATGACATTTTTGTGGAGGTTCCTCTGTGGCAGGTATTATCTGCTCCTGCCTTGCTCGTGAGGCATGCAATGACAACGGGGTGAGTTGAATTATTAATCGCTGCTCTCCCCTTATACCATCCATCGGTCGCACCGAGAGCTGCTGACTTATTGCAACTGTTCAAGGAAATTAGATCAGTCATCTGTTCGCGTACTTCAGTGACAAATAGACGTCGGAAACTATTCTCAGCGAAAAGACAAGCTCGAATAAAATGCTCCTTACCCGGCAGAACTCTGCTTCTTCCTGCATTGAGGACTTTCCTAACTTGTGATTTCAAATAAAACTGTTGGACTATAACCTGGTGTTGTGCGACCTCTCAATACTTTCCTTTATCAGGCGAGGCGTAGAATATAAGAGCAGGGAGGTTATGCTTGAACTGTATAAATGTGAGGTATTACATTTTGGTAAGAAGAATAGGGAGGGCACTTATCACTTGGAGGGTGCGAGTCTAGGTGGGGTAGAGGAACAAAGGGATCTCGGAGTACAAATACACAAATCACTAAAAGTTGCGCCACAGGTTAGCAAACTAGGGTTTATTTCTAGAGGGATAGAATTGAAAAGTAGGGAAGTTATTCATAGAATCATAGAAAGTTACAGCACGGAAGGAGGCCATTTCGGCCCATCGTGTCCGCGCCAGCCAACAAAGCTATCCAGCCTAATCGCACTTCCCAGCTCTTGGTCCGTAGCCCTGCAGGTTACAGCATCCCAAGTGCACATCCAAGTACTTTTTAAATGTGGTTAGGGTTCTGCCTCTACCACCCTTTCAGGCAGTGAGTTCCAGACCCCCACAACCCTCTGGGTGAAGAAATTTCCCCTCAAATCCCCTCTAAACCTTCCCCCAATTACTTTAAATCTTTGCCCCCTGGTTTTTGACCCCTCTGCTAAGGAAATAGGTCCTTTCTATCCACTTTATCTATGCCCCTCATAATTTTATACACCTCAATAAGGTCTCCCCTCAGCCTCCTCTGTTCCAAGGAAAACAGACCCAGCCTATCCAGTCTTTCCTCATAGCTAAGATTCTCTACTCCTGGCAACATCCTTGTAAATCTCCTCTGTACCCTCTCTAGTGCAATCACATCTTTCCTGTAATGTGTTGACCAGAACTGCACGCAGTACTCTAAACCTGTATCAAACCTTGGTTAGACCACACTTGGAGTACTGCATACAGTTCTGGTCGCCATATTGTAAAAAGGATATAGAGGCATTGGAGAGGGTGCAGAGAAGATTTACAAGGATGATACCAGAAATGCGAAGGTATACCTATCAGGAAAGGATGAACAGGCTGGGTCTCTTTTCTCTTGAAAAAAGAAGGCTGAGGGGTGACCTGATCGAGGTCTCTAAAATTCTGAAAGGTTTTGATAGAGCAGATACAGAGAGAATGTTTCCATTTGTGGGGAAGAGCATAACTAGAGGCCATCAATATAAGATAGTCACCAAGACATCCAACAGGGAATTCAGGAGAAACTTCTTTACCCAGAGAGTGGTGAGAATGTGGAACTCGCTACCACAGGGAGTGGTTGAAGCGAATAGTACAACTGCATTTAAGGGGAGGCTAGACAAGCATATGAGGGAGAAGGGAATAGAGGGTTATGCTGATAGATTTAGATGAGGAAAGATGGGAGGAGGCTCGTGTGGAGCATAAAAGCCGGCATGGACTGGTTGGGCCAAATGGCCTGTTTCTATGCCGTATATCCTATGTAATCCTATATATATAAAACACTAGTTAGGCCACAGCTAGCGTCCTGCGTACAGTTATGGTCACCACATAACGGGACAGATGTGATTGCAGTAGAGAGGGTACAGAGGAGATTTACAAGGATCTTGCCAGGATTGGAGAATTTTAGCTTTGAGGAAAGATTGGATAGGCTGGGATTGTTTTCTTTGGAACAGAGGAGGCTGAGTGGAGAATCGATTGAGGTGTATAAAATTATGAGGGGCCTCGATAGAGTTGATAGGAAGGACCTATTTCCCCTAGCAGGGAGGTCGATAACCAGGGGGCATAGATTTAAAGTAATTGGTCGAAGGATTAGAGGGCAGTTGAGAACTTTTTTCACCCAGAGGGTGGTGGGGGTCTGGAACTCACTGCCTGAAAGGGTGGGAGAGGCAGAAACCCTCATCGCATTTAAAAAGTACTTGGATATGCACTTGAAGTGCCGCAACCTACAGGGCTACGGACAAAGAGCTGGAAAGTGGGATTAGGCTGGAGAGCTCTTTTTTGGCCGGCACAGACACGATGGGCCGAATGGCCTCCTTCTGTGCCGTAAATTTCTACAATTCTATGACATTATTAAGAAACAAAAACAAAAAGCCTTGTCACCTTGCCCGTCTAGACTAATACTTCTAATGGAGAGGCAGCACAGCCAAGAATGGATGAGCCTTTCACAATTTGCTAAATTCATCCTTATTTGCTGGTAGAAAAGTTCTGAATATTACATCTGCAGCGATCATTATAAAAGGCTATCCATTAGAACCATGAAAAGGTTCCCAGAGGATCCCTTCATGATAGGTACCATCCCCCATCCCTTAAAAAATTTGAAGGGCTTATTCCAATTTTATGGGATGGAACACTCCATGAGCATTACATTCGACAGCTCGCGACTTGTAATTGGTGCAGCCTCACGTTGCTGTGGCGATGTGCCAGAACATTTTAATCATTAAAACTAGCACAGAGTATTTGTGGATGCTGCTCTGATGCTGCCTGTAGCTCAGGGAAAGCATATTCTGCTCATTTATCAGTGTTAACGTTTGTCTTGGATACTGTATCTTGACATCCTGATGTGTAATTAACTCTCGGGCATCTACTGGGGCTCAGGCCAATGAAACACTTGAAGAATTTGCGAATATTTTGGCTTCCTCTTATTTATTCCATGTGTTTATTTTGGGTGGAGGGCGTGTGGTAATTAAGATTCAGGTAAGGAACTGCATATGAGGAACATAGGAACAGGAGGAGGCCATTCAGCCGCTCGAGGCTGTTCTGTCATTCAAATATCTTAACTCCATCAACCCGCTTTGGTTCCGTATCCCTTCATGCCCTTACCTAACAAAAATCTATCAATCTCAGTTTTGAAATTTTCAATTGACCCCCCAGCCTCAGCAGTTTTTTAGGGGAGAGAGTTTGAGATTTCCACTACCCTTTGTGTGAAGAAGTGCTTCCTTGACATCACCCCTGAATGGCTTAGCTCTAATTTTAAGGTTATGCCCCCCTGTTCTGGTCCCTCCCACCAGAGGAAATAGTTTCTCTCTCTCTACCCTATCAAATTCCTTAATCATCTTAAACACCTCAATTAGATAACCCCTTAATCGTCTATACTCAAGGGAATAAAAGCCTAGTCTGAGGAAAAAGGAACTGAAGAATGGAAGAGGCCAAATATGAAACTTATGAAAAAGACGAAAACTCCTTTTGTGCATATGTGTCTGAGGGGGCGCATTGGGGATTCCGATATAATAGCAGCCCCCAAGGTAGTCCTCTTCTCTTGTCCAATTCCACCTGATTGGTGCCATGATGCCAGCAGTCCTGAGGTACCTCATCCAAATGGCCATTCTTCGTGCGTCAGTCTAGGCAGCAAATCCCATCAAATCTTGATGCATGACAGCAGCCATACCTAACCCTCTGCTCAGTTGACGTTGAGAATTCTATGGGCCTAGGAATTGGAGGGCGCAGTGCCCGTTTTTCAGGGTCAAAATGGTCCAATATGGCTTGCGGTGTGCGGACACTCAGTCCACGCTGGGCATGCGTCGCATGCCATATGGGTTAGGGCGTCCTGTAGTTGCCCGCCTGAAACTGACGTTAGGCCCACTGCCTATGCAAATCGAGGGGCTTAACGCCTATCTGCAAAACTTTTGTGAAATTGGTTCCCGACTGACTGCAGTATGTAATCTGCATGGCCCGGTCAATTTTCTCAGGCTAAAAGCAGCCAAGCCACGTCAAAGCAAGCCAGAGGCTGCTGGCAAAATGTTACGTCAACATTTATTTCAAAGCAAAGGAGAGCGTGGATAGGGATCTCCAAAGCGTCACATCACTCCTGGTGAGCATGTGTCAACAGCTCTACCTCTCTGGTTAGCCACTGATTGGGACTAAATTGGCAATCTCTCTCAAACTGGGTTGCCAACTCTGGCTGGACATATTCCTGCAGGTGTTAACACATGGCCCTCCTTCCTCCAACCGCCCTGCCCCTACAGTCTCGCCATTGGTCGCCCAACTTGTGGCGCCCCGCCTTCCCATAGCCCATCGGAAAGCAAATAGACTCTTCGGGGGTGATTTTGCCAATGGGGAGTTTTCGGAGGTGGGACTCCCACTTGTCGGGTTTCAGTCCCGCCTCCATCAGCTTCTGGCCAACCCAGGCTATTTTCCCTTGATTGACCTTGTTAAGCCCACCCAGCGGGCTTAGCAGGCCAATTAAGAGGAAGTCGGTTGCAGAGAACGTCAACGTATGATGTTTCATCCGTCAAAATTTTTTGACAGATGAATTGTCATCATTTGACAGCTCTGTGAAGCTGTCAAACACTGACATCCTCTGTAGTTTGATGAGGTCTTGAATTCAAGACCTCAGCAAACCTCTTTCATTTGCAGAACTGAGATGGTTGTTGCATTGGAGAATGCAACGGCCATCTGTCATCCCTACCGCGGAGGTGCGAGACTCTCCGCACACTCACCGACTGAAGCCTGCAGGAAGAAACAAAGGTAAGTACACTTTTTCCAACACTTTGCACTTACCTCAGATACTCACCTCTCCACACTTGCACCCATCACTCACCTCCACAGAGCACTTTTGGACCCCTCCGACCCCTGCAGACCCACTGCTCGCCTCGCTGTGCTGGCGTGTTTCGGAGCCTTCGGGAAGCCCACACTTGTGAGGGCAAAATGGGGATAATCCTCTTATCTGCCTGTTAACAGGCAGTTAAGTGGCTTTAATCCCTTCCCGCCTCCAAGGAGACGGGACCCGGTGCGGGTCAGCTACCCGCTTCCTGGGAAGATGGCATGGAGGCACCCGCCCCCCGATTCTGCCATGTTCCCGGCAGTCACGCCTCCAAACCCGCCCCCCCCAAGGCTGGCAAGATCGCCCCCTTCATTACCCGAGTGGATGATTTTTTGACTGCGCTTTTTTGCCCCATCTCAGATATTTTTATTACTACTAACCAAAGTGTTCAAAGAAATTTTTTTAAAAGAATAACTTTTTATTGCCCTTATGATTTTCTCCTGGGGATCTCGCAGCAGCGCCCTGAAGGTTAGCCTTTAATTCCTGGAGACTTCAGGGCAATCCTGGAGGGTTGGTGACCCTACTCTCAAAGCGATCACAGGACGGGGAATAGAATTTATCGCACTGGTGCAGACGGAGGTGCTCCACTAACGTTAGGTCCGAGGCACATTGTTCAGACGAAGTAGCTCAGGCAGCTAACCATGCTGGGGTACGGTCGTGTAGTGGTTATGTTGCTAGACTAGTAATCCAGAGGCCTGAACTAATAAACCAGTAGAACGTGAGTTCAAAATCCCATTTAGAAATAAGAAAGCAGGTATCAATGATAGTGAACATGAAGCTGTCGGATTGTCGGAAACATAGAAAAATAGGAGCAGGAGTCGACCATTCGGCCCTTCGAGCCTGCTCCACCATTCAATATGATCATGGCTGATCCTCTATCTCAATACCATATTCCTGCTCTCTCCCCATACCCCTTGATGCCTTTTGTGTCTAGAAATCTATCTATCTCCTTCTTAAATATATTCAGTGACTTGGCCTCCATAGCCTTCTGTGGTAGAGAATTCCACAGGTTCACCACCCTCTGAGTGAAGAAATTTCTCCTCATCTCAGTCCTAAATGTCCTACCCCGTATCCTGAGACTGTGACCCCTCGTTCTAGACCCCCCAGCCAGAGGAAACATCCTCCCTGCATCCAGTCTGTCTAGCCCTGTCAGAATTTTATACATTTCAATGAGATCCCCTCTCCTTCTTCTAAACTCTAGTGAATACAGGCCTGGTCGACCCAATCTCTCCTCATACGACAGTCCTGCCATCTGTAAGGGTTTCGTGCCTGTGTCTCAGACGGTGCTGGTGCGAGGTTAGGCCTTCGTTGCCTAATACTATTGCTTGCTCTGGTCTCCGGCCAGCCTTATTGCAATAAGCACCTGTGAGTGGTTCGACCCACTCACCCTTACGGTTCTAACACTGGACTTAGGTGCAGAAGCAGTAATGCAGAGAAAACTCAGATAGACCCGGTTGAATAGTACGAAATGGAAATCTTTATTGCATAGCGTCCAAAATCATGAAGTACATGTCATAGGTGCAAATTAACGAGAGTACAAGTATACATACATTCATAAAGCTTGGTCTACGGTAATGAAGAACGCACGGCACATCGTAAAAAGGGGAACACATTATACTTTATCCTTAATAAAACCACCCTCCCTTATCAATACCTACACTATGTCTAGATTTGTAGGATCGGGAGACATGCTCACCACTCGTGTTACTTCGGAGAATTTTAAAGTGAGGCACTCGGCTCGTTTCGCTGCAGCGCCTGACTGTCACGTGTTTAGAAGGGTCTCTGTACCCCACTTGTTTATCTTTGCTGCTGCGACAAGCAGGCCCGACTCCCTGTTGTCATGAAGAAGTCGATGGACCCAAACCGGATCGTGCAGTAACCCGTAAAGTTCAACAAAATGAGTTCTGTATTTATATTTTCGGGCGCGGTTGGGGTTTACTGACCGTGGCGGCACGTGGATTCTTCTTCTTTTCTTGTCATTTCGTCTTGTCTTTTCGTGCCTTCGGGTCCAGACACCGTTTACCGACTCTCGGGATGGTGCACCCGGTCACTTGCCCTCGTCGGGGCGGCTCGTTCCGTTTGAGCTCCACCCAACATTCGAATAACCGTCCAGTGCGGCTAAAAGTCCAGAGTCAACAGAGTCCAGCCCTACAGAAGAGCTTCAGCCAGCGGTCGAGCAGTCAGCGCATAAGAGTCCAGCCCGAGTCAAGAGAATAAGAGTCGAATCAAGAGCATCAGCCGAGATAAGAGAGCGATGGACATTTGTTCATTATAGTTATAGTGCTGTGTTCCCTTATCTCCCGCTCAAATCTTAATGTTTGTCCTTTGTGAAATATTGGCGCTCAAAACTCCCAGCATGGGGCGATTCTTGTCTTTAACGGGTTTCGGTAGCACCTGAAACTGGCCAACTACCCGTTAATGTTTTCCCCATTGTTGACCCAGCCAGGATCGTATGAATTGTCTCCCTGACTGGTTTTGGGGGCCCCCGAATACTTGCTTTATCACCCGTCAATGTCTCTCTCATTGTAGAGCCGTGGGGGTATTTGTGTATTGATGTGTCTGGATGGGCCTTCGATTGCCCAGTACAATGGTCCTTACTTGTGCATGGAAAATGATTCCAGCACTTATATCTTTGCTATTGTCACAAATGCAAACAGGTTGCATCCTGTCTTTATCAGTGTTTGTCGAGTATGATCCAATTTTATATCGAATGTTTATTCGACGCCATCTTGTCTGCCCACTGTATTTCTGGAAGCTTCTGCCACGATGCGCGGCGGCCATTTTACAGGCTTCTGTGTCCTTTATATCATGACAGCATTTCGTTTTATAAAACTGATCAAACGAATCTGCTTCTATCTTGTTATTTTGAATCGCGATAATTGCGAAACTTTACACATCCCAGGAATCAGTCTGGTGAACCTTCGTTGCACTCCCTCTATGGCAACTATATCCTTCCTTAGGTAAGGAGACCAAAACTGCACACAGTACTCCAGGTGTGGTCTCACCAAGGCCCTGTACAACTGTAGTAAGACATCCTTGCTCCTGTAAAAGCTCAACCGCTTCCCTACTGCCCTAAGGGAAGGTCTATATGTGACTCCATTCCCACACCAATGCAGTTGACTTTTAACCGCCCTCTGAAGCGATCTAATATGGCACTCAATTGTATCAAAGTGACAGCAGTGGTTCAAGAAGAAGGCTCACCACTCCCTTCTCAGGGCAACTAGGGATGGACAATAACTGATGGATTTGCCAGCGACGCCCACATCCCGAGAATTAATTTTTAAAAATACCTGACGTTGGAATGCTGGAGCGAGACACTAGCCCTAAAGTTTCCCACCTTCGCCTTTATAGGTGCAAAGTTCCCAAAAATAGATAGTTTAATGTCGGTAGGTAAATGTGAAAAGTAGCAACAATACAACTTGCATTTATATAGCGCCTTTAACACAGTAAAATGCCCCAAGGCATTTCACAGGAGCGTTATCAGACAACATTTGACACCGAGACACTGAAGGAGATGTTGGGACAGGTGACCAAAAGCTTGGTCAAAGAGAGAGGTAGAGAGGTGGAGAAGTTTAGGGAGGGAATTCCAGAGCTTAGGGCCCAGACAGCTGAACGCACTGTAATAGTCTCGTAATGCCACTCAAGAAGGCCATCGAAAGGCTGATGTGGGAAATGGGGTTGAGAGGCTCCTACGCATCAGAATGAGTTCATTGGGTAGTGAGAGTCTAGAGATGATGTGGCAGACTGACTGCGATCAATTGAGAAAAAGAGCAGTGCTCACTCACTCTCCCCAACCAGTGTCAGATCTTGCTAGGCACTGGTGCCAGTGTCGGCTCTTGCCACGCACTGGTGCCAGTCCAGCTTGTTTCTAAACCAGCTGCAGCGGATTCTGAAGCCCAGTGCTAATCATCTCCTGGTACGTTAGTTGTTCAACTGTAGGCTGAACATGGACATAGCTTTCATGATGTATTAGAATGGATCATATACGGGGTATGGTAGCATATAGGTTATAGAATGATAGAATCATAGAATGTTACAGCACGAAAGGAGGCCATTTCGGCCCATCGTTTCCGCGCCGGCCAACAAAGAGCTATCCAGCCTAATCCCACTTCTCAGCTCTTGGTCCGTAGCCCTGCAGGTTACAGCATCCCAAGTGCACATCCAAGTACTTTTTAAATGTGGTTAGGGTTTCTGCCTCTACCACCCTTTCAGGCAGCGAGTTCCAGATCCCCACAACCTTCTGGGTAAAGAAATTTCCCCTCAAATCCCCTCTAAACCTTCCACCAATTACTTTAAATCTGTGCCCCCTGGTTTTTGACCCCTCTGCTAAGGGAAATAGGTCCTTTCTATCCACTTTATCTAGGCCCCTCATAATTTTATACACCTCAATATGGTCTCCCCTCAGCCTCCTCTGTTCCAAGGAAAACAGACCCAGCCTATCCAGTCTTTCCTCATAGCTAAGATTCTCTACTCCCGGCAACATCCTTGTAAATCTCCTCTGTACCCTCTCTGGTGCAATCACATCTTTCCTGTAATGTGGTGACCAGAACTGCATGCAGTACTCTAGCTGAGGCCTAACTAGTGTTTTATACAGTTGAATCATAACCCGCCTGCTCTTGTATTCTATGCCACAGCTAATAAAGGCAAACATTCCATATGCCTTCTTAACCACCTTATCTACCTGGCCTGCTACCTTCAGGGATCTGTGAACATGCACTCCAAGGTCCCTTTGTTCCTCTACACTACTCAGTGTCCTACCATTTAACATGTATTCCCTTTCCTTGTTAGCCCTCCCCAAATGCATTACCTCACACTTCTCCGGATTGAATTCCATTTGCCACTGTTCTGCCCACCTGACCAATTTATTGATATCTTCCTGCAGTCTACAACTTCCTTCTTCAGTATCAACCACACAGCCGATTTTAGTATCATCTGCAAACTTCTTAATCATACCCCCTATATTCAAGTCTAGATTGTTGATATATACCACAAAAAGCAAGGGACCTAGTACTGAGCCCTGTGGAACCCCACTGGAAACAGCCTTCCAGTCACAAAAACACCCATCAACCATTACCCTCTGCTTCCTGTCTCCGAGCCAGCTTTGAATCCAACTTGACACTTTGCCCTGGATCCCATGGGCTTTTAACTTCGTGACCAGTCTGCCATGTGGAACCTTATCAAAAGCCTTGCTAAAGTCCATATACACTACATCAAACACACTACCCTCATCTACCCTCCTTGTTACCTCCTCAAAAAATTCAATCCAGTTTTTCAGACACGACCTTCCCTTAACAAATCTGTGCTTTAAATCTTTGATTAATCCGTGTCTTTCTAAATGAAGATTTATCCTGTCCTTCAGAATTTTTTCCAATAATTTTCCCACCACCGAGGTTAGGCTGACTGGTCTGTAATTACTCGGTCTATCCTTTTCTCCCTTTTTAAACAAGGGTACCACATTAGCAGTCCTCCAGTCCTCCAGCACCACACCTGAAGCCAGAGAGGATTGAAAAATAATGGCCAGGGCCTCTGCTATTTCCTCTTTTGCTTTGCTTAACAGCCTGGGATACATTTCATCCGGGCCTGGGGATTTATCCACTTTTAAAGCTGCTAAAGCCCTTAATACTTCCTCTCTCACTATGTTTATTTTATCTAATATTTCACACTCCTCGCCCCTGATAGCAATGTCTGCTTCGCCCCTCTCCTTTGTGAAAACAGACGCAAAGTACCCTACCGACATCTCCCGCCTCCACACACAGATTACCCTCATGATCTCTAATTGGCCCTACCCTTTCTTTAGTTATCCTCTTACTCTTAATATATTTATAAAACATCTTTGGGTTTTCCTTGATTTTACTTGCCAAGAATTTTTCATGCTCTCTCTTTGCTTTCCTAATATCCTTTTTAATTGCACCACTGTTATGTTACTGGACTAGTAATCCAGAGGCCTAGACTAACGTCCCGGAGACATGAGTTCAAAATCCCACCACAGCAGCTGTGGAATTTAAATTCAGTTAATTAAATAAATTTAGAATTAAAAAGCTAGTTTCAGTAATGGTGACCATGAAACTACCGGATTGTTGTAAAAACCCATCTGGTTCACTAATGTCCTTTAGGGAAGGAAATCTGTTGTCTTTACCCGGTCTGGCCTATATGTGACTCCAGACCCACAGCATTGTGGTTGACTCTTAACTGGCCTCTGAAATGGCGGCTCACCACCATCTTCTCAAGGGCAATTAGGGATGGGCAATAAATGCTGGCCTTGCCAGCGATGCCCACATTATGTGAATGAATAAAAAAAAAGACAAGGCATACAGGAAGTTATGCTATTAATCACTAGTTAGGCCTCAGCTGGAGTATTGTGTCCAATTCTGGGCACCACACTTTAGGAAGGATGTCAAGGCCTTGGGAAGGGTGCAGAGGAGAGTTACCTGCTATCTTGGACTTCCATCAGCTGTTGTAAGCCTCTGACATTCTCCGTCCCTGATGGAGGTGCGAGATAGTGGACGTAACATATATTCGGTAGGATAAATCCTGGCATGCTGTTGTGCAAGAACCCTTCTTAATACACTTACCTCGCAAGCCATCAATTATTATACTTTGTCCAGCAACAATGCTTCAAGGGCGTGTGCATCCTGAGAGGTGCTGGTGCCTGAAGATGACCAAAACGACTCTGAATTTGTACATCTAAGGGGAAGCTAGCTAAACCCATTCAGGAGAAAGGAATCAACGATTATGCTGATAGGGTGAGATGAAGAGGGATGGGAGAAGGCTCGAGTGGAGCATAAACACAGGCATGGACCAGTTGGGCCGAATGGTTTGCTTCTGTGCCGTGCAGTCAATGTCATTTTAGGTAACGTATATCTGAAAAACAGGAAGTGGGTTGATAATTCTCATCCAAGGGACACGGGGCTGAGAGAGCCAGGATGCACTGCAGGCATCCCATCAATCTATGACGGGGAAAATGGAGCTTGGAGCATGTGTGTTTGCATTGATCCTCATTAAGGACTCATCTGGGAAAAAACACTTCATAGTGCGATGCTCGGCTTTGCCAATTCCGAGGTTCAGTGTACAGTCCGTGCTGAGTTAACTCCTCTCAACCAGTGTGATATAATTGGCCTTGTTACCTTTGGGGTATAAAGAGGGAAAACAACAGCCACTGCTTCCCTCCCTGATCATTATCTCGTGACCCTCCTCTACTGTAAGACACCTGTGCGGGCATTGCCTTTTCAAATATATACCCAATTCCTTTTTGAAAGTTACTATTAAATCTGCTTCCACCATCCTTTCAGGCAGTACATTCCAGATCATAACAGCTCGCTGCGTAAAACATTTTCTCCTCCTCTCCCCGCTGGTTCTTTTGCAAATTACCTTAAATCTGTGTGCTCCGGTAACTGACCTTACTTACTCTATCAAAACCCTGAATGATTTTGAACAGCTCTATTAAACCTCCCTTTAACTTTCTCTGCTCTCTAGTCTCTCCACATCTCTAAAGTCACCTCATCTTTGGTACCATTCTTGTAAATCTCCTCTGCACCCTTTGCAAGGCCTTGACATCCTTCCTATTGTGCGTTGCCCACAATACTCCAGCTGAGGCCAAGCCAGTGAGTAATAAATGTTCAGCATAACCTCCTTGCTTTTGTACTCTGTAATTAATTCATTAATTAACATTTGCTCTAAATAATTCTGCCGCTGCATATTTTAATGCCTGTATACATCATCCACCTTTCCTCTCCCACACACACACACACACATACACACACACAAAGCTCCTTATTATGCTCCTTAAAACCTAACTCTTTGACCAAGCTTTTGGTCACCTGTCCTAATATTTCTATATTCAGCTTGGTGTTAAATTGTGTCTGGTAATACTCCTGTGAAGCGCCTTGGGACGTTTTACTCCGTGACAGGAGCTACCTGAAAGCAAACTGTCGACAGGCTACTGCTGAGAAACTCCATCCACACAAGCACAAGGAATTGTTAAAGGCAAATCGTGTTTAACCAACTTGATCGAGTTTTTTGACGAGGTAACAGAGATTGTTGATGAGGGCAATGCGGTTGACGTGGCATACATGGATTTCCAAAAGGCGTTGGACAAAGTGCCACATAATAGGCTTGCCAACAAAATTGAATAAAAGGGACAGTGGCAGCCCGGATACGGAATTGGCTAAGTGATAGGAAACAGAGAGTAGTGGTGAACGGTTGTTTTTTGGACTGGAGGAAGGTATACAGTGGTGTTCCCCAGGGGTCGGTTCTAGGACCACTGCTTTTCTTGATATATATTAATGACTTGGACGTGGGTGTACAGGGCACAATTTCAAGATTCGCAGATGACAAAAAACTTGGAAGTATAGTGAACAGTGAGGAGGAGAGTGATAGACTTCAGGAAGTCATAGGCATGCTGGTGAAATGGGCGGACACGTGGCAGATGGAATTTAATGCAGTTTAACGAATGAGGAGAGGACATATAAACTAAATGGTACAATCCTAAAGGGGGTGCATGAACAGAGAGACCTGGGGATATGTGTGCATAAATCGTTGAAGGTGGCAGGGCAGGTTGACAAAGCAGTTTAAAAGGCTACGGGATCCTGGGCTTCATAAATATAGGGATATAGGGCTCGATTTTGCCAGGCCCGAGGAGGCGGGATTGGAGGTGTGAGGTGTTAAAATCGCGAAAAATGGCGGGCAGGGCCCGATCCCGCCTCCATCCCGCCTCCGAGCAATTTTCCAAATTGCGAGTTTTCTGACCCCGTCTCCATCCCGCCTCCAAGAGGCGGGATAGGCCCTTAAGGCCCTTAACAACCAGTTAAGTGCCTCTATAATCCCATTTTGAGAGGCCTTTCTGATTTTAACACTTTTCCCACGTGCTTCACGTCTCCTCTGAAACACGCCAGTGAAACCTGGCGGCCTCACAAGTGGATTGCTTACTAACAGCTGCAGCTCCACCATTAAAAAGGAGTTTTCAGCAATCATCATTTGCAGGTGGCAGAACTTTGTTGTCTCAGGTCTGGGGGAACTTTTAGCAGGCATACCCATTGTTGTGGAAGTTTGGAGCCTGACACTCATCTCCAGTGTGACCTCCTGGGAAACCCCTCTCGCCACCTTGACTGAGCGCTTCCTCAACTGAGGCATATACCAGAAGCATGGGAACCATTTATTTCCTTTCCTCCTGGACATCAGATTCGGACGAAGACCAGCCGTGGCAGCAACAGATCCATGAACAACAGCACCACCAACAGCAGCAGCAACAACAGGAGCGTCAAGCTGCTGCTCACCCACCTGAAGCTGCACAGGCCAGAAGGCGCCAGCGTGCGACTACATTGCTGCCCGGGATGCAAGGGACGCACTCCTCTTGGCCAGATTTGCTTAGCCTGCACAATCAAACACTTTTGCCTCGCACCTTCTTATCAGACCATCGACAATGGCCAAGAACCTGCGGATTCCTATCACTCTGATCACCATACTGACAATTGCAAGTCATCCTAAGCCCTCAGTGTGGAAGTCCCTTTAACGATATGAGACGCCACAACTGCAACAGTTGCCATCAGATTTTTTTATTTACAATAACCAACTGATGGCTTTTCAACATTAAACATGACATTTCACCCAAGTGACTACCCTTGTGACTACTTGTGTATTATCTTCCTCTTATGCGTGCTCCTACGTGGTGCTTCCCCTGTGGCTTCAGCAGATGTGGAGGCCCCTTGCTCACTTTCTTGCTGCTCCTGTCTCGACACATTTGGCGGGCGGCCTCTGGGGTTGCGAGCCTGTGAGGGCTCGCCAACAGTCTGCTGCTCCTGCGGCTGTGCAGGGGTTGAGACGCTGATCTCAGTTGGGTGGTGACTCTGGTGGGGCTCTGACCGAGGACTTTGCAGTGGCATGGTCGTGTGAGTGCTTGAAGAGGAACCCCCACTATCTTGTTGTCTGCCACCAACATCCCGCTCATGGGTCAGCCCCACTTCAGAGCTAGCAAGTGACTTGACAGCACCTTACTACAATTCAGGGGGGCCATGAGGACCCATTTCTGTACTGGAAGTCCTACTCCTGAGGACTTGCCTGAAGGTCTGATTTGTTTGCTCAATAGCTAACCATCGCTCCTCAAGAGATGTCAGTCTAGTCTGAACAATGACCATGTGTTCCATACCCTGGCGACTAAGCTCCTCGATGGACATAGCCATCCTCTCCTCTACCATAGCCAACCTCTCCTCTACGGTAGCCAGCCTTACCATGGAGGTAGCCATCCTTTCCATGAGGTTGCCATCCTTTCCGTGGTGATGCGTTCATGCGCCAACGCCTCCACAAAGGCTCTGCTCATGCTAGTGATGGACTCTTCCATTCGCTCCACACTCGCAGCGACCCTGGAGACAAAACCTGCCAGAGACTCCTGCACCTCTTCCTGGAGTTTCAGCACTGCTCTTCTTCTGGATGGACCCGGAGGCAGAGGGTCGACATGCAGCTGAGCTGAGTTGGCAGAGTCCTGCGCCCTCCGACTAGGACTTTCCACTGCTGTCCCTGTCTCCACCATCTGCTGATGCTCACTTGTAAGCTGTGATACACCAGGTGACAACACTGTCATAAATCGCAAGTAACAACTCAGGAAGTACTACTGGGTGGCCAGCGGGGGCGCCGTCCAGGGAGTATAAATACTCAGGCATGGGCCCACCTTGGGCAGAGACAATCTGGAAACAGGAAGCTAGTGACTGCTAACTAGACCTCCATGTTTTGTTACAAGTTGATTAAAGCCTTGCTTTATGTTCAAGTGCGTAGTGAGTCTTTATTACGTCAATTTAATCAACTTGGTATCGTCTCCACGCTTTGGGTGATTCGGAACAACCAGCTGCAACTCGAACCACAGAAGGGAACTAGGGCAAGAAACTGATCCATCATGGAAAAACTCCTTAGACCCGCTCATCTCGAACTGGACCCGAATGCACCTGCGGCAGCGAAGGTATGGAAGCATTGGTTTCGTACCTTTAGCAACTTTCTTGAAGAATGTGGGGCAGATGTCCCTAATAAGTTACGAATGCTTATCAACTACGTGTCTCCTCATGTGTATGATTATATTGAGGACTGTATAGACTATGACACTGCTATCGAAATCTTACAGCAGCTATATGTCAAGTCCCCAAATGAAATCTTTGCTTGACACCTACTGGCCACAACTCGGCAGCAGCCTGGGGAATCACTCGATGAATTTCTCCAGAAACTTCGCAGGCTCAGCAAGGATTGTAACCTTAAAGCAGTTACAGCTGAACAGTATCATAGAGGAACTAATCCGCGATTCCTTTATCAATGGGATCGCGTCCCCTTTTATACGTCAGCGCCTGCTGGAAAATAAAACCCTCAATTTACGGGCTGCTTATGACCAGGCGTATTCCTTGGACTTGGCCAAGAAAAATGCAGACACTTATCTCCCACCACGTGCACGGGCGGCGGCTATCTCCTTTAATGAGTCTTTCGGTAGGTCTCGGGCGGATGCCCCCACTGATGTCGACTCTACTCTAACAGACGACGACCCTACCCTAGAGGCCTTCGCTGATGACAACCCTGCCCTAGCAGCATCCTGGCAATCAGGAAGAAAGTGTTTCTTTTGTGGAAGGGGCGTGCCATCACAGAAAATTTTGCCCGGCTCATAATGTGACCTGCAATCATTGCAGCAAGAAAGGACACTTTTCCAAGGTATGCCAGTCACGGGCCTTTGCTAACAAGAAAGGCCGCTCCTCTAAAGTATACCGGTCAAGAGCTCCTGTTAGCTTCACAGCTGCTATCTATGGAGCTGCTCCTCCCCCAGGAACCACTGTTAAGGCTACAGTTGCCAAAGGGAAAATTGCCCCTCCTCCCATCACGGCTGTTTTTCCCCAAAGTTTGTCCCATGCAGCCACGAAGGTTTCAGTAAATGGGCACACTCTAAGCGCGCTAATCGACTCCTGCAGCTCTGACAGCTTCATTAGTAAGCGGGCTGTCAACAGGTTAAAACTGCACACTTATCCCTCGGACAGGGAGATTGCAATGGCTCTGACGACTCTGACCACCAATTCTTCTGGCTTCTGTCTTGTCAACCTCATACTCAACGGCCGCACGTATCTCTCCACCCGGCTCGGAGTACTCGAAAACTTATGTAGCGATGTGCTTCTGGGACAGGACTTCCAGAAGCAGCACAAGAAGATCACTTTTGAGTTTGGAGGGTCAAGGCCGGAGCTTACCATTTCTAAGGTGCCGTTTTGTGCACTCTCGGCGGCCTTACTCGGTGAACCCTCCCTGTTTGCCAATCTTCCCCCCCGCTGTAAACCCATAGCCACCAAATCGCGGCGCTTTAGCCAAGACGATCGAGCGTTTATTGAGGCGGAAATCTCTCGCCTTTTAGTCGACGGTATTATCGAGCCATGTTCATCTCCCTGGCGGGTTCAGGTCGTCATCGTGAGGAATCCCTTAAAACAACATAAAAAACGTCTGTGTATCGATTATTCGCAGACTATTAATCAATATACCGATCTGGATGCCTACCCGCTGCCACGCATAGATGACATGGTCAACAACCTTGCCAAATACAAGGTATTCTCGACCTTCGATTTAAAAAGCGCGTACCATCAGGTGCCACTGCAAGACTCCGACAAGAAGTATACGGCCTTTGAGGCCAATGGTCGGCTTTTCCAGTTTCGCCGCCTTCCATTCGGGGTCACCAATGTGGTGGCCGTCTTCCAACTTGAGAACTTGACGGATACCTTTCCGTATTTAGACAATATCACTATTGCCGGCCATGATCAAAAGGAGCATGACACCAATCTTCAGAGATTTTTTGACGTACTCCGCCGTCGCCACTTAACGTTAAACGAATCCAAATCGGTGAAGTCGGTGCCATCGGTGAACATTCTTGGCTACTGGGTGGGCAACGGTGTTATTAAACCGGACCCAGAGCGACTTCGTCCACTTCAGGAGCTCCCTCCCCCGACGAACCTCGGCTCTCTTCGTCGGGCACTTGGCATGTTTGCTTATTACGCAAAATGGATACCACACTTCTCCGATAAAATACAGCCCCTGCTCCATGCGAAGTCTTTTCCATTGGAAGCTACGGCTATTTCTGCCTTCAACCTCCTCAAACGACAGCTAGAGAAAGCCACGCTTCGCTCCATTGACGAAAATCTTCCTTTTGTGGTCGAATGCGATGCATCGGAGGTGGCGATCTCCGCTACCTTGAATCAAGGTGGCCGACCCGTGGCATTCCTATCCAGAACCTTGCAGGGTAGCGAGCTCCATTACCCCCCCGTCGAGAAGGAGGCTACGGCCATCATTGAGGCTGTACGCCAATGGGGTCATTTTCTTGCTCGGCGTCATTTTACGCTTATAACTGACCAGCGCTCTGTGGCCTTCATGTTGGATAACCGGAGGCGCACGAAAATCAAAAATAATAAAATTCAACTCTGGAGGATGGAGCTGGCTGCCTTTGGATATACTATCTGTTACCGTCCCGGCAAACAGAACGTGGCCCCAGATACCTTTACACGGGCATTTTGCTCCTCAATGTCAACGTCGACTCTGGCGGATTTGCATATGGACTTATGCCATCCTGGTGTGACCCGCATGTTGCACTTTGTGCGCTCCAAAAATCTACCATTTTCAACCGAGGACGTAAAGAAAACATGCTCCTCCTGTAGGATTTGTGCAGAATTGAAATCACAATTCTTTCGCCCATCAGATGGCTTACTCATACATGCAATGCAGCCTATGCAGAGGCTCAGCATAGATTTTAAAGGGCCATTGCCTTCGTCGACAAGGAACACCTACCTACTTACGATGGTGGACGAGTATTCACGCTTTCCCTTCGCCTTCCCCTGCCCTAATATGCTTAACTCTACGGTAATTAAATGCCTCGATCAGGTCTTTTCCCTTTGCGGGACGGCCAATTTTATCCACACTGATCGGGGTCCCTCCTTTATGTCGAGTGAACTTAAAAGTTATCTCTCCCAACGGGGAATCGCCTCAAGCAGGACGACACCATATCACCCAATCGGTAACGGACAGGTTGAACGATACAATGCCATCATCTGGAACGCTGTCTGTCTGGCACTAAGGTCACGCAACCTGCCGGACCAGCAGTGGGAAACGGTGCTCCCCGACGCGTTACACTCTATCAGGTCTCTTCTCTCCACATCTACTAATGTCACGCCTCATGAGCGATTCTTCAAATTCCGGCGTCGCTCTACACATGGGACGTCTCTACCGTCATGGTTGGTGGCTCCAGGCCCGGTGCTACTCCGGAGGTTCGTCCGGTCTGCCAAAAACGACCCTCTCGTTGACGAGGTGGAGTTAACGGAGGTAAACCCCACGTATGCGCACGTACGGTACCCTGATGGCCGGGAGACCACCGTCTCGCTCCGAGATCTGGCTCCCTGCCCGAATGATGAAGGATCCCCCGACAATGATATCAACACTCTGCACCCCTATGAAAATGACGCCCCGCCTGGGACATCGGGGGATCTGCTGGCAATGCTACCGGATCAACTCAGGGAGCTGGACGCTCCCCGTAGGATGGCCACCCGAAACCAGGACGCCGGACAATCTCCAGCCACGACCCGGGATGAGGCCAGCTCAGCACCTGTGGGGACCCGCACCCGGAGTCATGATATTCCCAGTCCTCCACAGGATGATCCAGATGACGCGGACTCTACTGACTTACCGGTACGGGCCAAGCGACCCAGGGACCAGGACACGGTCCGGGGAGACGTGCCTTCCAGTCACAAGCAGAGAGCTAAACGTCTACGGCTATTTCTGGTCCGCCTAGTCCGTTAAAGGAAGACTGGACTTCCAAACCTTTTAGGGAGGAAGAATGTCATAAATCGCAAGTAACAACTCAGGAAGTACTACTGGGCGGCCAGCGGGGGCGCCGTCCAGGGAGTATAAATACTCAGGCATGGGCCCACCTTGGGCAGAGACAATCTGGAAACAGGAAGCTAGTGACTGCTAACTAGACCTCCATGTTTTGTTACAAGTTGATTAAAGCCTTGCTTTATGTTCAAGTGCGTAGTGAGTCTTTATTACGTCAAACACTACACTATCTCGCGAAGGTACCACCGAGGTGTGAGTGTCTGCGCTGGTGCTGGGTGTGCTGAATTCTGCTGACGCTGTGCCCTCAGAGGTTGCACCTTCCTCTGAGGTGTCTGGAGGCTCAGGCTGTTCCTCCTGGATAGTGGGGATGGGGGCTTTCGATGGTCCTGTCGGGGAGTAAAGGAAAGAGTCAGAGATGTGAGGCCATGGTTACATGCACATTGAATATTGCAGATGATCATAAGTCAATCTGTTAGATTATCAGAATCATTATCAGTGGCTCATGCAATGTCAATGAGAGAGATGAAAAACTATTTGTCACCAGCTTGCTCTGATGCACCCGTCTGTCCGTCCCCCACTTGCGCATCGTCCTCCACTCCCACGATCTCCAGGGCCTGCCTCCTCCCAGGGGGTGAGCTGGGCTACTGAGGGTGGCCCTCCTCCTGTCCTCGCTCTTTCCCTCTTATTGTGAGTTCTCTTTTCCTGCAATGAGGGAGACAAGTGGAGTTTGAGTGAGAATGAAGGAGTGAGTGTAGAGAATCCATTGCATTGATGCATGGAAGGAGACAAAGATTCAGTGAGGTGGCAAGACCAAGGGCCCTCCCTGTGTGTTATAAGTTGTTTTCATAGCATCACAGCGATCGGGAGTGTGAGGGCTGCATAGTCGAATAGTTAAGTGAATGTGAACATACAGAGAGAGGGAATGGGTAAGGGTGCAGGGATGTCAGTGTCAAGTGGAATGTGGAGGAAGAGGCTGTCAAAGCTGAGTGCTGGTGAGGAGAGGCAATGGGGCTCAGATTGAGGGTGATGGGAAAGTCATACTTACTTTTCCAGTGCGCAGAAGGTCATGAAACCTCTTCCTGCACTGCAGCCAGGTTCTGCGGCACATAGATAAGGAGTTGACCTCCTGGGCCACTTGCATCCACACAGCCTTCGTCTGCTGGGGAGGCTTCTTCCTCCCTGAAGAAGGGAAGAGCACCTCCTTATTCCCTCTTGCTCCCTCCACCAGAGCTTGCAGGGCGCCGTCATCAAACCTCGGTGCAGACTTAGGTCTACTGCTGGACATTTTGCCTGGAATAAACTATCAGAGCAAAGGCCAAAAGGTTTGCAGTCTGCAGAAGAAGCAAGGCTGCTTGCAGGCCTTAAATCCAGCAGCATTGATGACATCATCGGAGGAGAGTTTCAGAATGGAAAGACTAATTGGTCATGATGCGGAGATGCCGGTGTTGGACTGGGGTGGACAAAATTGAGAGGTCGCACAACACCAGGTTATAGTCCAACAGTTTTATTTGAAATCACATGCTTTCGGAGCTATCGATTTGCTCCTTCCTCAGGTGAAGTAAATTAGATACAGAATCTCCAAAGCATATATAGATGGAAAACAAAGAATGTGTACTTTACAATTGCAGACCAATAAATTAAATCATCCTGACTATCTGCCGAGGTGTGATAAAGTTAATTAAGTCAGCCAGGAAGGTACCACATCAAAGACATAGCAAGATACAACTGAGACAATGAGGTGTAGTCGCAGGGGTTCTAACGTGTCAAAAGCTGCCGTCTGTATGTAAAACGAAAAGCTTTAACATTTTTTTACTTTTTTACTGGGAAAATTTTTACTTTTTTTACTGGGAATCACATCTGTGAACAAGCTAACGACGACTCGAGTCCGGATCACGTCATGTATCGTGACATAAACCCAAGATCCCGATTGAGACCGTCTTCATGAGTGCGGAACTTGGCTATCAGTTTCTGCTCGATGATTTTGCGTTGTCGTGTGTTTCTAAGGTTGCCTTGGAGAACGCTTACCCGCAGATCCGAGGCTGAATGTCCTTGACTGCTGAAGTGTTCCCCGACTGGGAGGTAACAATCCTGCCTGGCGATTGTTGCGCGGTGCTCGTTCATACGTTGTCTCAGTGTCTGCATGGTCTCGCCGATGTACCATGCCGCGGTGCATTCTTTCCTGCAACGTATGAGGTAGACAACGTTGGCCGAGTCACATGAGTATGTACCATGTACCTGGTGGGTAGTGTCCTCACGTGTGATGGTGGTATCTGTGTTGATGATCTGGCATGTCTTGCAGAGTTTGCCATGGCAGGGTTGTGTGGTGTCGTGGTCGCTGTTATCCTGAAAGCTGGGTAATTTGCTGCGAACGATGGTACTTCTGAGGTTAGGCGGCTGTTTGAAGGCAAGTAGTGGAGGCGTGGGGATGGCCTTAGCGAGGTGTTTGTCGTCATCGATGACATGTTGAAGGCTGCGAAGAACATGGCGTAGTTTCTCCGCTCCGGGGAAGTACTGGACGACATAGGGTACCCTGTTGGTTGTGTCCCGTGTTTGCCTTCTGAGGAGGTCTATGCGATTTTTCGCTGTGGCCCGTCGGAACTGTCGATCGATGAGTCGAGCGTCATATCCCGTTCTTACGAGGGCGTTTTTCAGCGTCCGTAGGTGTCCATCGCGTTCCTCCTCGTCTGAGCAGATCCTGTGTATTCGCAGGGCTTGTCCATAGGGGATGGCTTCTTTAACATGGTTAGGGTGGAAGCTGGAGAAGTGGAGCATCATGAGGTTGTCCGTGGGCTTGCGGTAGAGTGAAGTGCTGAGGTGTCCGTCTTTGATGGAGATTCGTGTGTCCAGGAATGAGACTGATTCTGAGGAGTAGTCCATGGTGAGTTTGATGGTGGGATGGAACATGTTTATGTTATCGTGTAGTCTTTTCAGTGATCCTTCGCCATGGGTCCAAAGGAAGAAAATGTCGTCGATGTATCTGGTATACAGCGTTGGCTGGCGGTCCTGTGCAGCGAAGAAGTCTTGCTCGAACTTGTGCATGAAGATGTTGGCGTATTGGGGTGCGAATTTGGTCCCCATGGCTGTTCCGTGTGTTTGGGTAAAAAAATGGTTGTCGAAGGTGAAGACATTGTGGTCAAGGATGAAGCGGATGAGTTGTAGGATGGCGTCTGGAGATTGGCTGTTGTTGATGTTGAGTACTGAGGCTGTTGCAGCGATGCCGTCATCGTGGGGGATACTGGTGTAGAGTGCCGATACGTCCATCGTGGCAAGGAGTGTTCCTGGTTCAACTGGTCCGTGGGTGCTGAGTTTTTGTAAGAAGTCTGTAGTGTCGCGACAGAAGCTGGGGGTTCCCTGTACGATGGGTTTCAGAATGCCCTCGACGTATCCAGAGAGGTTCTCACACAGGGTTCCATTGCCTGATACGATAGGACGTCCGGGTGTGTTGGCTTTGTGTATCTTTGGGAGGCAGTAGAAGTCTCCCACGCGGGGATTACGTGGGATGAGAGCGCGTAGGATGTTTTGAAGGTCTGGATCGAAGGTCTTGATCAGTCTATTGAGTTGGCGGGTGTGTTCTTTGGTCGGATCTGCGGGTAGCTGTCTGTAGTGTTCCTGGTTGTCCAGTTGTCGGTATGCTTCTTTACAATAGTCCGTTCTGTTCTGTATGACGATGGCTCCTCCTTTGTCCGCTGGTTTGATGACAATGTTGCGGTTGGTCTTGAGAGCGTGGATGGCGTTGCGTTGTGCTCGGGTGACATTCTGGACTGTCTTGTGAGTGCGGCTGATGAATCTGGCGTTGATGCATCTCCTGACAGCTTGAGCATACATGTCAAGCTTGGGGCAGCGACCCTCCGGAGGGGTCCAGTTTGACTCTTTTTTCTTCGGTTGCTGCACTGCGAGTCCCTCTGTCTGCTGTTCTGGATCATTGATTGTCTCATTGGGTTTGTTGCTGACATCTTGGGATTTGTGGAAGTATTCCCGGAGCCTCATTCTCCTGATGAATTCCTCCGTGTCTGCCGCGAGGCCGATGGGGTCCATTTTGGTGGTTGGGCAGAACTTGAGCCCTAGGGCGAGAACTTCGATTTCGTCTGGTTGAAGCGTATGGTCGGACAAGTTGACGATGGACTTCCCTGTGGTTGCAGCCGTGGTACCGGGGGAGGCTTGGTTGCTGCTGGTGGTGATGCCGAGTTTCTCAAGCTTCCTGTTCTTGATGCGCATGTAGGCAGCGTAGTTCCGTTGCCTCGTCTGTTTGGTGGTGTCTCGTAACTGGTCTGCTGTGTCCTGAGCACAGGCTGAGAGCATGGACTCTATCTTGGTTTCGAGGTTGTGGCGTTTGCTGTAGAGCTGGTGTACGAGATGGTTGAGGAGTGTGCGAGAGGTACGACGGCAGAGTCTCTCAGCGTAGTCTGTGTTGTATGTCGACTTGAGTGGGTTCGTGATCTGTAGTCCTTTCGGGATCTTGTCTGCTTTCTTGCATCTCTGTAGATACTTGATGTCGGTGTCGATATGCGCGATCTTCTTGGCGATTCTCTCCACTTTGAGCCGGCAGTTTGTGGTGTCGATAGTGGTCATGATGCGGAGATGCCGGTGTTGGACTGGGGTGGACAAAATTGAGAGGTCGCACAACACCAGGTTATAGTCCAACAGTTTTATTTGAAATCGCAAGCTTTCGGAGCTATCGATTTGCTCCTTCCTCAGGTGAAGTAAATTAGATACAGAATCTCCAAAGCATATATAGATGGAAAACAAAGAATGTGTACTTTACAATTGCAGACCAATAAATTAAATCATCCTGACTATCTGCCGAGGTGTGATAAAGTTAATTAAGTCAGCCAGGAAGGTACTGTAGAATTCGCAATATATCGCGATTTTATTAATAAGGAGAAAAACACAAAGTTTCGTTCAAACAGCTTTTATTTCAGTAGAATGCTGGCAGGTTTAAAGTGGACACAAGCAGCCTGTAAAATGGCCGCCGCACCTCGTGACAGAACATTCTAGACTTTTCAACAGGCAGACAAGATGGCGTTCCAATAAACATTTGTGCAAGATCGATTAAGATTCAGCACAGTGAAGATAATACACGAGACATCATGGGTTTGCAGTATACACATAGATACTGAAATCGGTCTCCCAGGTACAAAGGAAAGCCATTGTACCGAGTAATCAAGGGCCCATCCAAAAGACATTAATATGTAAAATCCCAACGACTCTACGATGAGAGAGCCGTTAGCAGGTAGTTATACAGGACACTTGGAAGCCCCAAACCCCTCCAGGGAGAACACCGACCGATTTAACAATGGGAGAAATATTAACAGGTACTCAGACATTTACGAGTAGCCCCGAAACCCATTAAGAACGGAGATCACCCATACAAGACATTTGAGCGCCAGACCTTAAACAAAAGAATGGACATTATAGTTGGGCGGGAAACGGAAGATTTTGCACTATAATTGCAGGCTCCAAACCGTCCATTTGCTCTCTTGCTCTTGCTGCTCTTATCATCGTGGCTGCTCCTGTGTACTCGTAGTTGGGCTTCTGCTTGCCTGTTGCCTCTTCTGAAAAGACTGTTGAACTTTCTGATCCGTTCGGATCTACCTCGTGTCGCGTAACGAAGACCTATATTGGTAACCGGTATCGGAACCAAAAGGCCCGAGAAGAGATGAGATGAGATGAGATGAGAAGAGAGGAAGACCATATCCATCGCCACGGTCAGTAAATCCCGACTGCGCCTGTAGGTCGATTAGCCAAGTTTTCCTCGCCAGGAAGACTTTTTCGAACTTGCAAGAAAACATATCGTATCGATGATATTGACAACTGTGCTCGAAAAGTACCTGTTAAACCAATCAACACAGGTCTTCATCACAGCAGACGTTCCAGCCTGCTAGCCGGAGCAGTAAAAGCAAGTAAACAAGTGGGACCAGGAGATCTCCTGACCGACACGTGGGTGCTGCGGTGAAAAACATCCGATCAGCTATTCGGAATTTCTCCGAGTTATCACGAGTGGTGAGCATGAGTCTCGAAATCCTACGAATCTAGTTTAGGATAGATATTGATAGGGGAGGTTTAAGGATTAAGGATATTTGTAATGTGTGCCCCTATTTACTTTGTGCCGTTCGTTCCTCGTTTCCCTAAGATCGACTATATAACTGTTTGTAAGATTGTACTGTCATTAATCTGTGCTTATGACATGTATTTCATAATCTTAAGTATCATGCAATAAAGATTTTCCATTTCGTACCATTCAAACCAAGTCTACATGAGTTTCATCTCCATTACTGCTCTCGCATCTAAGTCCAGTGTCTAGAACCGTAAGGGAGAGTGATTCGAACCACTCACAGGTGTGTCTAGTGTTCCCAGACTGGCTGGAGACCAGAACAGGCAACAAGGCCTAGACCCGCACTGACATACAGGCTGCACAGAGCCGCGTGAATCTCACAGGCTGCGAGACACGCAGGGTCAGAATCCCTTACAGTACCACATCAAAGACATAGCAAGATACAACTGAGACAATGAGGTGTAGTCGCAGGGGTTCTAACGTGTCAAAAGCTGCCGTCTGTATGTAAAACGAAAAGCTTTAACATTTTTTTACTTTTTTACTGGGAAAATTTTTACTTTTTTTACTGGGAATCACATCTGTGAACAAGCTAACGACGACTCGAGTCCGGATCACGTCATGTATCGTGACATAAACCCAAGATCCCGATTGAGACCGTCTTCATGAGTGCGGAACTTGGCTATCAGTTTCTGCTCGATGATTTTGCGTTGTCGTGTGTTTCTAAGGTTGCCTTGGAGAACGCTTACCCGCAGATCCGAGGCTGAATGTCCTTGACTGCTGAAGTGTTCCCCGACTGGGAGGTAACAATCCTGCCTGGCGATTGTTGCGCGGTGCTCGTTCATACGTTGTCTCAGTGTCTGCATGGTCTCGCCGATGTACCATGCCGCGGTGCATTCTTTCCTGCAACGTATGAGGTAGACAACGTTGGCCGAGTCACATGAGTATGTACCATGTACCTGGTGGGTAGTGTCCTCACGTGTGATGGTGGTATCTGTGTTGATGATCTGGCATGTCTTGCAGAGTTTGCCATGGCAGGGTTGTGTGGTGTCGTGGTCGCTGTTATCCTGAAAGCTGGGTAATTTGCTGCGAACCATTTGAAGCGTTCTCCAAGGCAACCTTAGAAACACACGACAACGCAAAATCATCGAGCAGAAACTGATAGCCAAGTTCCGCACTCATGAAGACGGTCTCAATCGGGATCTTGGGTTTATGTCACGATACATGACGTGATCCGGACTCGAGTCGTCGTTAGCTTGTTCACAGATGTGATTCCCAGTAAAAAAAGTAAAAATTTTCCCAGTAAAAAAGTAAAAAAATGTTAAAGCTTTTCATTTTACATACAGACGGCAGCTTTTGACACGTTAGAACCCCTGCGACTACACCTCATTGTCTCAGTTGTATCTTGCTATGTCTTTGATGTGGTACCTTCCTGGCTGACTTAATTAACTTTATCACACCTCGGCAGATAGTCAGGATGATTTAATTTATTGGTCTGCAATTGTAAAGTACACATTCTTTGTTTTCCATCTATATATGCTTTGGAGATTCTGTATCTAATTTACTTCACCTGAGGAAGGAGCAAATCGATAGCTCCGAAAGCTTGTGATTTCAAATAAAACTGTTGGACTATAACCTGGTGTTGTGCGAAGACTAATTGGGCCAGGGGTTCTGACATGCTGGAAATCAATTGCCCAATTAGGGGAAATCGCATATTTTTCCCACATCAAATTGGAGTCGGGTGGCTAACATGAAAAGCGATGACACGCCCCCAGCCTGCCCCAATGACAAAATCGAGCCCATAGTGTACAAAAGTGTTGAAATTATGATGAACCTTTATAAAACATTGGTTCGGCCCCAGATGGAGTATTGTGACCAATTCTGGGCACCAGACTTTAGGAAGGATGTGAAGGCCTTAGAGAGGGTGCAGAAAAGATTTATGAGAATGATTCCAGGAATGAGGGACTTTGATAGACTGGAGAAGCTGGGGTTGTTCTCCTTGGAGCAGAGAAGATTGAGAGGAGATTTGATAGAGGTGTTCAAAATCATGAGGGGTCTAGACAGAGTAGATAGAGAGAAACTGTTCCCATTGGCGGAAGGGTCGAGAACCAGAGGACACAGATTTAAGGTGATTGGCAAAAGAACCAAAGGCGACATAAGAAAAAACTTTTTTACACAGCGAGTGGATAAGATCTGGAATGAACTGCCTGACAGGGTGGTGGAGGCAGACTCAATTTTATCTTTCAAAAGGGAGCTGGATAAGTATCTGAAGGAAAATAAAATTGTAGGGCTACGGGGAAAGGGCGGGGGAGTGGGACTAGCCAAGAGTCGGCATGGGCTCGACGGGCCGAATGGCCTTCTACCGTGCTGTAACCATTCTATTCTATCTTCTATTCTAAAGATCTGTGGCTGTGTTATCAGCAAATCCCATAATACATATCCAGCGTTAGTTTGATAGTAACAGTCTTGCTTGCAGTAACTAATTCAACTTGGATAGTTTGTATCTCATTAAAATCAAGTAAACACATCAGTGTGGCGGTGCCTTGCAGAGTTCTACCAGTTAGGCTTGTTACATGAAGGTACAGGAGCGTGAGCTGGTGATGACTCTGAGAGGGACGACACTTCATTAGAACAAGGCTATTTATTTTCCCATTGAACCGAACATAAGGAAGCCCGCAGTACTTATGTCTTTAATTGAAACTGACTTGATTTGCTTAAGAAGATTTAAGGATATTTATACAGACCGTGTTGGAAAATTATATATACACTGGGCATGTCACACAAGTGCTGCTGTTAGCTTTAAACATGACAGCAGGCAGAATGAAATGCCCACTTACGTCGGAATTTGAGTGGAATCACTGGGTCTCTGAGGTGGACCCTTGATGGGTCAAGCAATCCTTTGCAGTCAATTATGCACAAATAGGATGTGGTGTGTGTCACTCTCAGTCTTTGTTAACACATTCTCCCTGGTGAGAACCCCTTATTGTAGGACAGCTAAAGACAGTTGGTAGAGACTTGTGAACTTCGATTTTAAAAGTGTAGGCAGCTTTGTGACTTTGCTGCAATCAAAGGTCACGGTTCGCATGTAGAATCTGGCTCAATAGATCCTCCAGAATCCTTTAGGAAGAGGTCGGGGGTGAAATCTGCCCTTGGTGGTAGGGCAAAATGGGTGACAGCGAATTGGCAGCCCCATTTACACCTCGCCCGATTTAAACTCTGCCTGATTTTCTTTCTTATTGAAGCCAACGGAAACGAAAATCCGGGTGGGGTCTAAGTTGGGCAGGGTGTAAATGGGGCTGCCGATTCGCTGTCAGCCCATTTTGCACTACCACCAAGGGCAGATTTCACCCCCTGACCTCTTTCTAAAGGATTCTGGAGGATGGTATGTTGGCCTTCATAGCGAAAGGGTTTGAGTACAGGAACAGGGCTGTCCTGCTGCAGTTGTACAGGGCCTTGGTGAGACCACACCTTGAGTACTGTGTGCAGTTTTGGTCGCCTTATCTGAGGAAGGATGTTCTTGCCATGGAAGGAGTTCAGCGAAGATTCACAAGGCTGATACCTGGGATGGCAGGAATGACATATGAGGAGAGATTGGGTCAATTGGGCTTATACTCGCTGGAGTATAGAAGAATGAGAGGGGATCTCATCGAAACATATAAAATTCTGACAGGTCTGGACAAACTAGATGCAGGAAGAATGTTCCCGATGGTCGGAGAGTCCAGAACCAGGGGTCATAATCTAAGGATAAGGGGTAAGCCATTTAGGACAGAAATGAGGAAGAATTTCTTCACCCAGAGAGTGGTGAACCTGTGGAATTCTCTACCACAGAAGGTAGTTGAGGCCAAGTCATTAAATATATTCAAGAATGAGTGAGATATATTTCTTAAAGCTAAAGGTATCAAGGGATATGGGGAGAAGGCAGGTACAGGGTACTAAGTTTGGATGATCAGCCATGATCTCATTAAATGGCGGAGCAGGCTCGAGGGGCCGAATGGCCTACTCCTGCTCCTATCTTCTATGTTTCTATGTTTCTATCTATTGAGCCAGATTCCAAATGCCAACCATGGCCTTTCGTGACACATACTGGTACCACCCGTTTTCGCGCTACTTTCAAAGTCGAATTTCACCCCCTTTTATTCTCTTGGTGATTTTTCTCTCCCAATGATCTCCCTTCCTGAAGAGGTTGGCTCTTAGTCACTCAGTTACCAGCTGCCCTCTGGTACCTAATGGCTAACGGCCATGTGCGAGCCTTGAGAGTGGTTGTCAACTATCTATTCAACTACAGGGGCATCGTCATGCATCGGCACATATAGGCTGGTTAACCAGGCGGAGAAAGTAAATTATAAACAGTCATTTTAGATGCGCCAAGGAACAGGACCAGAAGCCACATCTTCAGGGTGTTGAAGGGCAAATTGAGGTCAAACACTAGAAAGGTGATGGACAAGTAGAATGATCAGCTCCCTCCAACCAAGCCAAAAGAAAGCACAATGCCTGTGCTACTACCATATCCCATAATATGTAGCTAGTGTTAGTTCAATCAGAACAGTCTTGCTTGCAGTAACTAACTCAATTTGGATGGTCGGAATGACATTAAAATCTCGTCATGGTAAACACTTCATTCTGGTGGTGTCTTACAAAATTGTGCTCTTCATGTTTGCGAAATGAAAGCACAACAGTAGATGCACAGGAGCGTGGGCTGGTGATTGGATTTATTGAAGAAACAAGCAGATGCTTAACTGGAAAAGATAAGATTCTGAGGGGGATTGACAGTGTCGATGCTGAGAGGTTGTTTCCCCCTGGCTGGAGTGTCCAGAACTAGGGGGGGGGGCATAGTCTCAGGATAAGAGGCCGGCCATTTAAGACTGAGATGAGGAGAAATTTCTTCACTCAGAGGGTTGTGAATCTTTGGAATTCTCTGCCCCAGAGGGCTGTGAATGCTGAGTCTTTGAGTATATTCAAGGCTGAGATCGATAGATTTTTGGACTCTAGGGGAATCAAGGGATATATGGAGATCGGGTGGGAAAGTGGAGTTGAGGTCGAAGATCAGCCACGATCTTATTGAATGGCGGAGCAGGCTCGAGGGGCCGTATGGCCGACTCCTGCTTCTAATTCCTATGTTCTTATGCTCTTAAAATAGTGGGGTTCATATTCTAGAAAGATGAATGGGCTTCTGCATCTGAACCAATCTAGTGATCATGTAATCGGCAGCCAGAGGAGGAGAGGTCCACCTGAAGGTCTAGCCCTTATAAAGGGGGCCGAAAGCTGGGATTGTTCTCCGTAGAGCAAAGAAGGTTAAGGGAGATTTGATAGAGGCGTTCAAAATCATGAAGGGTTTGATAGTGTAGATAGGGAGAAACTGTTTCCACTGACAGGAGGGTCAGTAACCAGAGGGCACAGATTGAAGATAATTGGCAAAAATTCCAAGGTGGAGATGAGGAGAAATTTGTTTACTAATGCGAGCAGTCATGATCTGAAACGCCGTGGTGGAAGAAGATTCCATAGTAACTTTCTAAAGGGAATTGTATATATACTTGAAAAGGAAAAAATATGCAGGGTTACTGGGAAAGAGCAGGGGAGTGGGACTAATTGGATAGCTCTTTCAAAGAGTCGGCATGATGGGCTGAATGGCCTTATTCTGTGCTGTATGATGCTATAGAATCGTAGAATCAGAGAATAGTACAGCACAGAAGGAGGCCATTTGGCCCATCCAGTCTGCGCTGGCTCTTTTGAAGAGCAATCCAGTCAGTCCCACTCCCGTGCTCTTTCCCCATATACAGTGTCAGCTGTGGCTCAGTTGGCAGCACCCTCACCTCTGAGTCAGAAGTTTGCGCGTCATAGTCCCACTCCAGGGACTTGAGCACAAAAATCTAGGCTGACCCTCCAGTGCAGTACTGAGGAAGTGCTGCATTGTCGAAGGTGCTGTCTTTCGGATGAGACGTTAAACGTAAAAGATCCCATGGCCACTATTTCAAAGAAGAGCAGCGAAGTTATCCCCGATGTCCTGGCCAATATTTATCCCTCAATCAATATCACTAAAAAAAAGCAGATTATCTGGTCTGTGCGCAAATTGGCTGCCGCGTTTCCTACATTATAAGAGTGACTACACTTCAAAAGTACCTAATTGGCTGTGAAGCGCTTTGGGATGTCCAGTGGTTGTGAAAGGCGCTGTATAAATGCAAGTCTTTCTTTCTTTCTATATCTCTGCAATTTTTCTCCTTCAAGTATTTATCCTATTCCCTTTTGAAGGCTACCATTGAATGTGTATCCATCGCCCTATCAGGCAGTGCATTCCAAATCCTAACCACTTGTTACCTAAAAAAGTTTTTCCTCATGTCGCCTCTGTTTCTTTTCCCAATCACCTTAAATCTGTGCCCTCTGGTTTACCGACCCTTCAGCCATTAGAAACAGTTTCTCATTATTTACTCTATCTAAACCCTTCCTGATTTTAAACACCTCTATCAAATCTCCTCTCGACCTTCTCTGCTCTAAGGAGAACAACCCCAGCTTCTCCAGTCTATCCACGCAACTGCAATCCCTCATCCCTGGAACCAAGAATACATCATTTACTGTAAAAGTTTGCTCTAACTTGACCAAACTTAAAAGTTGACCGGATTTAATGTACCAACATGCCTTGAGATGCCAAGAGACTTTCCGCTGAACAAATGTTAAAATAAAACTCTTGCGGCTGCAAGCTGTTAATCAGATAAGGAAGCGACAGACCCTGAGCAGGAACAAACGGTTGGGCCTTACAAAGACAGGAACATCTTCAGGCAAATGGTGTGAATGGCCTTGGGGCCCACTGATTAACTGACAAGGTGATAAGGAGGAGAGGAAAGCAACTGCCGACCATTTGTCACACAGTTTGGGACACATATGCATTGAGGGGCCTGCCCAGGTTTTGGGGTATATAAAGTGCTGCTAAAAGACACTCGGGGCGGCAGTCGGGGCAACTTGGTCAGTTGCCAGTTAAAGTCATACGTCTAGTCATCGCCGAACCGACCACTCACTGGTGTTAGTACGTATGTGGTGTTTGCTTATGATCGCTTGAGTTTAAAATAAAGGAATAGATCTGTGCATGCTTAAGTATAATCAGGAATTGTTAAACGCAACAGCACTATTAGATGCTGACTGGTAATCTCGTGCTGATTTTTAAGTAAAATAAAGTTTTTCCCTGAAATCCTTGGGTTTTGTGTTGTCTGTTCCACGGGTCTGAACTCTATAAACTGTTGGACGGGGCGAGGGGTAATTCTGCACATCTTACACATTCTAGTAAATCTTTTCTGTACCCTCTCCAAAGCCTTCACGTCCTTCCTAAAGGGTGGTGCCCAGAATTGGACTCAATACTCCAGCTGGGGCCGAACTAATATTTTATATAGGTTTAACACAACTTCCTGACTTTTGTACGCTATGGGCTGGATTTTGTCTTGGGGTCGGGTTGGGGTCGTGTAATCCGCATTTCGTGTTTCCCCCCCCCGACTCCAGATTAATGTGGATGCCTGATGCAATTTTCACTTAATTGGGCAATTGAGTTGCAGCATGTGGGAACCCATGAACTAATTAGTGGTTTCAGTCTGAAACCCGCCTCTGATGATGTCATCATTGCCGCCTGCCTGCTCTCAGAGATTGTCTGGCTACTGGTGAGAGAGGACCTGTCTGCATTGCTTGAGAGAGAGAGAGAGAGAGAGAATTTTTTTGCATCCAAGTCCTCTTACATCAAATGCCATGACATTGAATGTAGCAGTATCAGAGGCGACTTTCACACCTAATACTACTGCTACCTTCATCACATCTCCGTTGTAATAATGGACTTGCAGCCGATAGTCAGCTATCCATTTGTGCTCCCACCAGGTTTCACTGGAGTGTTTCACACCAGGCATGCTTCACGTCAGAAAAGGGTTAAACTAGCTGCAACGTTTCAAAATAGCATTACAGACCCAATTTAGGGCTTGTTAAGGGCTGTAATGGCCTCTCCCGCCTCTTGGAGGCGGGAGAGAGTCGGGAACCCCACGACTGATTTTGTCAAAATTGCGTGGAGGCGGGATGGAGTCGGGATGGGGTCGGAAACCCCGACCCCGCAAATTTAACCCCCCACACGCCTCCAAACCCGACTCCATGGGTCATTCAAAATCCAACCCTATGCCTCTGACATGAATCTTGTCATTCATGTATGAAGTAATACTGGGCGGCCTGCTGGTGGCGCTGTCCAGGGAGAGTATAAATACTCGGGCATGGGCCCAGCTTGCTTAGGACATTCCCCAACAGGAACCAGTGAAGGACACAACTAGACCTCCATGTTGAAAAACAGTTGATTAAAGCTTTGTTTAATGCTTAGACCAAGTGCCTAGTAGTTTTCTTACGTCAGCCTCTATTTATAAAGCCCAGGATCCCATATCCTTTATTAACTGCTTTGTTAACCTGTCCTGCCACCTTTAGAGATTTATGCACAAACACCCCAGGTCTCTCTGTTCTTGCACCCCCTTGAAAATTGTATAAGTTAGTGTGTATGATCTCTCCTCATTTTTCCTACCGAAATGTATCACCTCACACTTTTCTGCATTGAATTTCATCTGCCATGCGTCCGCCCATTCCACCAGCCTGTCTATGTCCTCTTGAAGTCTATTGCTATCTTCTAGGCAGGTGGAGCACCGAGCAGCTTGCCAGCGGCGCATTTCCCATCCCCTTCTTCTGGCGCACGCCTCAGATACACCCTAGGCTGCGATCATAGGGCAGCAGAATTTCGACCCCGTGGTGTTGATATACCAATCCATCTCTTTACTAGATGGCTCTTCTTCTTAGGCAGCCCCTCGGAACCGAGGATGATTTGCTTCCACATTAAAAATGAGTTCTCAGGTGACTGATGAGTCCAATGCGGGACCTACAGCCTCTGTCACAGGTGGGGCAGACAGTGGTTGAAGGGGCGGGTGGGTGGGGTGCTTGGGTTGACGTGCGCTCCTTCCGCTGTTTGCGCTTGGCTTCCACTTACTCCCGGCGAACAGACTCGAGGTGCTTCTCCTCCACTTTGTGCAGTCTTGGGCCAGGGATTCCCAGGTGTCAGTGGAGATGTTGCACTTTTTTCAAGGAGTCTTTGAGGGTGTTCTTGAAGCGTTTCCTCTGCCCACCTGGGGCTCTCTTGCCGTGTCGGAGCTCCGAGTAGAGCGCTTGTTTTGGGAGTCTCGTATCAGGCATGCGAACGATGTGACCTGTCCATCGGAGCTGATCGAGCGTGGTCAAAGCTTCGATGCTGGGGATGGCTCGATGACAAATTGACATACAACATTAAACTGCCAACACGGTCATCAGGGGTTGGACAAATGCCACAAGACTAACAGGGAAGTTTAATTCCCTTTCCTCTCAGTGCCAGGAATTGATATAGATTGTCCAACCCTCCTTGGCTGTGGAATTCCCTCCCTAAACCTCTCCGTCTCTCTCCTCCTTGAAGACAATCCTTAAAACCTATCTCTTTGACCAAGCTTTTGGTCACCTGCCCTAATTTCTTCTTATGTGGCTCGGTGTCGAATTTTGCTTGAGAATGACTCCAGAGAAGGCGTTAAAGGCGCTATGTAAATGCAAGTCGATGTCGTGGTTGGCCTCAATCAACATGTCCAGGCTGCTCATACGGATCATTCGCTGGCCCGCTAAAATAAATCTGTGCGGTCCACAATTGGTTTCAAAAGTCGGATTGGAGTCAGCAATAAGGATCTGGACTGGACTTGCAGGGGACAAAGCCATGTATGAATCACTCATCCTTTATAGCAGCAGATGGAGTGCCTCTTTTTTTCCTTAGGCATTTATTTTTATTTTTCTGCTTCATAATTTGGCCAAGTGATTGGTTGCAACATTCCGCATATTTCTTTCTCTCACACAGTTTGCTGCCTGATTATTGTAAATGTTGCATTTAACAAAAACCAAAGCCCCGTAATCAGTGAATCTGCTGGTTTCTGGACAGTCCCGTGTGATAAGTCACTTATCCTACTCATAAGCTGTCTGTCGCTACAATTGAAACCCCAATATTTAGTCACATTTTATGGTCCCATATTAAGATAGGATAGTCTCTTACTTTTGGAGCAAAGCCTTATTTACAGTGATATGTTAGAGCTTTGCCTCATGCGCTCAGCTCCAAATGGCAGCGTGCTATTTGTAATTCCCTGTAATCAGATGGGGTTTTTATCCTTGTAATCAGGAGATAGCAATAAGACAGCGGGGATTGTTAATCTATTTACACAAGCGAGGTTGTCCCTGAACTTGAGCTCATCCTGGTTAGGACTCTGCTGTCCGTATCCTAACTCGCATCAAGTCCCATTCACCCCTGCGCTCGCTGACCTACATTGGCTCCAGGTCTGGCAACCCCTCGACTTTAAAATTCTCATCCTCCTGTTCAAATTCTTCCACGGCCTCGCCCCCCTCCCTATCACCTCCTCCACTCCTATAACCTTCCAAAAAATCTGCGTTCCTCCAACTCTGGCCTCTTGTGCATCCATTACTTCCTTCACCCCACCATTGGAGGCTGTGCCTTCAGACATCTAGGCCCCAAGCTCTGGAATTCCCCCTCTGCCCCTTCACCTCTCTCCCCTCCTTTAAACCTACCTCGTTGTTCAAAGCTTCAGTCACCCATACTAATAGCTCCTTCTTTGGCTCGGTGTTCATTTTTGTCTGATTACGCTCCTGTGAAGCACCTTGGGACGTTTCACTACGTTAAAGGCGCTATATAAATGCAAGTTGATGTTGTTGTTAATTCACTGGGGCTATCCCTGATCTGTATTAAGTTAGTTGCTCTCAGCCAGGGTGATGATATGGCGCTACATTAATTTCTCTGTTTCATTTTAACTTCTATATCTTTAGTCATCCAGGGAGCTCTAGCTTTGGATGTCCTTCTTTTCTCCCTCAAAGGAATGTGACTATTCTTTACGCGAACGATCTCCTCTTTGAAGGCCTTTCATTGCTCAATTATTGTTTTGTCTACCAATTTTTGATTCCAGTCCCTCTGGGCCAGATCCCTTTTTAACTCACTGAAGTTAGCCCTCCTCCAGTTAAGTATTTTTTTACGCTTGATTGTTCCTTGTCCTTCTTAATAACTATTCTAAACCTGATGATATTATGATCACTGTTCCCCAAATGTACCCCCCACTGAAACATGCTCCAATTACCCCACTTCATTCCCCAGAACTAAATCCAGCACTGCTTCCTTCCTCGTTAGCCTGGAAACACACTGGCCAAGAAAGTTCTCTTGTACCCATTTCAAGAATTCCTCCCCCTCTCTGCCCTTTACACTGCTACTATCCCTGTTTATATTAGGATAATTGAAGTCCCCCATTATCAGTACTCTATAACTCTTGCATTTTTCTGCAATTTGCCAGCAAATTTGCTCCTCTATCTCCTTCCTGCTATTTGGTGGCCTATAATCTACACCCAGTAGCATAACAGCTCCTCTATTGTTCCTTAATCCTCACCAAATAGATTATGTCTTTGACCCCTCAACGATATCCTCCCTTTCCAGTGCTGTAACAATTTATTTGATCAATCCTGACAACCCCCTCCTTTTTTTATGCTCCCCCATTTTTCCTGAATACAGTGTAGCCAGGACTAGTAAGCTACCAATCCTTCCCCTTCTTCGAGCTAAGTCGAAAGTTTTCAAAGGGAAAGCATGCAATAGCGATTGAGGAATGACAGACAAATGTGACATGATAATAGCCGACAGATGTTTGAGTGGTGCAGAAACAAAGAAATCTCAAGAGTACAAAGTAATACAGGAAATAGAAAACAAATTCGCCGTCTGTTGCAATCTGTCAAAACATGGCCATTTATGATCTGTCTCTTTTAAAAATTAGTCTCTTCTGATCTTGCTGTTGAAAAATATATCTCTCCTCTTGTGTCTCTCTCTAGAGCTCTGTGCTGTAACCTCTCGCTCTATGTAAAGAGTCTTCTACTTTCTCTTAGCAACCTATCCCTTGCAATCTCTTTTGTCTAAAAGAAAGACTTGCATTTATATAGCGCCTTTCACAACATCAGGACGTCCCAAAGCGCTTTACAGCCAATGAAGTACTTTTGAAGTGTAGCCGCCATTGTAATGTAGGGAAACGTGGCATTCAATTTGCGCACAGCAAGCTCCCACAAACAGAAATGTGATAGTGACCAGATCATCTGGTTTTTTTTTGGTGATGTTGATTGAAGGCCCGAGTGCCTTGAAGAATCAGAAGGGTAACCAGTACATCTTGGTTATAATTGACTGCTTTTCCAAATGAGGTGAAGAAGCAAACATCAGAAATTGAAAATTGGTTTGAGGAAAATAGGATAAGGTAGACTATGATGGAATAAAGAAGGAGAAAGGGAAAGATTCTATCCCTTTTCTACCGTGTACCGCCTCTTAAAAAGCTTGTGGGGAGGTTTTTGGCGCCGCTGTGGCTCCGCCCTCTTTTTCCTTTTGTGTAAGAGTGTTCAAAGTTTATTTTCACTGAAAAAAACCTAATTTTTGTCCCGTTATATTCAGTATTTTTACAGTCATTTGGAAAGACGCCTGAAGAAAAAAAGAGAGATGACGTAATTTACTGTTTTTTTGTAAGCTGTGCTATTTTGCTTTATTTTATATGACTCCCGTCATTGTTCTCGCTCGTACAATGGTGCCGTGACCTTTCACCCCGGCCACCTTAACCTGTGTGAAGTTTTTTTCTCTCACTCTGATGAACAGTCTGACCTAGGCATTACTGCTGAGGATATTGGGCCAAAAATTCGGCACTTGCCGGGTGAGTACGCACTGTGTACTCACCCACAAGGTCTCCTGAAGTGCCGGTTTCCTGCATGCACTGCGCATGAGCGGGAAACCGGAACTTCCAGTCTCGTGAAGGGAGCGGTTCAGAGGTGAACCGTGTGCGCGGTAGAGGCTGCGCGCACGCAGCAAACTTAGGTTTTTTTTCAGGTTTCTCCAGGAGGGTAAGTATTGAAGAGGCTGCGCTTTTAAAAAGGAGGCTCAAGACCTGTTTTCAACAAGGTAAGTGGTTAATTAATTACAATTTAAAAAAAATTTCAACAGGTTTATCTTTTTTAGATACTTTAAAGAAAGGTAAGTTTATATTTAGCACTGTTAAAAAGTTTTTGAATTTTTTCAAAAATTAAAATTTTTGTTTAAAGTAGTTAATTTATTTAACTTATAGTTATTAAAAAATGTGATGGTTTTTTAAAAATTTATTTGAAGTTTAGCTGTTCTTTTGGGGCCGATTTCAATTCACAGATTTGACAGGTCTTCCTGTCAAATCTATGAATGAAAGATGGTCTGCTGCCATTGGCTCTCCATGGCCCAAGTGATCCCAGGGGACGCATCGCACTAACTGCGCCCCTGGGACACGCAAGCACTGCGCGCCGGCAGTTGGAGCAGGCCCAGGAGCTGAAGTCCCCGTGGGCCCAGAGGTCAACGGCAGGCGCGGTAGGTAAGTGCGCGCGCGATCCTTACCCCCGCGGCAAGCCGGAGAGGCGAATTTCTGGGCCAATAGTGCACGAATACTTAATGCTTTCGTGCGTTATTCATCTGGATGCTGTTTTAGCGGAGGAGTTCATAGAATCATGGAATGGGATCATGCAGCACAGAAGGAGGCCATTCGGCCCATCGTGTATTTGTACAGGGCAGCATTGGTTGCAAAAATATGACCCAGTGTTTCTTTCAGTCTCGCAAACGAACCCCTTCCCTCCCTAAACCTCTTCAACTCTCTCTACAAGATGCTCCTTAAAAGCGACCTCTTTGACCAAGCTTTTAGTCACCAATCCTACATCTCCTTCTTTGGCTCGGTGTCACTTTTTGTCTGATAACGTTCCTGTGAAGCGCTTTGGGATGTTTTACTACGTTAAAGGCGCTATATAAATGCAAGTTGTTTTTTTTTAAGCGTGCCCTTTAGTGTCTTTGCTGCGTGCTCTGGTCGTGAAAGAAAAACCCTTTTTCAACCCCTAGTGTAGACTGAATAATACCAACATTCCCCTTAACGTCTTTTCTTGAGCGGACTAATTAATTTAGATTTTCTCATTCTCTTTCGGCACACTTGCTCAGCGACTTTTACTTCATGAATCATTTGAATAATGAAACAAGAAAATGCATTTCAACCAACAAAGCTTGAGTTGAGTGACAGAAACGGAAGAGAGCTCACGGCTGAGTGTCAGCCGTGGCTCAGTGGGTAGCACTCTCTCGCCTCTGAGTCAGAAGGTTGTGGGTTCATAGTCCCACACCAGAGACTTGAGCACAAAAATCTAGGCTGACATTCCAGTGCAGTACTGAGCTCCGCTGCACTGTCGGAGGTGCCATCTTTCGGATGAGATGTTAAACCGAGGCCCCCGTCTGCCCTCTCAGGTGGACGTAAAAGATCCCGTGGTTTTTCCTGTTGTCCTGGCCAATATTTATCCCTCAACTGAGAAAAGCAAAATACAGCGGATGCTGGAAATCTGAAATAAAACCAGAAAATGCTGGAAACACTCAGCCGGTCAGGCAGCATCTGTGGAGAGAGAAACAGAGTTAACGTTTCAGGTCGATGACCTTTCATCAGAACTGAGTTAACGTTTCAGACCTGTTTGTCTCTCCACAGATGCTGCCTGACCCGCTGAGTATTTCCAGCATTTTCTGTTCTTTATGTCACTAAAACAGTGGTCATTGTCACATTGCTGATTGTGGGAGCTTGCTGTGCGTAAATTGGCTGCCGCGTTTCCTACATTACAACAGTGCCTTCACTTCAAAAATGACTTCATTGGCTGTAAAGCGCTTTGGGGCGTCCAGAGGTCGTGAAAGGCGCTATAGAAAGGCAAGTTCTGCCCTTCAATGCAACTGCAACCAATTAGTTCAATTTATAATAGTCTGCCACTTCAGTCTGTTCCAGTTACGCTCTCCGATAGGTTTGCAACAAACCCCAAACAACTTTGCTGCAATAAGTACATAAATGGCCCAGTGCTTTTATAAGTTATGTATCACCGTTCCCGATCACTATAAGTGTCAGTGGACAAATGAAAGAATCAGGCTTTAGACGTAACTCTAATCTAATCTCCTGAGCGAATGGCCCAGTTCTTTGGAGAAAACAAAACTTGGAATATTTTTACACAACAAATCTTGTAAGATTTGATCTGAAAGAATAAGGCTTGGCAAATGTCCCAGTTTCTTTAAGCCGTGTTAGTGCCGGCTCAGTTCTCTGATCTGTATTCCATCCTCGTACTGATTGAAACAAGATACCTGGGACATTAGCAACAGAGTGATTGGAACTGGCAGTGTCTCCCAAAAGCCATTTAAATGGGAATCTAACTACACACAGTAGAACTAACATCAAATAATTGCTACCTTGCGTGTGACACCCTTATTATTTAAATGCCTCCCACTTTGTTTTAAATTTAAAGTTTATTTTGTTCCCCCTATGTTTAAATCTTTTTACACACACAGAATTACGTGACGTGGGACATCCTTCCTCTGTGTATCTATTGACGGAAATTCTACCTTGTTTGGAATTATAAATTGCTACTTGAGAGACTGTGCTACATGGTAAGGAAATACTGGGGGAGGCACTTAACTCTTTAGCTTTGCCGGCACGTCTCCATTTCTCGTGAAAGGGAGAAGCATCATTCCTTGAGTTACCATGGCTACGCCCTCAACTCTACTCTTCTGAGCATTCCTACCGCCCTCAGGTTCAAGATTAGTGGCAGAGCTTTTAGCCGTCGCCTGCCTAACACACTGACATTCTCGAATCCCAGCTTTCCCGCTCGCTCCCTACGCCTTTCAGTCTTTCTCTTTTTCATGCAACGATTGAATTGCCTTTCGAAAGAGTTGATGGACTCTACTTCAATGATGGTTTATGGCAGAGAATTCCACATTCTAATCACCATCCGTGTGAAGACATTTTTTCTAACGCTCTCTTTTTACTTCTGGTTAACTATGTTCCCTCTCATCACTGTGGACACATCTAGCATTAGAGGCCTCATCCTAACCCTTCATAAATCTTCTCTTAGGTGACCTCTTACCATACTATGTTCGGCTGAAGAAAGTCCCAACTTCGCTCTTCACAAATGTAGCTCCTCAACTCGGGCAAGATTCTAGGGAGCTTTTGCTGCATCTTTTCCAACACTTTCATAATCTTCCTATAACGGAGTGCGCAAAACTTCACTCAATACTCCAACTGTAGCCTGGTGCACTGCGGCAGCAGTGTGTACGATCCGCAGGCTGCTCTCCAGCAACTCACCAGGGTTACTTGGACAGAACCTCCCTCCCCTGCGACGTCCACCCCTGAGAAAGACAAAAGCGTCGAATTTTGGGAACACGGTCAGCTTCAAGTTCCACTCCAAGTCACACACCATCTTCACCTGGAGACCGATTGCCATTTCTTCATTGTCACTCGGTCAGAATCGTGGAACTCCCTACCTAACAGCATCGTGGGAGCACTGTAACCACAGGACCACATGGTGCAAGGAGAAGATTAATCACCAGTCTTGTTATGGGTATGGTAGCATAGTGGCTATGTTACTGGTACTAGTAATCCAGACGGCTAGACTAATTATTTGGAGGTTATTGCTGCGATTTTGCCGGCGCTCAGGGGGCGGGTTTGGAGACGGGTCAGGTGGTAAAATTGAACGGGATCCAGTAGATGTGGAGGCACCTTGCTCACTTTCACGCTGCTCCTGCTTCGACACCTTTGGCGGGTGTCCTCTGTGGTTGCGAGCTTGTGAGGGCTCGGCAACAGTCTGCTCCTCCTGCGTCTGTGCAGGGGCTGAGACCCCATCTCAGTTGGGTGACAACTCTGGTGGGGCTCTGACCGAGGGCTACTCAGTGGCATGGTCGTGTGAGCGCTTGGAGAGGAGCCCCCACTTCCTTGTTGTCTGCCACCAACATCCCTCTCATGGTTCAGCCCCACTTCAGAGCTAGCAAGTGGCTTGACAGCACATTGCTGCACATCAGGGGGGCCATGAGGACCCGTATCTGCACTGGCAGTCCTCCTCAAAAGGACTTCCATGAAGCTCTGGTTTCTCTGCTCAATAGCTGCCCATCGCTCCTCCAGATATGTTGGTCTATTCTGAACATTCACCATATTTTCCTGACTCTGGCGACTTATTTCCTCCATGACCCCAGCCATCCTTTCCACGGAGGTTGCCATCCTATCTGTGTTGGTGCGTTCATGTGCCATTGCCTCCACAGAGGCACTGCTCATGTTAGACATGGACTCCTCCATCCTCTCCACACTCGCAGTAATCCTGGAGACAAAACATGCCAGAGACTCCTACACCTGTTCCTGGAGTTCCAGCACCGCTCTCTTTCTGGATGGACCCGGAGGCACAGCGTCGACATGCAGCGGAGCAGAGCTGGGAGCACCCTGCGACCTCCGACGAGGACTCTCCACTGCTGTCCTTGTCTCCACCATCTGCTGATGCCCACTTGTGAGCTGTCATACACTACTCTATCTCCCAAAGGTCCCACCGAGGTGTGCGTATCTGCGCCGGTGCTGGTTGCGTTTAATTCTGCTGGCGCTGCGCCCTCAGAGGTTGCAAGTTCCTCTGAGGTGTCTTCTGGCTCAGGCTCTTCCTCCTGGACAGTGGGGAGGGGGGCTGTCCATGGTCCTGTGGGGGAGTAAGGCATGAGTAACACACATGATGTTAACGTAGCATGCACATGGAATAGTGCAGATCATCATAAGTCAATCTGTATGAGCATCAGATGCCATATCAGTCACTCATGCAATGTAAATGAGAGAGATGCAAATCTATTCTGTCACCAGCTTGCTCTGCTGCGCTCGTCTGACCGTCCCCCACTTCCAGATCCTCATCACCTCCGATTATTTCGAGGGCAGCCTCCTCAACATTGGTCAAATGGGCAATTGAAGGTTGCCCTCCTCCTGTCCTAGCCCTCTCCCACTTATTGTGGGCTCTCTTTTCCTGCAATGAGGGACACAAGTGGAGTTTGAGTGAGAATGATGGAGTGAGTGTAGAGAAGCCCTAGCATAGATGCTTAGAAGAAGACAAAGATGGAGTGAGGTGCCAATACCAAGGGACTTCCCTGTGCGTTGTTAGTTGTTGGCATTGCATAACAGTAATAGTGAGTGTGAAGGAACCATAGTCGAATAGTGAAGTGATTGTGTACATAGAGAGAGAGGGATGGTTAAGGGTGCAAGGGATGTAAGGGTGAAGTGGGATGTGGAGGAGTAGGTTGACAATGCAGAGTGCTGGTGTTGAGAGGAGCTGGGGAGCAGATTGAGGGTAATGGTGGTGTTATGCTCATCTTCCCTGAGCAGACCAGGTCATTGAACCTTTTTCGGCACTGCACCCAGGTTCGAATGCACATCAATCTCGAGCTGACCTCCTGTGCAATTTGCAGCCACACAGCTTTGGTCTGCTGTGGTGGCTTCTTCCTCCCAGAGGATGGGAAGAGTACCTCCTTTTGACCTCTGACTTCCTCAACAAGAGCATGGAGGGACTCATCAGCAAATCATGGTGAGGCCTTCGCCCTTGAGGTTGCCATGTCAGCAGTAGTCAGCAGAGTAGACAATCCAGAAGCAAAAAATGAGAGAATGAACCAAGGCTGCATGGTCCCCTTAAATGCAGCTAGCTCACAGCCGTCAGCAGAGGCAAGTTCCAGACCCAAAACAGTAATTGGCCAGGGGAGCGCACACGCAGGGAATCAATTGCCCAATGAGGGCAAAATCGCAATTTTTTACTGGCTGAAAGTGAAGTCGGGACCGGGCCCCGCCGACCACCTGACCCGCAGCCACCCCGCCGCCAATGATTAAAATTGCAGCCTATGAGTTCAAATCCCACCACAGCAGCTGGGTAATTTAAATTCAGTTAATAAATAAATCTGGAATTAAAAAGCTAGTATCAGTAATGGTGACCATGAAACTACAGGATCGCCGTAAAAACCCATCTGGTTCACTAATGACCTTTAGGGAAGGAAATCTGCCGTCCTTACCCGGTCTGGCAGATGCGTGACTCCAGACCCACAGCAATGTGGTTGACTCTGAACTGCCCTCTGAAATGGCGGCTCACCACCTCTTTCTCAAGGGCAATGAGGGATGGGCAATGAGGGATGGGCAATGAGGGATGGGCAATGAGGGATGGGCAATGAGGGATGGGCAATGAGGGATGGGCAATAAATGCCGGCTTTGCCAGTGATGAACAAGTAAACAAGTAACATGAAAGGTGATATGTGAAGGTAAGCTGTTGCTAGCGGTCAACAGAGCCTATATTTTGCATTTGGCAAATACCCAACAATGTGGAAAATTGCCGAGGTAAGTCCTATCCACATAAATCTGGACAAATCTAGCTCGGCTAATTATCTCCCGATCAACCTCCTTCAAAGTGATTGAAGAAGTTATCAAAATGGAGTGTAGAAGGGAGAGCTGTGAGCAGTATCTTAGAATGAGGTAGGAATCTAGTGAAGCTGCCGCACAGGTTGTCTCCAGGCTCAATACCAAAAACAGCAGGCTATGAATGGCGCTAAGTGGTCCCACAACCAACAGATCAGAACAAAGCTCTGTGGCCTTTGTCGTAAGAATGAGCCTTACGCGTGGTGAACTTAAAGTAAGCTTTAATCAACTAAAAAGGTGCTACATACAAAAGAGGTCGTACTCTATGCCTCTCCAGGATCCAACTGATCAGTCCCGTATTTATCCTGGACTAATCACAGGAAGTGATGCAATAAAGTTCGAGTCACAGGAAGCTGTATTGTGTTACCACATTCTCCCCCCCCAAAAGATTAGGAGGCCGGGATGCTCCCTCCATTTCGTAGCCGGCGGACGAGGGAGAGCCGCACCCGTTTGGGTTCTCGTAGCGGTAGAGGGCCCCTAGCCCGTTTACCCGCCGCGGGCCGTGGACCAGAGTCCGAGTGATCCAGCCCGCTCTGTGAGGGGTCAGGACGATCCTGACTGTGTACTGGTGCCCGAACGGGTGTCGGGCAGGGCTGTGGCAGATCCGTTTCCGAGCGTATGGTACGGGGTGGATCGTGGCTGCGTGTGCGAGCCCCGACGGGCTCATAGTCAGTCTGCCCCAGGTCGGCACGCTGGAGTGAGGTACCAGCCGGCGTCAGATCCAGATCGTGATGAGAGGCACCTGGCGAGCCCAGAGATGTGCCTGGTACAATATCATCCCCTGGTGTCCCTCTATGTTTCGGCGGGCAGGGAGCCAGATCCCGCAATGACACAGTAGATTCCCGACCGTCAGGATACCGAATATAGGCGTAGGTAGGGTTGACGTCAGTGAGCTCAACCTCATCTACCAGGGGGTCATTCTTAGACGCCCGGACATATCTTCGGAGTAGCACTGGTCCCGGTGCAGTCAGCCACGACGGGAGAGATATCCCATAGGATGAGCGACGCTGAAATCGGAAGAACCGTTCATGAGGCGTCGTATTTGTGGCGGTCGAAAGGAGGGACCGTGTGGAGTGTAATGTGTCTGGAAGTACTGCTTCCCATTGCTGGTTGGGTAGGCCCCGAGATCTCAAAGCCAGACGTACCGCATTCCAGATGATAGCGTTAAAACGCTCGACTTGCCCATTCCCGACCGGATGATAAGGCGTCGTTCTGCTGGCAGCAATACCCCGTTCCGAGAGATAGGCCTTGAGTTCTCCTGACATAAAAGAAGGGCCCCGATCCGAATGAACATAGGATGCCATGCCACAGAAAGCAAATACCTGCTCAAGGCAGCTGATAACCGTGGTCGTCAGCATATTGGGGCAGGGAAAGGCAAACGGAAAACGGGAATACTCATCGACCATGGTCAATAGATAAGTGTTGCGAGTTGAAGAGGGCAACGGCCCCTTAAAATCGATGCTAAGCCGTTGCATTGGCTGGGTCGCATGTATGAGTATACCACCCGAGGGGCGGAAAAACTGAGGTTTCAATTCCGCACAGACTCTGCAGTCCGAGCACATCTTCTTTACATCCCCGGTAGAGAATGGGAGATTTCGGGACCGCACGAAGTGTAGCATGCGAGTAACGCCCGGATGACACAACCCATCATGGATGTCTACGAGCGTAGAGGGTGCCATGGCGGAGCAGAATGCTCGTGTGAGGGTATCTGGAGCCACATTCTCCTTGCCAGGTCGATAGTGGATGGTGTAACCAAAAGAGGCCAATTCCAGCCGCCAAAGCTGGATTTTATTATTTTTAATTTTGGTCCGTTTTCGATTATCGAGCATGAAGGCGACCGATCGCTGGTCCGTGATTAAGGTAAAGTGCTGGCGAGCTAGGAGATGAGTCCACTTCCGTACTGCCTCTATGATGGCTGTAGCTTCTTTCTCGACTGGAGGATAATGTAGCTCAGCCCCTTGAAAAGTCCTGGACAAAAATGCCACCGGACGACCTTCCTGATTCAGAGTGGCCGAGATCGCCACCTCCGAGGCATCACACTCAACAACAAAAGGAAGACTCTCATCGATGGAGTGAAGAGCCGCTTTCTCCAACTGTTTTTTCAGGAGGTTAAAGGCTGCAACAGCCGCTGTGTCTAGTGGGAATGTGCTGGCCTTCAGTAGAGGTTGGATTCGGTCCGAGAAGTTAGGAATCCATTTAGCATAGTATGCAAACAGGCCGAGGGCCCGGCGCAAGGAGGCCGGATTCTTAGGTGGCGGGAGTTCTTGGAGTGGGCGAAGCCTTTCAGGGTCAGGTTTAATGATGCCATTGCCCACACAATAGCCAAGGATGTTGATGGTTGGTTGTGACTCAATGGATTTAGCCGCATTCAATGTCAAATTACGGTGCTGGAGTGCATCCCAAAATCGTTGGAGATTGGCGTCATGTTCCCGCTGATTGCGACCTGCGACAGTAATATTGTCCAGATAAGGAAACGTATCCTTCAAGTCTTCCTGTTTGACCAGGTCATCCATTGCTCGCTGGAAGACAGCCACTCCATTAGTGACCCCAAAGGGGAGGCGACGAAATTGATACAGCCGTCCATTGGCTTCAAAGGCCGTATACTGCTTGTCTGAGACCTTCAAGGGTACCTGATGATTGGCACTTTTCAGATCATATGTTGAGAACATCGTGTACTCAGCCAGTTTATTAACCATATCATCGATGCGCGGCAATGGGTATGCGTCCAAGTCCATATATTGATTGATGGTCTGTGAATAGTCAATGCACAGCCGTTTCTTGTGAGGTTGTAGAGGGTTCTTAACAATAACGACCTGGGCGCGCCATGGCGACGAACAAGGCTCGATGATATCCTCTGCTAAAAGCCGAGAAATCTCAGCCGCAATAAAAGACTGGTCTTCCTGACTGAAACGTCGGGACTTTGTTATAATTGGTTTGCATCGAGGAGGGATACTGGTAAACAGTGAGGGTTCATCCAGTGAAGCTGCTGACAATGCACAGAACGGTAATCGAGGTCGTATATTAGAAATAGTGAGTTCAGGTTTGGATCCGCCGAACTCAATGGTGAGCTTCTTATGCTGCTTTTGAAAATCCAGTCCTAAGATAAGATCACTACATAAGTCCTTGAGCACCGAAAGCCGGGTGGAGGGATACCTGTGACCATTAAGTGTTATTTCAACCATACAAAAGCCAGAAATTCTGGTATTAAGTGATGCCTGAGCCATCGCAATTGCCTGGTCCGATGGGAAAACATGTAGCTTTAACTCTGCAACAATCTGTTCCCTAATGAAACTATCAGTGCTACCTGAGTCAATTAAGGCATCTAAAGTATGTCCATTAATTGATGCTTTTGTAGCTGCATGGAATAGGTTCTGAGGACAAGCAGCTGTAATTGGTGTCGTTGCACAAAGAGTGGCTGAAACTCTAGGTGTGTTTCTTCGAGAGAAAACCCGAGAGGAAGCACGATAGATTTTAGCCGGAACATCTTGATAGGCCCTTACCCGGGCAGTTCGGTAGGACTTAGCTTGATAAGCCCTCGTAGAGGCTCTTGATAGGCAAACCTTTGCAAAATTACCCTTTTTGTTGCAATGACTGCAAAACGCATTGCGAGCAGGGCAGAATTTCCGAGGGTGAAACTCATCACCACAAAAGAAGCATTTCTTAGATTGCCAAGAGGCTGCCACAGTGGGGTCATCATCCTCTTCATCAGTGAAGTCATCAGATTGATCGTCAGGGATAAAGTCCTCCCTAATAGAGTTCACCTGTGGCCTCTTAAATTGCCTGACTGTAGTTAAGGCAGCAGACCGAGGTCTGGGCACTGTATAAAGGTCTGCATTTCTTTTTGCCAGATCTAGAGAGCAAGCCATGTCATAAGCTCTCTGAAGCTCAAGTGTCTTACTTTCCAGTAGACGCTGGCGTATAAATGGGGAGGCAAGCCCGCAGATGAAAGCATCACGGATCATTTCTTCACGGTACAGCTCAGCTGAGGCCGCCTGAAAGTTACAGTCCATACTAAGTCTGCGAAGCTCTTGGAGGAATTTATCAATGGATTCCTCCGGCCCTTGTTGGGCTGTAGCTAGTAGATGTCTGGCATAGACCTCATTCGGTGTCTTAGTATATAGTCTTTTAAGCGTCCGAATTGCCTCCTCGTAACTGCCCCATTCCTCAACATACTGAAATACATTCGGAGTGACACAGTTGATGAGTATCCGCAACTTTGTGTCATCATCAGCCTTGCAATATTCGAGAAAATTGTCAAACGTGCGATACCAGTGATTCCACACCTTACCGGCTGCTGGGGTGTTTGGGTCCAAGTCAAGACGCGATGGTTTAAGGATGTTTTCCATGATGGGTGATTCCCTGGATCCTTAGTTCCGAGTTCGTCCAAAAAGTTTGAGTGCGAAGTTTTTCAAAGTTGATTAAATTGTCGTAAGAATGAGCCTTACGCGTGGTGAACTTAAAGTAAGCTTTAATCAACTAAAAAGGTGCTACATACAAAAGAGGTCTTACTCTATGCCTCTCCAGGATCCAACTGATCAGTCCCGTATTTATCCTGGACTAATCACAGGAAGTGATGCAATAAAGTTCGAGTCACAGGAAGCTGTATTGTGTTACCACAGCCTTACCGCATCCAGTTGAGAATGGTGGTGGACAACATGACAACAACAGGGGGAGGACCTCCATGAACATCCCCATCCTCAGCCATGGTGGAGTTCACCATCTGAGTGCAAGAGACAAGGTGCAAGTGTTTACAGATAAAGTCCTACTTGGTTTTCTCCTGAGGCCAGTCATCATGGTCCCAGGACATCACTGCAGGAGTTCCTCAGGGAATCATCCTCAGCCCAACCATTTTCCAGCTGTTACACCAATGACCTTCTTTCTGTCATAAGGTCAGGAGTAAGGTTTTTGTTCATGATTCCACAGCACACAGCCCCATTTAACTCCTCCGCTAATGAAGTAGCCTGTGCAAACCTATCGCAGAACATGGACAACAGCTACGCTTGGGCTGACAAGTGGCAGGTAATGATCATCTTGAACAAGAGAAAGCCCAGTTATCTCCTCTTGTCTTTCAATTGCATCAATGTCAAGACCTGCACCATCAACATCTATGTGGTCACCACTAATCAGAGGCTGAACTATACCAGCCATATCAACATTGTGGTTACAAAAGCAAGAGAAAAGCTTGCCTTGTGACCCCCCCCAAGCCTTCCCATCATCTACAAAGCTCAAGTCAGGAGTGTGATGGAATACTTACCACTCTCCTGGATGAGTGCAGTCACAACAACACTCAAGAAGCTCAACACCATCCAGGACAGAGCAGTTCATTTGATCAGTGTCCCCGGCCACTGGACTCAATGTCCGCCCTACTCTATCACCAGCGCACTGTGGCAGCAGTGTGTATGATCTACAGGATGCACTTCAGCAACTCACCAGGGTTACATAGAAACATAGAAAAATAGGAGCAGGAATAGGCCATTCGACCCTTCGAGCCTGCTCCGCCATTCAATATGATCATGGCTGATCCTCTATCTCAATACCATATTCCCGCTCTCTCCCCATACCCCTTGATGTCTATTGTGTCTAGAAATCTATCTATCTCCTTCTTAAATATATTCAGTGACTTGGCCTCCACAGCCTTCTGTGGTAGAGAATTTAACAGGTTCACCGCCCTCTGAGTGAAGAAATTTCTCCTCATCTCAATCCTAAATGTCCCACCCCGTATCCTGAGACTGTGACCCCTCGTTCTAGACCCCCCAGCCAGGGAAACATCCTCCCTGCATCCAGTCTGTCTAGCCCGGTCAGAATTTTGTACATGACTTCGACAGCACCTCCCTCCCCTGCGACGTCCATCACTGAGAAAGACAAAAGCGTCGAATTTAGGGAACACGGTCAGCTTCAAGTTCCACTCCAAGTCACACACCATCTTCACCTGGAGACCTATTGCCATTTCTTCATTGTCACTCGGTCGGAATCCTGGAACTCCCTACCTAACAACATTGTGTGAGCACTGTAACCACAGGACCGCATGGTGCTAGGAGAAGATTAATCACCAGTTTCTCAAGACAGTCAAGGATAGGCAATAAAAATACGGCTTTGCCCACAACCGGAGAGCAAGATAAAAAGAAACAATTAAGAACATCAAAGAGAAAGAATCCCTGCTATGTTGACCAATATAAGAAGGAAGTGTAATTAGACACATCCCATGTTTTTGTGACAGATGCGGTCAGGTGATTGAAATGGGAAAAAATACTGCGGAGGATTGAGCAATGAGAATGTGACTCATCAATAGGCTCTGACATTTTCAGCTCTTTTGTCCCAGTCTGGAGCGAAATGAACAACAGTATATTTGATAGCAAAATACTGCGGATGCTGGAAATCCGAAATAACAACAGAAAACGCTGGAAAAACTCAGCAGGCCAGGCAGCATCCATGGAGAGAGAAACAGAGTTAACGTTTCAGGTCGAAGACCTTTCGTCAGAACTGGAAAAAAGCAGGAAATGAAATAGATTTAAAGCAAGTAAAATGCTGGGAAAAGGGGGAGGGGATGAAAGAACCTGTCACATTAACACCTCCTCTTGCCTTGATTATCTCTTTATGCCTCTTAATCTCTCCTGCTTTCTATCCCACCACTGACCTTGCCTTTTGTTCTTTCATCCCCTCCCCCTTTTCCCAGCATTTTACTTGCTTTAAATCTATTTCATTTCCTGCTTTTTTCCAGTTCTGACGAAAGGTCTTCGACCTGAAACGTTAACTCTGTTTCTCTCTGCCTGGCTAACAGTATATTTGAGCTATCTTAAAGAGAAACACATCCCGTGCCCTTTATTCACTACAAGGTGATAACGGTACGCAAAGTGGTTTAATATTTTCTGCTTCATGAGGAGTTTAGTCGAAGAGAGGGCATTCTGTGGTTCTTTCCTCATGAGGTGCACTGATGCCCTCAACCCTTAGCCGCTTCTCCAATGTTAAACGCAGCATTTCAGCCCCGAGACTGTGAGGCTAGGTTCCCGGTCTGGAGTCTGGCCCAAGAGAAATCAGGCAGTAACCAGAATATGAACTCCGTGAATCTGATCTCCCACCTCTGTGCCCAAATTGTCCGGTTTGCACTCTCCATGGAGCGAGACTCCATGGTGGGAACAGAGGTTCAGGGACTTAAGGACCATCGAAGGATTAATGATACCAGCGGTTTTTAAGGGTAGGCTATTGTGAGCAAAATACAGTGCTCTTGAATTAAAATTAATCTCCAGAAGAATGGAAACACCACAAATTGGGTTCACTAACTTCTGCAACCAGGTGTCGGTCCACGTCAGGGGTGCAATCTCTCAAAATTTACCCGGTAGCCTTGTCCATGTACAAAATCCAGCACATTTGGAAAGTCCTGAAGGCTCTAATTCAGGGGGAGGTGTGGTTGCCCTCTATCCTCCAGCACCTCACCCAGGTGGTCATTCTTCATCTGCAAGTCTAGACAATGACTATCAGCAAGTTGTTCCCTCATGGAAGACCTCACAACCAACCCGTATTGTGTCCTCACCTGACTTTCCACTTTCCAACAGGGGTTACTGGATGCAGGGTGACATGAATCTTGTCATTCATGTATGAAGTAATACTGGGCGGCCTGCTGGTGGCGCTGTCCAGGGAGAGTATAAATACTCGGGCATGGGCCCAGCTTGCTTAGGACATTCCTCAACAGCAACTGGTGAAGGACACAACTAGACCTCCATGTTATAAAACAGTTGATTAAAGCTTTGTTTAATGCTTAGACCAAGTGCCTAGTAGTTTTCTTACGTCACAGGGGTTACTGGATGTAGGGGTTATTGGAAGCAGGAACACGTGGCTGATTTTCCCCATTTCCAGCCCAGTGACACTGAAGCCAGTGGTAATGCTATGATCATCCCCTGGATAAAGTCAGCTATCTCAGCACCAATCTCTTTCCCAACACGGCATGCATAAGGTATTTTGTATAATCCAGTAATTATCACTTGCACTTCACTGGTTGCTCCTTCCTTGCCAATATTATCTTTGCTACGTAAACTTGAGCTCATCCAAAACTCTGCTGCCTGTATCCGAACCAAGTCCCATTCGTCCATCACCCCTGTGCTCGCTGACCTACATTGGCTCCCGATCCGGCAACGTCTCGATTTTAAAATTCTCATCCTTGTGCTCAAATCCCTCCATGGCCTCACCCCTCCCTATCTCAGTTACCTCCTCCAGCCCCACAAACCTTCGAGATCTCTGCGCTCCTCCAATTCTGGCCTCTTGCGCATATCCCCGATTTTAATCGTTCAACTACTGGTGTCTGTGCCTTCTGCTGCCTCGGCTCTAAGCTCTGAAATTTCCTCTCTACGCCTCTCCATCGCCCAACGTCTCTCTCCTCTTTTAAGACACTCCTTAAAACCTACCTCTTTGCCCAAGGTTTTGGTCACTTGGGACGTTTTTACTGCGTTAAAGGAGCTATATAACTATAAGTTGTTGTTGTTGTTGCCCTGTCAGGATAATTTATTGGGGTCGCACTTACTGCCCGCTCCCGGTTCCCCTGAGAAGGTGGTGATGGTGGTGGGCTGCCTTCTTGAACCAAGCGAATGCTTGTACAACTCAGGGCAATGAAGGATGGACAAGAAATACAGCCTCGCCCACATCCTGAGAACCAAAAAGAAAACCTGAGTTTCTGAGGCAAATTGTAGCCCCCTCTCACAGCTACCCTGGCAAGATCACCTAACTTAGCACAGACTAGCACAGGCTAGAAACTGAACCTCTTACCTTTCCTGGTTTGTATGGCTCATGAACATAACCGGGAAGTCCACTTACATGCCAATCTATTGGTGGGGGGTGGGGGGGGCTGGTGGGGCATGTGGACAACTGGGCAAAAATGGAACCTAAGGAGTAATTACTTCTGAAATTTAGATTGCAGGTCCCTAATCATGACTTGTAGACTGTGTTTGATACACAAAGGTTCTAATTCTGTTCTAATTCGGCTGTGTGGCCAATTTGAATACGTTGACCAAAAATGCGATGCTTACATTTTCGAAAATACTTTAACCAAAAAGGGAGAAACCAGCAGTGCGTTGGGTGACTAGAAGGAGGGAGGCGAGACGTTATCTCAGTCAGATATCGGATAATCTGTCATCATTAATAAGTGCAGGGTGGCCTTACGGGTGGGCGACCGCCCAGGGGCCCCGTGGTCAGGGGGCGCCGTGGTCAAGAGGATCTGATATTAACGGCGCCGACCTCTGCGAAGAGCTTGGCGATCTCCAAAGTCTGCTTCCAACCGACTGTAGAGCTCCTCAAGAAGAACAAACTTCAAGTTTCAAGAGCAAGTTCCCAAACACATGGAGAGCACTCAGGATCCTGTTAACCGTGCCCATATCACTGGTGATGGAGAGCATGCAGGATCCTGTTAACCGTGCTCGTATCGCTGGCGATGGAGAGCACTCAGGATCCTGTTAACCCTGCCCGTATCGGTGGCGAGCAGCAAACAGAGCTTCTCGAAGTTGAAGCTCACAAAAAGATATTTGCGATCGACCATGGGAGATGACAGGTTATCTTTGCTGGCCATCCAGTCTATCGAGAATGAGGTGGCTCAAAATATCTTGGTGAACAAAGTTTTTTATTCGTTATTGCTATTTATTAGTTTAGTGTTTAATTTAATGTTTAGTTTATTTGTCACTTAGCTATAATGTTATATTTTATGAATTATGGGGGAAAAATTCAGTTGGTTGCGCCTCCCGTTAGCGCCTTAAGAGGGCGCTAATGGGGCGCAATGCATCTAGCGCCCAGGCGCGGCGAAGTTTTCGCCGCTCGCGAAATTAACTAGACATTTTGCGGTGGCGCTAAACACTACCGCCACGATCTCCTGCGCCGGCAGATCGTGACGTCACTCGAGTGCGCAATGCCCCGGTATCGCCCCGGAGCGGATATTGAGTGGCGCCCCCTGCCTTACCGCCTGACGCTAGCAACGACAGGTTGAGGGGAGCATTCTGCAGTTATGTAGGGAAAGGGGGAGCGCTATTTAAAGGTGACCGCTTCCTGCCTTTTATTGTTGGTGCCATTTTTGAACTATGCATTCTGAAAGAGAGAGGGAGAGACTTCTGGAGAGATTCAACATTGTGTGAAGGAGTTTTGGGTACTGAGCAGCACTTTGCAGGTTCATTTTGATTTGCCATTCCTTGTATCGATTTAGCAGAGACTATGGGGGCATCACTCTGAGCTCTTTGCCTGGTACTCTCCATTGTTCTTTCCAGCACATTTGATGTGCAGGTCTCTCCAGGCCGAGATTCAAGGCTGCAATGAGCAGGATGTGGATGGAAAGCAAGATTAACCATCCCCTTTAAGAACTGGCCCGTGCCATTGTGTGTGTGTTCCATTGCTGACTGACATTACATGAGCTTCGCCAGCGCTCTGAGGTAGCGCCTCGCTCCTCGGCCTTTGCGCCTTAAGACAGGTGTGAAGCACCTGATTTAGCGCTGCAATCGCCTCCAGGGGCGATAAAAGTCAAGTTTGCAGTCGGTGGCGATAATTAGCGCCAGGCGCTAATCTTTGCGCCCGGCCGATAATTGCACCCCAAATGGGGCGATACTGAATTTCTCCCCCATATTGTTTATTAATTAAATTCTAAAACACATTTGAGATTACAGCTTTATTTCTGAAACTTTTGCTAATGCTACCACATACTTCAACTCAAACTCAACTCAAAGAAATGGCGCAGATTGGGTGACCGCTTTGCGGAACACCTCCGTTCAGTCCGTAAGGGGGACCCCGAGCTCCCGGTGGCCTGTCACTTTAATTCACCACTTCACTCCCACTCTGACCTCACCGTCCTCGGCCTATTACACTGTTCCACGGAAGCGCAGCGTAAGCTCGAGGAACAGCACCTCATCTTTCGTTTAGGCACGCTACAGCCCTTTGGACTCAATATCGAGTTCAACAATTTTAGATCATAACCTCAGCTCCAATCACATTTATATTTTATTTTTTCCACCCTTTTATTTGCCCCCCCCCACCTTTTTTTCCCTCCTAGAAGCTGGCAGCTGTCCTTCATTCTGCCAGTGGATTTCACACTTCTTTCAACCTTAATCTGTCACATTAACACCACCTCTAGCCTTGCATATCTCTTAATGTCTCTTAATGTCTCTTCATCTCCCCCTTTGTTCTTTTATCCCCTCCCCCTTTTCCCAGCTTTACTCTGGCCTTAAATCTATTTGATTTCCGGCTCTTCACAGTTCTGACGAAAGGTCATCGACCTGAAACGTTAACTCTCTTTCTCTCTCCACGGATGCTGCCTGGCCTGCTGAGTTTTTCCAGCGTTTTCTGTTGTTATTTCAGATTTCCAGCATCCGCAGTATTTTGCTATCGCCAAAGTTCAAGTTCGCCCAAGGCGCCATTTTCCCGAAGGTTGGCCCTGAATAAGTGCATGAAAGGGAGGGACTGCTGGCATGACAAGCGTTGAGGCATCGGCGATGGGCTGCCGCAGCTTAATGAGGCTACGGGCCCAGTGACGCACAGCCACACCAACTTTGTCAATAGTCATGAGCCTCCCTACTGAAGTATCTGCGGAAATCGGTTTCACATGGTACCTTCGGGAGATGACTGCAGTAATAAGCAGTGTCTTTATGAAGTGGGAGGAACGCAGTGGGGGTAGAGCGATAACATTCTCGGAAATTACAATCAACAAAGCTATATTTGTGTGGCCTTTTGCAGCACTTCAAAAGAGAATTGCTAATTACAGGTATTGGATGGAACGCTTGAATGCAGGTGACCGTTTCTCCCTGCCTCCACTCCCCCCCCGCCCCCCACCCTCCCCACTCCACTCCTTCAGAACTCAACACTGGTAATTACAGTTTGACTTCATTGAAGGCACACTCGTATTATTTGTGAGCCCTTTACAGTTTGAAAAAAAATGCTGATTAAATGTCACTACCAAAATGGAAACAGCCGTGGTTTAGTCATTATAAAGAGATGATTATTGACGGTTCATTGGGCTGATAAAAGACACAATTTATGTTACACTATGGGATGTCAAAATGTATGAGCGCTTAACACATTTGTTTCAAAATTACGCTCTCTGCTAATTTACTAAAGATGTTAACCCTGTGAATAAATGGCCTAAAATAACTTGAAGAGGTAATTTCAGCCGGGTTTTTTATATAATTTCCTGCATTACATTTATACAGCACCTGGCAATGACCTGGTAGGGGCGGCAGGTTTCCTTCCCTGCACGACATTAGTGAACTAGTTGGCTTTTTACAGCTATCCAGCAGCTTTCACGGTCATTTATGGACCATCGTTAGTTGCCCTGAGCACATAAGAGTCAGCCACATAGTGTGGGACGGGAGTCACGCATAGGCCAGACCAGGTAAGGGTGGCAGGTTCCCCTTCCCTGAAGGATATGAGTGAACCAGTTGGTATTTTACATCCTTTCAGCAGCTTTCATGAGTCAGAAGGTTGTGGGTTCAAGCCCCACTCCAGAGACTTGAGCACAAAAATCTAGGCTGACACTCCAGTGCAGTGCTGAGGGAGCGGCGCACTGTCGGAGGTGCCGTCTTTCGGAGGAGACGTTAAACCGTCTGCCCTCTCAGGTGGACATAAAAGATGCTATGGCACTTCTTTGAAGAAGAGCAGAGGAGTAATCCCCGGTGTCCTGAGGCCAATATTTATCCCTCGATCAACATCACCAAAACAGATTATCTGGTCATTATCACATTGCTGTCTGTGGGAGCTTGCTGTGCGCAAATTGGCTGTCGTGTTTCCTACATTACAACAGCGACTACACTTCAAAAAGTACTTCATTGGCTGTACAGCGCTTTGGAACGTCCGGTGGTCGCGAAAGGCGCTATAGAAATGCAAGTCTTTCTTTCTTTTCTTTCTTTCATGGTCATTTTCTGGGGTCAGCCCACAAATGACCAGATTGATTGAATTTACTAGGCTACTGTACCTTTCACTCATGCTTCCAATCTCCTTTGCCCCACGTTGGCCGTTTCCTCCCCTTGCTCAGTTCCCGCTGCCAATCTCCTTCACATCCACTCATGGCCAGCTACCCACTCCCACTGCCTGCTGCTCCGAGGGTGAAGCGTTGCTGTGGGCGGGAAGTCTTGCGTTGGTTTTGCGAGATCAGAAATGCCTGGCCGCACAATGCCGGTTTTATGCCATGGGCGGCTAGTTGAGAAGCTACCCCGTTTTCCTTTGGATGAGACGTTAAAAACCCAGATCCCGTTTGCCTGCTCCGATGGCTCAAGTGACTATGAAGATCCCATGTCACTATGTTCTTCCAGTGTCCTGGCCAACAGGGAGTAGTTGAGGCATAGATACATTTAAGGGGAAGCTGGATAAGTACATGAGGGAGAAAGGAGTCGAAAGTTAGGCAGAGAGGGTGAGATGACGTAGGGTGGGAGGAGGCCCATGTGGAGCATGAACAACGGCATGGACCAGTTGGGCCGAATGGCCTGTTTCTGTGCTGTAATTTCTATGTCATTCTACGTAATTCCTCCCTCAAGTAGCACTATCAAAACCAGTTTACTTGTCATTCATCTTGTTGCTGTTTGAAAGAAAAAAAGACTTGCATTTATATCGTGCCATTCACTATCTCAGGACATGTCAAAGTGCTTTACAGTCATTGAAACATACAAGATTCTGAGGGGGATTGACAGGGTAGATGCTGAGAGGTTGTTTCACCTGGCTGGAGAGTCTAGAACTAGGGAGCATAGTCTCAGGATAAGGGGTCGGCCTTTTAAGACTGAGATGAGGAGGAATTTCTTCACTCAGAGGGTCGAGAATCTTTGGAATTCTCTGCCCCAAAGGACTGTGGATGCTCAGTTGTTGAGTATATTCAAGGCTGAGATAGATAGATTTTTGGACTCTAGGGGAATCAAGGGATATGGAGATCGGGCGGGAAAGCGGAGTTGAGGTCAATGATCAGCCATGATCTTATTGAATGGCGGGGCGGGGCGGGCTCGAGGGGCCGTGTGGCCTACTCCTGCTCCTAATTCTTATGTTCTTATGTTCTGAATGTTTTTGAAGTGTAGTCACTGTTGCAATGCTGAGGGATCAACAACGCCACGGGGAAATCTTTCTATGTCAAGTGCTTCGATGTGTTTCTAAGTGATGTGACACTGCACTCAATAAAACTTTTTTTCTTTAGGCATCTGTCGATATGGAACCCAGAACGAACAAGCACCTCTGGGAGAGGAAGGAGGAAAACTGCGGTTGGAATGAAAAATAACTTCAGACCCTTGAATAAGGATGTCTCTAGTTCCTATGCAGAGGCAGTAAAATTACTACCCATCTGAGCCCTAATGTCCGACGGCGCTTGCACCTAGCAATTTCCAATGTTTCTTAAGTGTCACATGGGTTAGTAAACACATGCAGACAACAACAGATCATAAGCAGTGGGATATTAGCCTTTAACACAACCTTTGTTTATGCGGAGGATATGCAAAAGCCGGGTTGGCAGCTCCAAATTATGATTAAATGTTGCTGTCTGATTATCGGTACATTGTTGTCAGAGTAATAATGTCTGAATGGTTAAAGACAAAATCACCACATAGCATTTTCCTTATACACTTGTCAGGTTTCATCAGTAGATCACTCACTTGACATTACCAATTTCACCTATGCAGATTTTGAAAAATACTGCTCCGTAAACTGGCTTTATTTTTTACAATACAGTTTATTGAAAGGACACTTTGAACAGAATGAATTTTCCCCTCCCCCCTTCAATTTCAGCTGTGGCTCAGTGAGTAGCACGCTCGCCTCGGATGTCAGAAGGTTGTGGGTTCAAGTCCCACTCCAGAGACTTGCGTACATAAAGCTAGGCTGACACTCCAGTGTCAGTGCTGAGGGAGTGCTGCACTGTCAGAGTTATCCCCGGTGTCCTGGGACCAATATTTATCCCTCAACCAACATAATGAAGATAGATTATCTGGTCATTATCACATTGCTGTTTGTGGGAGCTTGCTGTGTGCAAATTGGCTGCTGCGTTTCCCACATTACAACAGTGACTCCACTTCAAAAAGTACTTCATTGGCTGTAAAGCGCTTTGAGATGTCCGTGGTCATGAAAGACGCTATATAAATGCAAGTCTTCTTCTTCACTCATCCACTACAGAAAGTACTATGGGGTACATTTCCATGGACGCTGTGTACCTCATTGATTTATTGAATGTCACAGGAGACAAACAGACCATTTGGCCCATCAAGTCTGTACTTATTTGTCCTTCCATTCTCCTGTCCGTTTCTCATGTCCTTTAATTCCTCCATTTCAATCTGGTCCACTGATATCCAGCCCTCTACTCCTACTCCTAACAGCACTGTGGGAGTACCTTCACCACACGGACTGCAGTGGTTCAAGAAGGCGGCTCACTACCACCTTCTCAAGGGCAATTAGGGATGTGCAATAAATGCTGGCCTTGCCAGAGACGCCCACATCCCATAATCGAATAAAAAAAATAACCTAAACTTGCATTTATATAACACTTTTAACGTAAGCAAACGTCCCAAGGTGCTTCACAGAAGCATAATCGTATAAAAGTTGACACCAAATTAAAGGAAATGTTAGGAGTGGTGACTGAAAGCTTGGTCAAAGAGTGGGGTGGGCGGTTTAAGGAGGGTCTTAAAGGAGGAGAGAGAAGTGAGAGAGATGGATAGGCGGAGACGTTTAGAGAGAGATTTCTAGAGCTTAGAGACAGGATGGCTTAAGGCATGGGCACCAGTGGTGGGGTGAAGGGAGTGTAAGAGGCCACAGTTGGAGGAACACAAGTTCTGCGAAGATTGTAGGGCTAGAGGAACTAACAGAGAAAGGGAGCAGTGAGGCCACAAAGGGATGTGGACACGAAGCTGTGTATTTTAAATTGGAGGCGTTAGAGGACCAAGGTCTGTGAGAGCGAGGGAGATAGATAAATGGAACTTGGTGCGGGTTAGGCTGCGGAGCAGAGTTTTGGATGAGCTAAAGCTCATGGAGGGTGGAGGGTGGGTGGTCACAAAGAGCCTGTCCATTGTTAACTGATTTCACTCCAAGCTAGCCACCTTTCCACAATTTTAACCTGACCCGTCCAGCGGGAAATTGGCGCGATCAGGTCCTGCCGCCCGATTTTGCTTTCGGTTGACTTCAAAAGGATAGAGGATAGAGCTGCCTGGGGTTCCATCAGAATGCCTGGGCTTGCATCTGACCCACAGACTGTGAAGTTGGGCAATCCTGCTGTGTCAGAAACAGTAGACCTTTTCTACTCGTTGATCATCTGGAATTCCCACTGCTAAAAACTTTCATTGAGCAAGTAATGCATACAATTCCCAGATATCTCCTGAGGGTAGTTCTGAGCCAGTATCTTATTATGTACTTTGTTTTTTTTTTCCAGTTATTTGGACCAATGGTTAATTAACATCAGGAACATCTACTCTCCATTTTTTGGAAGTGCTCGTGGAGTTCGTGCTTCATCAGTCGTCCCTGTCTCATTTCAGACAAATACGACCATCTGTTGTTTGGCGACTTCATCTTTACTTTCCCACAATCAGTTTTAGCTTGTTTTCGTTCGGAAGAATAAATAAATCAGAAGCAAATTGAAGCAGTGCAGTAAGACTGGCCAAAATAATAGGACAAAAGTTAACCTGTGATAGACCATAGATGACTACGTTAACTTCCTTCACAATTTACTCCCTTCCTCTGTGACCGTGAATGCTGAGGTACGGTTCAATGGAGCCAGTAGCTGTCCACTGTCTCACCCAAATATCTATTCTTCATGTGTGAGCATTGCCAGGCGGCATCTCCCGTTTCTCTCTCCTCCTTTAAAACCTGCCTCTTTCCCCGAGCTTCTGGTCACCCCGTCCTAACTTATCGCCATCGTCCTCGTGCCTCTGTGAAGCACCGTGGAAGCTTTCCATGTTAAAAGTGCTGCGTGAATGCAGGTTGCCATTGTTGTTACATGAAATTGGAGGGCATCGCAGCCCAGCATGTTCCTGTCCTCACCCAAGGTCCACTCACATGAGCATAGACATTCACAGGTATGTACACATCGGCACACAGGCATATATCTAAATGCACACACACAGATACACCCAAATACACTCTCACTCACATATACACACACCAATACACCCAAATACACACACACTTTTTTTAAATATTTGTTCCTGGGATGTGGGTGTCGCTGGCAAGGCCAGCATTTATTGCCCATCCCTAATTGCGCTTGAGAAGGTGGTGGTGAGCCGCCTTCTTGAACCTCTGCAGTCCGTGTGGTGAAGGTGCTCCCACAGTGCTGTTGGGGAGGGAGTTCCAGGATTTTGACCCAGCGACGATGAAGGATCGGCCGATATATTTCCAAGTCAGGATGGTGTGTGACTTGGAGGGGAACTTGGAGGTAGTGGTGTTCCCATGCGCCTGCTGCCCTTGTCCTTCTAGGTGGAAGAGGTCGCTGGGTTTGGGAGGTGCTGTCGAAGAAGCACCTTATACATATACACTGCAGATGCACCCAAAAACACACACACTCACAGATACACACACCCGCACACGTACACAGACATGCACATTTTACAATAGGAATCCAAGCTTATTTTCTCCTCCCCAGCCCCTGGATCCTGAGGTCAAATGTAATGTCCCTGATTCTGCGTTAGGCTCAGATCAGCTTATTCAACACAGACCAGGGAATGAATCTGGTGCATTCTGGGTGCATTTGGCTCTATAGCACACCAACTGGTGTATTTTGTGAGCTTAAGTACTGGAATCTTTGTGAAAATACATCAGTCTAAATGTAAGGCTGCACAACAACAACAATTATATTTATATAGCACCTTTAATGTAATAAAACGTCTTAAGGCGCTTCACAGGAGTGCTTTATAAAAAAAATTTTTTTTGACACCGAGCCACATAAGGAGATGTTAGGGCAGGTGACCAAAAGCTTGGTTGAAGAGGTTGGTTTCAAGGAGCTTCTTAAAGGAGGAGAGAGAGGCGGAGAGGTTTAGGGAGGGAATTCCAGAGCTTAGGAGCTAGGCAGGGAGCATTTAAAATTGGGGATGTTCAAAAGTCCAGAATAGGTGGAGCTCAGAGGTCCAGGGGATTTTGGGTAATACCATGCAGATAGTTGAGACCTTCTGGATCTGATTAGATATTTGGGAAGATCGGAGGGAATTCTGATCAGCCAGGTTTGAAATCTATTTAGTTTCCGGAACAGAATTATCTGGAAAGGCTCCGGGATTTTGGAGGTGAAATGGTCATCCAGTTCGGAGTCTCGGGCAGTAATGGCCAAACACACAAGCGTATCAGGATGTGACACGGCGCTGTTATTGTCCACAGAACACGTCAGTGTCTGGAAACAAGCATCGATTTTGCCAGAGGCAAACTCTTCAAGTGTTTCAAACGCAAGTGTTAAGGTTACCAACAAATCCACTTCGGAGCTCCCTGAGGTTTAATTCGCTCTCGCCGCACTAACTCAGCAGTAAATGAGAGTTAATTTTTTTCTCCTTTTTTTTTAGCTAGCACCAAAGGGTACAGAGGAGATTTACGAGGATGTTGCCTGGGCTGGAGAATTTTAGCTCTGAGGAAAGATTGGATAGGCTGGGGTTGTTTTCTTGGAGCAGAGGAGGCTGAGGGGAGATTTAATTGAGGTGTATAAAATTATGAGGGGCCTAGATAGAGAGGATAGGAAGGACCTATTTCCCTTAGCAGAAGGGTCAATAACCAGGGGGCAGAGATTTAAAGTAATTGGTAGAAGGATTAGAGGGGAGTTGAGGAGAACTTTTTTCACCCAGAGGGTGGTGGGTGTCTGGAACTCACTGCCTGAAAGGGTGGTAGAGGCAGAAACCCTCATCACATTTAAAAAGTACTTGGATATGTACTTGAAGTGCCGTAACCTACAGGGCTACGGACCAAGAGCTGGAAAGTGGGATTAGGCTGGAAAGCTCTTTTTCGGCCAGAACAGACACGATCGGTCGAATGGCCTCCTTCTGTGCCATAAATTTCTACGATTCTATGATTCAAAGGGCTGGATTTTCATTGACCTGTGAAGGTGGGTTTGGAGGCGTGTGGGGGGTTAAAATTGCAGATTCGGGGATCGCGAACCCATCCCGCCCCCAACCCGCCTCCATGCCAGTTTCGCTGGAGGCGGGTACCCGACCTGTGTTGGGACCCGCCTCACCGAGGCGGGAAAGGGATTAGTGACAATTAACTGCCTGTTAACAGGTAGTTAACAGGCAGTTTTTTGCCTAATCCCTATTTTAAAAGCTGAACTGTGGGCTTCCCGACAGGTCCCAACCACACCAAGTTAGCGAGGCGGACCATGGGTCTGCAGGGGTTGGAGGGGTCGATATGTCCGGTGGGCAGGTGAGTGATGAGTGCATGTGTGCAGAGGTAAGTGTGTAAGGTAAGTGTAAAGTGTGGGAAAAAGTTTTACTTACCTTAACTTCCTCCTGCAGGTGTCAGCCCTTCAGGTCTCGGGAGTCAGAAATCTCACCGGCACAGAAAGCACAATGGCTGTGGTCCTGTCAAAAACTGCAGCCTTCTGCGTTCTGTGCTGGAATGATTTCTAACTCAGCCTGAGAGGAAGGACTCAAGTTAGAAGACAGATTGTCAGTGTTTGACAGCTTCACAGAGCTGTCAAACGCTGATATTTCATCTGTCAAAAGCTCTTGACAGATGAAATGTCAGTCTGTGACATCACCTGTTGCCGGGTGGCCCTTAATTGGCCTGCTGGGCGGGCTCAACAAGGTCAATCAAGTGAAGATGCAGTGGGTTGGCCACAAGTCGATGGAGGTGGGACTACAACCCAAAAAGTGGGAGTCCCGCCTCCATCACGTCCCCAGTATCAAAATCCAGCCCAAAGGGTCTGAATCTACCTTCATTTATCCTTCCTTAGTGGCATTTAACTGTGATGGCTGGCGTGATCGTCCTCTTCAACCACTCTTGGTTCATAGTTTTGAGTGATCACCTCGCCTGATAGGTTAGCTTGTGCGTCAAGCTTTTGCCAGTAATTGTGACCTCGTTCCTTTATCTCTGCGATATCTCTGCTAATCTTGACATGCCTTCTCCTTCTTCTTCGGCAGTCCCTCGGAACCGAGGATGACTTGCTTCCACACTAAAATGTGTTCTCAGGTGACTGATGAGTCCAATGCGGGACCTACAGTCTCTGTCACAGGTGGGGCAGACGGTGGTTGAAGGGGCGGGTGGGTGGGGTGCTTATGTTGACGTGCACTCCTTGCGCTGCCTGCGCTTGGCTTCCGCTTGCTCCCGGCGAAGAGACTCGAGGTGTTCGGAGTCTTCCCGGATGCTCCTCCTCCACTTTGTGTGGTCTTGGGCCAGGGATTCCCAGGTGTCGGTGGGGATATTGCATTTTTTCAAGGAGGCTTTGAGGGTGTCCTTGAAGCGTTTCCTCTGCCCACCTGGGGCTCTCTTGCCGTGTCGGAGCTCCGAGTAGAGCGCTTGTTTTGGGAGTCTCGTATCGGGCATGCGGACGATGTGACCCATGTGACACATGCCCGAACACTCACATTTTCGATCGTCTCAACAGTTCGTGGTCAACTACAGTTCGTAAGCAAAACCAGAGTGCATCGCGTGGGACTCCTGATTCGCACCAGTTTTTTCAAGATATGTGAAATGAATAATCTCAAAGTCCATATGTCAAATTAACAGACCCAGAACCCTTCAATGTTTAACTCATAAGGTTAGGTTTTTTTAAGACAGTGTGTGTCTTGCCTACTGGGAGTTGTTGCACTGAACACAAGGTTCCCACTGCTAAATTAAATGGCTTAAAAAATACCATATGTGCTTTTTTTTCCAATATGCGCTGCTGACGAGAGAGCGCTCTTTTACAGCCGTGGCTCAGTGAGGTCAGAAGGTTGAGGGTTCACAGTCCCCGCTCCAGGGACTTGAGCACAAACATCTAGGCTGACACTCTAGTGTAGTGCTGAGGGAGTGCCGCGCTGTCGGATGTGCCGTCTTTCGGATGAGACGTTAAAACGAGGCCTCCGTCTGCTCTCTCAGCTGGACGTAAAAGATCCCATGGCACTATTTTGAAGAAGAGCAGGGGAGTTATCCCCGGTGTCCTGGACAATATTTATCCCTCAATCAACATCACTAAAACAGATTATCTGGCCATTATCACATTGCTGCTTGTAGGAGCTTGCTGTGCGCGTTTCCTGACATTACAACAGTGACTACACTTCAAAAAGTACTTCATTAGCTGTGAAGCGCTTTGGGATATCCTGAGGTTGTGATAGGCGCTATATAAATGCAATTCTTTCTTTCTTTCTTTTTTTCTTTCTTTCTTTGAGGACCCCCAGATATCTTTAACCACAGTTTCAACTCAAGAACTTGTGGGTTTGACAGGGCGTATTTATATCGAGATACAAGCACAAACTCTTCTTCCTAGCCTCCTACAGCCTGTTCAGGATGTGAGGAGCGGATGGTGCAATTAAATCTTCTCACTTGGTAGACAGGTGGCTGCCGATATTACAGCTGCAAGATTTAACAACAAGTCTTTATGATCTGGAATGCACTGCCTGAAAGGGTGGTGGAAGCAGATTAAATAATAACTTTCAAAAGGGAATTTGGAGGGGAAACATTTGCAGGGCTATTGGGAAAGGGCAGGGGAGTGGGATTAATTGGATACAAAAGCAAAATACTGCGGATGCTGGAAATCTGAAATAAAAACAGAAAATGCTGGAAATACTCAGCAGGTCAGGCAGCATCTGTGGAGAGAGAAACAGAGTTAACGTTTCAGGTCAATGACCCTTCGTCAGAACTGGAAAAAGCTGGAGATGGAACAGGTTTTTAAGCAAGTGTAGAGGCAGGGAAAGGGGGGAGGGGAGGAAAGAACAAAAGGGAAGGTCTGTGGTAGGATGGAAGGCAGGAGAGATTAAGAGACAAAAGGGATGATGGTGCGAGGCAAAAGGAGATGGTAATGGGACAAGTGAAGAAACAAAAGATGACTCTAGATGAAGTGTAAATGGCAATGGCAGAATCAGCAACAGCTGCCATGTGAGAGAGAGAAAAAAATTAAAAAATGGAAAAAAAAGATAGGGGCAGAGGTTATGATCTGAAATTGTTGAAATCTATGTTGAGTCCAGAAGGCTGCAAAGTGCCTAATTGAAAGATGAGGTGCTGTTCCTCGAGCTTACATTGAGCTTCATTGGAACAGTGTAAGAGGCCGAGGACGGTGAGGTCTGAGTGGGAGTGAAGCGGAGAATTAAAGTGACAGGCGACCGGAAGCTCGGGGTCACCCTTACGGACTGAACGAAGGTGTTCCGCAAAGCGGTCACCCAATCTGCATTTGGTCTCCCCAACATAGAGGAGACCGCATCGTGAGCAGCGAATACAGTATACTAAATTGCAAGAAGTACAAGTAAATCGCTGTTTCACCTGGAAGGAGTGTTTGGGGCCCTGGACAGTGGGAAGGGTGGAGGTAAAAGGGCATGTGTTGCATCTCCTGCGCTTGCACAGGAAGGTGCTGGGCGAAGGGGAAGGGTTGTTGGGGGTGATAGAGGAGTGGACCAGGGTGTCGCGGAGGGAGCGGTCCATTCGGAATTATCGAAAGGGGAGGTGAGGGGAAGATGTGTTTGGTGGTGGGATCACGCTGGAGGTGGCGGAAATGGTGGAGGATGATCCGTTGAATGTGGAGGCTGGTGGGGTGAAAGGTGAGGACAAGGGGAACTCTATCGTGGTTCGGGGAGGGAGGGGGAGGAGTGAGAGCAGAAGTGCGGGAAATAGAACAGACACGGTCAAGGGCCGTGTCAACCACAGTAGAGGGGAATCCTCGGTTGAGGAAAAAGGAAGACATGTCGGAAGCACTAGTATGGAACTAATTGGATAGCTCTTTCAAAGAGCCGGCACAGGCATGATGGACTGAATGCCCCCCCTCTGTGTTATATGATTCGGGGCGATTTTAATGCTACTCTGGTGGGTGGCCAGTTAAAATTGCCCTGGCTCTTACCTGTCTGAAAGCCGCCATGATCGCAACATCTGCAATTTTAACCCGGTCTCCTGAGCAGGCAGCAAGGACACCCGCCTGGAGCCAACAGGGTCCTTCTTTGCATATGCACGTTGCGGCCCGATGACATCGTTGAGACCCGACTGTAATTTTAACTCAGGCCTGAGCGGGGAATCCACCTGGAGTTAAAATCAACTAGGCCTGTATTCACTAGAGTTTAGAAGAATGAGAGGGGATCTCATTGAAACGTATAAAATTCTGACAGGGCTATACAGATTGGATGCAGGGAGGATGTTTCCCCTGGCTGGGGGGTCTAGAACGAGGGGTCACACTCTCAGAATGTACCTGATGAGCTGAATGGCCTTTTCTCTTTCATCGTTTTTCTTATGTTCCAGTCCATATGTTTGTTAAACGTCTAACATTGACTCATGATTTGCTTAGGTGGTCAGGGCCCTGTCTGCTTGGAGAGTTGATGGACTTCCAAGTCTGTTGTTGCGGCTCTTGAATCTTCAGACCTCGCTCAATGAGCAGATCCCAGCGAGTTCTAATGCGAGAGTGTTTAGATAGGTGCAGCGTTGCTCTATTAGACTGGTCTTCAGAGTGATTAGATGCTAAGCCCCGCAGAGAAAAGTATAACCAAGCACATTTAAACAGCTTACAGTGGTATTGATAGAATATTTGAAATGCTGAATTGCCCTTCTAATGTTCAAACTTGTTGTATTACGAGGGGCCCCTCGGAAGATTTTGGAAATCATTGTGGAAAATTTGAAAACCGCACAGAATTGCTATTTGCTGTGGGATCATACTGGATTTTCTCTAGCAGATACATCTAACCTTCAATCATTGAATCTGTATTCCTTCATAATGCTGCTTATGGTAACCAAAGCCTTACTAAACCTGGAGCTTTGCAAGCAATATGACAGAACAACACTTCATTTTTTGCACTCCTATTATAACAATTGTAAGAATGCTCTCAGGTGGCAAATGTATTGTCTTGGATCATAGAATGCTACAACACATAAGGAGGCCATTCGGCCCATCGTGCCTGTGCCGGCTGGTCACATGATACCTAAAGTTAAGGAAACTGTGGTAGATTAAGGAGCAAAGATTTCACCTTTACGGTTGCAACTTACAGAGTAGATTATCACCTTGGGGAATGAATGTGGGCTTGATCGAAACACTGTGAAATGAAGAGGAAAATCTTCCTATTCAACAAGGAGCAAGGATGTCTTACTACAGTTATACAGGGCCTTGGTGAGACCACACCTGGAGTACTGTGTGCAGTTTTGGTCTCCTTACCTAAGGAAGGATATACTTGCCATAGGGGGAGTGCAGCGAAGGTTCACCAGACTGATTCCTGGGATGGCAGGACTGTCGTATAAGGAGAGATTGGGTCGACTAGGCCTGTATTCACTAGAGTTTAGAAGAATGAGAGGGGATCTCATTGAAACGTATAAAATTCTGACATGGCTAGACAGACTGGATGCAGGGAGGATGTTGCCCCTGGCTGGGGGGGTCTAGAACGAGGGGTCACAGTCTCAGGATACAGGGTAGGACATTTAGGACTGAGATGAGGAGAAATTTCTTCACTCAGCAGGTGGTGAACCTGTGGAATTCTCTACCACAGAAGGCTGTGGAGGCCAAGTCACTGAATATATTTAAGAAGGAGATAGATAGATTTCTAGACACAAAAGGCATCAAGGGGTATGGGGAGAGAGCGGGAATATTGTATTGAGATAGAGGATCAGCCATGATCATATTGAATGGCGGAGCAGGCTCGAAGGGCCGAATGGATTACTCCTGCTCCTATTTTTCTATGTTTCTATGTTCTAACAAGTGTCAGTTTAGCTTAGGTTAGCTTAGCTCGTCCCTCCAAGTCAGAAAGATGTGGTTCAAGCCCCACTCCAGGACATTAGCACATAGCACGACAGGACTGAGGGTGTGTGCATCTTTAGAAGTGATGTCCTTCAGAGAAGAAGTTCAACCAAGCATCTCTCTGCCTTTTCTGGTAGTTCAGGACGACATTCAAGAACCCGTTGTACTATTCCAAGAAGAGCGGGAACTTCTCCTGGTGTCCTGGCCAATGTTTCACTCCCAATTAACATGACGAAGAAAAAAGATTTACTGGTCATTCCTCTCATTGCTATTGGTGGGATCTTATTGGCCCCAAAATTAGTCTCACTACGCGAGAGTACGCACTGTGTACTCTCGCGTATTCTGTCTCCAATTGCCGGTTTTCTGCATGCACTGCGCATGCGCTGAAAACCGGCACTTGGTGATTTCAAAAGGGGGCGGTTCTAGGTGAACCGCGTGCGCGCTACAGGCTGCGCGCACGCAGTGCACTTAGTGCTTTGAACGCGCAGGTAAGCATGGAAGATTTTGCACATAAAGAAAGGAGGCGTAAGACCCTCTTTTAACAAGGTAAGTAGTTAATTAAGTATTATTTTGAATTTTTTTCAACAGGTATATCTTTTTTAGAGACTTTAAAGAAAGGTAAGTTTATTTTTATAACTTTTAAAAAGATTTTAAATTTTTTCAAAAATTTAACTTTTTGTTTAAAGTGGTTAATTTATTTAACTATACTTATTTTATTTATGTGATGGTTTTTTTTAATTTAATTGAGGTTTAGCTGTTCTTTTGGGGGGGTATAGTATTCATAGCTTTCACAGCCCTTGCTGTGAAAACTATGAATGAAAGATGGTGTGCTGCCATTGGCTCTAACTGAATCACGTGATCCCACAGCACGCACGAATTATCTGCGTCTGTGGGATACGCACACACTGCACAGCTGCTGTCTAGAAACGCAAGTTCGTGCGAGCTCGGAAGGAAAAGGCAGGCGCGCAGTGAGATATCGCGGGGAAGCCTTACCCCCGCACGAAGGCTCCGTCTTTAATTTCTGGGCCAGTGTCTGAAAAACTGGCTGCAGCATCCAGGGTATCTCCCTACCTCTTCTGAAGAAACTGACTATTGCTGGACTTCCAAGTTTACTGTTGGCTTCTAGCAGCTATTGAATTTGCTAAAAGGGTTAAATTATGAGGTTTCATAGATTAGGCTTGTATTCCCTTGAATATAGAAGATTAAGGGGAGATATAATTGAGTTTTTTTTTTATTCGTTTATGGGATCAGGGCGCCGCTGGCAATGCCAGCATTTATTGCCCATCCCTAGTTGCCCTTGAGAAGGCGATGGTGAGCTGCCTTCTTGAACCGCTGCAGTCCGCGTGGTGAAGGTACTCCCACAGTGCTGTTAGGGAGGGAGTTCCAGGATTTTGACCTAGCGACGATGAAGGAACGGCTGATATAGAGGAAACTCTCTTTTAACCGGCACCTAAATAACCGGAAATCTCTCTTAACCGGCAAAATTCTTGAGTAGGTAACCGGGCGTTTTCCTTGATCTCTCCTTTAAAAATAACTTAAAAAAACCCCCCGAGGCGTTTGCCTTGTATCGGAGCATGTAGATTGGGAGGGGAATGTGCAGCCCGGGTAGGCAGCGGACACGACAGATGGTCAGCTGGCGGTCCCCGGGGAGACGGAGCTCCGAATGCAGGCGCATGTCAGTGTGTACGGGGCTCTCGTACGTTGGGAGATATAACTCTCCATTATCCGGATTTTTTGATTAACCGGCTCCACGCCGGTCCCGTCGGTGCCGGTTAATAAAGAGTTTCCTGTACTTCTAAGTCAGGATGGTGTGTAACTTGGAGGGGAACTTGGGGGTGGTGGTGTTCCCATGCACCTGCTGCCCTTGTCTTCTAGGTGGAAGAGGTCGCGGGTTTTGGGAGGTGCTGCCGAAGAAGCCTTGGCGAGTTGCTGCAGTGCATCTTGTAGATGGTACACACTGCAGCCACGGTACGTCGGTGGTGGAGGGAGTGAATGTTTAAGGTTGTGGATGGGATGCCAATCAAGCGGGCTGCTTTGTCCTGGATGATGTCGAGCTTCTTGAGTGTTGTTGGAGCTGCACTCATCCAGGCAAGTGGAGCGTATTCCATCATACTCCTTACTTGTACATTGTAGATGGTGGAAAGGCACTGGGGAGTCAGGAGGTGAGACACTCGCCGCAGAATACCTAGCCTCTGACCTGCTCTTGTTGCCACAGTATTTATGTGGCTGGTCCAGTTAAGTTTCTGGTTAATGGTGACCCCCCAGGATGTTGATAGTAGGGGATTCGGCGATGGTAATGCCATTGAATGTCAAGGGGAGGTGACTAGCTCGCTTGTTGGAGATAGTCATTGCCTGGCACTTCTGTGGCGCGAATGTTACCTGCCACTTATCAGCCCAAGGCTGAACGTCATCCAGGTCTTGTTGCATGCGGGTATGGACTGCTTCATTATCTGTGGAGTTGCGAATGGCGCTGAATACTGTGCAGTCTTCAGCGAACATCCCCATTTCTGACCTTATGTTGGAGGGAAGATCATTGATGAAGCAGCTGAAGATGGTTGGGCCTAGGACACTGTCCTGAGGAACTCCTGCAGCGATGTCCTGGAGCTGTGATGATTGACCTTCAACCACCACAACCATCTTCCTTTGTGCTAGGTATGACTCCAGCCAGTGGAGCGTTTTCCCCCTGATTCCCATTGACTTCAGTTTTACTAGGGCCCCTTGATGCCAGACTCGGTCAAATGCTGCCTTGATGTCAATGGCAGTCAGTCTCACTTCACCTCAGGAATTCAGCTCCTTTGTCCATGTTTGGACCAAGGCTGTAATGAGGTCGGGAGCCGAGTGGTCTTGGCGGAACCCAAACTGGGCATCAGTGAGCAGGTTATTGGTGAGTAAGTGCACTGTCAATGACACCTTCCATCACATTGCCGATAATTGAAAGTAGACTGATGGGGCGGTAATTGGCCGAGTTGGATTTGTCCTGCTTTTTGTGGACAGGACATACCTGGGCAGTTTTCCACATTGTCGGACAGATGCCAGTGTTGTAGCTGTACTGGAACAGCTTGGCTAGAGGCGCGGCTAGTTCTGGAGCACAAGTCTTCAGCACGACAGCCGGGATGTTGTCAGGGCCCATAGCCTTTGCTGTATCCAGTGTGCTCAGCCGTTTCTTGATTTCATGTGGAGTGAATCGAATTGGCTGAAGACTGGCTTCTGTGATGGTGGGGACCTCGGGAATAGGCCGATATGGATCATCCACTCGGCACTTCTGGCTGAAGTTGGTTGCAAACGCTTTAGCCTTGTCTTTTGCACTCACGTGCTGGGTTCCATCATCATTGAGGATGGGGACATTCTTGGAGCCTCCTCCTCCTGTTAGTTGTTTAATGGTCCACCACCATTCACGACTGGATGTGGCAGGACTGCAGAGCTTTGATCTGATCCGTTGATTGTGGGATTGCTTAGCCCTGTCTATGGCATGCTGCTTCCGCTTTTTAGCATGCATGTAGTCCTGTGTTGCAGCTTCCCCAGCTTGGCACCTCACTTTTAGGTACATCTGGTGCTGCTCCTGGCATGCTCTTCCACACTCGTTGTTGAACCAGGGTTGGTGGTAATGGTAGAGTGAGGGATATGCCAGGCCATGAGGTTACAGATTGTGGTGGAATACAATTCTGCTGCTGCTGATGGCCCACAGCGCCTAATGGATGCCCAATTTTGAGCTGCTAGATCTGTTCTGAATCTATCCAATTTAGCACGGTGGTAGTGCCACACAACACAATGGAGGGTGTCCTCAGTGCGAAGACGGGACTTCGTCTCCACAATGACTGTGCGGTGGTCACTGCTGCCAATTCTGTCATGGACAGATGCATCTGCGACAGGTAGATTGGTGAGGACGAGGTCAAGTAGGTTTTTCCCTCGTGTTGGTTCACTTACCAACAGCGGCAGTCCTAGTCTGGCAGCTATGTCCTTCAGGACTCGGCCAGCTCGGTCATTAGTGGTGCTGCCGAGCCACTCTTGGTGATGGACATTGAAGTCCCCCACCCAGAGTACATTCTGTGCCCTTGCTACTCTCAGTGCTTCTTCCAAGTGGTGTTCAACATGGAGGAGTACTGATTCATCAGCTGAGGCAGGGCGGTAGGTGGTAATCAGCAGGAGGTTTTCTTGCCCATGCTTGACCTGAAGCCATGAGACTTCATGGGGTCCAGAGTCAATGTTGAGGACTCCCAGGGCCACTCCCTCCCGACTGTATACCACTGGGAAAAGAGGTGCTTGACCCAATGAGCCAGTCAGACAGTCATCCCAGGAGAGCAAAACTAATGGTGTTCCCTTGAAAGTGGTCAAGGTACTTTCGGCACAGACCTCAACGTCAATCCTTGACATTTCTCCCACAGGCTGATGAAGCAATGACCTTACGACACTGCTGAGTTCAGGCTCACTCTCAGGCTCATTGGTCCTTCACTACGTAATGGGCTCGCAGCTCCTTGTAAGCTGAATATCATCAACGACACATGGCCTGAACATTCTTTCCCAGGGGGCTCAATGGCATCTCGAACATTGCTGCCTACGGCACCAGAGGTAAAAGAATGCGCGACTGGAAGACAGGAAATCAATGCCGGGACAATGTGGCATTTATGCTGTAAAACAGTTTTACCCAAAATCCAATTGCCAGTAACGACTGAGATTTGTGTGTAGCAGTCGTTCATTAATTGTAGTGGCATCTTTCCAAAAGGCATCGCACATCAAACAACCTGAAACCAAATACATTTTCTACAACCGCACCGTTCAAAAGACACAAAGCTGAGGACAGCTTCATGTTGTGAAGGAAGACATTCTTTCCAAACAGTCTGGAATAAATTGGAGGCGTGAAAAAAAAAAAAAATAGTGCTTGCATCAGGACATTGTCAGGAATTGGCCTGTGAAAGATTCGTACATATGAGGAGAGATTGAAAGGCATTTCTATAGCGCCTTTCATGACCACCTGATGTCTCAAAGCGCTTTACAGCCAATGAAGTACTTTTACTGTTGTAATGTGGGAAATGCGGCAGCCAATTTGCGCACAGCAAGCTCCCACAAACAGCAATGTGATAATGACCAGATCATCTGTTTTTGTTATGTTGATTGAGTGATAAATATTGGCCAGGACACCGGCGATAACTCCCCTGCTCTTCTTCAAAATATATGCCATGGGATCTTTTACTCCATTGAGAGAGCAGACGGGGCCTCGGTTTAACATCTCATCCGAAAGACGGCACCTCCGACAGTGCAGCACTCCCTCAGTATTGCACTAGAGTGTCAGCCTAGATTATGTGCTCAAGTCTCTGGAGTGGGACCTGAACCCAAAACCTTCTGACTCAGAGAGCAAGGAGAGCTACCCACTTTTTTATATATATATATATATATTATTTATTGAACATTAAAAACATTTACATTATGATCATTCCATTGTATCATACAAATCCATTCCGCCGCTCTGCACAGCCATTCCTCCACCACATATTAACATCAAAACATGAAGTTTAATTTGTCTCCCATAACATATACTAATCTATTGTACTTGAAAAATTGATCAGTAATCATGGCTCCGAATAAAGGGAGTGTGCCTGATAATCCCCCCATTATTTCATCTCCGGCTTTTGTTATGCTGGTTGCGGGATAAATATTGGCCAGGACACCGGGGATAACTCGCCTGCTCTTCTTTGAAATAGTGCCCTGGGATCTTTCACGTCCACCTGAGAGAGCAGACGGGGCCTCGGTTTATCGTCTCATCCGAAAAATGGCACCTCCGACAATGCAGCTCTCCCTCAGCTCTGCACTGGAGTGTTGGCCAAGCTTTATGTGCTCAAGTCTCATGGAGTGGGACTTGAACCCACAACCTTCTGACTCAGAAGCAAGTGCGCTACCAATTGAGCCACGGCTGACACAGCTAGTGGAGGCTCGGGCTATATTCTCTAGAGTTTAGAAGAATGAGAGGTGCTCTCATTGAAACAGATAAAATTCTTAGAGGGCTTGACAGGGTAGATGCAGGGAGGATGTTTCCCCTGGTTGGGGAGTCTTGAACTAGGGGTCACAGTCTCAGAAAAAGGGGTCGGCCATTTAGGACTGAGATGAGGAGGAATTTCTTCACTCAGAGGGTCGTGAATCTTTGGAATTCTCTACTCCAGAGGGCTGTGGATGCTCAATCATTGCGTGTATTCAAGATAGAGATCGATAGATTTTTGGATATTAAGGGAATCAAGGGACATGGGAATTCTGTGGGAAAGTGGAGTTGATGTAGAAGATCAGCCATGATCTTATTGAATGGGCTCGAAGGGCTGAACAACCTACTCCCGCTCCTATTTCTTATGTCCTTATGTGTCAAGTTCATTGTATAAGTGTTAGAACGACCTTCCATTTCCCTATTCTTAACTAAATAATTTGCTTGCTCCAAAGCAAAGAAAAAAGTTTTGCACCCATTCAGTTTGTGGTTTTTGTCTGCTCAGCTAAGTGGTAGCTCTCTCGCCTCTGAATCAGAAAGTTATGGGTTCGAGCCTCACTCTGGGGCCTGGGCTCAAATTTCCGTTCAGTACGAGGGGTGTTGCATCGTTGGAGGTGCCGTCTTTCAGATGAGACGTTAAACTGAGGCCCCATCTGCTCTCTCAGAGATCCTGTGACAATGTTTAGAAACATAGAACATAGAAGATAGGAGCAGGAGTAGGCCATCTGTCCCCTCGAGCCTGCTCCGCCATTCGATGAGATCATGGCTGATCATCTAAACTCAGTACCCTGTCCCTGCCTTCTCCCCATATCCCTTGATACCTTTAGCCTTAAGAAATATATCTAACTCATTCTTCAATATATTTAATGACTTGGCCTCAACTACCTTCTGTGGTAGAGAATTCCACAGGTTCACCACTCTCTGGGTGAAGAAATTCTTCCTCATTTCTGTCCTAAATGGCTTACCCCTTATCCTTAGACTGTGACCCCTGGTTCTGGACTCTCCGACCATCGGGAACATCCTTCCTGCATCTAGTCTGTCTAGTCCTGTCAGAATTTTATATGTTTCGATGAGATCCCCTCTCATTCTTCTATACTCCAGCGAGTATAAGCCCAATCGACCCAATCTCTCCTCATATGTCATTCCTGCCATCCCAGGTATCAGCCTTGTGAATCTTCGCTGAACTCCTTCCATGGCAAGAACATCCTTCCTCAGATAAGGCGACCAAAACTGCGCACAGTACTCAAGGTGTGGTCTCACCAAGGCCCTGTACAGCTGCAGCAGGACATCCCTGTTCCTATACACAAACCCTTTCGCTATGAAGGCCAACATACCATTTGCCTTCTTCACCGCCTGCTGCACCTGCATGCTTACCTTCAGCGACTGGTACACAAGGACACCCAGGTCTCGTTGCACTTCCCCTTCTCCCAATCTATTGCCATTCAGATAATTGTCTGCCTTTCTGTTTTTGACACCAAAGTGGATAACCTCGCATTTATCCACGTTATATTGCATCTGCCACGCTTCTGCCCACTCACCCAACCTGTCCAAATCATCCTGGAGTTTCTCAGTATCCTCCTCGCAGCACACACTCCCACCCAGCTTTGTGTCATCTGCAAACTTGGAGATATTACATTTAGTTCCGTTATCTAGATCATTAATGTATATTGTGAATAGCTGGGGTCCAAGGACCGATCCCTGCGGTACCCCACTAGTCAATGCTTGCCACTCGGAAAAAGATCCATTAATTCCTACTCTCTGCTTTCTGTCCGCCAACCAGTTCTCTATCCAAGTCAATACCTTGCCCCCATCCTATGTGCCTTAACTTTACATGCTAATCTCTTATGCGGGACCTTATGAAAAGCCTTTTGAAAGTCCAAATACACCACAGCTGCTGGTTCTCCCTTATCTATTTTCCCAGTTACATCCTCAAAAAATTCCAGTAGATTAGTCAAGCACGATTTACCTTTTGTAAATCCATGTTGACTTTGTCCGATCCTGTCACTGTTTTTCAAGTGCTCAGCTATTACATCCTTTATAATGGACTCTAGCATTTTCCCCACTACCGATGTCAGGCTTACCGGTCTGTAATTCCCTGCTTTCTCTCTACCACCCTTTTTGAATAGTGAGGTAACATTAGCTACCCTCCAATCCATGGGTACAGTTCCAGATTCCATCGAATGTTAGAAGATGATCAGCAATGCATCTACTATTTCTAGGACCACTTCCTAAAGTACCTTAGGATGTAGATTATCAGGCCCTGGGGATTTATCGGCCTTCAATCCCGTCAATTTCCCTAACACCGTTTCCCTGCAAATACTGATTTCTTTCAGTTCCTCCCTTTCATCAGACCGTATGTTCTCCAACATCTCTGGGAGGTTATTTGTGTCCTCCTTTGTGAAGACAGAACCAAAATATGCATTTAATTGGTCTGCCATTTCTTTGTTCCCCATTATAACTTCCCCCGCTTCTGACTGCAAGGGACCTACACTTGATTTCACTAATCTTTGTCTCTTCACATATCTATAAAAGCTCTTACAGTCAGTTTTTATGTTCCCTGCAAGCTTACTTTCATATTCTATTTTCCCCTTCTTAATTAATCCCTTTGTCCTCCTTTGTTGAATCCTAAACTGCTCCCAATCCTCAGGGTTACCGCTTTTTCTGGCCAATTTATATGCCCTCTCCTTGGATCTTATGCTATCCCTAATTTCCCTTGTTAACCACGGTTGAATCACCCTTTTTGTTTTATTCTTATGCCACACTGGGATGAACAAATTCTGTAGTTCATCCATGCAGTCTTTGAGTGTTTGCCATTGCCTATCCACCGTCAACCCTTTGAGTGACATTCCCCAATCAATCCTACCCAATTCGCAGCTCATACCATCGTAGTTTCCTTTATTTAAATTCAGGACCCTAGTCTCTGATTCAACTACTTCACTCTCCATCCTAATGAAGAATTCTATCATATTGTGATCACTCTGACCCAAGGGGCCTCGTACAACAAGATTGCTAATTAATTTGAAGAAGTGCATGGGAGTTCTCCCTGGTGACCTGGCCAAGATTTACCCCTCAACCAACATCACCATGGTCATTTACCTCACTACTTTGTGTGGAAGTTTCATGCGTTCTCATTTTTAACCAACAAGTGAACATCGTCTGCACTTCAAAAGTACTTCATTGGCTGTGAAGCATTTTGGGATGTCCTGAGGACATGAAAATGGCTCTATATATGGAAATCTTTCTTTCTTTAACTTACTTAATTAAAAATAAAGAATTAGGCGAGTACTAAGTGAATATGAACTCAGAAATTATTTTTGATAGATAACAAGTGCTGACCAGTGCTCAATGCACCCTTATGGACTTTCTTGATCTGTCATTTAATAGGAAGGAACATAGGTACATAGGAACAGAAGTAGGCCAATCAGCCCCTCGAGCCTGTTCCGCTTAGATCATGGCTGATCTGTATCTTAACTCCATTTATCCGCCTTGGTTCTGTTACCCTTAATAACCTTGTCAAACAAAATCTACCAATCATAGTTTTGAAATTTTTAATTGACCCACCCAGCCTCAAACTGCTTTTTGGGCGAGAGAGTTCCAGATTTCCTGTACCTATGGGTGCGATCTTGCCAGCCCTGGGGAGGCGGGTATGGAGGCGGGACTGCCGGGAAAATGGCAGAATTTGGGGGCGGGTGCCCAACCCGCCCCCAACCCAGCTCCATGCCATCTTGCCAGGAGGCGGGTAGCCGTCCCGCGCCAGGTCCCGCCTCCTTGGAGGCGGGAAAGGGATTACAGTCTCTTAACTGCCTGTTAACAGGTAGTTAACAGGCAGATAAGAGGATTATCCCCATTTTACCCACAAAAGTGTGGGTTTCCCGAAGGCTGCGAACCCCGCCAGGGTCACCGAGGCGAGTAGTGTGTCTGCAGGGGTCGGAGGGGTGCAAAAGTGCGCTGTGGAGGTGAGTGATGGGTGCAAGTGTGGAGAGATGAGTATGTGAGGTGAGTGGAAAGTGTGAGGAAAAAGTTTACTTAACTTTGTTTCTTCCTGCAGGCTTCAGTCGGTGGGTATGCGGAGAGTCTCGGACCTCCGCGGCAGAGATGACAGATGGCCGTTGCATTCTCCGATGCAACAACCATCTAATTTCTGCAGAAGAAAGAGGTTTGATGAGGTCTTGAATTCAAGAACTCATCAAACTACAGAGAATGTCAGCATTTGACAGCTTCACAGAGCTGTCAAACGCTGACAATTCATCTGTCAAAATATTTTGACAGATGAAACGTCATGCGTTGATGTTCTCTGCAACCGGCTTTCCCTTAATTGGCCTGCTAAACCCGCTGGGCGGGCTTAACAAGGTCAATCAAGGGAAAATAGCGTGGGTTGGCCACAAATCGATGGGGGCGGGACATCGACCCGCCAAGCAGCAGTCCCGCCTCCAACGCGCCCCCATTGGCAAAATCACCCCCCATGTTCCTAAACCTGATGGCAACTGTAGTGACTCAACTGCTGCCCTAACTGAGATCAGCTGAGCACAGATAGGAACATGGGAACTTAGGAATAAGAGGAGGCCATTCAGCCACTCAAGCCTGTTCTACCATTCAATTATATCATGGCTGCTCTGTATCTTAACTCCATCCACCTGCCTTGCCTCCTTTTATACTCTTGTCTAGTAAAAATCTATCGCTCTCAGATTTAAAATAATTAATTGAGCTAGCATCATTTTTGTGGGAGAGAGTCCCACACTTCTACCACCCTTTGTATGAAGAAGTGTTTCCTAACTTCTCTCCTGAATGGCCTGGCTCTGATTTTCAGGTTATGCCCCCTTGTCCTAATCTCCCTCACAGATCAAACCTGGGACCTTCTGATCTGTCCTGCCCAGCTTCTCACTGGATGAATACGCTGAGAAACAAAGAACCTTTACCTCAACCTCCGCCCCACCACAATAGTGCTCGCTGACCTACATTGGCTCCTGGTTAAGCAACGCCTCGATTTTAAAACTCTCATCCTCATTTTCAAATCCCTCCATGGCCTCGCCCCCTCCCTATCTCTGTAACCTCCTCCAGCCCCACAACCCTGCGAGATCTCTGCGCTCCTCCAATTCTGGCCTCTTGTGCATCCCCGATTTTAATCGCTCAACCATTGGTGGCTGTGGCTTCAGCTGCCTGGGCCCTAAGCTATGGAATTCCTTCCCTAAACCTCTCCGCCTCTCCGCCTCTCTTTCCTCTTTTAAGACGCTCCTTAATACCTACCTCTTTGACCAAGCTTTTGGTCACCTGCCCTAATATCTCCTCACCTGGCTCGGTGTCACATTTTGTTTGAAGCACCTTGGGATGTTTTACTACATTAAAGGCGCTATATAAATGCAAGCTGCTGTTGTTGTAAGATCTCCACAAGCCAGTCTCTAAACCTCAGCGCCATTTCAAGTCAAATCGACAAGCATATTGCTAATGAATGTGTGGATTTAGCAAGCCTCCGAGCGAGAAACCTTTCTTACTATCCCTTTAAGGACGGGTTGAAATTTGATTTTCACACTCACATCCCTTGCGTGTGCACCTTTTTAAAAGTCTGATGGGTGCATATTTCCACCCACGTGAAGATCTTTTGGCTTTCAGTCAGAAATGCTGCCTTTGACGTGGGAAGCTTGGTCAAATCACCTGCAAAACCTAGAAGTAAGCAAAAGAGCAAAAAAAATGGAAAGAACGTGCAATTGTACATCGCCTTTCGTGACCCCAGGACGAACTACCTTAGAGCTATAGTCACTGCTGTAATGTAGGAAACGGTGAAGAGAATTATTTCGTAACAGTACGATGCACGCCTCCATCTTGCCAAAGCGTCTCTTGCTAAAAACAAAACGATTGCTGCATAAAGTTGTTGGCACAGTTTGTGGATGGTTCCACTATACAGTGTCCGACATGCAAAGTTCCCTTTAAGCTGCACCCGTGCACGGCCGCACAGTAATCTGCAAGGTCCCGGCCAGGCCACTTGAGGTGTATAAAATTATGAGGGGCCTAGATAGAGTGGATAGGAAGGACGTATTTCTCTTAGCAGAGGGGTCGATAACCAGGGGGCATAGATTTAAAGTAATTGGTAGAAGGATAAGAGGGGATTTGAGGAGAATTCTTTTCACCCAAAGGGTGGTAGCGGTCTGGAACTCACTGCCTGAAAGGGTGCAGCTGCAACAACACTCAAGAAGCTCGACACCATCCAGGACAAAGCAGCCCGCTTGATTGGCACCCCATCCACCACCTTAAACATTCACTCCCTCCACCACTGGCGTACCGTGGCTGCAGTGTGTACCATCTGCAAGATGCACTGCAGCAACTCGCCAAGGCTTCTTCGACAGCACCTCCCAAACCCGCGACCTCTTCCACCTAGAAGGACAAGGGCAGCAGGCGCATGGGAACACCACCACCTCCAAGTTCCCCTCCAAGTCACACACCATCCTGGCTTAGAAATATATCGGCTGATCCATCATTGTCGCTGGGTCAAAATCCTGGAACTACCTCCCTAACAGCACTGTGGGAGTACCTTCACCACACGGACTGCAGCGGTTCAAAGAAGGCGGCTCACCACCACCTTCTTGAGGGCAATTAGGGATGGGCAATAAATGCTGGCCTTGCCAGTGATGCCCGCATCCTATAAACGAATAAAAAAAAAGGAAACCCTCATCACATTTATAAGTCCTTGGATATGCACTTGAAGTGTCGTAACCTACAAGGATACGGACCAAGAGCTGGAAAGTGGGATTAGGCTGGGATAGCTCTTTGTCGGCCAGCACGGACAAGATGAGCCGAATGGCCTCCGTCTGTGCTGTAAATTTCTATGATTCTATGATGAAGCTCTTACATTGGAAATACCGGGCATGCGCATAAATTTAAAGAGACCGCGCATTGAAAGGAACAGGCTGCGCAGAACATAATGCAGCTTACAGGGAACACTGCTGACAAGGTGATCATTTTTAATGAATATTATTCATAAAAAGACAGAATTTATTTTGAAAGACGCTTTGCGTAACCACAAGGCAAACCGTGAAAAAAAAGCATTCATGGTGCAAGAAATCCCCATCATTTTTGAAACAGAGACAACACCTGATCACTGATGCCAAGCTTAAGTACGAAATGGACACTTTGACAATCGACTGACTGACTGATTTTTGAAGCATGATCTTATTTTCTTTTTGCGGATCTGATCTCCACTGTTTGCTGCTGAAGTGAGTTATTTTGGTTTCCCCCCCGCCCACCTTGGGAAAACCAGCTTTTGGTGCCTCATACAAACACGCACCGCTAGCGTGAAAATCAAAATCATTTTTCACTGTCATCCTTCTCGCTACACTCCTGTAACCAGGTGCAAGTTAGTCTCGACAAACCCTTGGTGACAATCCGCGACGTAATTATCCAAGCAGCCGACATCCCAGTGATTTATTGTCATTATTCTAGCTTGGGATAAAATGTAAATCTGGGTAATGGCTGTCATTTTCAGGTTCAGCAGCGAGCACACAGATTGATTTTTAACTGTCCACGTCCTGAGCTGAGAAAAATTAAGCAGTGATTCATTTCCCGCGAGTTGAAGGTCCATTACTGCAGACACAACAGCGTTAGATGAATTTATAGATGTCTATCAGCAGATTATTTTGGTCGGAGCCTTTCTTTTCAACTCTATCCCGTTTAATATTTCTGTGTTGTTCAATCAGACGATTTTTTTAAACTGATATTTCTCAATGACAAAGCAGCTTCTCAATCGACTTGCAATATGAGCAAAAGTCACATTTGCGTGCACATTTGCCGACCGGATTTCTGGTCACGTTTTAACATTGACATTACCTATGTAAACATTTGGAATGGAAATCCTGGCCGTAAACAGCTGCCTGTAATGCTGTAGTTGCAAGCTCTGGCCAGTAGGTGGAGATGTGGAGCTTGTTTCTGAAGTCTCTCTCCCGACTCCAACAATGAAAATTCTTCAACTGACTGTGGGCAATGCCACAAGTAATTTACTGGTAATGTATTTTTATCTTGAATCGACACTGAAATGAATGGGTAGCCTGTAACGCCCCCATTCCCCTGCAATCAATGGATTGTGCTGTCATAGTAATGGTAACACCTACAATTCTTATTTGCACCAGAGGTGGCGCTGTAATCTATCTCAGCCTGTTACAACAAACACAGCAACAAGACTTAGTACGGTTAATTTTCTACTTGCCAACTAGGCATAAAACCAGCATTGATGTTGGGTTTCCTGTTCCAGAAACCGCCCGATTTTCATTTCCACAGGAGAATCACGAGAATATAGAAAAGAAACTTGGGGCGCATTTCACATGGGTGGGGTTTGGGGTGGGTAGGGGTCCCCCACGGACTCCTTGACGTGAAGCCCAGGCCATTTTAACTCCAGGGCCTCAATTAACTATGTCTGCACTGCCTACCACCCAAAGCCGGCGGGAATGATGTCAGAGCCAGCGGACGGGAGCGGGAAGTCGGGCGGGAGGCCAACACAGCCGGGGAGCCCCAGGAAACAGCCCTCAGCATAAGTTCGGTGCTGGGGATGGTCTCCAAAGAGTGGTGGGCAGGAGAGGGAAATCTGGCGATGGGGAGGCACAAGGGTTCCTTGTGGGGACCTTAACCTCTTCTGACGAAACTACAACATCTTGCCAGGTGGCTTTAAAGCCATGGCGGCCTTCCAGCGATTTCAAGTTCAAATGGGGTCACGGCACCGATGACGTCATTGGGCCATGACGTTCCCACCTGCCTGGGGAAGGCAGCCCTCCCATGCTTGATTGGAGGTAAATTAAGATGGTGGGGTGGGGCAGGAATACATCGGGAACACGGAGTGACTCTCCCACCATCTTAACCCCTCCCTTCGCCAAGGCCCCCGCACAGCACACACTGTTCCCGCCCGGTGGGCAGAATTAAAGTCGACCCTTGAATGTCTATCAGAATGAAAGTCAGTTCATTCGGGTTTTTTTTTGATTTGTGATTGGCCATCTGTTCAAAAAAGCTCAGCAGTGCGCCACCGTGATGAAAAGGAACACAGTAGCGCCAATTTTGCGAGGCATCATTCCTGTCATGGAGGCTCACTAGATGGGAGGGCGGGGCTCAAAGACAGGACAATAACATGACAGGACCAAAACTGCGACCTATGTTCCGCCACCCAAGCTTCCTTTGTCAGAGGCTGAGTGTTTCAAAATGACACCTCATGTCTTCCAGCTTCATTCTGGCTGAGATTATTTTTGGGGGGGTTGGGTGGGGGAGGAGTGAAATTGGTCTTCGCCAGTCGTGTGAAACAGGCTGATTCGTGACTCATTAGAAAGAAAGCAAGACTTGCATTTATATAGCGCCTTTCACGACCTCAGGACGTCCCAAAGTGCTTTACAACCAATTAAGTACTTTTGAAGTGTATTCACTGTTGTAATGTATGAAATGCGGCAGCCAATTTGCGCACAGCAAGCTCCCACAAACAGCAATGCCATACTGACCAGTTAATCTGTTTTAGTGATGTTGGTTGAGGGATAAATATTGGCCAGGACACCGGGAATAACTTCCCTGCTCTTCTTCGAAATAGTGCCATCGGATCTTTTACATCCACCTGAGAGGGCAGAGGGGGCCTCAGTTTAACGTCTCATCCAAAAGACAGCACCTCCGACAGTGCAGCACTCCCTCAGCACTTCACTGGAGTGTCAGCCTTGATTACTGTACTCAAGTCTCTGGTAGGGGAACATGAATGCACAGCCTTCTGCCTCAGAGGCAAGAGTGCTACCAACTGAGACACTGTGTGCAGTTCTGGTCGCCACACTATAGGAAGGATGTGATTGCATTAGAAAGGGTGCAGAGGAGATTCACCAGGATGTCACCTGGGCTGGAGCGCTTCAGCTATGAAGAGAGACTGGACAGGCTGGGGTTGTTTTCCTTAGAGCAGAGAAGGCTGAGGGGGGACCTGATTGAGGTGTACAAAATTATGAGGGGCATAGATAGGGTAGATAGAAAGGAACTTTTCCCCTTAGTAGAGGGGTCAATAACCAGGGGGCATAGTTTCAAGGTAAGGGGCAGGAGGTTTAGAGGGGATTTGAGGAAAAACTTTTTCACCCAGAGGGTGGTTGGAATCTGGAACTCACTGCCTGAAAGGGTGGTAGAGGCAGGAACCCTCACAACATTCAAGAAGCATTTAGATGAGCACTTGAAACACCATAGCATACAAGGCTACGGACCAAGTGCTGGAAAATGGGATTAGAATAGACAGGGCTTGTTGGCCGGCGCAGACACGATGGGCTAAAGGGCCTCTTTCTGTGCTGTATAACTCTATGACTCTATGACACAGCTAGCCAACTGTTACACCCCAGCCCACCCTCTACGTGAAGCCTTTGGCTTTCAATCACAAATGTTGCCTTTGATGTGGGAAGCTTGGTCAGGTTCATACCCAAAACCTAGAAATAAGTGCTCTGTACTGCTTGGAATGCAATCCTCCTCTTCACAATGGAAAAGACAATAGGGCGCGGTGTAGAGCGGGCTGGTGAGTGCCAAATTCTACCCACATTGGTGTAGAAAGCACGTAACGTATAACTTAGCATGTCAGCCATGGCTCAGAGGGCAGCACCCTCACCTTTGAGTCAGAATTATGGGTTCAAGTCCCACTCCAGGAACTAGAGCACATAAAGCTAGGCTGACACTCCAGTGCAGTGCTGAGGGAGTGCTACACTGTCAGAAGGTGCTGTCTTTTGGATGAGACGTTAAACTGAGGCCCCGTCTGCCCTCTCAAGTGGATGTAAAAGATCCGACGGCACTATTTCGAAGAAGAGCAGGGGAGTTCTCCCCGGTGTCCTGGGTCAATATTTATCCCTCAATCAACAGACTATCTGGTCATTATCACATTGCTGTTTGTGGGAGCTTGCTGTGCACAAATTGGCTGCCGCGTTTCCTACATTCCAACAGTGACTACACTCCAAAAAGTGCTTCATTGGCTGTAAAGCGCTTTGGCACGTCCGGTGGTCGTGAAAGGCGCGATAGAAATGCAAGTCTTCCTTTTCCCTTCAGGAAGACACCAGGAAACAGGCAGAAGTACAAGGCATTCACATGCACTCAATATGCTGATGAGCTTCCCACTGCAACAAATCTTCTCTGCAGTAAAAAATCAATGTAAACACTGTGTTAAGAGATTTACGGCACAGACCAATGTAGCGTGTGGAGTAAAAGAAATTTGCAGTGATCTCTATGGTGGATTGGAAAAGCTTTTAATGCACTCCAGTCACGCTATATCGAAGTACTTAGATGTACACTTTAATGTTAATCTGTGTGCTTACCTGTTGTAAACTGAATTCATGTCTGATTTAAGGCAGGCCCGTGTAACTTGTTTTACTGCACAATTAAGTGGACCATTGATTTAAAAAGGCTCAGTTTATATATTCTCTGCATGTAATCGAACTAATAAGTAAACAGATTGTGCTATTCCTGCAGTATGCATAATATTGTGGGAATTATACGGTCATTAAGTGGACTAAATTCTGTTTGATCGATCAAACCTTCTCAGCATGTTCCTCAATCCCTTTTCTCCCCTTATACACCTTCTCTCTCCTTCCCTGTACGTTACTCCTTGAGTTTTTTTTTATGCTTGTGGCACTTGGCACATTGAAATCAATGGATAATGTTGCGACATCCCCACTTCCCTGAAATCAGTGAGGTAATTCTGCAGTGTGTTAAGCAGATGAATACGTACACTTTCAAATGCTCCCAAACGTACTATTCATCCATACTACCTTGTCAAATCATCTCATTAATTCTTAATTATTTAAGGCCCATCTGCTAGACGCATACTCAGAATGGGCCCCACTTCCCATAGACCTCAAGTATATTTTTCAGTCAGTGGGATTGTGCCACCCGCAAAGAACGAGTATTCGAGGGAATCGCAGAGTGAGCAAGGGTTCCCCTTCACCGGATCCTTGCTTCGGAAGAATTTATGAGGCTTACTCATCAGCTATGAGCTTCCCCGCCTGGCAAAAAATGCCTTGAATCGCGCCTTTCTGACACCTTCTGGCATGCACACGGTCTGCAGCGGGTCAAGAGGAAGGCCCAGCACCACTTTCTCAAGAGCAGCTAGGGGACGGGCAATGAATGCCGGCCTTGCCAGCGATGCCCACACACCGAGAAGGAATGAAAAGAAGTCTGGGCCTGCTCTTGTGTGGCGGTGATCTGCAGTCCTCCTATTGCTCATTTAGTGTCAGCCAGTGGCTCAGTGGGTAGCACTCTCGCCTCTGAGTCAGAAGGTTGTGGGTTCAAAGTCCACTCTAGAGACTTGAGCACAAAAATCCAGGCTGACTCTTCCAGTGCTGTACTGAGGGAGTGCTGCACTGTCGGAGGTGCCGTCTTTCAGTTGAGAAGTTAAACCGAGGCCCCGTCTACTCTCGAAGGTGGATGTAAATGATCCCATGGCACTATTTCAAAGAAGAGTGGGCCAATACTTATCCTTCAATCAACATCACTTAAACAGATGATCTGGTCATTATCACATTGCTGTTTGTGGGAGCTTGCTGTGTGCAAATTGGCTGCCGTGTTTCCTACATTACAACAGTGACTACACTTCAAAAAGTACTTCATTGGCTGTAAAGTGCTTTGGGATGTCTGGTGGTTGTGAAAGGCGCTATATAAATGTAAGTCTTTCTTGCAGCAATAACTCCACAGCTGCATCTGTGAATCATGGAGTCCTTAAGTAGTGCGACACCAGATCAAAGTTTGAAAAAAAGGCGTCCCATTTAGCTGGGCTGCATGTTTGTCTATCCCCGAATCCCTGCTTAGCGAGCTCTCAGCTGGAGGTACAATGCAGGCCGGGCACTAGCTGTACACAATTAATGAGCGCTGACCAAGGCGGTACTGGCGAGATCGGGTGTGCAAAGCGGGCCGCACACTATTCCTAGTACCCCAGGGGCCATAAATATAAGATAGCCACTAATAAATCCGATAGGGAATTCAGGTGAACCTTCTTTACCCAGAGAGTGGTGAGAGTGTGGAATCTGCCACCACAGGGAGTGGTTGAGGCGAACCTAATGGGAAGCTAGATGAGTACACGCGGGAGAAAGGAATAGAAGGTTATGCTGCTAGGGTGAGTTGAAGTGGAGTGAGAGGAGGATCATGTAGAGCACGGACCAGTTGCTGTGCTGTAAATTGCTGTATTTTTCTGTTTCTATAGGCATCAAGGGGTATGGGGAGAGAGCGGGAATATGGTATTGAGATAGAGGATCAGCCATGATCATATTGAATGGCGGAGCAGGCTCGAAGGGCCGAAAGGCCTACTCCTGCTCCTATTTTTCTACGTTTTTTCTATGTTTTTTAATTTGCGTTGACAAATGCCCACTTCATCCATTGTGGCATGTCTCCTGCAGAGCAAAGAGTCAGGCCCATTATTTTTACAGGCTTGCTGGCTTCCCCGAGGTTCGGGGTGGGTGGGGGGGGGGGGGGGGGGGCGCGGGGGGGTTGGGGGGGGGGGCGCGATCGATATTACGCTTACAGCTCCAGGTGAGGACGCAGTCACATTCATTGACAGGAAGGGGTTGCATTGGCCAAACGTGCAGATTGCTTTGCGATGCCCAGCCAAGGATTCAGCAGGGGTCAGCGCAGAGCACCCCGGGAAGGTAGAAGGTGACTTGATCCTTTGCCATTCACCGTGGGGGAGACCAAATCTAGGGGTCATAAATATACGATAGCCACCGACAAATCCAATAGGGAATTCAGGAGAAACTTCTTTACCCAGAGAGTGGTCAGAACGTGGAACTCGCTCACACAAGGAGTGGTTAAGGCGAATAGCATAGATGCATTGAAGCAAGAAAAGCACGTGAGGGAGAAAGGAATAGAAGGATTTGCTGATAGACTTGGATGAAGCTGGGTGGGAGGAGGCTCGTGTGGAGCAAAAACGCAGTTGGGCCAACTGGCCTGTTTCTGTGCTGTAGACTCGATGTAAAATGGAGATGTTGGAAGCAATTTTAAAGTTATTTTTTACCGAAGGAGATGGATGAGAGCAAAGCAAGCAACCACTCACCTGCAACTCCCCAAGCCTCACTCTGAGGAATGACGTCTGCTCTGAGCGTTGTACTGCGCGCCTGCGATTCCGGGAGCCTGCCATCGGTCACGCAGCTAACAAGCTCCCTTGTTTTACGCTGCTTACTTGCCTTTTTTTAATTAATTCATGGGATGTGGCAAGACCGCAATTTATTGCCCATCCCCAATTGCCCTTGAGAAGGTGGTGGTGGTGAGCCGCCTTCTTGAACCGCTGCAGTCCATGAGGTGAAGGTTTTCCTAGCGGCCTGATACAACTGAGTGGCTCGTTAGGTCAATTCAGGGGGGCAGTTAAGAGTCAACCACATTGCTGTGAGTCTGGAGTCACATATCGGCCAGGCCGGGTCAAGGCGGCAGATTTCCTCCACCTAAAGGACATTAGTGAACCAGATGGGATTTGACGACAATCCGGTAGTTTCATGGTCACCATCACTGATACTAGCTTTTTATTCCAGATTTATTCAATTAACTGAATTTTAATTCCCCAGATTCAGTGGTGGGATTCGAACTCACGTCTCATTAACCCAGGCCTCTGGATTAGTAGTCAAGAAACACAACCAACTGCAACTGTTCACTGTGCTGCGGCCTATTCAAAGTGGCTCGCCAGAAAATTTCAGCAGGATTACCCGGCTGGCACAGCGCGGATCCAGAATTACGACGTAATCTGCCAGTTACGCCGACCCAGGAAACTCCGCCGCAGAAAACCTACTCCCGTGTGTTTCAAGGCCTCTGTTGGTGCATGCTGAATGTCTCCAGGTCCCGTATTGAGTGCCTTTCCCTCTCCTGTTGTCCAGCGAAAGCTTTGATGAAGCAAAGCTATCCCTGCCTTCCCACATCAAACGAGAGCGCTCTGTTAAGACTAGAGGAAACGCAGTTTAATGGATCTGCTGCTTGTTGGCAGCTGTTTTCCTCCCCCACCCACTCCACCACCCCCCTAGCCCCTCACGGGGACATTCACAGCTTGGATTTGAGAACTGTCCAAATTACACAAGTTTAAAACCAGAAGCTCACCATGCGGAGAATTACTGTCTAATCATTCCACAGTGCAGCACATTGGCACATTCTTCACAGTGGCCCTCAAGCAAAAAACACTCAATAAAACAAAACACAAGAACAAAAGAAAAAGTAAGGAGAAGACCACCAACCTGGCAGAACCCTAACGTTCCTATTATTGGGCCCTTACGAGTCTGGCATTACCGAGGGTTGTACAGACCATGGCTGGAATTTTCCTGGGTGTCAGCGGGCAGGGTTGGTTGTGGGTCAGGTGGGAAAGTGCTTTTTTTTAAAGCGGGTCGGGAACCCGCTGTCAACTCACAGCAACACACCTTTCCCAATGTCGGGTCTGTTAGCGCTGAGCAGACCTGACAAGCAACGGTAGGCGACACAATTAAACTAATTTTAATGTACTTACCCAACCCTTAACAGGCTTTTTTTTACCTTACTTTTTAACTTTAACTTCATGGCCATGCTGTTCGGTGACCTGAGGCGGGAGTTCATTGGCCATTGCTCCAGCTGATTACTAGACAGCTTCAAATGTACTGTATAAGCTCCCACCTGACAGAGCTCACTTTTCTCAGCCACAAGCTGTTCCTCACTGCATTTCCACAACAGATTCACCCTGCTGCAAGTCTTTCCACAAGTCTCCATCCAGTCTCTCCTCATTACCTCTCTCACCATTGACAGATCGCTTCTGTCATCTGCACTTCACCTGCCATCTATTCCATCAGCATGGGTGCCATTTATACTGTCTCATCTTGGTCCTCAGAATCGGACCACGATCGGCCCCAACACCAGCAGCACCAACAACAACACCAAACTTCACCGCAATCACCTGATGCTGCACAGGACAGAGGGCATCAGCACCCGACCACATTGCTGCCCGGGAGGCCAGGGATGGCCTCATCATGGCCAGATTTACTTCACTTGACGCTGTATACCCTGGCTGCCACATGATGCGGCAGGTTGGCATCACCCCACACCAACACCATAAAGCATCCCTACAATGCCCAAGCCATTCCTTTCACACTCATGACCACTGTGGGAGGTACCGTTAATTCTCACCATTCACTGCAACTCACTGAGCCACTTCCAAAGGTGCACACAGATCTGTCCAAGAAAGTGTTGAAAATAAAGATTTCAAACTTTACGTAAACATTGGATAAAACACCCAAGTGGCTACCCTTGTGTGTTGTTAGTTGGTATGATTGCACTAGGATGAAGGTGAGTGTGAGGGGTGGCTAGTGAGATGGGGAAGTGATAATGTAGATAGAGAGGGATGGGTGGAGGTGCAAGGTAAGTTGGTGTGAGTAAGGATGTGCAGGAGTAGGGTAGGGAAGGCAGAGTGATGGGGATGTGATGAGAGGCACAGCAGGATGAGGTTGAGTGTGGCTTTGTACTAACGTTTTGTGATCTACTGAGATCATTGAAACATTTGCGGCACTGCACCCAGATCCTCCTGACCACATCCCTGCTTGTGACCTCCTCTGCAATGTGCAACCAGGCTGTCTTGGTCACCTGTGGAGGTCTCTTCTGTCCATGTTAAGGGACGAGAACCTCCCTGCATGGGAGAGCCTGGGTGCAGCCGTGCACCTTTGTGCAGTCATTGTCAGTGTTTGCAGCACCTCAATGCTGTAGAACACTGGCAGCACAAATTTCAAAAGAAAGTTGGCCCTGGTCCCTTTAAGGAAACTGGCTGATGACACATCATGAATGATGTCACCAGATCCGCTTCCTCTAATTGGGCTGGGAAACACGCTGGGCGGGGCTTAACAAGCGCTATCAGCGTAAATTCATTTTAGACAGCGGATGGAGCCAGCAGCCGGGCCGCGACCCGCCACTGACATCGCCCGCCCCGGACCCACCGAGGTAAGGAAAATCCCGGCCCATGTATGCCAAAAAAGATGAAGGCCCCGATTTTAACTCATGCACAGTACCCAGCTGGGACACGCTTTCGTCGGCTCCATGCAGAGGCCAGGGGATCCATTGGTGGCTGGTGGGGGGAAGATTGAGGATCGAAAGAGGAGAGAGAGGGTATCGGAGGGGGGGGGGGGAGAGAGACTGGGGGAACAGAGAGAGAGACTGGGGAGAGAGAAAGAGACTGGGGAGAGAGAAAGAGACTGGGGAGAGAGAAAGAGACTGGGGAGAGAGAGAGAGACTGGGGAGAGAGAGAGAGACGGGGAGAGAGAGAGACTGGGAAGAGAGAGAGAGACTGGGGAGAGAGAGACTGGGGAGAGAGAGAGACTGGGGAGAGAGAGAGAGACTGGGGAGAGAGAGACTGGGGAGAGAGAGAGAGACTGGGGAGAGAGAGAGACTGGGGAGAGAGAGAGACTGGGGAGAGAGAGAGAGACTGGGGAGAGAGAGAGAGACTGTGGAGGGAGAGAGAGACTGGGGAGAGAGAGAGAGACTGGGGAGAGAGAAGAGACTGGGGAGAGAGAGAGAGACTGGGGAGAGAGAGAGAGACTGGGGAGAGAGAGAGACTGGGGAGAGAGAGAGAGACTGGGGGAGAGAGAGAGACTGGGGAGAGAGAAAGAGACTGGGGAGAGAGAGAGACTGGGGAGAGAGAGAGAGACTGGGGAGAGAGAAAGAGACTGGGGAGAGAGAGACTGGGGAGAGAGAGAGACTGGGGGAGAGAGAGAGACTGGGGGAGAGAGAGACTGGAGAGAGAGAGAGAGACTGGGGAGAGAGAGAGAGACTGGGGAGAGAGAGAGACTGGGGAGAGAGAAAGAGACTGGGGAGAGAGAGAGACTGGGGAGAGAGAGAGACTGGGGAGAGAGAGAGACTGGGGAGAGAGAGAGAGACTGGGGAGAGAGAGACTGGGGAGAGAGAGAGACTGGGGAGAGAGAAAGAGACTGGGGAGAGAGAGAGACTGGGGAGAGAGAGACTGGGGAGAGAGAGAGAGACTGGGGAGAGAGAGAGAGACTGGGGAGAGAGAGAGACTGGGGAGAGAGAAAGAGACTGGGGAGAGAGAGACTGGGGGAGAGAGTGACTGGGGAGAGAGAGAGACTGGGGAGAGAGAGAGAGACTGGGGAGAGAGAGACTGGGGAGAGAGAGAGACTGGGGAGAGAGAAAGAGACTGGGGAGAGAGAGAGACTGGGGGAGAGAGAGACTGGGGAGAGAGAGAGACTGGGGAGAGAGAGAGAGACTGGGGAGAGAGAGAGACTGGGGGAGAGAGAGAGACTGGGGAGAGAGAGAGAGACTGGGGAGAGAGAGAGAGACTGGGGAGAGAGAGAGAGACTGGGGAGAGAGAGAGAGAGACTGGGGAGAGAGAGAGAGAGTGACGGGGGAGGGAGAGAGAGAGAGACTGGGGGAGGGAGAGAGAGAGAGAGAGACTGGGGTAGAGAGAGAGGGAGAGACTGGGGGAGAGAGAGAGAGACGGGGGGAGAGAGAGAGAGACTGGGGGAGAGAGAGAGAGAGAGACTGGGGAGAGAGAGAGAGACTGGGGAGAGAGAAGAGACTGGGGAGAGAGAGAGACTGGGGAGAGAGAAAGAGACTGGGGAGAGAGAGAGAGACTGGGGAGAGAGAGAGAGACGGGGAGAGAGAGAGACTGGGAAGAGAGAGAGAGACTGGGAAGAGAGAGAGACTGGGGAGAGAGAGAGAGACTGGGGAGAGAGAGAGACTGGGGAGAGAGAGAGAGAGACTGGGGAGAGAGAGAGACTGGGGAGAGAGAGAGACTGGGGAGAGAGAGAGAGACTGGGGAGAGAGAGAGAGAGAGACTGGGGGAAAGAGAGAGACAGGGGGAGAGAGAGAGAGAGAGACTGGGGGAGGGAGAGAGAGAGAGAGAGAGACTGGGGTAGAGAGAGAGGGAGAGACTGGGGGAGAGAGAGACTGGGGGGAGAGAGAGAGAGACGGGGGAGAGAGAGAGAGAGAGACTGGGGAGAGAGACTGGGGAGAGAGAGAGAGACTGGGGAGAGAGAGAGACTGGGGAGAGAGAGACACTGGGGAGAGAGAGACTGGGGAGAGAGAGAGACTGGGGAGAGAGAGAGAGACTGGGGGGAGAGAGAGACTTGGGAGAGAGAGAGACTTGGGAGAGAGAGAGAGAAACTGGGAGAGAGAGAGAGACTGGGGGGAGAGAGAGAGACTGGGGGAGAGAGAGACTGGGAGAGAGAGAGAGAGAGAGACTGGGGGGGAGAGAGAGAGACTGGGGAGAGAGAGAGAGAGACTGGGGAGAGAGAGAGACTGGGGGAGAGAGAGAGAGACTGGGGGAGAGAGAGAGAGACTGGGGAGAGAGAGAGAGACTGGGGAGAGAGAGAGAGACTGGGGAGAGAGAGAGAGACTGGGGAGAGAGAGAGAGACTGGGGTTGAGAGGGAGACGGAGAGAGAGAGAGAGAGCGAGGGAGACGAAGGGAGAGAGAGACAGAGAGAGGGGTAAGGCTCCAGACGCGTGTCGTCCATTCCCGGGGACTGAGTGGCGGCCGCACTTTGGAACACAGGTGGAGGCGCAGCACATGTACAATGGCCGCTGGAAGGAGGCTAAAGCAACCAAGTTTTAGGCCCCCGGTGAAACAAAAGTGAGAATTTTTTTTGTTAATTTAGAGAATTATTTAAAGCTGGAAAAAAATACAGAAAAGTGATGTTGAATGTCCCAGTTAAATTTCGCCAGGTGTTGTCTCCTCCTTGAAAGAGTCTATCGGAGTTATTTAAATCATGTTATAAGAGAGGGGGAAAAGTTTGTGCCCCCGATTGTACCTCAGAGTCTGTGAGAGACGGAGGGAACGGCAGCAGAAAAAGAGGGAACAACTTCTCCAGAACTGATCCCAACTCATCACCAAGGCTGGGCAGCGATACCCTCACCGCCTTCTGAGGAAGTTTAACCACTTTATTCACTTTGTTATTTGAGCTCCGTTTGGAATTAGACTTTATTTTATAATTTTTTCTTGTATGTTTAACGATAGCGTTGAAGAGGGAAAGAGAAACTTGGAGCAACTTCTGTCAAAGCTGCCACGAGACTTGAAAAAATTTAAAGATTTTTAATGAACTTTTCACAAAAAATGAGTGTTAAAAACACATCCCCCCCCCCCCTCAAGTTTTGAATATGATTTTGGAAGGAACAGAAACAAAAATCAATTTTCCCTTCACCTAAACAAGTTTCAACCAGGTCTTGAAGTCCAAACGCTTTTAAAGAGGTTCTGAAATGCTTAAAACATTTTAAAATTGAAATTTCTCAATATTTGATTTTGAACGATCGACTGAAGTGAGTAGCTTTACACAAACATGCAACCATGCTGTTGAGGAGGGGGAGGGGGAGGGCAGGGGAGGATTTGTAGGAGTTACATATTACTTTTTATTGACTTTTAAAAAAATATCATTAAGACGTTTAGGAAGAGAACCAAAAAAGGGGAAAAACACAAACCATTTTATTTTGTGTCGTTCTATAGTCCGAACAAGTCCCAGGAATAATGTAAATATAGATTTCTTCTAAAACGTTTAGTGGAGTGTAAATAGAAACATGAGTTATGTAATGATGTATAAAAATTGCAGGAAGCTACTTTAGAAGAAACTATTATTTGTTTATTGAGAAAGACACAGATAATATACAATTTAGATTTGGTATAAATGTTTGAAATAGGAGATTAAAAATTGAGAGCACAATGAAGTTTGTTTCCCACTATTTAATTGGGAAGTACCTAAAATAATGCAACACTTTTCATGATAAGAGCAGGGATTAATATTGTAGAGAACTTTTGAGAGAAAAACATTAGAAGCGAAATTCGTAAATTAACATCTTTACGTCAACATATTAGTAAACATTTCCAAGTCAGTCTGATTGGTTCTCCTGTCCAGGAAGAAAGATGAATGTTTATTTCTGTTAAATCATAGCTTTTCCTGCTTTTGTTTTTAATTCGGTGACGCAAATTGTGTATGTGTTTTTCTGCACTTGTGAATAAGTGCTGAATTTCTGACATGTTACATGGGGGATGTGCTGGTTCAAGAAGACAACGTTTTTTAATGGAAGTGATTGAAGTTGGGAATACGGATACCCGTTTTTGTTCAATTCTTTTTAATACTGTGAATTAAAGAACTACAGCACTTTATATTTGTTGGTTGTCTGGTTGCATTGTGATTAATATTCTAATTACTTATGTGGACGTACAGCACGTCAGCGCCATAGGAAAGCTGCTGCTCCTGCTGCTTGTACAGCCATCGATAAAGTGACATGAGGGATTGGGCTAATACATTGAAAACTTTAAAATTAATAGAAATTGCATGAATAGATATGCCTCTTTTAGCTCACCTTGGGCTTTTGAATTGTTTGTCGATGCAGAATCGTGTAACTGAGTGACGTTTCTGAAGTGTTAATGCATTATTATGCAGTTCTTTCATATCCCAGTCATTTCTGACAAGTATTTTTTTTATTAAATAGAGTTTGTACATGACGAACTAAAAGCTTTCAATTAATTCTACCGTAAACAAACTTGCAGAATGGGCATGTAAATGACAAATGAATCTCAATATAGGTAAGTGTGAGGTGGTGCATTTTGGCAGGAGGAATAAGGAGGCGACCTACTCCTTGGAAAATGAGAGTCTAAATGGGGTAGAGGTGCAAAGGGATCTAGGGGTATAGATTCACAAATCATTAAGAGTAGCAACGCAGGTTAAAAAAAAGCCATAAAAGTGCAAATAAAGCACTGGGGCTCATTTCTACAGGAATAGAATTCAACAGCAGAAAAGTTATGTTAAACTTGTATCGACCCTTGTCTGATTGTCTCATGATTTGAGATGGTGGGGGTGGCAATATGGCATTACTGTCTATATACTTTTTAAGTGGTTGCTGTTGCTGCAGTTGTTGGTGTAAAAGTTGTTGTTGTAAAAGTTGTTCTTGCTGTTGTTGTTCTTTTAACATTTGCTCACAGACGAAAAGGTCGCGCTCAAAGGGGTTCATGGCCCGCTCAGTACAAAAAACAAATTAGAGGGATCATTGATAAGGGCCAGGGTGATTTTAACTGCCTGCCCGCCAGCTTTCTGCTGGGTGAGCAGGGTTTAAATCGATTTTAGAGCATTTTGTTTTCTATCACAACATATTTTTTCCTCCCGAATATAGAAAACTTAATGGCCCAAAAATTAGTCTCACTACGCGAGAGTACGCACTGTGTACTCTCGCGTATTCTGTCTCCAATTGCCGGTTTTTTGCATGCACTGCGCATGCGCTGAAAACCGGCACTTGGTGATTTCAAAAGGGGGCGGTTCCTAGGTGAACCGCGTGCGCGCTACAGGCTGCGTGCACGCAGTGCACTTAGTGCTTTGAACGCGCAGGTAAGCATGGAAGATTTTGCACATAAAGAAAGGAGGCGTAAGACCCTCTTTTAACAAGGTAAGTAGTTAATTAAGTATTATTTTGAATTTTTTTCAACAGGTATATCTTTTTTAGAGACTTTAAAGAAAGGTAAGTTTATTTTTATAACTTTTAAAAAGATTTTAAATTTTTTCAAAAATTTAATTTTTTGTTTAAAGTGGTTAATTTATTTAACTATACTTATTTTATTAATGTGATGGTTTTTAAAAAAAAATTAATTGAGGTTTAGCTGTTCTTTTGGGGGGGTATAGTATTCATAGCTTTCACAGCCCTTGCTGTGAAAACTATGAATGAAAGATGGTGTGCTGCCATTGGCTCTAACTGAATCACGTGATCCCACAGCTCGCACGAATTAACTGCGTCTGTGGGATACGCACACACTGCACAGCTGCTGTCTAGAAACTCAAGTTCGTGCGAGCTTGGAAGGAAAAGGCAGGCGCGCAGTGAGATATCGCGGGGAAGCCTTACCCCCGCAGGAAGGCTCCGTCTTTAATTTCTGGGACAATATTAGATTTTTTTTCACTCGTCTCTACTAAGGATGAGAGGGCATTCTTATGGTGAGGGATTTGGTCCACTAGGGCTATAGCCACTGAAGCAATGAAGGTACATGATGGAAATTAAACAGAACTGGACAAAGTTCGAGTGCAAACAGTGAAAGACTGGGGGTAATTTTAACCCCCAAGAACATGGTGGGTTTGGTTCAAGTGGGAAGTAAAAAGTAAAAAAAATTCAAAGCCAACTCGCCTCCGACACGCCCACTTTCGGTTTTAACGGAGGTAGGTCACTGGGCGGGAGTGGGCGGGCAACCAATCTGCTCTCAGGAGGCGGGTCGGCTACTGAAATCTTTGAAGGAGGCTGCGTGCTTCCATTTTGACAGGTATTTTTTTTTTTAACTATTGTCGGTCGGGTTTCCCGGGCCTCCGGAATGCCAGCAGGTAAAAGGAGGCGAGAAAGAGTTGAATCCATAAGGTAAGATTATTTACAGCACTGCTTGTGGGCCAGGAGGAGCAGGATTGTTTCCTCCAGGCCCAACCAGCTTAGCTCTGCACACACCATGCGATCGTCCGACCCCGCCCCCCTTCCCCCGCCACCCCGATCTCCGACCTCCATTCCCCGTGATCTTCGAATCCAATCCCCCATCCCTGAACCTCTACTCCTGTCCCCCGATCTCCGACCACGAAACCCTTCCACGATCTCTGACCCCCACCTGCCCGTGATCTCTGGCTCCGCCCACTTACCAGGCGTCCGCTCCTTGGCCAACCTGTCAATCATTCTTGCCCCACGGAACTTATCTCTTCCTATCTCGACTCTATTTTTTCTCCCCTTGTCCAGTCTCTTCCCACCTACATCCGCGACTCTTCCGATGCCCTCCGCCATTTTAACAGTTTCCAGTTTCCTGGCCCCAACCGTCTCCTCTTCACTATGGATGTACAATCCCTCTACACCTCCATTCCCCACCAGGATGGCCTGAGGGCGCTCCGCTTCTTCCTTGAACAGAGGCCCAACCAGTCCCCATCCACCACCACCCTCCTCCGCCTGGCTGAACTTGTTCTCACATTGAACAACTTCTCCTTTGACTCTACCCATTTCCTCCAAATTAAAGGTGTTGCGATGGGTACCCGCATGGGTCCTAGCTATGCCTGCCTTTTCGTGGGATATGTGGAACACTCTTTGTTCCAGTCCTACTCGGGTCCCCTCCCTCACCTCTTTTTCCGGTACATTGATGACTGTATCGGTGCCGTCTCCTGCTCTCGCCCTGAACTAGAACATTTCATTCACTATGCTTCCAATTTCCACCCTTCCCTCACCTTCACATGGTCCATCTCCGACTCTTCCCTTCCCTTCCTCGACTTCTCCATCTCCATCTCTGGATATAGGTTATTGACTAACATTCACTACAAGCCCACCGACTCCCACAGCTACCTGGACTACACTTCCTCCCACCCCGCCTCCTGTAAGGACTCTATTCCATTCTCCCAGTTTCTCCGTCTCCGCCGCATCTGCTCTGATGATGCCACCTTCCATACCAGTGCTTCCGACATGTCTTCCTTTTTCCTCAACCGAGGATTCCCCTCTACCGTGGTCGACACGGCCCTCGACCGTGTCCATTCTATCTCCAGCACATCTGCCCTCACCCCTGCCCCTCCCTCCCGGAACCACGATAGGGTTCCCCTTGTCCTCACCTTTCACCCCACCAGCCTCCACATTCAACGGATCATCCTCCGCCATTTCCGCCACCTCCAGCGTGATCCCACCACCAAACACATCTTCCCCTCACCTCCCCTTTCAGCATTCCGTAGGGACCGCTCCCTCCGCGACACCCTAGTCCACTCCTCTACCACCCCCAGCACCCCTTCCCCTTCGCCCGGCACCTTCCCGTGCACGCGCAGGAGATGCAACACGTGCCCTTATACCTCCCCTCTTCCCACTGTCCAGGGCCCCAAACACCCCTTCCAGGTGAAACAGCGATTTACTTGTACTTCCTGCAATTTAGTATACTGTATTCGCTGCTCACGATGTGGACTCCTCTACATTGGGGAGACCAAACGCAGATTGGGTGACCGCTTTGCGGAACACCTCCGTTCAGTCCGTAAGGGGGACCCCGAGCTCCCGGTGGCCTGTCACTTTAATTCACCGCTTCACTCCCACTCTGACCTCACCGTCCTCGGCCTATTACACTGTTCCACGGAAGCTCAACGTAAGCTCGAGGAACAGCACCTCATCTTTCGTTTAGGCACGCTACAGCCCTCTGGACTCAATATCGAGTTCAACATGTCAATCAGGATGGCTGTCGGACGGGAAACCAATTGAAAAAATTTAACAGACGTCCTGCAGTTAAATCCTGTTTGGGAAACCCGTACTTCATAGAATCATGGTTACAGCACAGAAGGAGGCCATTCGGCCCGTCAAGCCCATGACGACTCTCTGCAAGAGCACTTCAGCTAGTCCCACTCCCCCGCCCTTTCCCCGTAGCCCTACAACATTTTTTTCCTTCATATATCTAATTATCTTTTGAAAGCCACGATTGAATCTGCCTCCACCACCCTTTCAGGCAGTGCATTCCAGATCTTAACCACTCGCTGCGTAAAAAAGTTTTTCATCATATCGCCCTTGGTTCTTCTGCCAATCATCTTGAATCTGTGTCATCTGGTTCTCGACCCTTCCGACAATGGGAACAGTTTCTCTCTATTAGGAGAGCGAAGAGGGGGCATGGAAAAACACTGGCGGGCAAAATAAAGGAAAATCCCAAGGTGTTTTATAAGTATGTTAAGGGCAAGAGGATAACCAGGGAAAGAGTAGGGCCCATTAGGGACCAAAGTGGCAATCTGTGTGTAGCGCCGGTAGATGTGGGTGAGGTTTTAAATGAATATTTTGCATCTGTGTTCACTATGGAGAAGGACAATGTAGGCATAGAAATCAGGCAGGGGGATTGTGATATACTTGAACAAATTAGTATTGAGAGGGAGGAGGTACTAGCGGTTTTAGCGGGCTTAAAAGTGGATAAATCCCCAGGCCCAGACGAGATGTATCCCCGGCTGCTGTGTGAGGCAAGGGAGGAGATTGCAGGGGCTCTGACACAAATTTTCAGCTCATAGAATCATAGAATTATAGAAGATAGGAGCAGGAGTAGGCCATTCGGCCCCTCTAGCCTGCTCCGCCATTCAATGCGATCATGGCTGATCATCCAAATTCAGTATCTTGTCCCTGCTTTCTCCCCATATCCCTTGATCCCTTTAGCATTAAGAAATATATCCAACTCCTTCTTGAATCTATTTAATGAATTGGCCTCTACTGCCTTCTGTGGCAGAGAATTCCACAGGTTCACCACTCTCTGGGTGAAGAAATTCCTCCTCATTTCTTTCCTAAATGGCTTACCCCTTATCCTTGGACTGTGACCCCTGGTTCTGGACTCCCCGACCATCGGGAACATCCTTCCTGCATCTAGTTTGTCCTGTCCTGTCAGAATTTTGTAAGTTTCAATGAGATCCCCTCTCATTCTTCTAAACTCCAGCGAGTATAAGCCCAATCGACCCAATCTCTCTTCATATGTCATTCCTGCCATCCCAGGTGTCAGCCTTGTGAATCTTCGCTGAACTCCTTCCATGGCAAGAACATCCTTCTACAGATAAGGCGAGCAAAACTGCACACAGTACTCAAGGTGTGGTCTCACCAAGGCCCTGTACAACTGCAGCAAGACATCCTTGTTCCTGTACTCAAACCCTCTCGCTATGAAGGCCAACATACCATTTGCCTTCTTAACCGCATGCTGCACCTGCATGCTTACCTTCAGCGACTGGTGCACAAGGACACCCAGGTCTCGTTGCACTTCCCCTTCTCCCAATCTATTGCCATTCAGATAATAATCTGCCTTCCTGTTTTTGACACCAAAGTGCATAACCTCGCATTTATCCACGTTATATTGCATCTGCCACGCTTCTGCCCAATCACCCAACCTGTCCAAATCATCCTGAAGTTTCTCGGCATCCTCCTCGCAGCACACACACCCACCCAGCTTTGTGTCGTCTGCAGAGCTCCTCTCTGGCCACAGGGGAGGTGCCAGAGGACTGGAGAACAGCTAACATAGTAACATTATTCAAGAAGGGTACTAGGGATAAACCAGGGAATTACAGGCCAGTGAGCCTAACATCAGTGGTAGGGAAATTATTGGAAAAAATTCTGAGGGACAGAATTAGTCTCCACTTGGAGAGGCAAGGATTAATCAAGGATAGTCAGCATGGCTTTGTCAGGGGGAGATCATGTCTAACCAATTTGATTGAATTTTTCGAGGGGGTGACTAGGTGTGTGGATGAGGGTAGTGCAGTTGATGTAGTCTACATGGACTTCAGTAAGGCTTTTGACAAAGTCCCGCATGGGAAACTGGTCAAGAAGGTAAGAGCCCATGGGATCCAGGGCAATTTAGCACATTGGATCCAAAATTGGCTTAGTGGCAGGAGGCAGAGGGTGATGGTCGAAGGTTGTTTTTGTGACTGGAAGCCTGTGTCTAGTGGTGTACCGCAGGGATCGGTGCTGGGTCCTTTGCTGTTTGTAGTGTACATTAATGATTTAGATATGAATGTAGGAGGTATGATCAGTAAGTTCGCAGATGACACGAAAATTGGTGGAGTGGTAAATAGCGAGGAGGGAAGCTTCAGGCTACAGGATGATATAGACGGGTTGGTCAGATGGGCAGAACAGTGGCAAATGGAATTTAACCCTGAAAAGTGTGAGGTGATGCATTTTGGGAGGATTAATAAGTCAAGGGAATACACAATGAATGGTAGGACCCTAGGAAGGACAGAGGATCAGAGGGACCTTGGTGTGCATGTACATAGATCCCTGAAGGCAGCAGTACAGGTAGATAAGGTGTTTAAAAAGGCATATGGGATACTTGCCTTCATTAGCCGAGGCATATAATATAAGAGCAAGGAGGTTATGATGGAGCTGTACAAAACGCTAGTTAGGCCACAGCTGGAATACTGTGTGCAGCTCTGGTCGCCACACTGTAGGAAGGATGTGATTGCATTGGCAAGGGTGCACAGGAGATTCACCAGGATGTTACCTGGGCTGGAGCGCTTCAGCTATGAAGAGAGACTGGACAGGCTGGGGTTGTTTTCCTTAGAGCAGAGAAGGCTGAGGGGGGACCTGATTGAGGTGTACAAAATTATGAGGGGCATAGATAGGGTAGATAGAAAGGAACATTTCCCCTTTGTAGAGGGGTCAATAACCAGGGGGCATAGTTTCAAGGTAAGGGGCAGGAGGTTTAGAGGGGATTTGAGGAAAAACTTTTTCACCCAGAGGGTGGTTGGAATCTGGAACTCACTGCCTGAAAGGGTGGTAGAGGCAGGAGCCCTCACAACATTCAAGAAGCATTTAGATGAGCACTTGAAACACCATAGCATACAAGGCTATGGACCAAGTGCTGGAAAATGGGAGTAGAATAGGTAGGGCTTGATGGCCGGCGCGGACACGATGGGCTGAAGGGCCTCTTTCTGTGCTGTTTAACTCTATGACTATGACTCTATCTACTCTGTCTAAACCCCTCATGATTTTGAACACCTCTATCAAATCTCCTCTCAACCTTCTCTGCTCTAAGGAGAACAACCCCAGCCTATACACATAACTGAAGTCCCTCACTCCTGGAATCATTCTTGTAAATCTTTTCTGCACCCTCTCTAAGGTCTTCACTTCCTAAAGTGCGATGCCCAGAATTGGACACAATACTCCAGTTGAGGCTGAACCAGTGTTTTATACAGGTTCATCATAACCTCCTTGCTTTTGTAATCTATGCCTCTATTTATGAAGCCCAGGATCCCGTAAACATTTTTAACCGCTTTCTCAACCTGCCCTGTCACCTTCAACGATTTGTGCACCTATACCCCCAGGTCTCTCTGTTCATGCACCCCCTTCAGGGTTGTACCCTTTAGTTTAAATTGCCTCTCCTCTTTCTTCCTACCAAAATGTATCACTTTGCACTTTTTTGCGTTAAATTTCATCTGCCACGTGTCCGCCCATTCCACCAGCCTGTCTATGTCTTTTTGAAGTCTATCACTCTCCTCCTCACTGTTCACTACACTTCCAAGTTTTGTACTTCCCGATTTCCCGTTCGGAAATCCTCCCCCAAATGACGAATCAGTAACAAAGGGGCATAAAGATAGGCTCAGTGCTCAATGCATGAAGGGGGAGATTTGGAAGGATTTTTTTTGAATGTAAAGGGTTATTAGAATATGGAATGCTTTATCATAAATTGCCACTAAGCTGAGTTAATCACACCATTGAAGAGGGAATTAGACAAACACTTAAGGAGGAAAATATTAATTGATACACAGAAAGAGCAGAGGAAAGGGATCAGCGAATATGGTTCCAACGTGGAGCTAGCACAGGCACAAAGGGCCAAATGGTCCCCGTCCGAGCTGAAATTTCTATATTTCTGTAATGTAGCCCTTCACTGATGTTGTTTTGAACAACCCAATAGCTCAGATGACCCAATATCGGTTCCAACATTGTAAACTATTCTTACCTTTATTCTGCAATGTCTTTTTTTTAATTACTTCTCTTATTGATACGGGAGTTGAGAATCCAAAAAAATTGTACTTACGGAGAAGAAAGGGCAAGAAATAATTATTTACAAAAAATAAATTGTACAAAATGCCTAGAATTTCAAAGAGAAAATAATGACTAAAATTTGCAAAGAGCTTTAAGTGAAAATAGAAATTGGACAAAGCATTGGACTGTTCTGACTCATGATTTAAGCAAAACAGAAATTTAAAAAATCAATATGCTTCATTGTTTATGCATTACACTATTTCTCTTTGCTCACAGCTCCCTGGTGCAGTAATCAAAATAAGGTCCTTCAGCGCCAACTAACGAGTGGCATGTTTACATATGTCACAGCCTTGCTTCTGTTTTCTTCAACGTCCTGACTTTTAAAATTCTCATCCTTGTTTTCAAATCTCTCCAGGGGCCTCGCCCCCTCCCTATCTCTGTAACCTCTTCCAGCCCCACAACCCTCCGAGATCTCTGCGCTCCTCCAAATTCTGGCCTCTTGTGCTTCCTCGATTTTCATCGCTCCACCGTTGGCCTTCAGCTGCCTGGGCCCGAAGCTCTGGAATTCCCTCCCTGAGCCTCTCCGCCTCTCTCTCTCCTGCTTTATGACGTTCCTTCAAACCTACCTCTTTGATCAAGCTTTTGGTCACCTACCCTCATATCTCCTTACGTGGCTCGGTCTCAAACTATGTTTGATAACGCTCCTATGAAGCGCCTTGGGGATGTTTTACTACGTTAAAGGCGCTATATAAATGCAAGTTGTTGTTGTTGACTGCAGCTTCAGTAAGAAGACTGCATCCTTTTCAAGGCACAACCTGCATTTTTAAATTTCTGCTCGCAGAGGTAATGGGTAAGAATGAACACAATTCTGATAAGACACCAAAAGCAGTTTACGAGGATTCTGCAGCTAGTTCGAGAGGCTATCAAACATTCCTGTTTGACAGGAATCCCCTTTAATTTTTTTCTTTCAGCAGTCGTAAGGACATTTGCTCAGTGGGAACATTCTGAACTCAAGACTTAACACAATCTTAAGTAAATACTAACGGCTGAAATTGAAATCCCCAGTAATGCAACAGCAATTTGCATTTATATAGCACTTTCAAGGCAGACAAATGTCCCATGGTACTTCACAAAGGCATTGGGAAATTGGGCAAAGCGAAAAGAAAAAGAAAACAAAATTACAATTTCTGAAAAACTGGTTGTAGAAAAAACATCCAAGAAATACATGGCAGTGGAGAGAAGAGACAGGTTAAAGGAAAGAAAGAACTTGCACTTAATTTGCATCTTTTACGACTTCAGGACGTCCCAAAAAAGTGCTATTGAAGTGTAGTCGCTGTTGTAATGTAGGAAACGTGGCAGCTAATTTGCGCACAGCAAGCTCCCACAAACAGCTTTTTCTTCTTCATCTTAGGCAGTCCCTCGGAACCGAGGATGACTTGCTTCCACACTAACAATGAGTTCTCAGGTGACTGATGAGTCCAATGCGGGACTTACAGTCTTTGTCACAGGTGGGGCAGACGGTGGTTGAAGGGGCAGGTGGGCGGGGTGCTTGGGTTGACGTGCGCTCCTTGCGCTTGGCTTCCGCTTGCTCCCGGCGAAGAGACTCGAGGTGTTCGGCGCCTTCCCGGCTGCTTCTCCTCCACTTTGTGCGCCCTTGGGCCAGGGATTCCCAGGAGTCGGTGGGGATGTTGCACTTTTTTCAAGGAGGCTTTGAGGGTGTCCTTGAAGCGTTTCCTCTGCCCACCTGGGGCTCTCTTGCCGTGCCGGAGCTCCGAGTAGAGCGCTTGTTTTGGGAGTCTCGTATCGGGCATGCGGACGATGTGACCTGTCCATCGGAGCTGATCGAGCGTGGACAAAGCTTCAATGCTGGGGATGTTGGCCTGAGCGAGATCACTGAGGTTGGTGCGCCTATCCTGCCAATGGATTTGCAGAATCTTGTGTGATCCACAAACAGCAATGTGATAATGACCAGATAATCTGTTTTAGTGGTGTTGGTTGAGGGATAAATGTTGGCCAGTAGGGGTATTACAATTGGTCCTGGTTCCTCTGGACGAGTGAGAGGAAATTTATCCGGAGTTCCTGCTGCCGACTGATTTCCAGTGACCTCTGCTGTAATGTCCGTGCGCGTGTAACTGAGGCGAGAACAGAATCAGATTTGGCTGCGGTGCGTCCCCGGAGTTGACGAGAACTACCAACACTCAGTATCCCGGCGCGGTCACTGTCAGCCTGTCTCAGTTGGTAAAACTTTGCCTGCGAGCTAGAACGTTAAGGAATTAAGCCCCCTCCAGGATATGACCATGTAGTCTGGGCCGACACTGTCTGGGCTGTATTGGAGATGCTATTGTTTGTGTGAGACATTAAACTGTTCTGAGTGAGACTGTAATGATCTCATGGCAGTATTCAAAGAGCAACAACAACAACTTGTATTTGTTTATCGCCTTTAACATAGTTAAACGTCGCAACGCGCTGCACAGGAGTATTATAAGACAAAAAATTTGACACCGAGCCACATAAGGAGAAATTAGGGCAGATGACCAAAAGCTTTATCAAAGAGGTAGGTTTTAAGGAGCGTCTTAAAGGAGGAAAGAGAAGTAGCGAGGCAGAGAGGTTTAGGCAGGGAATTCCAGAGCTTAGGGCCTCGGCAACAGAAGGCACGGCCGCCAAAGGTTGAGCGATTATAATCGGGGATGCTCCAGAGGGCAGAATTAGAGGAGCGCAGATATCTCGGAGGGATACGGGGCAGAGTTCTTCTGGTGTCCCATCCGACATTCCTCCCTCAAGGACCAATGATCCTGAGACATGAGTTCAAATCCCACCACGGCAGCTGGGGAATTTAAATTCAGTTAATTAAATAAATCCGGAATAAAAAGTTAGTATTAGCAATGGTGGCCGTGAAACTACCGGATTGTCGTAAAATCCCATCTGGTACATTAATGTCCTTTAGGGAAGGAAATCTGCCGCCCTTACCCGATCTGGCTGATATGTGACTCCAGTCCCACAGCAATGTGGTTGACTCTTAACTGCCCTCTGAAATGGCCTAGCAAGCCACTCAGTTGTATTCAAGAAGGCGGCTCACCACCACCTTCTCGAGGGCAATTAGGGATGGGCAATAAACGCTGGACATGCCAGCGATGCCCACATCCCATGAATGAATTAAAACAATATTGAAGACCACCAAGCACAGCCTTACTGGTCATTCATCTCACTGCTGTTTGTGGGATCTTGCTCTGCACTAAATAGCTGCTGCATTTGTCTGCGTAACAGTCGGGATCGCACTTCAATTTCATTCATTGACTGTGAAGGACTTTGTCATGTTTCCAAGATATGTGGGCCAGGATTTTCCAAATGAAATGTCAATGGTAACGCATCCATTTTGAATATAATACACTACCCGGGTACAGTAGTGTAGCGGTTATGTTACTGGACTAGTTTATCCAGAAACCTGGACTAATAATCCAGAGGACGCGAACTCAAAGGCCACCATGGCAGTTTGAGAGTTTGAATTCGGTTGATAGGCTCCTGTGGAGCATTAACACCAGCATGGACTTGTTGGGCCGAATGGCCTGTTTCTGTGCTGTAAATAAAGAAAGAAAGACTTGCATTTATATGGCGCCTTTCATGACCACCGGACGTCTCAAAGTGCCTTACAGCCAATGAAGTACTTTTGGAGTGTAGTCACTGTTGTAATGTGGGAAACGTGGCAGCCAATTTGCGCACAGCAAGCTCCCACAAACAGCAATATGATAATGACCAGATAATCTGTTTTTTGTTATGTTGATTGAGGGATAAATATTGGCCAGGACACCGGGGATAACTCCCCCTGCTCTTCTTCGAAAGAGTACCGCGGGATCTTTTACGTCCACCTGAGAGAGCAGACGGGGCCTCGGTTTAACTTCTCATCCGAAAGATGGCACCTCCGACAGTGCAGCACTCCCTCAGCACTGCACTGGGAGTGTCAGCCTAGATTTTTGTGCTCAAGTCCCTGGAGTGGAACTTGAACCCACACCCTTCTGACTCAGGCGAGTGTGCTACCCACTGAGCCACAGCTGACAAAGTGACCTTGGTGCTGTCGGATTGTCGTAAAAATCCAACTGGTTCACTGATGTCCTTTAGGGAAGGAAACCTGCCGCCATTACCCGGTTTGGCCTATATGTGACTCCAGTCTCAAACAGAGGTGGTTGACTATTTGTAACTTACCAAGGCATTCAGTTGAGGGAAGCAAATTCCAGCAATGCCCAGGTCCCAAGAATGAATATTAAAAAGAATGGGTTAGTGTTAACATTAAAATCGGAAAAACCTAGGCTATAATAAGTTTCCGTAACATTGCCCGTCTCCACCCCTGCCTCAGCTCATCCGCTGCTGAAACCCTCATCCATGCCTTTGTTACCTCTAGACTTGACTATTCCAACACACTCCTGGCTGGCCTCCCACATTCCACCCTACGTAAACTTGAGGTCATCCAAAACTCGGCTGCCCGTGTCCTAACTCGCACCAAGTCCCATTCACCCATCACCCCTCTGCTCGCTCACCTACATTGGCTCCCGGTTAAGCAACGCCTCGATTTCAAAATTCTCATCCTTGTTTTCAAATCCCTCCACGGCCTCGCCCCTCCCTATCTCTGTAATCTCCTTCAGCCCCACAACCCCCCGAGATATCTGCGCTCCTCTAATTCTGCCCTCTTGAGCATCCCTGATTCTAATCGCTCAACTATTGGTGGCCGTACCTTCTGTTGCCTGGGCCCTAAGTTCTGGAATTCCCTGCCTAAACCTCTCCGCCTCGCTACCTCTCTTTCCTCCTTTAAGATGCTCCTTAAAACCTACCTCTGTGACCAAGCTTTTGGTCACCTGCCCTAATTTCTCCTTATGTGGCTCGGTGTCAAAATTTTTGTCTTATAATACTCCTGTGAAGTACTTTGGGACGTTTTACAACATTAAAGGTGCTATATAAGTACAAGTTGTTGTTGTTGTCTCCAGGTTCTTTCATTCGCTCCTTCATCCTCTCTTTTCCAGATATGCCGATGGGATTAGATGAAGGAGAGTGGGAGGAGGCTCCTGTGGAGCATAAACACCGGCACGGACCAGTTGGGCCGAATGGCCTGTTTCTGTGCTGTAAAATTCGATGTCATTCTGTGCAGATATGAAGAATTGCTCCTCGGGTAAGGTAACAGATGGTTCCCAATGCCCTTGAGACTTAATACAGCACCTTGAAGAAAAGAAGAAGATAATCGGAAGGGGCAAGGAAAGAAGAAAAAAGTAAGTTTTCAATCTTTCAAAGCATCCCTTCCCCATCCCAGACGAACAGTCCTTTTAATAACCCGCATTGGTTTATATTGCATTCATTTCGTGCCTCAAACCTACATATTCATTAACAATTGAGAAATTGTCACAGTGATTGTAGACTGTTCAACATTAAGGAATACATTCACCAAGGCTGTTATTTCTCAATTTCAATTCCAATTTATACAAATGTTGTTTACTACCATGCAAAGGACAAAAGGGTCATTAACACAAAATAAATTATTGCAATCTCTTCTCATTTTGCGCATTGTCATGTTCCGATATAGTTAATAAAAATTCAATCCACTTGTTCATATTGCTTTCTTAAGCGTTGCATGCAAATAGATGAGTCTGCTCCGCAAATTCGACCCCATTTGCTTGCTGCTTGGCGCGTAAATATGCCCTTGAAAATAAACTTGCTTCTCGTCTGCTTTTTACTGCGGATTTGCCTCTATCGCCTGTCATCAGTGAGGGTGTCATTCTCTGACTGAGAGTTGAACTCAGAAGCCCGCAGATTTATAATCCTTTAAACCTTATTCCAACGAGGCAGAAGTGCAAATGAGGGGGGACATTTGTCAGTAAGAAATAATTCCAGGCCAGCAACTTCAATCGCAAACAGGAGATAAGAAGGAAACAAAGACAGGCGACATACTCGACGCCTCTGTTTGTCTGCGATGATGAATTGTTTGGAGAGCTTTTCGCTGCAGTGTGCTGAATTTTTAGTATCTTTAACATCACCAGTCTGCGAGCGCTCCCGATTAAATTGTCCGTTTGAGTTTTTTTTTATTATCTGGTGACTGGCACCTCTTCCAGGACACGCGACATGTTTACCTAATGCATGGTAATCTGTGGATTGGGCCTGGATGTTAACGCAGGAAACCCGTGCCGGCTTTGGCGAGAAAGTGCATAAAAGAAAGGAAGACTTGCATTTCTATAGCGCCTTTCACGACCTCAGCACGTCCCGAAGCGCTTTATAGCCAATGGAGAACTTGTAAAGTGTACTCACTGTTGTAATGTAGGAAACACGGCAGCCAATTTGCGCACAGCAAGCTCCCACAAACAGCAATGTGATAATGACCAGACAAACTGTTTTTTTTAGTGATGTTGATTGAGGGATAAATATTGGCCAGGACACCGGGGAAAACTCCCCAACTCTTCTTCGAAAGAGTACCATGGATCTTTTGTGTCCACCTGAGAGAGCAGCAGTTTAATGTCTCATCCAAAAGACGGCACCTCCAACAGTGCAGCGCCCCCTCAGCACTGCACTGGAGTGTCAGCCTAGGTTGTTGTGCTCAAGTCTCTGGCATGCAATTTGAGCCCACAACCTTCTGACTCAGAGGTGAGAATGCTACCAATTGAGCCATGGCTGACATAGCTTGGTACTGAGACACACAGAGGAATCAGAAAGATCCCATAGTTTGCTTCTCGGTCTCTGCTGATTTTGGCATTAGGAGTGCCAGGGCTGACTTCAATGCCTCTGCGCTAAGGAGGGGAAAATGCAATCAGGGTTCTCATTCCTAACTAATATCCAGTTACCTGTGCTAGAAAGTGCGTCTGTCTGGTTGCCAGGCCAGGACAGGATTGGACTATATGGTGTCAGCCACGGATCAGTGTATAGCACTCTCGCCTCTGAGTCAGAAGATTGTGGGTTCAAAACCCACTCCAGAGACTTGAGCACAAAATCCAGACTGACACTCCAGTGCTGCACTGTCGGAGGTGCCTTCTTTCAGATGAGACGTTTTATCAAGGCCCCGTCTGCCCTCTCAGGTGGACGTAAAAGATCCCATGGCACTATTTCAAATTATTCAATATGTTTAACTTTCTCCCAAAATGCCATTATTTATGTCCTCACCATTAAGCGTTATAACACAAACATGTGAAACACCATAGGAAATTCGCCAGCATAGTGGCAAACATCTTGCAAGTAGCGCACGTCTGTCACGCTCGATGTCCCCCGCTTTCACCACCCTTTCAGATCATAACAAATTGCCGCTTTAAAAAAAATCTCCTCATCTCCCTTTCTTTGGTTCTTTCGTCATGTTGCTGTCACACAACCACTGGAGAAAATCCTCGCTCCTAATTCTCTCATATGTGAGAAGTGCTGTTGAGATGACGAAGTAAGTCTGAGGTGACTGAAGACTCTGCTGTCAATAGTGGGGCGAAGGGGAAGTGAAGGTGGATAGTTGGTTAACCACAGGAGTCCATGAATGTCTTCAGCCATAGATTACTCCCACACACTGATCAACATTTCAGTCTGCACACTTGGACCATCTGTATTAATCTCTTTTGTACGCAAATGAACCGCTTAATGCATCACAAACTAAGGAGTGCAGATCCTTTTGTCACTTAATTTTACATAATGGTAAATTGAACAGACTGATCTCTCAAATTCATCCTGTCAGCAATTGCCAAACCGAGTTCAATCTCTTCCCATCTCTAACACTGAGTTTCCCTAATGCGATTTTCCCATCCAACTCACTTTGCCAACATGAGTATAAATATGTTTAAGAAGGAGATAAATAGATTTCTATACACAAAAGGCATCAAGGGGTATGGGGAGAGAGCAGGAATATGGTATTGAGATAGAGGATCAGCCATGATCATATTGAATGGCGGAGCAGGCTCGAAGGGCCGAATGGCCTACTCCTGCTCCTATTTTTCTATGTTTCTATGTGTGGGACTTTTCAATGTCTTTTCTCTGAGGCCCTTTCACGCACGCTGCCATCATTTATCTTTGATCCATGCAATGAAACAGTATAATTAAAAGTACACAGTGATCACATCAAGGTAGCAACATTCATTCTGTCTATATTGTATTTCACACCCTGTCAACCGATTGTCGTAGAATCTAGATGGTGTACATTGTATTCCCCTGGATCAATCAACAGGTTTCTGTAAAGCTCAATTTTGCACCAGATATTTCTCAGGCTCCCAATCTTCTTGTTTTCCTCCTACCATCTCATTCAATTTTAAAACAAAATGCTAGCTACTAGCTGAATTACGAGTTGGTGTATACTGTTGGCTAGGTATCGGTAATCTCTTTACATTCTGGTCACAACTCATTTTAAATAAAGCTGTTTTACCATCCCCATGTTCGAACAAATGATTTTTCTTGTCCAGCTAACACACCATTAAAGGCAAGAACTCAGTGAACTCAAGCCCCTTATTAGAAAAATCATTTTCATGGTCCTTTCCTAACCTGTAATAATTAGTGTCGACTGCACACCTCTATAATGGGGATGGGGGCATGCTCTGACCTCGTTATTTTGACAAACCTCGGCAAATGGCCAATGCCTATCATGCCACCAAGACAGAAAACAGTCGAACATAGGAAATGCTGGATGAAAAAAGGCCAAGGTCCATCTAACTCGCCTTTGACCATCTTGGTAGTTGTTTGATACAGCGATAATGGAGTTGTTGACTATTCATAGCAATCAATCTATTGATTCATCTACAACAGTGTCAGCCGTGCCTCAGTGGATAGCACTCGCACCTCTGAGGGTGTGGGTTCAAGCCCCAAAAATCTAGGCTGACACTCTAGTGCAGCACTGAGGGAGTGCTGCACTGTTGGAGGTGCCATCTTTTGGATGAGACGTTAAACCGAGGGCCCCCGTCTGCTCTTTCAGGTGGACGTAAAAGATCCCATCGCATTATTTCGAAGAAGAGCAGGGGGAGTTCTCCCTGGTTCCCTGGCCAATATTTATCCCTCAATCAGCATCAGCAGAAACAGATGATCTGGTCATTATCACATTGCTGTTTGTGGGAGCTTGCTGAGCGCAAATTGGCTGCCGCGTTTCCTACATTACAACAGTGACTGCACTTCAAAAGTACTTCATTGGCTGTAAAGCGCTTTGGGACGTCCTGAGGTCGTGAAAGGCGCTATAGAAATGCAAGTCTTTCTTTCTTTTAACAGACCCAGACGTGAGGTGAGGAAACCCCCAGTGGTGGAGAGCTTTGGGAACCAGAGGACCAAAGTCACCTGTTCCTCCCGAGCTCGCTACACTCACCACAGGTCATGTCTCAAATTATTTCATAAACTAATTAGTAGTAGCATTGGAAAGGACAATGAAGTAAATCAGGAAGCTGTAATTGTGTGACGTGAAGCTTAAAGATCCCATGGCACTACGTAAAAGAAGAGCAAGGGAGTTCTCCCCGGTGTCCTGGGCCAAATTTTATCCCTCAATCAACATCAGTAAAAACAGATTATCTGGTCATTATCAAACTGCTGCTTGCGGGAGCTTGCTGTGCGCTAATTGGCTGCCCTGTTTCCTACATTATAACAATGACTACACTTCAAAAGTACTTCATTGGCTGTAAAGCGCTTTGGGACATCCTGAGGTTGTGAAAGGCGCTATACAAATGCAAGTCTTTCTTTTTAGGTATTCAAAGGCCTGTAGATTCGTGGAGGATGGGAAAACTGAGTAAGGTGAGGAGGTCAACAGTTTGGAGGTTTTGGGATGATTGCGTTAGAAACATAGAAACATAGAAAAATAGGAGCAGGAGTAGGCCATTCGGCTCTTTGAGCCTGCTCCGCCATTCAATATGATCATGGCTGATCCTCTATCTCAATACCATATTCCCGCTCTCTCCCCATACCCTTTGATGCCTTTTGTGTCTAGAAATCTATCTATCTTCTTCTTAAATATATTCAGTGACTTGGCCTCCACATCCTTCTGTGGTAGAGAATTCCACAGGTTCACCACCCTCTGAGTGAAGAAATTTCTCCTCATCTCAGTCCTAAATGTCCTACCCCGTATCCTGAGACTGTGACCCCTCGTTCTAGACCTCCCAGCCAGGGGAAACATCCTCCCTGCATCCAGTCTGTCTAGCCCTGTCAGAACTTTATACGTTTCAATGAGATCCCCTCTCATTCTTCTAAACTCTAGTGAATACAGGCCTAGTCGACCCAATCTCGCCTCATACGACAGTCCTGCCATCCCAGGAATCAGTCTGGTGAGCCTTCGCTGCACTCCCTCTATGGCAATTATATCCTTTCTTAGGTAAGGGGATCAAAACTGCACACAGTACTCCAGGTGTGGTCTCACCAAGGCCCTGTATAACTGTAGTAAGACATCCTTGCTCCTGTACTCAAATCCTCTTACAATGAAGGCCAACATACCATTTGCCTTCCTAACTGCTTGCTGCACCTGCATGTTTGCTTTCAGTGACTGGTGTACAAGGGCAGCCAGGTCCCTTTGTACATCAACATTTCCCAATCTATCACCATTTAAATGATACTCTGCCTTTCTGTTTTTCCTACCGAAGTGGATAACTTCACATTTATCCACATTATACTGCATCTGCCATGTATTTGCCCACTCACTCAACTTGTCTAAATCACCTTGAATCCTCTTTGCATCCTTCTCACAAATCACAATCCCACCTAGTTTCGTGTCATCACTCACAATCCCACCTAGTTTTGTGTCGCTTAGGAGACATTATAATGAGTCTTGATTTCAACGTAGTGAGCATGTAGGATGGAGGAAGAGCTTGTTAGGACTGCTACACTCCTGTAATAACACCTGTAGGGGGTGGTGTGTTAGGGTCAGCTTCACCTCTGACTTCAGTGAACGGTTCGAATCGCTCCCACGCCCCTGGTTCTAGACCTTGGACTTATTTGGGGGTCATGAACAAAAGGTGCAGTAGACAACAGATTTTGATGAAAGAACTTTAACTTTTATTCAAGAAAAAGGTAAATACAACACGGGGTAGAAATTAGGTCGCGCCCCATTTGGGGCGCAAATATCGTCCGCGCGCAAATATTAGCGCCTGGCGCTAATTATCGGCACTGACAGGAAACTTCACTTTTACCGCCCCGGGAGGTGAGTGGAGCGCTAAATTAGGCGCTGCACACCTCTCTTAAGGCGCAAAGGCCTAGGAGTGAGGCGCTAACTCAGCGCACGAGCGCAGCGCAGCTGCTGCCAGTTAGCGAGGGAACACAGACACACTGGCGCCGGACACTTCTTAAAGCGGGGGGGGCCACTTGCTCCCCAGCCACACCCTGCTCATTGCAGCCTTGAATCTCAGCCTGGAGAGACCTGTAATCCATTTTGCTGCCAAGCATGGAGAGGGTGAGAGAACGCGCTCATCGCTTCACCGAGCGGGCCTTGGATGCTCTGGTTGACGCAGTGGAGCGCAGACGATGCATGCTGTTCCCGGAGAGTGGCAGGAGGCCTTTGCCACGCGAGTTCAGAAGAGTGTGGAGGGAGGTGGCTCAGAGCGTCTCCTCCAGGAGCATGGTGCCCAGGACCCATGTCCAGTGCCGCAAAAAGTTCAACGACCTCACTCGGGTCGTCAGGGTGAGTGGCTTTTTCTCAATACCTCTCCATCCCTCCATCTCAACCTCACTCTATGGCCAGAGGGTCTTAAAACCCCAATGCACAACACTCATGCAACACCTATGGCCCTTTCATCAAACACACACACACATTCCACACTTTGCATACAGTAAGGGCTATTCACCTATGGGAGGCACATCAGGCTAGACCATGGCTGCATATTGTAAGGGCTATTCACCTATGGGAGGCACATCAGGCAAGACCATGGCTGTATATTGACTCAGATGCTGTCCTTTTTCTTGCAGGCTAAGCTGGCTCATAATCGGAGACAGCAGCAACGGACGGGTGGAGGGCGGCTTCAGCTGCAACCCCTCAGCGATCTGGAGGAGCGCGTCCACAGGATTGCACAGCAATGGTAAGGTCATCACCTTTTTGTCCTCTGTCCTTCCACTTGTCCCTCACAATACCAGCCTTTGACACTTTCAATCCAACTTGCTAACTCGCTGCACTTATTCCTCCCTTACTGCCACCCTGTCCTCACGCTAAAGCCACTCTTGTACCTCCCTGCTTTCAGATGGTGATTCACCAGCTGAGGAGATGGTCCCTGAAGCTGCCACTGGGAGTGATGCTGCAGCTGAGGAGGAAGAGGAAGCCGGAGCATCAGTGCCACCCTCTCCCGAGGAAGCCCATGGCCACACTGGGAACACGCCTTCCCCGGAGGGGAGCAGGGGGGAAGGGGCTGATGATGGTGAAGTTCCAGGACCCAGCGGGCTGCAGCCACGCCATGGGGGTGGGAGGGAAGAACGGGAGCCTTCTCCCCAGAGGGAGAGTATGCCAGACACTCCTAATGCAATGGACGCAGAGGAGGAGCGGCTGATTGCAGAAATGAACAGCCAGGCGGTGGGCATGCACACTGAGCTCATGGGTGCAGTGGGAAGGGTGCCCGAATGCATTGAGGCACTGGCAAGGAGTGTGGAGCACTTCGCTGTAGCACAGGCGGATGCCACACTAAAGCTTACTGCTGCAATTCAGTCACTGGCTGCCAGGAATCCATCTGAGACTGCTCTCATGCAGACTCAGATTGAGGTCACGCGAGCACTGACTGCTGCCATCCTCGATGGTTCGTGCACATGTCCCCGGGGCTGTCACCGCGCCGCAGCAGGCCAGCAATCTGTTCTCCGGCAAATTGCTCCGGATGCTGAAGTGCTGCCCCGTGGGAGTGCCAGTGTGTCGGGCGAGCAGGGAGTTGCTGTCCTCTCTCACGATGACAGCATTCCTGCTGCCAACACTGTCACTTCTCCACTGCACTTGCCACCGCCTGTAGGACAGACTGCTGCCGCCCATGCAGAGTTGGTGCAGTCTGCAGCCGGGCCCTCCAGGCCCAGAAGTGGTCGAGGCCGTCCTTCAGGGGCATCTGCAGTGTCAGGGTCTGACAAGCAGCAGCCTTCCACCAGCCTTGCTGCAGCCACTGAGGTCCCATTACGGAGGAGCAGTAGGGTTAGAAGGGGGGAAGTGCGCAAGGGAAGGAGATCACCCTCGAAGGGCAAAAAGTAGGAGGTGTGCCAAAATGCTGGTCATTTTTTTATTAAAGGCCGAGGTTCATGGCCCAACTTTTGTTTAGTGTTTTGGACATTATCTCCAGGTTGTGAGAACCAGTTATGTTATTGACTGTTTTTTTGTGTTTATTTCTATGAGTTTGTCATGAGGAATTGACACACACAGAGTTTGTACAATAAATAAGTTTCTGTATTCAAAATATACATGGCTGGTGGTTGGAATTATTGGTGCCTTGGCCGGCTTAGGGGTTGCGTGCTGGGTTGATTCGTGTTTGTAGCACTGGCAGGGGCCCTAGAAGCGGCTTGCTATTAGTCGTTGACGGACGGCCCTTGCAGTTTGACCATTGTGGGCCGCCCTCCTGCCTTGGTGCTGCTGCTGATCATCGTCCTCGGCCTGTTCCTCCTCTTCCTCCTCCTCCTCTTGTGGTGCTGCAAGGCCTGGTGGCATTGGCTGCGTCCTGAGGATTGCCATGTTGTGCAACATGCAGCACACCACTACGAATTTGGAAACTTGCTCAGGCGAGTACTGCAGGGCTCCTCCGGAATGGTCCAGACAGCGGAATCGTTGTTTGAGCACGCCGATTGTGCGCTCAATAATGTTCCTGGTTGCTTGTTGGCTTTCCTGGTACCGCAGCTCAGCAGGGGTGTTTGGCGCACGGAGCGGTGTCATCAGCCAGGTGCTCAATGCGTACCCCTTGTCCCCCAGAAGCCAACCAACTGGCTGATGCGGTGCCTCGAAAATTTCTGCCACAGTACTCTGGCGCAGGATGAAAGCATCGTGGCAGCTGCCCGGATAGTGGGCATTGACAGCGAGAATCACCTGTCTGTGGTCACAGACCAACTGCACATTCAAGGAATGGAACCCCTTTCTGTTCCGGAACTCCTCTGCATTCTCTCGCGGAGCACGCAAAGCCACATGCGTGCAGTCAATGGCGCCCTGCACCATGGGGAAGCCCGCTACCCTTGCAAAGCCCATAGCACGGTCATGCTGCTTGTCTGGGGTCATAGGGAAGGAGATGAAGTCTCGTCTCCTTGTGAAGAGGGCATTGGTGACCTGCCGGATGCAGCGATGCACCGCAAACTGGGAGATATTGGCGAGGTCCCCAACAGCAGCTTGGAATGAGCCAGTGGCGTAGAAGTTCAAAGCCACTGTGACCTTCACTGCCACCGACAGAGACGTCCTGGACCTCAGCTGAGGCTGCAGATCTGGCTGCAGCAGGTGGCAGAGCTCAGTGACCACCTCCTTGCTGAATCGCAGCCTTCGCAAACACAGCTCCTCGGACATGTGGATGTAGGAGAGCTGTTCACGATATACCCTGGGAGGGTAAGCTCTCCTGTACATGCGCCTGATGGCCCTCCTCCGTCTGGCCATCATTGCCACTCTCTGTCTGCGTCTCACTATCCTCTGATTGAGCTGGAGCAGGACGACGCCCCCAATCATTGCAGCCCCCATATTCTCTTTGCCAGAAAAGTAATGAGGTACAGCAACGAAAGTAGCAGCAAAGTTAGGATGAACTAGGCAAAACTACCTCACAAAGCGTTGAGTCAATGTAGAAGTCTCTCTCTCTCTCTCTCCGAATCTCTCTCTCGCTCTCAGAACGAGTGGTGCATAAATGTCGACCACAGAAAAAGACAGGAAGAGGCCCCCTTTAAATAGCGCCCCCCCCAGCCCCACACCGATTGATAACGTTCCAGTCTTCCGGTCGTTGGAAGCGCCAGGCGGTAAGGCAGGGGGCGCCACTCAATTTCCGCTCCGGGGCGCCCCAAGGGCGTTGCACCACGGAATGACGTCACAATCTGCGCGCGCAGGTGGTCGCAGCGGTAAGTTTTAGCGCCGCCGCACAATCTCAAGTTAAGTTCTCGAGCGGCGCAAACAGCGCTGCGCCCGGGCGTTAGCGCCTTAACGCCCCATTAGCGCCCATTTAAGGCGCTAACGGGAGGCGCAACCAACTGAATTTTTACCCCAAACAGTCTTAAAACATACTTAATACTTAAACACAGGTTGGGGAACACACGGTACAGGCGAGGGAGAATTACAGTATACAAAACCCCTTATCCCTCCCAATCCCACTGCCTAGCTAGGTTTGATTCCAGAGGACCAGGAATAATGCTCACCAAATGACAGTTCTTGACAGTTGAGGTATTTCGCGATTTCGGGGTTCACTAGGGTTTTTGGTTGTTGGGGCCTGCCGTACCCCGGACGTGGTGGAAGACTTCAGCTGCACTCCAGGTCAGTTTGGGTCTGTCCGTTGATGCGGTAAGGTGCGTATTGGATTGTATCAGGTGAGTACCCAATTTTCTTCGTTAGAGGTAGGGTTTTGAGTTTTTTAAGGGAAAATCTTACCCAGGGGTAAGTCAGGAATAGTTTGTAGCGTGGAAAACTTGCGTGTCTTCGGTTTTTCCTGGTGTTGGTCTTTCGGTGGTCGCGACGACTTGGTTCTCACCTGGTTGGTCGGTGGTGTTGTGTTGTTTGGTTCGTGGGGCCTTGGTTGCTGCGAGGCGTTGGGAACCTTTTTCCCAGTTGGGTCCGTCAATGACCCCCCCTTACTGTGGCGTATTGTCCTTGCGTGCCTCGGTACTGTTACTAACTTTAAACTGCCTCTCTGGACAGCCTTGAACTAACTTTTAGTATAGTGTTGTAACAAACCACACGGCTTGAACAGACACTACCACAGTATCTCTCGGGTTCCTCATGTCTTCTTGCCCATGGCTTTAGGCCTGCCTGCCTTCCGAAGGTTCTTCTTGCGACTCGTTCCTTGTTGCTTGGCTCTGGTGTCGAACCTGTGTGGCTCTCTTTCTTCGCTCCCTTCTTCGCCGCTGCCTTCTTGGGGGAAAATAGGCCCCCAATTATACTGTTCAGGTCTATTGTGTTTTTCGCGCCAAAACTGCTTTACTAATCGATTTTGCGTTAAAGTGATTTAGGTTTCAGTTGAGGCCTGTTTATCTTCGCGCCAAATCTCGTTTCTTTGTCTTAGGTTTTTGGCGGGCTCGTTAAGTCTGATGACTTTAACTTAGTGTTAACTTGTCCTGATTGCTACCGATGTCTTCCATTGGGACAGGGCCTCTATCTACCCGCCAAAGCTCGCTTCTTTTGTCTTAGGTTTTTGGTGGGCTTGTTAAACTGTTCCTGTCGATACTTGGCTAATCGGGTTTTGATGGGATGATGGGCTATGAAACTGTATACTGGCAGTTTTATTGTTTTCAGACTTCCAGTATCCTGTCTGGACCTGGGGATTTCAAAAGGGGTCTTGGGTTATTCATTTTTGAATGTGTTTGTGAGGTTTTGGGTGAGGCTCTTCCTCCTTGGTTGGATTGCAGTGCAAACATCTCCCAGACAGCTTGTCTTGGTCCCAATATCCGAAAGCTGTCCACTGCCTCACCACACCCCTTCCCGCAGCCTGTGTTTCTGTGACTGCAGGTTTACCCAATGACCCTTTTAAAAAGGTATCTTTATCATCCAAGGTCATTTTCCTCAGGTTCTGTATTTTCCTTCCTTGATTCCCGTCAAAATATCTTCACAACTGAGGCTTTGACCTCTAATTCCTTCATCACCCCCTTTAGGGTTCTATGCAAGTTTCTGGGGGATTTTGCGAAGCCTACACACCTTAAACTAATGGGAATTCAGCAAGATTTTCTAGTTACTTGGATAGTTTCTACTGCCAATTAGATTTTAAGAGCGGCATTCACAAGACCGTAAATCATCGTGAGAACATAGCAGCCTTGTAACGAATGTTGACAATATTAGTGTAATACATTCATATGGCATTTCTGTGTCTGCTAGTTTAAAGCGATTTTATTTTAATTGGTTAATCCACTAAAATTGCAAAGAAAGGAAAATCATATGGATGTGATAAGTACTCATCCACTGATATAACCAGCATTAGTTTCTAGACTGAGAACGTTTTAGGGGATAACCTTACTCCCGGCGGTATTTGTCGCGGCCCAGAATTTGCTGCGAAAGTAACGGCGGGTTTAATGGCGCTCGCCGTTATTAGTCTGTAAATCGTCCAGCAAGTCGTGGCGAGGAGGGGATACGTCGTGAGTTGCGAATCACTACAAGTTGCTGGACGGTTTGCGCCGCTCTGCTGTTAGCCTCGCGAACATGGCAGCTCGCTCTCAACCTCCTCGTGAGTTTCACAATATTGCAGCGATTCTGCTGTTAAAGCAAATTGAATTCGCCAAAGAAAGGTAGGGCTGGTACTTAATGGCGTAAGGACCCTTTTCATGATGAGATTTATGTTTCTGCAATGCCACTCAACCTCCGACCCAGAAAGGGAACAATTGAAACTGTGGAGTCTCATTCCTGCAGGTAGCAAATTGTTCCAAGAGGTTTTTAAAATTTTGGGGGGTGAAATTGGGTGCCTTTGCACCTCCCGGGGGCGCTAATGGGGCGCAAATGGCTCTGCCACCGGGTGCGGTGCTGACATCGACTCCTGGCATATTCGGCGGAAGTTTTGAGGTGGCACTACGGCATTGTGCCCCGGTCTCCCTCGCCCGGAGATCGTGACGTTAGCAGCGCCCCGGACCCGAACTTGTCTTCCGCCCCCCCGCTGCAGCGCCGGCCGAAAACACCGACAGCTGCAGGAGGCGTGCTTCGGGCGGCCGGCCGCTTCGGGGGTGATGATCAAAGGCGAGGTGGCCGAGGTAAGCAAAATAAAAACTTCCCTTTCTTGTTCCAGTTTTTTTCGCGGGCTTCTGCCCACGATCGGTCTGCTTGAGTGCCGGGCTGATCGCGTGGGATCGTGCCTGCCTTGGTGGTCCAGGTAGGTACTTTTTAAATTGCAGAGCCTGCAGCGATGGGAGGGAAGGAACCTTTGAACGTGGCAACGCTGCACGGCCCAGTGTGCAGCACTGCTGAAGTCTCCGCCCCGCTCTGCGACATTAGCGCCCTAAGAAGGAAGTGGAGTGCTTGATTTAGCGCTCCACTTCCCTCTTGGGGTGCAAAAACACCATTTTGTGGTCGCCGGTGCTAATTAGCGCCGGGCACTAAAGTTAGCGCCCAGGCGATGTTAGCGCCCCAAAATGATCGACACCGAATTTTTCCCTCTTAAACTTTAAAATTATTATTTGTTCTTACTTTTCCTTTCTGTCTCTTTTTTTTTCCCCCTCTCTCTTAATCCAATCTTTCTTTCCCTCTATTAATTTCTCTTTCTGTACCTGATTTGACTCTGATTCACCCTATTTCCTTCTCCCTCGTTCCTCTGTTTCTTTCTCAATCCTTAAATCTCATTGGTTAAAGAGACAGACTGTTGGTCCCGTCGTTCAGCGTGCACTTCCAACAATTTGCGGCGTAAAAACATTTCGAGCTGAAGGGTGAGGGAAAACGTCTAACTGACGGGGCCCGCCGAGAGATGTCCCGGCTCCAGCAAATTTTGCGCCAATGTGTTCACGTGCTCTATTTTGCATTATCTTAGCCCAGCCTTTAACCCATTTACTTCAACAAATATGTTGAAAGATCGCATTGAGGAATTTCATTAAGATATCTGTCAGAGCAATTATACCCCCCTGTAACAGCAGAAAACTCTATGACGTCCCAACAACTTTGCCCTCTTCTTGATAGAGATGTCTGGTTTTATTACTTTTTTGCTTGTGTTCAGAATTCCTCATTGACAAGTACATTCATCGTGAGATGTCAGAGATGCATAAAAGATAACTTCAGTGTTAAGAGCTGCTGAGTTGCTGACACACTGTCGCAGCAATGCTGCTGAAAGGAAGGAAATATTTCCTTTACATTAAACATAAGAACACACTGAGGCATTGCTTAACCGGGAGCCAATGTAGGTCAGCGAGCACAAGAGTGATGGGTGAACGGAACTTGGTGCGAGTTAAGACACGGCAGCCAAGCTTTGGATGACCTCAAGTTTACGTAGAGTAGAATGTGGGAGATCAGCCAGGAATGCGTTGGAATAGCCAAGTCTAGAGTCTATCTTCCTCAGTTGGCAGAGCTGGATGTTCTAGGCTGCTGTTATTACCACAGATTATCTTAATCTTATTCCTTGATAGAGCTCCCAGCTGTTAAGCCTTCAATGATAGCGAATGGTAAACTCTTCAACTGTGGTCTCAGTGGGTAGCACTCTTGCCTCTGAGTAAGAAGGTTGTGGGTTGAAGTCCCACTCCAGAGACCTGAGCACAAAAATCTAGGCTGAGACTCCAGTGCTGTACTGAGGGAGTGCTGCACTGTCGGAGGTGCCGTCTTTCGGATGAGATGTTAAAACGAGGCCCCGTCTGCTCTCTCAGGTGGATGTAAAAGATCCCATGATGCTATTTTGAAGAAAAGCAGGGGAGTTATCCCTGGTGTCCTGGCCAATATTTATCCCTCAACCAACATCACTAAAACAGATTATCTGGTCATTATCACGTTGCTGTTTGTGGGAGCTTGCTGTGTGCAAATTGGCTGCTGCGCTTCCTACATTACAACAGTAACTACATTTCAAAAGAATATGGCTGTAAAGTGCTTTGGGATGTCCTGAGGTCGTGAAAGGCACTTATTAAATGTAAGGCTCTCTTTTTTCCTTTGCCCTCCCCCCTTGTCAGTTTACCTTCACTAATAAACTTGGCTACAGTCAGGAAGAAAGTGATTTTAGTTGAGAGATAAATATTAGCCAGGACACCGGGGAGATCTCCTCTGCTCCTCTTCGAAATAAGAACATAAGACGTAAGAGCAGAAGTAGGCCATTCGGCCCCTCGAGCCTGCTCCGCCATTCAATAAGATCATGGCCGATCTGATCTTGGCCTCAACTCCACTTTCCTGCCCGCTCCCCATAACCCTTGACTCCCCTGTAGCTCAAATATATGTCTATCTCCGCCTTGAATATATTCAATGACTCCGCCTCCACAGCTCTCTGGGGTAGAGAATTCCAAAGATTCACCACCCTCTGAGAGAAGAAATTCCTCCCATCTCTGTTTTAAATGGGCGACCCCTTATCGTGCCGTGAGATCTTTTAACGTCCACCTGAGAGGGCAGACGGGGCCTCGGTTTAACGTCTCATCCGAAAGACGGCACCTCTGACACTGCAGCACTCCCTCAGCACTGCACTGGAGTCTCAGCCTAGAGTTGGGCTTGATGCCACAACTTTCTGACTCAGAGGCAAGAGTGCTACCACTGAGCCATACCAGGCACAATATTGAAAACATTTCGAATCTTTCGTTCTATATTACTGGTCAAGCCTGCTGAATATGACTGGTTCAATTAAACTGAGATATTATAGTCTTGCACTGGTTACATGCTCAGCAGTAATTGTCTTGATATTCCTTTCCTTTATTTATTCCGCACGAGCCTTTAAGTGACAGCCTGTCAGATGTAATATAGTACAATCTTCACTAATTACCATCTCATTGGTTTTTAAGTTAGGTTGAAATGTGTCATGAGTTCTTTTCATGTCTGACTTTTATGATTTGCCAGTCGAATTGCCATGGTGATGGTATGTATATGAGGTCATCTCGCGTAAATACTGATTAATAGAATGAGATGTGTCAGCAATAAAGTGGCAGAAACAGGTTTAATAAAATGTTATGAAGATTACTTAATTTCTTAACAAATCAGTTTACAGTTCGAGTCATTCTTTATACAGAAAGTCGAATAATAATAATATCTGTCAATTCAATCTATATTAAAATACTGTTCCACTGTTGCTGATTGATCCATAAATAAGCACACATCAGTGGTAAATTCCTCTTAATCCCCTATTTAAAAGACACTGAAATCATATGAGGATTTGTCACTCCTGTGCTTGCTGACCTACATTGGCTCCTGGTTGTTTTACAATCCCTCCATGGCCTCGTCCTTCCCTATCTCTGTAGCCTCATGCGCATTCCCGATTTTAATCGCTCCACCATTGGCGGCCGTGCCTTCAGCTGCCTGGGCCCCAAGCTCTGGAATTCCCTCTCTAAACCTCTCTGCCTCGCTACCTCTCTCTCCTTCTTTAAGACGCTCCTTAAAACCTACCTCTTTGACCAAGCTTTTGGTCATCTGCCCTAATATCTCCTTATGTGGCTCGGTGTCAAATTTTGTTTGATAATCGCTCCTGTGAAGCGCCTTGGGATGTTTCACTATGTTAAAGGCGCTATATAAATACAAATTGTTGTTATTGTTGTGTCCATATAAACTCATTTCCTTCAAAAGCTTCTATTGATGCTCAACTATATTAATTGGGGAAAGGCTATAATGTGTCAGATATACTGGCTGAATTGTTCAGCTAATAATTAGTTTAAGCTCTGACCAGAGATGGGGGGACAAATTCGGTACCTTAGAGCTTCCCGTTAGTGCCAGAAGATGGCGCTAATGGGGCGCTAGAGCATTATCACCAAGACGAGGCAAATCCAACGCCGCACGGCAAATCCCGTCCACTTCCCCCCCCCCCCCCCCCCCCGCAGTGCCACAGCTAACAGTAATCGCTGGGAGCCTCGACGCCAGGTGGATCGTGACGTCAGTGAGTGTGCAATGCTCACTGGCCGCCCGATCTGCAAAATTGATTGTCGCCACCTACCTTAGTGACAGGGAGAGCTGGCGTGAAGCAACAGGAAGCCGGCTCCAGGGACATTATTTCAAGGGATCATCAGTAATGAGTTGCAGCTGTAGGCTAGTGGAGTTTCAGTGCTTTCTTGTCAGTTTCACATAGTGCAACAGTCTCATTCCATAATTTCAACGTTATTTAGTATCAGGAGTGTTGTGGCAACAAAAAGGTAGCTACATTTACTCTTAAAATATCAAAGTGCTACACCTGGTTACATTAATGGGGGCTGTACTGGCAGTCGACCTCGCCCTCCAGGATCTGTGGTGGAGGGAACGGAGGCAATGAGAAAGACTGGAACATGTGGCCAGAGGGAGGAGGAGGTCCATCAGGGCTCTCAACAGGAGGCCTTACCCTCCAAGGGTATTCCAAGAGCACTTCTCCTACCTCCAATTAAGTGAGGAGCAGTGTATTGGAAGGCTCCGCTTCACAAAGGAGCTGGTCAAAGAACTCTGCCATCTCCTGCAACCAGACCTCCAGCCTCAGATCAGGTCAACCACAACTCTCTCAGTGGCAGTCAAGGTCTCCGTCGCCCTCAATTTCTTCGCCAGTGGATCCTTCCAGTCTGCAACAGGAGACATAGCTAATAACTTGCAGTTCGCAGTCCATTGATGCATCCGGGAGGTCAGAGAAGCTCTCTAAAGTAGGAGAAGGGACTACATTTCCTTCCCCATCACCAGAGAGAAGCAGGATGAACGTGCATGTGACTTTGCTAGGATAGCGGCATTCCCCATGGTGCAGGGCGCCATTGACTGCACCCACGTGGCTTTGCGGGCACCGCATAACAATCCTGAGATCTTCCGTAACCGCAAAGGCTACCACTCACTTAATGTGCAGTTGGTGCGCGACCACAGACAGCTAATCCTCAATGTCAATGCCCGCTATCCTGGCAGCAGCCACAATGCCTTCATCCTGCACCAGACTGGTCTACCAGCAATCTTCCAGCCATCACGTCAAGCTCGCGGCTGGCTGGTCGGAGACAAGAGCTATACGCTCTCCACCTGGCTTATGACTCCCCTCCACAACGCTCCTGCCCAGCAGTCATATAATGAGAGCCATGCTGCCACCAGGAACATCATCGAGCAGACCATTGGCCTGCTGAAGCAACAGTTCCGCTGCCTTGACCGCTTGGGAGGAGCCCTCCAGTACTCGGCTGAGTGGGTGTCCCATTTCGTGGTGGTCTGCTGCATGCGCCACAACTTAGCCAACATGAGGGCCCAGCCCTTGCCACCAGGGATTGCGGGACCTTAGGAGGAGGAAGAGGGACAGGAGGAGGAGGAAGAGGAAGATGAGGAGGACGAGGAGGATGAGGAGAAGGAGCAACAGGAGTGAGAGAGGAGGCAGCCACTCAATCGGCCTTCCGGAAGGGCGGTCCATGACCGCCTCATCAGACTGTGGTTCGAATGAATTAAACCCCAGATTCACGTTGCTCGCCACATCCCTATCATTCCATTCCTGTCATATCACAGCGCAAAGCTGAAATGAGACACCACAAAAGAATCCAAACTGAATTAATAAATTTATCAAAAATCAATGAACACATATTTACAACAAAAATATTAACTATTCACCCTTGTGCAATCCCTTAGTGCCTGTCGTTACTGTGCCTTTACCTGCTCTAATGCTCCTATGAAGTGTCGGCCCAGTGGCTGCAGCAGGGCTGCTGGAAGGCTGCTGAGTGTCCATGCGGGAGACTTCAGATGGTCTTGCAGGATGCCCTCGACCAGCTCTGGGCCTGGAAGGCCCGGCTGTAGACTGCACCACCTCAGCATGGGCGGCAGCAGTCTGGGCTGGCTGGATGACAGGCAGTGACAAACATAGAAACATAGAAACTAGGAGCAGGAGTAGGCCATTCGACAAGGGCAATGGCGGAGTGGCAGCGGTGGGAGCAGAAATGCTGTCATCCTGAGAGAGGACAGCAGGTTCCCACTCCACTGACCCACTGCCACTCCCCCGGGGCAGCACCTCAGCATCACTAGCAATCTGTTGTAGCACAGATTGCTGGCCTGCTGCGACACCATGAAAGCCCCGGTCGATGGTGGTCGACCCAGCCATGGTGGCAGCAGTCCGAGCTTGCGTGGCATCAAGCTGAGACTGCATGAGAGCAGTCTGAGATTAGATGCCACCAAGCATAGACTGCATTACAGCACTAAGATGTTGCATCACTTCCACCTGTGCTGAAATGGAAGATGCCAGATCACCCATCACACGCGGCATCAGACCTGGGTTGCCACAGTCTCTCTGGGAGTCTATCATCCTTTGCAGACTGGAAATGATGGACTCCATGGTGTGAGCAGAGCCTTGTGCAATGTTGGAGGCGGACACCTCCACGCTCCTTACCATTGCCGAGAGGCTCTCGGGCACCCTTGCCATTGCACCTATCATCTCTGTGTACATGCCCAACACCCTTCTTCTGAACGCCTCCCCATCGAGGTCCTCATCTGAGTCCTGTGCAGTAGAACTCACCCTCCGGGGAGCTGGCCCCTGAGCTACCCTTTCCCCCTGGCCTTGCTGCAGCCCACTCGAGCCCAGTGCCTCACCCTGTGCAGATCCCGCTACTACACTAGCCTCTAAAAAATGTGTAGTGCCAGTATCTGAGCTGGTGCCTGTGGGTGAGACATGCAGTGACGCGGTGTCTTCTTCCTCCTCCTCTTCTCCCGCCTTGCTCTCTACGGTGCCCTCAGGGACAGGCTGCACAGGTGCTTGCTGATTATCTGAAAGCAAAAAGGCACAAGAGTCGGGTTAAGGTGCGGGGAGGGGGGGGCAGGAAGGGAGAAATGCATGCATACAGCATGATTAGCTGGAAAGTGCGAAACGCTTGTGGGGGGAGGGGGAAGTGGGATGTGAGAAGAAGGAGTAGGGATGAACATACCATTGTTGTCCCCAAGGGGGTCAATGTAGTCGATGGCCATGATGCCCGCCACCTGCTGCCAAATAAACTGCAGCACTCTATTTTCCAGCGCAGACAGTGGTTGGGTGTTGGCTTGTACCCCACCTGTGCACTCCTGCTCCCTCCTGTTGTGAGCTACCTTGGCCTGCAAGAGAAAGGAAAATTTGTGAGCGAGTGTGGAGCAATGTGTTTGGATGATGTGCCTGCCATAGTTGATTAGCTCTCATTGTGTGCAAAGTGTGAGATGTGGGTGTAAATGTTGGTAGGTAGAGATTGTTGGTGGGTGACTGCTGAGGGTGTGATGCTTTGGGCAGTGTGTGAAGACTGTGGTTCAGATGGTGGAATGTACCATTTGTTGAAGCATTCACTCACCCTGACCACCCGAGTGAGGTCATTAAATTTCTTCCTGCACTGTGTGTGGGGGTTCAGGGGACCACTGTGCTGCCCGAGATGTGCTGCGCTACCTCCCTCCACATGGTGCAGAATACTTGCGGCGAGGGCCTCCTGCCACTTGCCGGGTATAGCACCGCCCTCCGTCTCTCCACAGCGAACACCAATGCCTCCAATGCTTGATTGCAGAATGTGCAGGCTCCCTGGGCCATGGATCTGCCATGAGTACAGCTGCTTCAGTCCTCCGGTTCCTTCTCGTTGACCTGCTGTTGCTTGCTGAGGCAGCTGCTCAGCCAACAATGGGGAGAATGAGTTTCTGCAGCATCAATGGACCTCCCCTTTAAGAACTGAAAAAAGCCTGTGGCAATCATGACTTGGGATTAGACTGCACCTGATATTGGTCCACTCTTTAAGTGTAACGCCAATGAACTTGGGCTTGAAAACTTGAATTAGCACACCAATCATTTCTTTGAGCAGTGAGCACAAATTTTGCATGCAGTCCTAAGCATTAACGCCTGGTGCTAATTCTCCAACTTTTCTAATGATACCGCCCATTCCTGGGCTATAATGAATTTTTAGCCCATTATGATTTTCTCTGCACTTTACTCCTTAATCATAGTAACGTCTCACTTTGGTTCACACCACGTTAATCCAATGCCAGCTTGCTTCAACGCAAGCGAATTATTAAATACAATGGCCCAGAATTTGTGGTGGATATTAACAGCAAACGAACAGCGTTCGCCGTTATTATCCCTTTGAAACTGACTGCAACTTCAGGAGTTAGTGCACCCGCCTTCTAGCGCGTAAACCCTGAAGTTGCGGTCAGTCATTCTCTGCTCCGACACTGGCTGCGCTGTGGACCCTCGCCCATAGCCGGCAATCAGTGTAATCAGGAAAAAACAGTGAAACCGATGAAAACTTCGGCTTTTCCGCGGTAATATCTTTGTTAAATACCCCATTAAAAGGTAGACCCTTTTGGATTAGGTGTAACTGGGGTTTTAACAGCGTATCGACTGCTAAACAAATGTTATGGCCCTGAAAAACTAATTTTAGTTTTGTGGAGTGTCAAAATTATCCATTTTAATAAAAATTACAATTTTTAAGAAACTTTAAAAAAAAAAATGTTTTAACGTTTGTTCATCTTTATTTCAGATTTGCTATTTCCCCGATGTGAGAGTCCCAATCTTTGTCTTGCTCTCTGTAACATTTTTTTTTTACAAGATCGAATAAAAGGAGATTATTCACTTCCTGGTTCCCGGTTGGTGAGAATTCTGCATTGTGATTGGCTGCTTAGACAGCTTGTTGATGTCACAGCAGCTCGCGTTAGGGATTCCCCATTAACTGACACTGACCTCAACTAAACATCGGAAAAGCCGAACTGCTCGCCACAGAGATTGCGAGATCTTAGTGGGAAACTTACTTCTCGGCCACTGGCGAACGCCTTTGCTTCACCTCTGACCTCAAATTACAGGCCAATATAATTTTCTTTTAATATTGCTTTATTTTAAATTACTATGGAACAAACACAAAACACCCAATGTCTTTGAATGGGCACCCAATGTCTTTGAAGCTTCATGACTGAGCAGACCCAACACCATGGCATATGAGAGATAACCAAGAGCAGAAATACACCTCAAATACCATCAAAACTGGGCATCCTAGAGGTGCTGTGGGCCATCGTCAGCAGCAGAGTTATATCGCACAACCATCAGTGGCCTCATGGCCCAGCACATTCCTCACCTTTAAGTCAGAAAGACAACCCCAGTTCCATGGGATGCGTAGAAAGGGCCACCAGGACCAGCAACAGCCATACCTTAGAATGAGTTATCAACCTAGTGAAGGCACTACACAGGGACACCAAAAACAACATGCTTTAGACAAAGCTAAGCAGCTGCACAGCCAATGGATCAAAGCAATGTTCTGTAGCCCTACCCCATCCCGTGGTGGACAGCCAGGCAATCGACAAGAGAAGGAGGCTCCATGAATATCCCATCCTCAACAGAAAGGCAGAGTATTATTTAAATGGGGATACATTGGGAAATGTTGATGTACAGAGGGACCTGGGTGTCCTTGTACACCAGTCACTGAAAGCAAACATGCAGGTGCAGCAAGCAGTTAGGAAGGCAAATGGTATGTTGGCCTTCATTGCAAGAGGATTTGAGTACAGGAGCAAGGATGTCTTACTACAGTTGTATAGGGCCTTGGTGAGACCACACCTGGAGTACTGTGTGCAGTTTTCATCTCCTTACCTAAGAAAGGATATGCTTGCCATAGAGGGAGTGCAGCAAAGGTTCACCAGACTGATTCCTGGGATGGCAGGACTGTCGTATGAGGAGAGATTAGGTCGACTAGGCCTGTATTCACTAGAGTTTAGAAGAATGAGCGGGGATCTCATTGAAACATATAAAATTCTGACAGGGCTAGACAGACTGGATGCAGGGAGGATGTTTCCCTGGCTGGGGGGGTCTAGAACGAGGGGTCACAGTCTCAGGATACGGGGTAGGACATTTAGGACTGAGATGAGGAGAAATTTCTTCACTCAGAGGGTGGTGAACCTGTGGAATTCTCTACCACAGAAGGCTGTGAAGGCCAAGTCACTGAATATATTTAAGAAGGAGATAGATAGATTTCGAGACACAAAAGGCATCAAGGGGTATGGGGAGAGAGCGGGAACATGGTATTGAGATAGAGGATCAGCCATGATCATATTGAATGGCGGAGCAGGCTCAAAGGGCAGAATGGCCTACTCCTGCTCCTATTTTTCTATGTTTCTATGTTTCTAATGGTGGACTGCAGCATAAGAGTGCAGGAGTCAAGGCTGAAGTGTTTTCAAGCCATAAATGCCAAATGGTATAATCTCACTCAGTCCCCTCCTGTGGTGCCCATGATCATTGATGCCAGTGTCCAGCCAATTTGGTCCATTCTGCAGTGGCTGAGTGCACTGGACACAACAAAGGCTATGGGCGCTGACAGCATCCTGACTGTAGTGCTGAATATCTGTGCAGTAGAGCAACGCCCTAATCAAGCTGGTCCAGTACCACTATGTCACAATGTGGGTGATTGCCCAGGTATGTCCGAATCACAAAAAACAGAATAAATCTAATCTGGCCAATTATCTCTCAGTCATCAGTTAAGTGGTGGAAGGACTCATCAATCGTTCCCTCAAGTGATACCTACTTACCAATACGCTCATTTCAGTTTTTGCCAGAGCCACTTGGCCCCAGACCTCATCACAGTCTTAAATAAGAACATAAGAAATAGGAGCAGGAGTAGGCCACACGGCCTCTCGAGCCCGCTCCGCCATTCAATAAGATCATGGCTGATCTTCGACCTCAACTCCACTTTCCCGCCCGATCCCCATATCCCTTTGATTCCCCTAGAGTCCAAAAATCCATATAAATGCAAATCTTTCTTTTTCTATACATCAGACCAGCACTGTTACTGTTACTGTTAGGAAAATATTTGCAGGGCTACGGGGAAAGGGCGGGGGAGTGGGACTAGCTGAAGTGCTCTTGCAAAGAGTTGGCACGGGCTCGATGGGCCAAATGGCCTCCTTCTGTGCTGTAACCAGTCTATGATTCTATGAAAGGGTGGAATATTTTGATCCACAGGAGCATTCTAGTGTAAAATATAAAAGAGCTTAAAAAGGAGTGATAAAAAAATGATCAATAATAAAAAATGTTTTTCCAGCATTATAGGAAGAACCTTCACAAGTGGGAGAAATAATCTCTGTAGGAGACTCGTTCCCTTTGACTCATGGAGGCTGTTTCATTAGCTTCTTGTTTCTAGGGTCGATCAATACCAGTTAAAAGGTACATAAATATTGCTATTTTTTTATTATGTAGAACTCATGTTTTGTTGCCAATAGATTTTTACAATTGATTTCCTGCTTTAATAGTTCTTGGTGTGGGTGTGAAAGAAAGGCCAAGGGGACAGATAAAGTCTTCACTTCACACAAGTCTGCTTGTCTGGAAAAGATCCCCTCTACTGCCAGTTTAATGATGCGCCATCAGATATATTAGCACCATGCCCCATGTTTCAGTGGCATTTGTGAGTCATATCCCCTTGGGCCCGTCCTTTAATTACTAACATTTCTCCCCAAGGTGAACAGATAGTGAATGACATTTTCAGCGGACATAGTTTCAGTCACGAATGCCTAGCTTATTTAACTTGTGTGAGCATTGCTGGTTCAGGGGTAGGGCTCGACGGGCCAAATGGCCTTCTTCCGTGTTGTAACCCCGTCTTTTGGATGAGACGTTAAACCGATAGGCCCCGTCTGCTCTCTCAGGTAGACATAAAAGATCCCAAGTCACTATTTTGAAGAAGAGCAGGGGAGTTATCCCACGGTGTCCTGGCCAATATTTATCCTTCAATCAATGTCACTTAAGACAGATTATCTGGTCATTATCACATTGCAGTTTGTGGGAGCTTGCTGTGCGCAAATTGGCTGCCGCGTTTCCCACATCACAACAGTGACTACACTTCAAAAAGTACTTCATTGGCTGGAAAGCGCTTTGAGACGTCCGGTGGTCATGAAAGCCGCTATAGAAATGCAAGTCTTTCTTTCTTTCTAACTCTTCAAGGTTCGGATGCCGTCTGTGAAAATATGCTTATGTTTTCTCTCATATAACAGCAAGAACTGGGGTGCGTGGGGTGAGCCCTAAAGGTAGCACCTCTGCATGGCAAACAAGCATAGAAACAGGAGGAACAGGAGGAGGTCATTCAGCTCCTCGAGCCTGCTCCGCCATTCAATGAAATCTAACTCCATATACCCGCCTTTGCCCCATATCCCTTAATACCTTTGGTTAACAAAAATCTTTCAACCTCAGATTTAACATTAACAATTGATCTAGCATCAATTGCCATTTGCGGAAGAGAGTTCCAAACTTCTTCCACCCTTTGTGTGTAGAAGTGTTTCCTAATTTCACTCCTGAAAGGTCTTCCTCTAATTTTTAGACTATGCCCCTAGTCCTAGAATCCCCAACCAGTGGAAATAGTTTCTTTCTATCTACCCTGTCTGTTCCCCTTAATATCTTGAAAACTTCGATCAAATCACCCCTTAACCTTCTAAATTCTAGGGAATGCAATCCTAATTTGTGTAATCTCTCCTCGTAATTTAACCCTTGAAGTCCGGGTATCATTCTGGTAAACCTCCGCTGCACTCCCTCCAAGGCCAATATATCCTTCCTAAGGTGTGGTGCCCAGAACTGCAAACAGTACTCCAGGTATGGTCGAACCAGGGTTTTGTATAGCTGCAGCATAACGTCTACCCCCTTGTATTCTAGTCCTCTAGATATAAAGGCCAGCATTCCAGAAGAGTGGATTTACCAGCAGTTGGGTCCTGAAGACTTACCCAGCTCTCACTAGTGGCTAGTATTGTCAACACTGGTTGGAAGTGTTCTTGGAGGTTTCAGCTCATGACCTCCAGCCTCCAGCTGCCCCAACACCCACGCTCACACCATTAGTTGCTTGACACTTCCTTCCTCGCGACGCCACGTCTTCTCATGCTGATTGAAAAGTGACCTGACTCTTGGGGGCCGATTTTGCCAGCCCTGGGGAGGCGGGTTTGGAGGCGGGACTGCCGGGAAAATGGCAGAATTTGGGGGCGGGTGCCCGTGTCATCTTCCCAGGAGGCGGGTAGCCGTCCCGCGCCGGGTCCCGTCTCCTTGGAGGCGGGAAGGGATTAAAGCCTATTAACTGCCTGTTAACAGGTAGTTAACAGGCAGAAAATAGGATTATCCCCTTTTTGCCCTCAAGTGCGGGCTTCCCGAAGGCTCCGAAACCCGCCAGGGTCACCGAGGCGAGTACTGGGTCTGTGGGGGTCGGAGGGGTGAAAACGTGTGGTGTGAAGGTAAGTGATGGGTGCAAGAGTGGAGAGGTGAGTATCTGAGGTAAGTGGAAAGTGTTTTTAAAAGTGTGCTTACCTTTGTTTCTTCCTGCAGGCTTCAGTCGGTTTGTATGCGGAGAGTCTCGGACCTCCGTGTTGCAGATGAGAGATGGCCGTTGCATTCTCAGATGCAACAACCGTCTAATTTCTGTAAAACAAAGAAGGTTGATGCGGTCCTGAATGCAAGACCTCATCAAACTACAGAGAATATCATTGTTTGACAGCTTCGATGACAATTCATCTGTCAAAAACTTTTGACAGATGAAACGTCATACGTTGGCGTTCTCTGCAACCGGCTTTCCCTTAATTGGCCTGCTAAGCCCGCTGGGCAGGCTTAACAAGGTCAATCAAGGGAAAATAGCGTGGGTTGGCCAGAAGTTGATGGAGGCGGGACTGAAACCCGACAAGTGGGAGTCCCGCCTCCAAAAGCTCCCCATTGAGAAAATCACCCCCTTCGTTACCCCATTGGATGATTCTCGACTCTCGGTCAAACTGCCTTTCACCCATCTCCAATATGTTTATAACTAGTAAATGAAAGAACCACATAAGGAGAAATTAGGGCAGATGAGCAAATACATTTTAAGATGATTTTTCCCAAGCAGTAAATTGCCAAACAAACTCGAATGAGGGTTTCTCAAACTTCTTATCCCAATTTTTTTTTAATTCATTCTTGGGATGTGGGCATCGCTGGCAAGGCCAGCATTTATTGTCAATTCCCAGTTGCTCTTGAGAAGGTGGTGGTGAGCCGCCTTCTTGAACGACTGCAGAAAGGTTTAGGGATGGAATTCCAGAGCTTCGGGCTTTGCCAGCTGAAGGCACGGCCGCCAATGGTGGAGCGATTAAAATCGGGGATGCGCAAGAAGGCAGAATTAGAGGAGCGCAGATATCTCGGAGAGTTGTAGGGCTGGAGGAGATTACAGAGATAGGGAGGGGCGAGGCCATGGAGGGATTTGAAAACCAGGATGAGAGTTGCTTAACTGGGAGCCAATGTAGGTCAGCGAGACCTATTGTGATGGATGAACGGGACTTGGTGCGCGTTAGGACATGGGCAGTTGAGTTTTGGATGACCTCAAATTTACGGAAAATCCAAGAAGCAAGCAATTTTGCTCCCCTATGGGATGCAGGACTCTTATTGCTGCATTCAAAGTGAAGGGTCCACTTTGTGACTGAGTCATGGACCTCCTAATGGTTCTTTCTTTCCCCCTTTATATGTTGAAGAAACACACTGGCAGCAGATAAGTACATTTTAAGATGTTTTGTCTCAAGCAGTAATTTGCCAAACAAACTCGAATGAGGATTTCTCAAACTTCTTACCCAAATTTTTTTTAATTCATTCTTGGGATGTGGACATCGCTGGCAAGGCCAGAATTTATTGCCCAACCCTAATTGCCCTTAAGAAGGTGGTGCTGAGCCGCCTTCTTGAACCGCTGCAGTCCCTGTGGTGAAGGTACACCCACAGTGCTGTTAGGTAGGGATTTCCAGGATTTTGACCCAGCGACGATGAAGGAACAGCGATATATGTCCAAGTCAGGATGGTGTGTAACTTGCAGCGGAACTTGGAGGTGATGGTGTTCCCATGCACCTGTTGCCCTTGTCCATCTTGGCGGTGGGGGCCATGGGTTTGGGAAGTGCTACAGAAGAAGCCTTGGCGAGTTGCTGCAGTGAATCCTGTAGATGGTACACACTGTAGCCACGTTACGCCGGTGGTGGTGGGAGTGGATGTTTAAGCCAGAGGGTCTGTCTGCATGTTCCACGGGATGAATACCCATGAGTTAAAATCCCCCCCTCTCATTTACAGATTGTCACCGAGACCATTGAATTAGGCCTCAGTTGGTGTTCAAAGAGAAATATAGCTGAAAAATTCCATGGCATCATTAGAACTGTCGCAGGTGCGGCGGGTGGTGGGATGGTTGGGATGAGGGCTTCTGCCCGCTGCTTTAACCCACCATTGACCCCCATCCCAAATCCCCTCGTAGGATGGCCTAAAATGTTTGACTATTCAATGAATTGCTTTGCGGTGTTGTCATCTAGGTAAGTCCAGCAGCCATTTTGCACCCAGCAGTTCCAGCAAACAACGATGAAGGGGTGAATGATTAATTAATCTGTTTTTTTGGTGTGGTTGGTGGAGGGAGGATTGTTGATCAGGACACCAGGAGAACTCCCTGCTCTTCTCTGAATCATGCCGTGGGATCTTTAACATCCGCCTAAACAAATACAACAGCCAGATAGGATCTCAGTTTAACATCTCATCCCAAAGGACGGCACCTCTGACAAGGCAGAACACCCCTCAGATGTGCCCAGTTCTCCTTTGAGGAGATTTACTGCTTAAAGTTAAGATCTAACCTACCCAACATTATTCAGTAATTAAGTGCTTGGATTTCCATGATGGATGTTTATCTTTTCCTCTAGGCTTCTATTCTGGCTTTGGAGGCACAATCGCTTGGGTATTCATGAAATCAGAAGTGAAGACTGATTCCAATAACATAAGAACATAAGAATTCGGAGCAGGAGTAGGCCAAACGGCCCCTCGAGCCTGCTCCTCCATTCAACAAGATTGCGGCTGATCTTCGACCTCAACTCCACTTTTCCGCCCGATCTCCATATCCCTTTGATTCCCCTAGAGTCAAAAAATCTATCTATTGCAGCCTTGAATATACTCAACGATTTAGCATCCACAAGCCTTTGGGGTAGAGAATTCCAAAGATTCACAGCTCTCGGAGTGAAGAATTTCCTCCTCATCTCAGTCTTAAAAGGCCGACCCCTTATACTGAGACTATGCCCCCCTGGTTCTAGACTCTCCAGCCAGGGAAACAGCCTCTCAGCATCATAACTCCACATTAATAGCCTTCTGCCATTCCTCGGCCCATCTATTTGATTTGTCCGGATCTCTTTTCAAGCCTATCGCTCTCTAACAGTTGTCAGCTCATCACATATCTCCGGCCTAATTTTAATATTATTATAAATTCCCAGTAGGCAGGTTTCCATGAGTTAAGGCCAGGATTTCAGGCAAAAGGGAAGCAAGCCAGCAGGGCCTTATCTGGCACAGCAAAATCTTTCCCCTTTTTTCGGTCAATACAATGTGACATTCTCATCGAGTTTATTAGTGATGTCTCAGGAGAAAAACACAAGAGATGGAAAAGCAGCAATTGGGTAAATACTGAGCAAAAAAAAAGAAAATGATTAAAGTTGGTGGGCTCATAAATAATGCATTGACCTTGATTTGACTGAGAGACTTCAGGTGGAAAGTGTGAAAATGGATATCCTGCAAAGCTCAGAACCTATTGATTACTTCAGATAGGTGTAGCTGACAGCACTTATAAGGTGTCGGCTGTGCAAACAGTCGCCTATGTTACATAGATATTGAGCAAAAACATTGAAAATTACCGCAAAAACCCACTGTAATAAATACAAAGACACAATTCACAATAGAATGCATCTTTTTCTTGACTTCGGTCCGAGCTATACTCCTGCCATTCTATTGGTCGGGCTCGGAGAGGGTGCAGAAGAGATTTACTAGAATGGTGTCAGGGATGAGGGACTTCAGTGATGTGGAGAGATGGGAGAAGCTGGGATTGTTCTCCTTGGATTAGAGATTTAATAGAGGTGCTCAAAATTATGAAGGGTTTTGATAGATAGGGAGAAACTGTTTCCACTGGCAGGAGGGTCGATAACCAGAAGACACAGATTTGAGTCAATTGGCGCAAGAACCAGGGGGGAGATGAGGAGATTTTTTTTTTACGTGGCAAGTTGTTGTGATCTGGAATGCGCTGCCTGAAAGGACGGTGGAAGCAGATTCAATAGTAACTTTCAAAGGGAATTGGATAAATACTTGAAAAGGAAACATTTGCAGGGCTATGGGGAAAGAGCGGGGCGGGGGGGGAGGAGAGTGGGACTAATTGGATCGCTCTTTCAAAGGGTCGGCACAGGCATGATGGGCTGAATGACCTCCTGCGCTGTAAGATATGATTCTATGAATTGGATGTTAATACTACTGATTATGCACAAGTTTTGGGGCACAGGAGAAAGTGCTTTGTTGGTTTACACGATTGTCTGCAATTTGTACAATAGTCTTGGGATAGATTTTCAACTTGGCGCTTGGGTATAAAACCAACCGTTTGGACCAGCTGCCCATTGACAGAAACCGCCCTGATTTCCATTTCCACGGAGGGTTTTATTAACAGGCAGCCGTTCCACAACTCCGCTTTTAACATAGAAACATAGAAACATAGAAGATAGGAGCAGGAGTAGGCCATTCAGCCCCTCGAGCCTGCTCCGCCATTCAATGAGATCATGGCTGATCATCCAAACTCAGTACCCTGTACCTGCCTTCTCCCCATATCCCTTGATCCCTTTAGCTTTAAGAAATATATCTAACTCCTTCTTGAATATATTTACTGACTTGGCCTCAACTGCCTTCTGTGGTAGAGAATTCCATAGGTTCACCACTCTCTGGGTGAAGAAATTCCTCCTCATTTCTGTCCTAAATGGCTTACCCCTTATCCTTAGACTGTGACCCCTGGTTCTGGACTCCCCCGCCATTGGGAACATCCTTCCTGCTTCTAGTCTGTCCAGTCCTGTCAGAATTTTATAAGTTTCAATGAGATCCCCTCTCATTCTTCTAAACTCCAGTGAGTATAAGCCCAATTGACCCAATCTCTCCTCATATGTCATTCCTGCCATCCCAGGTATCAGCCTGGTGAATCTTCGCTGCACTCCCTCCATGGCAAGAACATCCTTCCTCAGATAAGTCGACCAAAACTTACACCCAGTGGCAAATTGAAATTCTACCCAACTAAATCAATCTTTCCCAAGGACCTGAAAACCGTAGCTCCTCTTGTCTCCCTTCAGTTTTCCCTTTCTCCCAGAGAGGGAGAAGCTGCATTTGGACATCAACGCTCGCGACCTCAGGACGTCCCAAAGCCCTTCACAGCCAATGAAGTACTTTTGAAGTGTAGTCACTGTTGTAGAGTAGGGAAATGCGGCAGCCATAAATTTGCGCACAGCAAGCTCCCACAAACAGCAATGAGATTAATGGCCAGATGGTCTGCTTCACTGATGTGGGCTGAGGGATAAATGTTGGCCAGGATATCTTGAGAACTCCTTTGCCCTTCCTCAAATAGACTTGACGGGATCTTTTACCCCCACCTGAGAGGGCAGATGGGGCCTTAGTTTAACGACTCATCTGAAAGACTTGCATTTATATAGCGCCTTTCACGACTTCAGGACGTCTCAAAGCGCTTTTTAGACAATGAAGTGCTTTTGCAAGTGTAGTCACTGTTGTAATGTAGGAAACGTGGCAGCCAATTTGCGCACAGCAAGGTTCCACAAACAACAGTGTGATAATGACCGGATAATCTGTTTTAGTGATGTTGGTTGAGGGATAAATATTGGCCAGGACTCTCCTCTACTCTTCTTCGAAATAGTGCTATGGGATCTTTTACGACCACCTGCCTCGGTTTAACGTCTCATCCGAAAGGTGGCACTGGAGTGTCAGCCTAGATTATAGTCTTCAGTCTCTGAAAGGGCATAACCCCATGACCTCTTGACTCAGGGGCCCAAGTGCTACCAACTGAGCCAACACTAACATTTACAGTAAGGCTTCTAAAGCTCAGGTTTCATGTCACTTGCCACAACTTCTTGATTTACCTCGACTCTGCTATCTTTTTTGGTGTTATCATGTACTACAGGACTTGGGCCTTCATCTAGGTATCTCATCAACAACAAAAAGCTACATACAAGAACAAGGGGTCACAGTCTAAGGATAAGGGGTAAGCCATTTAGGACTGAGATGAGGAGGAATTTCTTCACCCAGAGAGTGGTGAACCTGTGGAATTCTCTACCACAGAAGGTAGTTGAGGCCAATTCATTAAATATATTCAAGAAGGAGTTAGATATATTTCTTAAGGCTAAAGGGATCAAGGGATATGGGGAGAAAGCAGGGACAGGGTACTGAATTTGGATATCAGCCATGATCTCAGTAAATGGCGGAGCAGGCTCGAGGGGCCGAATGGCCTACTCCTGCTCCTATCTTCTATGTTTCTATATGTAAGAACAGGATGGAGACCTATAATTCTCTGAATCTCAAGTAGCTACAACTGCAACATGTGAGTAAGAATGAAAGGAAAGTAGAGAAAGGACATACTGAATAATTACCCCACGAGCCCTTGTAAAATTTACCCTAGTATGCAAGACGTGTGTACAAGAGGTACAGTACCAATTCAGTCTGAGACTTACGCAGAATCCAGTGGAACACAACGAGAAAGAAACACTTGGATTCATATAACGCCTTTCATGACCTCAGGTCGTCCCAAAGCGCTTTACAGTCAATGAAATACTCTTGAAGTGCAGTCACTGTTGTAATGTAGGGAAACGCGGCAGCCAATGAGCGCACAGCAAGCTCCCACAAACAGCAATGTGATAATGACCCGGTAATCTGTTTTTTTAGTGATGTTGAGTGTCGGGTAAATATTGGCCAGGACTCCGGGGAGAGCGCCCCTGCTCTTCTTCGAAATAATGCCATGGGATCTTTTATGTCCACCTGAGAGGGCAGATGGGGCCTCGGTTTAAAGTCTCCTCCGAAAGGCGGCACCTCCGACAGTGCAGCACTCCCTCCGCACTGCACTGGAGTGTCAGCCTAGATTTAGGGCATAACTCCACAACCTTCTGTCTCAGAGGCGAGAATGCTACCATCTGAGCCACGGCTGACTCAAATAGAGCTTGGCTGAAGGAATCTATCAACATGATAGATTGTAATTAGATGATCGTTATTTCCAAATGCTTGCGCCTATCATTATGGAATGGAAGAGCTACCACAACCCGTGAAATTGCAAAACTATTCAGACTGATAGTATAGCCAGACAAAAAAAAGTGGGCGTCTGGGAACTGCAGAAGAATAAGGCACTATATCAGTGTGCGTGACATGAAGGAAGACATTGTGGGTTGTATCTTTCGATTCAGCATATGCAAGAGTTCAGGCAAAAGAAATGGGAGGTGACATTCATGGCCCTGACTCTGAGTGCAGTGACATTAACACTGAAAAATTTCAAGGTGGCAATAACATAATAATAGACACTCGCTTGTAGGCAGCAAAACACAACAGAATGTGAGATGACAGTGAAAATTGTATCACTACCTCTCCTCCCCCACAGTCATGTACTGTAAAAGAAACTGTGAATCCTGAAAACAATTTTCTCTTCTATCATAGAATCATAGAATCCTAGCAACCTACAGCACAGAAGGAGGCCATTCGGCCCGTCATGTCTGTGCTGGCTCTCTGAAAGAGCAGTCGTGCTCAGTCCCACATCCCTCGCTTTTTGTCCGTGACCCTGTAAGTTCCTCATCCTCCAGTATCCGTCCAACTCCCTTTTAAAATTATTGATCGAATCAGCTTCCATCACCTTTTCAGGTAGAGCGTTCCAGATCCCAACAACTCTCATCTCCCCTCCGACAACAAGTGTGAGGAGCTCATGGCCTTTTTTGTCTCTAAGCTTCCTTCCCCTAGCCCACTGGGCCAAACTTCCTCTAAGGTTCCCCCCTGCCCTAGCCCTAAACTCGCACCTTTCTCAAGTTTCTCTCCGTGCTCATCTTGTCCATGGGACCCACCTCCTGCTCCCTCGACCCTATTCCCACCAAACTGCTGACCACCTGACTTCCTTTTCTGGCTCCCATGTTAGCTGATATTGTTAACGGTTCTCTCTCCTCAGGTACTGGCCCCCTCTCCCTCAAATCTGCCGTCATCACCCCTCTCCTCAAAAAAGCAACCCTTGACCCCCTCCGTCCTTGCAAACTACCGCCCCATCTCCAACCTCCCTTTCCTCTCCAAAGTCCTTGAACGTGTTGTTGCCTCCCAAATCTGTGCCCATCTTTCCCGGAACTCCATGTTTGACTCCCTCCAATCAGGTTTCCGCCCCTGCCACAGTACCGAAACGGCTCTCATCAAAGTCACAAATGACATCCTTTGTGACTGTGACAAAGGTAAACTATCCCTCCTCGTCTTTCTTGACCTGTCTGCAGCCTATGACACGGTTGACCACTCCATCCTCCTCCAACGCCTCTCCACCGTCGTCCAGCTGGGTGGGACTGCACTCGCCTGGTTCCATTCTTATCTATTTAATTGTAGCCAGAGAATCACCTGCAATGGCTTCTCTTCCCACTCCCGCATCGTTACCTCTGGTGTCCCCCAAGGATCTATCCTTGGGCCCCCTCCTATTTCTCATCTACATACTGCCCCTTGGCGACATTGTCCGAAAACACAGCATTTGTTTCCAGATGTACGCTGACGACACCCAGCTCTACCTCACTACCACTTCTCTCGCCCCCTCCACGGTCTCTAAATTGCCAGTACCGGATGATGAGCAATTTTCTCCAATTAAATATTGGGAAGACCGAAGCCATTGTTTTCGGTCCCCGCCACAAACTCCGTTCCCTCGCCACTGACTCCATCCCTCTCCTTAACATCTGTCTGAGGCTGAACCACACTGTTCGCAACCTTGGTCACCAAGGTCTCTCTGCTCATCTACACTTTTCAAAATCGTGCCATTTATAGTGTACTGTTTTAAAGATATGAATGGGAAATTTCAGGAGTAAAGGGCTAGGAGGGCGGGATTCTTTTCTTCGGTTAATTGATGCTTCCTCCAATGGTTATAGAGGTTTGGAACACCACAGTTTATGATTGCAATGTCAGCTTGGCTCAGTTGGCAGCACTCTTGCTTCTGGGTCAGAAGGTTGTGGAACGAAGGCCTACTCCACCATTTAAACCCATCGGCCGGAAATTCCACCGAGGTTCTCCCGATTGGCTGCCGTTACTTTGGCGGAAACCCGGTTTGCGCGTCCATCTGGCCTGCTGAGGTTACGGCGGTGGTTCCCGAGAATCCCCGTGGCACTTCCCGGCAATAATCTAGGTTGACGCTTCAGCACAGTACGAAAGGGATGGTGGAAGGTGCTGCTTTCTGGGTGACATATTAAACCCTGTCTACCTGTTCAGATGGATGTGGTAGATCCCAGTGGCTCTATTCGAGGCAGGGAGTTCTCCCAGTGTCCTGGCTGACATTCGTGCTGAACCACAGCATGTCGGGGTTGATGTTGACGTGTCCACCTTTCATCGGGCAGGAGTGGGGGCGGGGGTGGGGTTGCCGTGGGGGTGGAACGGTCCAACTGCTGGAGCCAGTCGGAAGCCCGAACCATTTTCATCCTCGGGCCTCTTGAATTCTAGCGATGTGCAGCTCTCTAATCGGTGGGCTGGGAAATTCTCTGCCTCCTTCGTGGAGGCCAGCCAGTCCAAGGGTTAAAAGGGGAAGGGGCTGGTGATCCTGAGGGAAGGATTGGGAATCTGCGGGGGGGTGGGGGGGGGGTGGCAGGTTCAATTGTTAAGAGGCCAGGAGCAACATTAATGCACCTCCTGACCTCACGAAAATGTTTATAAAACTTTTTTTTTTAGAGTAGCCTGCAGTGGTCCCTTTAAGGGCTGCGGGTTAGGTCACTCTACGCCAAGAAAACAATGGGCAGAGTGTGTGCAGCACACACTCCACCCATGGGTACTACAAAATTGCATTACAAAAATCCTATTGATGTCATAGGATTCCGATTTGAATGGCATAACGAGGCTTCCGCCTGTTTTCGGGGGAAACCTCGGCTGTCTGGTTCAAGGCTCCCCCACCAAGATGGTGGCAGCCCAGATACCAGTGGGAACGGGGACAGTAAATTGCGCGCCCCCATTCTCAGCGGGCGACCACCACATTCTCACCCGGGGATGGGAATGAAAAGCGTCGCCACTATTTTGCTATTTGCGGGATCTTATGTGAGCAATTTGACTGCTTTGCCTGCCTACAAATCAGCAGTAACTACACTTCAAAAGTACTTAATTGACTGTGAAGAACTTTGGGATGTCCTGAGGACAGGAAAGGTTCATTAATAATGCAAATTCTTTCCGTGTTACTTCAATAATTATCATTGCTACATTCAGTTACCTTTAGGATCTTGAATATTTGAATGCGGAATTATGTCCCGTTGAATAAATATATTCCCTGGGGTATGAATTATCCCTGGTTGCAATGTGTAAACATGTTTGTATCGTAAATATGTCTGCAAAGATTGCCTCTGATTGCTTTTCCAACAAAATTATGGATGTGTCCTATTTCAAAATTGCTTATTTCATAGCCAAATGTCTGCTTTTATTGCCCGAGCATCACCATTATTTTGCTGGATCATACACAGTGCCAATATTTATGCAGGCTTTTTCCATCCGTCACCAACAACTTCCAGTTATATGGCTCCGTACAAAATCATGCTTTCAGCACAGATGGGACATTTCTGGGAACCAATTGCCTGACGATTTCATCCATGCTCCCAACGGGTAATTTCATAATATTACCCCAACGTCTCTGACAGTGGCGAACAGCCCAAGGCATTGGTCAGCGGAGGAGTGGACGCTAAACAACAATAAGAGTTAGAAGAGATGACTGAAGGCACGGTTAACAACAACAGCAACTTGCATTTATATAGCGCCTTTAATGTAGTAAAACGTCCCAAGGTGCTTCACAGGAGCGCAAATCAGAAAAAAGTGACACCGATATAGAGAGTCAGGACTGGGCAATACCAGAAAGACCACTGTGATCCATCTGGCTGAACCGACTGTCTGAGAAATATCACGTCCAACGATACCGATCACACCCCTCCATCAAATTTTCTACCTCATACTTATCTAAGTCGCAGGTCAACAGTGGTTCAGTGGGTGGCACCCTCGCCTCTGAGTCAGAAGGTTGTGGGTTCAAGTCCCACTCCAGAGACTTGAGCACATAAAGCTAGGCTGACACTCCAGTGCAGTACTGAGGGAGCGCTGCACTGTTGGAGGTGCCATCTTTTGGATGAGACGCTAAACCGAGGCCCCGTCTGCTCTCTCAGGTGGATGCAAAAGATCCCACGGCACTATTTCGAAGAAGAGCAGGGGAGTTCTCCCCCAGTGTCCTGGGGCCAATATTTATCCCTCAATCAACATCACTAAAACTGATTATCCAGTCATTATCACATTACTGTTTGTGGGAGCTTGCTGTGCGCAAATTGGTTGTTGCGTTTCCCACATTACAACAGTGACCACGCTTAAAAAGTACTTCATTGGCTGTAAAGCGCTTTGGGACGTCTGGTGTGGTGAAAGGCGCTATAGAAAGGCAAGTCTTTCTTTCTTTTAAATTTGGCACTCGGTTCCATAAATTCACCACCCTCTGCATAACGTAGTTAATTCTAAATTGTCTTTTCACCCTCCCTCTTTGTTGTAAAATCTGTGACTATTTTAAAAGTTTTGACATATATCTTTAGGATCTTGGATACTTGATGCTTTTTCGAGGAGGTTTCTAAAGAAAGGGATGTAGCGAGGGAGAGCGGGTTTTCGGATGGGTTTCCAGAGAGTCAGGTCGAGACATCTGAATTTTTTGCCATTGTTGGTGGAACGAAGAAAGGGGCGATGCACAGGAGACCAGCGTCACACGACTGAAAAGCATCGGCTGGGATACAAGGTTGAACGAGGCTCCAGAGGTAGGTAGGGAGAGATAAAAGCTGTGGAAGTAGTTGTAAAGAAAGGCAAGGCTTTTGAATTCAGCGCATTGGGGACGCCAGAGTCAATTGAGACCAGCAAGGACAGGAGCAATGGGTCAGCATCACTTTGTCAGGGTCAGGGTGGATGAACTTGAGTTTATGTAGTGTGAAATTCAGGAGGGGGTATTGTAGAAGTCGAATTTGAAGGTGACAAAAGCTGTCGCATTTCCTACATTACCACAGTGACTGCACTTTTTAAAAAATTTGTTTATGGGATGTGGCAAGGCCAGCATTTATTGCCCATCCCTAATTGCCCTTGAGAAGGTGGTGGTGAGCCGCCTTCTTGAACTGCTGCAGTCCGTGTGGTGAAGGTACTTCCACAGTGCTGTTAGGGAGGGAGTTCCAGGATTTTGACCCAGCGACGATGAAGGAACGGCCGATATACTTCCAAGTCAGGATGGTATGTGACTTGGAGGGGAACTTGGAGGTGGTGGTGTTCCCATGCGCCTGCTGCCCTTGTCCTTCTAGGTGGGTGAGGTCGCGGGTTTGGGAGGTTCTGCCGAAGAAGCCTTGGCAAGTTGCTGCAGTGCATCTTGTAGATGGTACACACTGCAGCCACGGTACGCCGGTGGTGGAGGGACTGAATGTTTAAGGTGGTGGATGGAGTGCCAATCAAGCGGTCTGCTTTGTCCTGGATGGTGTCGAGCTTCTTGAGTGTTGTTGCAGATGCACTCATCCAGGCAAGTGGAGAGTATTCCATCACACTCCCTACTTGTGCCTTGTGGATGGTGGAAAGGCTTTGGGGAGTCAGGAGGTGAGACACTCGCCGCAGAATACCAAGCTTCTGACCTGCTCTTGTTGCCACAGTATTTATGTATACTTCTAAAGTACTTAATTGGGTGTGAATTACTTTGGGATGTCCTGAGGTCAGCACAGCAGCTTCGGTGGCCATTTAATTTCTGGCTCGAACCCACAGATTACCAGGTGCCTTTCTCTAATTCTGTCAGAACTGAAAACTAAAGGCCTTGCCCATGGTGGGAATATAATGAACAACACTTGCAGCCGGAGTACACTCAACCCTGCGTGAGAAAGCTTCATTGCATGGATCTGCACGCCATGAAGCTTTACTGCACTCGGACATCCAATCAGGATGGACCTCCCAAGCCGTATCCCCACTTCTATGTTGATCTGCTCCTGAACTCAATTTGACCTGAGTGTGCAGGGACAGAGAGACCTTGGAGTTAATGTGCACAGGTCCCTGAAGGTGGCAGGACATATAGAGAGAGTGTGGTTAGCAAAGCATGTGGGATCTTGGGCTTCATAAATAGAGGTATTGAGTACAAAAGTAGAGAAGTTATGCTGAACCTTTATAAAGCGCTGGTTAGGCCACAACTGGAGTATTGCATCCAGTTCTGGTCACCACACTTTAGGAAGGATGTGAAGGCCCTTGAGAGGGTGCAGAGGAGATTTACCAGAATGGTTCCGGGGATGGGGAATCTTAGCTACAAGGACAGGTTGGAGAAGCTGGATTTGATTTCATTAGAGCAAAGGAGGTTGCGGGGTGATTTGATAGAGGTGTACAAGATTATGATGGGTTTGGATAGGCTAGACGGGGAAAGGTTGTTCCCACTAGTTGATGATAGAAGGACTAGGGGACACAGATTTAAGGTTTTGGGCAAGAGATACAGGGGGGGATGTGAGGAAAAACTTTTTTACGCAGCGAGTGGTGAGGACCTGGAACTCGCTGCTGACGGAAGTGGTGGAAGCGGAGACACTCAATGTTTTCAAGGGGAGACTGGATAGGCACTTAAGGGAAATAAACTTGCAGGGCTACGGGGATAGAGCAGGGGAATGGGACTGACTGGATTGCTCTACAGAGAGATGACACGGACTCGATGGGCCGAATGGTCTCCTTCTGTGCCGTTATGACTCTATGCCTCTATGATGTAGCCCTTGTTCCTGAATGATTGGTTGAGCCATGGCACACTCCTTTCATTGGGATCTCCTTCAATGCAAATGCTGACTGCTCTTAACGCTTAAGGGGCATAGGGGTAAAAATTCAGTTGGTTGCGCCTCCCGTTAGCGCCTTAAGAGGGCGCTAATGGGGCGCAAAGCCGCTAACGCCCGGGCGCAGCGATGTTTGCGCCGCTCGGGAACTTAACTTGACATTGTGCGGCGGCGCTAAAACTTACCGCTGCGACCACCTGCGCGCGCAGATTGTGACATCATTCCATGGTGCAACGCCCTTATGGCGCCCCGGAGCGGAAATTGAGTGGCGCCCCCTGCCTTACCGCCTGGCGCTTCCAACGACCAGAAGACTGGAACGCTATCAATCGCTGTGGGGCTGGGGGTGGCGCTATTTAAAGGGGGCCTCTTCCTGTCTTTTATTGTTGGTGGCATTTTTGAACTACGCATTCTGAGAGAGAGAGGGAGAGACTTCTGGAGAGATTCAACGTTGTGTGAAGGAGTTTTGGGTACTGAGCAGCACTTTGCAGGTTCATTTTGATTTGCCATTCCTTGTATCGATTTAGCAGAGACTGTGGGAGCTGCACTCTGAGCTCTTTGCCTGGTACTCTCCATTGTTCTTTCCAGCACATTTGATGTGCAAGTCTCTCCAGGCCGAGATTCAAGGCTGCAATGAACAGGATGTGGATGGAAAGCAAGATTAACCATCCCCTTTAAGAACTGGCCCGTGCCATTGTGTGTGTGTTCCATTGCTGACTGACATTACATGAGGTTCGCCAGCGCTCTGAGTTAGCGCCTCACTCCTTGGCCTTTGCGCCTTAAGACAGTTGTGCAGCGCCTGATTTAGCGCTCCACTCACCTCCCGGGGCGGTAAAAGTGAAGTTTTCAGTCAGTGCCGATAATTAGCGCCAGGCGCTAATATTTGCGTCCAGACGATATTTGCACCCCAAGTGGGGCGCGACCTAATTTCTACCCCATAACCTTTAAATTAGAGCCAGGCCGTTTAGGGGTGAGGTCAGGAGGCACTTCTTCACACAAAGGGTAGTGGAAATCTGGAACTCTCTCCCCAAAAAGCTGTTGAGGCTGGGGGGTCAATTAAAAATTTTAAAACTGAGATTGATAGGTTTTTGTTAAGCAAAGGGTATCAAAGGATATGGAACTAAGACAGGTAAATGGAATTGATGTACAGTTCAGCCATGATACCTTTGAATGGTGGAACAGGCTCAAGGGGCCTACAACTGTTCTGATGTTCCTATCAATCTACCCCCCATAGAGTGCAGCACCTGAAAACAACAGTAAGTAACTCCCACCACTTTCTCTTTCGTAAGGGCCTAAAGGATATCGTAGCCTTGTTAGTAATCTCATTAACTAGCTCAGTTTCAAGTTGCCTGTGATTGGACTCCTAAACCATCACCAGACCTAAAATGGAAGCTATCACTTGACTCCAATTGCATGGATTTACCAAAACATTTTTCCAGCATATGACAGTCAGGAAATCTGGGCCCCAAGCCACGAGCCTGGATACCAGAGGTCGAAGGTCAACATGCTTTCTCGTGCGTGACGAGCTGGAACTCTCCACCACACAGCAGCTCACCGCTCGCAAGACTAGGCGCAGCATTCGATCAGCATGACTTCTTTTACAGAATAGGATAGTGAGCAACTTCGAAACGATTTGACTCGGGACAGATGGCATCTTAAAATAGGCAACACAGGTCATGAAAACAGTCCGCAGAAAGAACTTTAATCCCCTTACACGTTTCCTGCCAGGGCTGGGCTGAACCAACATGGGGCCAAGAACTTCCCACAATCTTCAAGCGTGCGAACAAATGTTTTTATTTTCGCGTCTCAAAATTTTGCACAAAATGTTGAGGCATTGTGGAGTCATAGAAACATAGAAAAATAGGAGCAGGAGTAGACCATTCAGCCCTTCGAGCCTGCTCCACCATTCAATATGATCATGGCTGATCCTCTATCTCAATACCATATTCCCGCTCTCTCCCCATACCCCTTGACGCCTTTTGTGTCTAGAAATCTATCTATCACCTTCTTAAATATATTCAGTGACTTGGCCTCCACAGCCTTCTGTGGTAGAGAATTCCACAGGTTCACCACCCTCTGAGTGAAGAAATTTCTCCTCATCTCAGTCCTAAATGTCCTACCCTGTATCCTGAGACTGTGACCCCTCGTTCTAGACCCCCCAGCCAGGGGAAACATCCTCCCTGCATTCAGTCTGTCTAGCCCTGTCAGAATTTTATACGTTTCAATGAGATCCCCTCTCATTCTTCTAAACTCTAGTGAATACAGGCCTAGTCGACCCAATCTCTCCTCATACGACAGTCCTGCCATCCCAGGAATCAGTCTGGTGAACCGTCGCTGCACTCCCTTTATGGCAAGTATATCCTTTCTTAGGTAAGGAGACCAAAACTGCACACAGTACTCCAAGGCCCTGTATAACTGCAGTAAGACACCCTTGCTCCTGTACTCAAATCCTATATAGAAATGGTAGAAGCTGAGTAAAAGAGCTGGTTTTGGTCATCCAAGGTCAACACCTCGACTGTGCTGCAGAAGTGTTTGATGGTTGCACATGTACCTCAGTTAACTGTGCATTGAGCCGTCAGCGTACACGTTCCAGTCAATGGCAGTATCTGGGAGAGCGTTTCAGAGGATGGGGAAACACTGGGGATAAGTTTGACTCTGGATGATAGTGTAAAATGGGCGCTATCAGATTGCCCGTCCGTTATACACCTCTCACGACTTTCATTTTCACAATGGTCAAATTACCCCCAGCGCACGATGAATCAGCTTATATCCCTTGCAGACTTCTTCCAACTGAGCTTCAGTGTCGTCAGCTTGGCTTAGTTGGGACCACTTTTGCCTCTGAGTCAAGCCCCGCAATGAGCTGGAGCACACAATCTGAACTAATACTCCAGAACTAAAAGCACATGGTATTGTCAGAAGTGTCCTAATTTCAGATGAGATATCAAATTGAGGCCCTGGCTGCCTGCAGAGGTGAACCTAAAAGATTCTGTGGCACTATTTGAAGAGCAGAGGATTTTCTTGGTGTCTTGACCAACATTTCTCTCTCAACCTAAACCATATTGTCTGGCCATTGATTCATTGACTCTTTGTGGGATCTTGCTATGCACAAATTGGCTTCTAACATCATCTATTGATTGAAAAATGCCTTGAAACATGCTGAGGACATAACACAGAGCTTTATAAATGCAAGTTCTTTCTTTCTTAAGCTGCTACAGCTCCTGTAATACTGGCATAAATATAAGAGATCTGCTTTAAGCACTAAGAGCTCCTGTTATACTGGTCAGTTATTGTTGGCATCTGACATTGAACGCTTCTTGCAGATAGGAATGTTTACTTTTTCTATTCTGACAAAACAGTCATCGCTGACATCTAGTTGATGGTAGAAGGACTAGGGGACACAGATTTAAGGTTTTGGGCAAGAGATACAGGGGGGTGGGGAGAGGAAAAACTTTTTTACGCAGCGAGTGGTGAGGACCTGGAACTCGCTGCCGACGGAAGTGGTGGAAGCGGAGACACTCAGGGGTAAAAATTCAGTTGGTTGCGCCTCCCGTTAGCGCCTTAAATGGGCGCTAATGGGGCGTTAAGGCGCTAATGCCCGGGCGCAGCGCTGTTTGCGCCGCTCGAGAACTTAACTTGAGATTGTGCGGCGGCGCTAAAACTTACCGCTGCGACCACCTGCGCGCGCAGATTGTGACGTCATTCCGTGGTGCAACGCCCTTGGGGCGCCCCGGAGCGGAAATTGAGTGGCGCCCCCTGCCTTACCGCCTGGCGCTTCCAACGACCGGAAGACTGGAACGTTATCAATCGGTGTGGGGCTGGGGGGGGCGCTATTTAAAGGGGGCCTCTTCCTGTCTTTTTCTGTGGTCGACATTTATGCACCACTCGTTCTGAGAGAGAGAGAGAGATTCGGAGAGAGAGAGAGAGAGACTTCTACATTGACTCAACGCTTTGTGAGGTAGTTTTGCCTAGTTCATCCTAACTTTGCTGCTACTTTCGTTGCTGTACCTCATTACTTTTCTGGCAAAGAGAAGATGGGGGCTGCAATGATTGGGGGCGTCGTCCTGCTCCAGCTCAATCGGAGGAGAGTGAGACGCAGACAGAGAGTGGCAATGATGGCCAGACGGAGGAGGGCCATCAGGCGCATGTACAGGAGAGCTTACCCTCCCAGGGTATATCGTGAACAGCTCTCCTACATCCACATGTCCGAGGAGCTGTGTTTGCGAAGGCTGCGATTCAGCAAGGAGGTGGTCACTGAGCTCTGCCACCTGCTGCAGCCAGATCTGCAGCCTCAGCTGAGGTCCAGGACGTCTCTGTCGGTGGCAGTGAAGGTCACAGTGGCTTTGAACTTCTACGCCACTGGCTCATTCCAAGCTGCTGTTGGGGACCTCGCCAATATCTCCCAGTTTGCGGTGCATCGCTGCATCCGGCAGGTCACCAATGCCCTCTTCACAAGGAGACGAGACTTCATCTCCTTCCCTATGACCCCAGACAAGCAGCATGACCGTGCTATGGGCTTTGCGAGGGTAGCGGGCTTCCCCATGGTGCAGGGCGCCATTGACTGCACGCATGTGGCTTTGCGTGCTCCGCGAGAGAATGCAGAGGAGTTCCGGAACAGAAAGGGGTTCCATTCCTTGAATGTGCAGTTGGTCTGTGACCACAGACAGGTGATTCTCGCTGTCAATGCCCACTATCCGGGCAGCTGCCACGATGCTTTCATCCTGCGCCAGAGTACTGTGGCAGAAATTTTCGAGGCACCGCATCAGCCAGTTGGTTGGCTTCTGGGGGACAAGGGGTACGCATTGAGCACCTGGCTGATGACACCGCTCCGTGCGCCAAACACCCCTGCTGAGCTGCGGTACCAGGAAAGCCAACAAGCAACGAGGAACATTATTGAGCGCACAATCGGCGTGCTCAAACAACGATTCCGCTGTCTGGACCATTCCGGAGGAGCCCTGCAGTACTCGCCTGAGCAAGTTTCCAAATTCGTAGTGGTGTGCTGCATGTTGCACAACATGGCAATCCTCAGGACGCAGCCAATGCCACCAGGCCTTGCAGCACCACAAGAGGAGGAGGAGGAAGAGGAGGAACAGGCCGAGGACGATGATCAGCAGCAGCACCAAGGCAGGAGGGCGGCCCACAATGGTCAAACTGCAAGGGCCGTCCGTCAACGACTAATAGCAAGCCGCTTCTAGGGCCCCTGCCAGTGCTACAAACACGAATCAACCCAGCACGCAACCCCTAAGCCGGCCAAGGCACCAATAATTCCAAACACCAGCCATGTATATTTTGAATACAGAAACTTATTTATTGTACAAACTCTGTGTGTGTCAATTCCTCATGACAAACTCATAGAAATAAACACAAAAAAACAGTCAATAACATAACTGGTTCTCACAACCTGGAGATAATGTCCAAAACACTAAACAAAAGTTGGGCCATGAACCTCGGCCTTTAATAAAAAAATGACCAGCATTTTGGCACACCTCCTACTTTTTGCCCTTCGAGGGTGATCTCCTTCCCTTGCGCACTTCCCCCCTTCTAACCCTACTGCTCCTTCGTAATGGGACCTCAGTGGCTGCAGCAAGGCTGGTGGAAGGCTGCTGCTTGTCAGACCCTGACACTGCAGATGCCCCTGAAGGACGGCCTCGACCACTTCTGGGCCTGGAGGGCCCGGCTGCAGACTGCACCAACTCTGCATTGGCGGCAGCAGTCTGTCCTACAGGCGGTGGCAAGTGCAGTGGAGAAGTGACAGTGTTGGCAGCAGGAATGCTGTCATCGTGAGAGAGGACAGCAACTCCCTGCTCGCCCGACACACTGGCACTCCCACGGGGCAGCACTTCAGCATCCGGAGCAATTTGCCGGAGAACAGATTGCTGGCCTGCTGCGGCGCGGTGACAGCCCCGGGGACATGTGCACGAACCATCGAGGATGGCAGCAGTCAGTGCTCGCGTGGCCTCAATCTGAGTCTGCATGAGAGCAGGCTCAGATGGGTTCCTGGCAGCCAGTGACTGAATTGCAGCAGTAAGCTTTAGTGTGGCATCCGCCTGTGCTACAGCGAAGTGCTCCACACTCCTTGCCAGTGCCTCAATGCATTCGGGCACCCTTCCCACTGCACCCATGAGCTCAGTGTGCATGACCACCGCCTGGCTGTTCATTTCTGCAATCAGCCGCTCCTCCTCTGCGTCCATTGCATTAGGAGTGTCTGGCATACTCTCCCTCTGGGGAGAAGGCTCCCGTTCTTCCCTCCCCCCCCCATGGCGTTGCTGCAGCCCGCTGGGTCCTGGAACTTCACCATCATCAGCCCCTTCCCCCCTGCTCCCCCGTTCTTCCCTCCCCCCCCCATGGCGTTGCTGCAGCCCGCTGGGTCCTGGAACTTCACCATCATCAGCCCCTTCCCCCCTGCTCCCCTCTGGGGAAGGCGTGTTCCCAGTGTGGCCATGGACTTCCTCGGGAGAGGGTGGCACTGATGCTCCGGCTTCCTCTTCCTCCTCAGCTGCAGCATCACTCCCAGTGGCAGCTTCAGGGACCATCTCCTCAGCTGGTGAATCACCATCTGAAAGCAGGGAGGTACAAGAGTGGCTTTAGCGTGAGGACAGGGTGGCAGTAAGGGAGGAATAAGTGCAGCGAGTTAGCAAGTTGGATTGAAAGTGTCAAAGGCTGGTATTGTGAGGGACAAGTGGAAGGACAGAGGACAAAAAGGTGATGACCTTACCATTGCTGTCCACAACGGGGTCGGCGTCTCCAGTGGCGACGGGACCGATCACCCGGCTTGCCACAATCCTGTGGACGCGCTCCTCCAGATCGCTGAGGGGTTGCAGCTGAAGCCGCCCTCCACCCGTCCGTTGCTGCTGTCTCCGATTATGAGCCAGCTTAGCCTGCAAGAAAAAGGACAGCATCTGAGTCAATATACAGCCATGGTCTTGCCTGATGTGCCTCCCATAGGTGAATAGCCCTTACTGTATGCAGCCATGGTCTTGCCTGATGTGCCTCCCATAGGTGAATAGCCCTTACTGTATGCAAAGTGTGGAATGTGTGTGTGTGTTTGATGAAAGGGCCATAGGTGTTGCATGAGTGTTGTGCATTGGGGTTTTAAGACCCTCTGGCCATAGAGTGAGGTTGAGATGGAGGGATGGAGAGGTATTGAGAAAAAGCCACTCACCCTGACGACCCGAGTGAGGTCGTTGAACTTTTTGCGGCACTGGACATGGGTCCTGGGCACCATGCTCCTGGAGGAGACGCTCTGAGCCACCTCCCTCCACACTCTTCTGAACTCGCGTGGCAAAGGCCTCCTGCCACTCTCCGGGAACAGCATGCATCGTCTGCGCTCCACTGCATCAACCAGAGCATCCAAGGCCCGCTCGGTGAAGCGATGAGCGCGTTCTCTCACCCTCTCCATGCTTGGCAGCAAAATGGATTACAGGTCTCTCCAGGCTGAGATTCAAGGCTGCAATGAGCAGGGTGTGGCTGGGGAGCAAGTGGCCCCCCCCGCTTTAAGAAGTGTCCGGCGCCAGTGTGTCTGTGTTCCCTCGCTAACTGGCAGCAGCTGCGCTGCGCTCGTGCGCTGAGTTAGCGCCTCACTCCTAGGCCTTTGCGCCTTAAGAGAGGTGTGCAGCGCCTAATTTAGCGCTCCACTCACCTCCCGGGGCGGTAAAAGTGAAGTTTCCTGTCAGTGCCGATAATTAGCGCCAGGCGCTAATATTTGCGCGCGGACGATATTTGCGCCCCAAATGGGGCGCGACCTAATTTCTACCCCTCAATGTTTTCAAGGGGAGACTGGATAGGCACTTGAGGGAAATACACTTGCAGGGCTACAGGGATGGAGCGGGGGAATGGGACTGACTGAATTGCTCTACAGAGCGCCGGCACGGACTCGATGGGCCGAATGGCCTCCTTCTGTGCTATTATGATTCTATGTGGTTTCCAGAGCCCTAGCATCTATACCACTGGGCCAAGTAGTTTTTCTAAAATTAGGTTGATGAAGGAGATGTTCAGCGTTCTGGGCTTGACTGGCTGGGCTGATAAACTTTGGTGGAACTTTTCTCTTTCAGAGGACTTTATAGCAAATATATCATTCTTCGTCAGTGTGGCCACAGAGTACATCATTGTTAATATTGAGGTTGGGTCTAATGTTGGAAACAGATACAAATTGGTTATCTTACACCAGTTGATCAGATCCATTTGAGAATCACGAATCTTGGAGCTGACTTCAAGTTTGGTGAGCAGATGACACAGTCTTTTCTATATTGAGAATGATGGAGAGGGCCTTTTTTGTCCCTTTGATTGAATGCACTTCTCCACTTACAAGATCATTTCCACTATTTGGCTTATGCTTAAGTGCGCTGTTGATTAACAAGAGATGTGAACACCCTAATTAATTAGTAGATGATAGTTGGAATGCCAGTCTGAGATACAGTAGCCATTCTAAATGTTGCAGTCATACAGTCAACCCTTACACTTTGAAGTCCTTTGAAGATACCATTGCTTGCATCACCTCCAAGTTCTCCTCCAAGTCACACACCATCCTGACTTGGAAATATATCGCTGTTCCTTCATCGTCGCTGGGTCAAAATCCTGGAACTCCCTCCCTAACAGCACTGTGGGAGTACCTTCACCACACGGACTGCAGCGGTTCAAGAAGGCAGCTCATCACCACCTTCTCAAGGCAATTAGGGATGGGCAATAAATGCTGGCCTTGCCAGCGACGCTCACATCCCATGAACAAATAAAAATAAAACTAGACCAAGTAGTATTCAGATCTGCCAATTGGTGCTGTGCTGAGTGTTTCCAGGTGATTAGAGAGTTTGTGAATATGAGATCCAAGTAGGTATTACCTCTAGTTGGAAATCAAGCTATTTGGGTGAGGCCATGATCTGCAAGCATCTGAGACAAAAGGTTGTCGGTTAAAGCCACTTCCCAGAATGTCAGAACCTAATGGTTCAGTTAAGATAGAGTGCTGGATGAGATGTTAAGCAAAACCCCTGTTCACATGACCATAAGAGATCCTATAGAACTATTCACAGAAGAGCAGAGAGTTTTCCCAGTATCTTGCCCAACATTCACCTCTCAACCAACATAAAGAAAAACTAAACTACTTGCATTTACATAGTGCCTTCCATGACCTCAGGATGTCCCAAAGCACTTTACAGCCAATGAAGTACTTTTGAAGTGTTGTAGTTAATGTAGGAAACGCAGCAGCCAATTCACACCCAGCAAGGTCCCACTAAAAGCAATGAGATAAATGACCAGATCATCTGTTTTATGTGTTGGTGGCAGGAGATTATAGAGATAGGGAGGGGCGAGGCCATGGAGGGATTTGAAAACAAGGATGAAAATTTTGAAATCGAGGTGTTTCTTAACCGGGAGCCAATGTAGGTCAGTGAGCACAGGGGGTGACGGGTGAACAGGACTTGATGTGAGTTAGGACACGGGGCAGCAGTGTTTTGAATGACCTCAAGTTTACGGAGGAGAGAACGCCAGTTTTACACCAGGATGGCAAGTTAAAAAACAACCACCTTGTTTCCAAATCTTAGCTGGGGCAGATTCCCAACGAAATCATAGAATGTAGGACAGCTTTCCCACTGCAGTCACTCCGAAAGAAATCAGTGTTGAAAATGGTATGATGAAGAGATTTCTCTAGTGAATCAGGATATAAGAACATAAAAAACTGGAGCAGGAGTAGGCCATATGGCCCCTCGAGCCTGCTCCGCCATTCAATAAGATCATGGCTGATCATCAACCTCAACTCCACTTTCCCGCCCTATCCCCATATCCCTTGATTCTCTTAGTGTCAAAAATAATTAGGTCCAGATGGAAGGTGGAAGAGGTAGTCCTGTAAGGTGATCAATGAGGTACTGCATAAAGGCAGTTACTGCTTAGAATTATCAGGTACAGAGTGATCTCCTGGACTAGTTCTGATCGCCAAGGTGGGTCGGGGAGGAATTTCCCAGAGTTTTCCTTACAAATTGCTCTGGGTTTTTTGTCTGGTTTTTCACCTCTCCCAGGAGATCACATGGTTTTGGGTGGGGTGGAGAGTGTATATAAAGTGATACACAAGGTATCATAATTGTGTGGAACGAGATATCTGCGCTCCTCCAATTCTGCCCTCTTGAGCATCCCTGATTATAATCGCTCAACCATTGGTGGCCGTGCCTTCTGTTGCCTGGGCCCTAAGCTCTGGAATTCCCTGCCTAAACCTCTCGCCTCCACCTCTCTTTCCTCCTTTAAGATGCTCCTTAAAACCTGCTTCTTTGACCAAGCATTTGGTCACCTACTCTAATTTCTCCTTATATGGCTCGGTGTCAAATTTTTTGTCTTATAATACTCCTGTGAAGCACCTTGGGACGTTTTACCACGTTAAAGGCGCTATATAAATACAAGCTGTTATGGGAACAGGCTTGGATGGACCATAGGGTCTTTTCCTATCCGTCATTGTTCATATGCATGTTTGTAGGTTCGTGCAAATTATGTATTCTACTTGTTGGCAGACCAGAAATATAATGTCCACTCTACCTTCCTGTTACCCTATCATTACCAACCCAACATAGTTCCAGGATGGTCCATTGTAGCAGGGTGGTAGGAGATACCTTGTAGGCAAGGCAATCATTGTCCTGTTGAGGCTTCATGGAAAAACTCTTACATGTTTGCATCTACATTTACCATCATCATGAAAACACATTATAATACTGTTGGCTCTCATCTTTCCATCTAATTGGCTTTTTAGGGTTGTACAGGATCAATTGTATAGCTTCCTTTACTCACTGCTGTTCCTTATGCCCCTTTCCTAACAAGTGCATCTCTAATTCAGTGCTCCAAAATTTACATTTTTCCCACTGGCCACTCTCACAGCTTCATTGTCAGATGCTGCAAATTTAACACCACTTTACTGCCAAATTATAGCAAAGAACATACTTACATTTATAACATCTTTAGGGCATCCCAAAACAATTATCTCCAAATTACGGCCATTTATACGTTGTGGAATCACTCTCACTGGAAATTGGATTGGAACTGCCTCAGAATTATTTCATTGAGAGACCCTTACAGTCAGTAAAGGTAGGAGATTTCTGCATCAGTATGGGTTGGATTCGAACAGAGATTTCAGAGATTAAAGGAGATTTTCTCTACTTTTATTTTCAGCATGAAGGAAGCCTGGTGATGTATGAAGCATTGGATACAGCGCAGGGTATTTGTAAGGATGAGGAGGAAAAGATTACAGTGCAAATGATACAACGCGACTCGCTCAGCAGAAACCTGGTGGGTGGGCAGTAAAAATCGCCCTGGCTCTTACCTGTCCGAAAGCCGCCATGATCGCAACATCTGCAATTTTAACCTGCTCTCCTGAGCAGGCAGCAAGGACTCGCACCCGGAGCCAATAGGGTCCTTCTTTACACATGCATGTTGTGGCCCGATGACATCATTGAGACCCGACTGTAATTTTAACTCAGGCCTGAGCGGGGAATCCACCTGGAGTTAAAATCGGGGCCAAAATGTGGGAGATGAGAGAAATAAGGAGATGCTTGAAGGAGTAAAGGACAGCAACAGACAAGGACCTGACAAACCAGGTGAAAGAGATGGTAGTAAGCATTAAGAGAGATGAGAAAAACTCCAAAGTGATAAAAGCTGTTGAACTGGTGGGAAGGAAGTGAGGGACAAGGCCCCTGATATTAGCTCGGAGGCAAGGAGGGAGCAGGGTGGGGGCAGTTTTGAGGTCGGGAAACCCAGAAAAGCGGGTTTCCCTCAGGTTCTGCCGAATTTAACGGCAGGACCCCATTAATATTTTTTGTCTCCGTTTCCCGGCCGCAGCCAGCCAGATTTCAGATTCTTTACATTTTTACACGCCACCCGACCCAAACCCACCCAAAGTGACAAGGCATAATAGTTAATGAGATATAAAAGAGATTCAAGATTCAACTAATCTAACAAAAACGGATTATCTGGCCATTATCACATTGCTGTTTGTGGGAGCTTGCTGTGCACAAATTGGCTGCTGCGTTTCCCTACATTACAACAGTGACTACACTTCAAATAGTACTTCATTGGCTGTGAAGCACTTTGAGACGTCCGGTGGTCGTGAAAGGCGCTATATAAATGCAAGTCTTTCTTTTATGGCTTGTCAGTCAGATTCTGCCATTGACTCCTACGGTTAGTACAGTAACCAAAAATCATCAGCCAAACGTATGCTTAAAACAAAAAAAAAAGAAAATGCAGGAAAACATTCAGCAGGTCAGGTAGCATCTGTGGAGAGAGAGAGAAAAACAGAGTTAACACTGACATCTTAAAATAGGCAATTGCTTATTTACAAGCGTTGCATTAAGTTTTACTTGCGTAGCGATTATAACAATGGAGCTGTGGCCTCAATAATGTCTTTAAGGAAATCAGCTTTCTTCAAGTTCCTTCACTCAAGCTGAACCTGAGCACTGTGAAGCGCAGAAGCCTAATCTTTATTAATAGAAAACCTGTATATATAAGAATACTAGGGGAATTACCATAGTCTTAGCAGTGACTTGGTAACTTTCCAACTTGCAAGTCACATCAGTGCGTTTGACTCTACATCTACGGTCCCCATCCGCCATCTGCCCCAATTTTTCTGTGCCACCTTGAAGCAACGCCATCTTTGGTCAAGTCAAAGTCAGACAGGAGGCTGAACTCCAGAAGAGGGCCTGGCTTCTAAATGCGACTGCAGGCCAATGGGACGCGGAGACACGGGCAGGAGTCCCAGAACCACACTGAGAGGGTTTCGATATTTCTGATTTGCACACGTGCAGGCAGACCAGTCAATGCATGCACACCCCATTTTCATCACGTTTGAAAACTGGACTTGTTTTCAATTTGTCCGGCAGATGGCTTTAAACTGGACTGAAATCAGACAGATGGCCATCCTAATCCTGTTGCATCTCGCCGTTAGCTCCATTGAAGACACTTGGCTCAGTTGGCAACACTCTCGCGTCAGAATCATGGAGGTCGTGGGTTCAAGTCCCCCAGCTCAGAATCTAGGCTGACACAGAGCGGTGCTGAGGGAGTGCTGCACTGTCGGAGGTGCCGTCTTTCAGATGAAATGTTAAACTAAGACCCCTTTCAGGTGGATGTAAAAGATCCTATGGCACTATTTCGAAGAAGAGCAGGGGAGTTCTCCCCGGAGTCCTCGCCAATATTTATCCCTCAACCAACATCACTAAATCAGATTATCTGGTCATTAGCTCATTGCTGTTTGTGGGATCTTGCTGTACACAAATTGGCTGCCGTGTTTCACACATTACAACAGTGACTACACTTCGAAAGTACTTCAATGGTTGTGAAGCACTTTGGAACGTCCTGAGGTCATGAAAAGTGCTACATAAATGGAAGTCTTTCTACAGAAGGTTATGAGTTATAGGCAACACGGTGGCATAGTGGTTAGCACTGTTGCCTCACAGCGCCAGGGACCCGGGTTCGAATTTGGCCAAGGGTGACTGTCTGTGTGGAGTTTGCACATTCTCCCCGTGTCTGCGTGGGTTTGCTCCGGTTTCCTCCCACAGTCCAAAGATGTGCGGGTTAGGTTGATTTGGCTATGATGAATTGACCCTTAGTGTTAGGGGGGATTAAATATGTGGGGTTACGGGGATAGGGTGGGATATGTGTCGGTGCAGGCTCGATGGGCCGAAATGGCCTCTATCTGCACTGTGGGGATTCTGTGATTCTGTGAGTTCAAGCCCGACTCCAGGAATTGAGTGAATAATGTAGGGTACATAGATACATAGATACATAGAAGATAGGAGCAGGAGTAGGCCATCCGGCCCTTCGAGCCTGCTCCGCCATTTAATGAGATCATGGCTGATCCTTCAATTCAGTATCCCGTCCCCGCCTTCTCTCCGTAACCCTTAACCCCTTTTGCCTGTAGAAATATATCTAATTCCCTCTTAAATATATTTAATGAGCTGGCGTACACTGCCCTCTGTGGCAATGAGTTCCACAGGTTCACCACTCTCTGAGTGAAGAAATTCCCCCTCATTTCTGTCCTAAATGGTTTAGCCCTTATCCTTAAATTATGTCCTCTAGTTCTGTTCTCACCCGCCAAGGGAAACATTCCTTCTGCATCTAATCTGTCTAGACCTGTCAGAATTTTATACACTTCTATGAGGTCCCCTCTCAATCTTCTAAACTCCAGTGTGTACATCCCTAAACTACATAGTCTCTCCTCATAGGTCAATCCCGCCATTCCTGGTATCAGCCTGGTGAATCGCCGCTGCACCCCCTCCATGGCAAGAACATCTTTCCTCAGATGAGGCGACCAAAACTGTACACAGTACTCGAGGTGTGGTCTCACCAGTGCCCTGTACAGCTGCAGCAAGGTATCCCTGTTCCTGTATTCCAACCCTTTTGCTATGAAGGCCAGCATACCGTTTGCCTTCTTGACCGCCTGTTGCACCTGCATGCTCGCCTTCAGTGACTGGTGTACAAGAACACCCAGGTCTCTCTGTACTTCCCCCTCTCCCAATTTATTGCCATTTAAATAATAATTTGCCCTCCCGTTCCTGCACCCAAGGTGGATAACTTCGCACTTGTCCACATTATAGTGCATCTGCCATTTATCCGCCCAATCACCCAGTCTGTCCAAATCGCTCTGGAGCTTCCTGGTCTCCTCCTCTGAGCCCACCCCCCCTCCTAGTTTAGTGTCGTCTGCAAATTTGGAAATGCTGCATTCGACTCCCTGATCCAGGTCATTAATATAAATTGTGAACAGCTGGGGACCCAGGACAGATCCCTGTGGTACCCCACTTGTTACTGCCTGCCATTCAGAAAATGAGCCGTTTATTCCAACTCTCTGTTTTCTATCTGACAGCCAGTTCTCTATCCACGTCAATACTTTCCCCTTTATCCCATGAGCTTCAATTTTCCATGCTAATCTTTTATGTGGGACCTTATCGAAGGCCTTTTGGAAGTCCAGGTACACCACATCTACTGGCTCTCCCCCATCTATTTTACCAGTTACTCCCTCAAAAAATTCCAATAGATTAGTCAAGCACGATTTACCCTTTGTAAATCCATGTTGACTCTGTCCTATCCTGTCCCCATTTGCTAAGTGCTCGGCTATTTCATCCTTAATGATGGACTCCAGCATTTTGCCCACAACTGATGTAAGGCTTACAGGTCTGTAATTACCTGCTTTTTCCCTACCCCCCTTTTTGAATAGTGGGGTAACGTTAGCTACCCTCCAATCCATGGGCACTGTTCCCGAGTCTAATGAATTCTGAAAAATCATGCTTAGTGCATCCGCTATCTCTAGGGCCACCTCCTTCAGTACCCTAGGATGCATGTTATCAGGCCCTGGGGATTTGTCCGCCTTCAATCCCTTTAGCTTCCTTAACACCATATCCTTAGAGATATTGATTTGCGTCAGTTCCTCCTTTGCCAATGTCCCTATTTTTCCCGATATCCCAGGGAGGTTTTTTGTGTCTTCCTTCGTAAAGACTGACCCAAAGTATGCATTTAGTTGGTCTGCCATTTCCTTATTTCCCATTATATATTCCCCCGTATCTGACTGCAATGGACCAACTTTGGTTTTCACCAGTCTTTTCCTCTTGATATACTTATAAAAGCTTTTGGAGTTAGTTTTTATATTTTCCGCCAGCTTGCTTTCGTAAGCTATTTTGCCCTTCTTGATTAAGCCCTTTGCCCTCCTTTGCTCTATCTTAAACTGTTCCCAATCTTCCGCTCTGGCGCGTTTTTTGGCTATTTTATACGCCCTATCTTTGGATTTTATGCTGTCTCTAATTTCCCCTGTTATCCACGGTTGAGTCACCTTTTTAGATTTCCTTTTATGCCAGATTGGTATAAACAATTTTTGCAATTTTGTCATTCTATCTTTAAATGCTTGCCATTGTTTATCTACCTCCAGTCCTCCCAGGAACGTTGTCCAATCAGACCTACTCAGTTCCCGTCACGGTAATGCTGTAGTGCTGAGGAAGTGATGAATAGTTGATGGTGCTGTCCTTAGGGTGGGGTGTTAAACAGCAGCTGCGTGCTTCTGGGTTAGCTTGACATTAAATATTCTAAGGACAATTAGAGAGGTGATCTAGCTAATGTTCTTCCTTCAAGACAATCCGCCAAAAAACAAGTTAATTTGGCGTTCATCTCATTGCTGTTGGTGGGTTTGCCTACATAGCTGTCACTGCATTTCACCGTAAATTCATTGGGGGCAATTTTCACGCGGCACATACATCGTGGCGCACGCCTGGAGAAGTCCACGTGGGGCCCACGGCCATTTTCATGGTAAGGCCTACTTTAAATGAATTTATTGCGCTACCAGCGCACAACGCGCTTCCAATAGGCAGCTTGCCAATTAGGAGTTCCGGGGCAGGAGGCTGCCGGGAAAAGGCCCAAATTCCTGCAGCCCAGAGGCTTCCCGTTTAGCAGGTAAGTCCATGGGATTGGCTGCAGGACTGTCCGTGATCAGGCAAGGGTGGGGGGGAGGATAAAATTGTAGGAGAGGAAGCCTAAGATCCCCATCAGGAAATTTAAAAAATTGGAACGTACCATTTTTGGGCCTCTTCTGGCCCCGTTCAACACCCAGGCTGAGTTGACTTGGCGGAAAACAGACTTGCCTTTTGCCACTCGGGCCTTCAAGTGAATATTTCAGTCTGGTCCTGATGACATAGAATCCTAGAATAGTACAGCACAGAAGGAGGCCATTCGGCCCATCGAGTCTGCGCCGGCTCTTTCGAAGAGCAATCCAGTTAGTCCCACTCCCCCGCTCTTTCCCCATATCCCTGCAATTTTTTCTCCTTCAAGTATTTATCCAATTTCCTTTTGAAGGCTACTACTGAATCTGTTTTCACCACCCTATCAGGCAGTGCATTCCAAATCCTAACCACTCGTTGCGTTAAAACTATTTTCCTCATGTCGCCTCTGGTTCTTTTGCCAATCACCTTAAATCTGTGCCCTCTGGTTATCGACCCTTCAGCCATTGGAAACAGCGTCTCTTTATTTACTCCACATCCTCGAGAGCCGACATGCACGTGCTGAAAGGGGACCCCGCCGGCTTTGGACGGGTGTCCTTGCCGCCCGTGGTGAAAATGCCGGGAGGTCAGCTCCTGGCGACGGCAGTGCGGGTGAGTATCCTGGCCGACTTTAACTGCCCACCCGGGCGGGTAGGCTTAAAATCACCCCTAAGTCTTCTTTCTTATTTCATCGTCTCTCCTACTCTTGCTGCTATCCTGCACTCTGGCGTCAGCTGTGGCTCAGTGGGCAGCACTCTCGCCTCTGAGTCAGAAGGTTGTGGGTTCAAGTCCCACTCCAGAGACTTGAGCACAAAATCTAGGCTGACACTCCAGTGCAGTGCTGAGGGAGCGCTGCACTGTTGGAGGTGCTGTCTTTTGATGAGACGTTAAACCGAGGCCCCGTCTGCTCTCTCTCAGGTGGATGCAAAAGAGCCCCTGGCACTATTCTGAAGAAGAGCAGGGGAGTTATCCCCGGTGTCCTGGGGCCAATATTTATCCCTCAATCCACATCAGTGAAAAACAGATGATCTGGCCATTATCACATTGCTGTTTGTGGGAGCTTGCTGTGCGCAAATTGGCTGCCGCGTTTCCTACATTACAACAGTGACTACACATCAAAAAGTACTTCATTGGCTGTAAAGCACTTTGGGACGTCCGGTGGTCGTGAAAGGCGCTGTACAAATTCAAGTATTTTTCTTTCTTATGGTCTTCAGCCCTTCCTATTGGAAAAAGAAATGAAATCGTATTGCAAGAAGGAGAATTTATTTGGATGATGCGTCAGTGGCAACTGTAAACTTTCAAGTTTTCGGTTAGGTTGGAGTCTATCGCTAGCGAGGACTTTAATCCATATGCATGAAGAATTACTCAGTATGTTTTCTTTCCCCACTGGTGAATGGCAAATTTCAAACACTCATCAATTATTCTGAATGAGTGAGGCTGTAGTTATTTAGTTCCTCTCAAAATTACACTGTAAATTATTTACACGCTCATGGAAATCCCTGAGCCTTATGTCTTGTTAAAGATGTTTTCTTTTCATCACTGTCGGCTCTCTAAAGCTAGAAAAGGTAATCGCATAAAATGAACCACCAAACATTTTCGCATTTACTCAAGATGCATTTTCAATGGGTGGTAAGGCAGAGATCCAAGCAAGGAGACGCTTTTAGTGATATGTGTGCTGTGTGCATCAGTATCTAGCAGAAGTGCTAGTGGGAGACTGGCTAGCTTATTTCAGTATCTTTTCGAAGAAACGAATCAGCTACTTACATTTTTTTTCAGACATATAGCCTGCAATATGTTATTGGCTAATTCGTGATGTCGGCCGTGGCTCAGTTGGAAGCACTCTTGCCTCTGGGTCAGAAGGTCAAGGGTTCATAATCCCACCCAGGAGACTTAAACACAAAATCTAGGCTGACTCGTGCAGTGCTGAGGGAGTGCTGCACTGTCGGTGGTGCCAACTTTTGGATGAGACGTTAAACCGAGGCCCCCCGTCTACCCTCTCGGGTGGATGTAAAAGATCCCGCGGCACTATTTTGACAAAGAGCAAGGGAGTTCTCCCCGGTGTCCTGGCCAATATTTAGCCTTCAAACAGCATCACTAAAGCAGATTATTTTGTCATTATCATGTTGCTGTTTGTGGGACCTTGCTGTGCGCAGTCTGGCTGCCGCGTTTCCTATGTTACAACAGTGCAAAAGTGTTTCATCGGCTGTGAAGCACTTTGGGACGTCCCGAGGTGAAAGGGGTACGTACGGGCAACCTCTGACCCATTACTTGGTGGGCTTGGACCCACAACGTAAATCTATCGCCAATTTGGTAGTTAACTGGCAATCGCCAGGAGGCTGCAGGGCCAACTGGCATGAGAAATAGCAATGGCACCCTGGTGGAGTAAGAGGGTGCTCTGCTGAGGTAGGGGGTTAAACAACCTCGCTGCAGTAGAGTAGAGGGAGCTTCACTCTGCCTTTAGCAGTGCCATATACCTGACCTGAGAGAGCCTGATGGTGACACTGGCTACTTGGAGTGAGACAGCATTCTGTTCGTTGTCATGGAAATCCCTCACCCTGACGCACACGCAAAACAAAATTCCAGTTCCTTTTTTTCCCCAGCAAATATCCCATTCCATCTAAATCATTCAAGAATGATACCGGGACTTAGAGGGTTAATTTATGAGGGCGGGTTGCGTAAACTTGTCTTGTATTCCCTTGAGTATAGGAGATTGAGGTGTGATCTGAACGAGGTGTATAAAATGTTGAAAGGATTCGATTGGGTAGATACAGAGAAACTATTTGCTCTGGTGGGGGAATCAAGAAGAAGGGGCGGGGGGGGGGGGGAGGCGGGGAACGGACACAATCTTACAATTAGAGCCAGGTCGTTGAGGAGCGAAACCATGAAGCACTTTTTCCACACAGAGGGTAACAGAAATCTGGATCTCCCTCCCCCACGAAAGGCTTGTTGATTCTGGGACTACTGGAGCTTTCAAGACTGCGATCAATAGATTCTTGTTGGGTAAGGGTATCAAGGGACATGGAGCAAAGACGGGAAAATGGATGTGAGGTGTAGATCAGCCATGATCTAATTGAATGGCGGAGCAGGCCCAAGGGGCTGAATGGCCTACTTCTGTTGCTAATGTTCCGATCTTCCATTCCAAACACAAAGGAAATGTGCAGAAATGATTCTGTCCTGTAGGGGATGCTATTGCACCCTATTGACATCAAGGTATTTAAAGATGACTTCAAGAATTTATATATATATATATATATAATAAATAAAACTGTATTTGTGGATCTACATAATTTTATCTTACAATAGCCAGTAATTTCTCTTTAAAAAATGACTGCAATTTAAGCAAATCATCTGCTCAAACCTTTATCGGTAATTAATTTTACAAAACATAGCTGGACTCCACATCAATAAACAATAACTCCCGAGATAGGCATATTTATAATTAATATTTGACGCTTCACTAAGATGCAGTTTGCAGCCTTGTTTAAGTGCTTCGAGGTGTCATTTATATGTTTTTAATCAGTTCGTTTTGAATACTATTATAAATGATCTGATTAATATTTAGTATTTATTAGGTGCCCTTTCCCCCCAAGATACTCAAAAACAGATGACAAAGTACATTATATATGGCACTGTTTTATAAATATTGTTGTCCAAGGTTAGACATAGGCCGAAGAACCTGAAGTCTGTATTAAACAAATGATTTTCTCTCAATAGCTTACTCAACTCACACAAGAGTGAGTTCTGCTCTTGAAACAACTAATTAAAGGGCTTATTATAGTTTATGCTTCTCTGTAACTAGTTTTTTTTGTTGAAGATGTTATCTCCAGATGTGCCTGTGGATTCACATGCTATTTCCAATTGGTATTCGACATTTACTGAATACACTGCCTGTTATAAACCAGTGAGTCAGCAGGCTTGTTATAGCATCATAGAATCCTACAGCACAGAAGGAGGCCATTCGGCCCATCGTACCTGTGCCGGCTCTTTGAAAGAGCTCTCCAATTAGTCCCACTCTTCCCTGCTCTTTGCCCATAGCCCTGCAAATTTCTCCCCTTCAAGTATTTATCCAATTTCCCCTTTTGAAAGTTACTATTGAATCTGCTTCCACTGCCCTTTCAGGCAGCGCATTCCAGATTGCAACAACTCGCTGTGTAAAAAAATGATCCATAGAAACATAGAAACATAGAAAAATAGGAGCAGGAGTAGGCCATTCGGCCCTTCGAGCCTGCTCCGCCATTCAATGTGATCATGGCTGATCCTCTATCTCAATACCATATTCCCGCTCTCTCCCCATACCCCTTGATGCCTTTTGTGTCTAGAAATCTATCTATCTCCTTCTTCAATATATTCAGTGACTTGGCCGCCACAGCATTTCTGTGGTAGAGAATTCCACAGGTTCACCACCCTCTGAGTGAAGAAATTTCTCCTCATCTCAGTCCTAAATGCCCTACCCCATATCCTGAGACTGTGACCCCCTCGTTCTAGACCCCCCCAGCCAGGGGAAACATCCTCCCTGCATCCAGTCTGTCTAGCCCTGTCAGAATTTTATATGTTTCAATGAGATCCCCTCTCATTCTTCTAAACTCTAGTGAATACAGGCCTAGTCGACCCAATCTCTCCTCATATGACAGTCCTGCCATCCCAGGAATCACCTCGTCACACCTCTGGTTCTTTTGCCAATGTGTGTGTTCCTCTGGTTACCGACCCTCCTGCCACTGGAAACAGTTTCTCCTTATTTAATCTATCGAAAAAAATCTATCGCATTGATTTCCATCAACTCTCGCCATCTCACTGAAAATATTTTAAGTCGTGCCAATTTTTGAAAAGCTCCTTCATATCCGCATTCGATTGTGCTTATATATTGCTTTGCACGCTTTCTATTTCATCGTGCGTTTTTATAGTCCTGAAGACAAACAATGTTACTGCTGGGGAATGATCGACTTTCCCATCTCCAGCTTTCAGCACCAGCAGCCAGTACCACAGCCCCCAGGTCTCACTTTAACACTCACTGCTAGGCATAAAGAGAGGGCACAATAATAAGTACAGATGAAGGAGACCGCTTGGCCCATCGAGCACATCCTATGAAGGGTTTTGATAGAGCAGATGGGGAGAAAGTGTTTCCACTGGCAGGAGGGTCGGTAACCAGAGGACACAGATTTAAGATAATTGGCAACTAAACCAGAGGTGAGAGAAAGAGAATTTTTTTTTTTTTTGCACAGCAAGTTGTTGTGATCTGGAACGAGCTGCTTGAAAGGGCGGTGGAAGCAGAATCAATAATAACTTTCGAAATGGCATTGGATATTTAATTGAAAAAGAAGGATTTGCAGGGCTACGGGGAGAGAGCAGGGGACTGGCACTAATTGGATAGTTCCTTCAAAGAGCCGGCACAGGAATGATGGGCCGAATGGTCTCCTTCTGTGCTGTATGATTCTATGATTCAATAGATACCTATAGCAGAAATTCCAATCGAGCCCTGGGTGGAACCGGGATGAATTCCACCCCCCACCCCCCTCCCGCCCGGGGGACTGGAAACTGGGGCGGACCCCTTTCTGCCAGGATCCCTCTGTGTTTTCCGTTCTGCCATTTCCCAGTGGGGTAGCCGGAAGTGTGGGTCTTCCACTCACCACCACCTTCCCCCTCCAGCTCGCATCAAGTGGGGGGTGTCGCGAGGGAGTGGCCGTGATGCCCTGGGAACTAACAGGCCACAGTAGCACTCTCGCTAGCTGAGAACTGGCAATAGTCCCCACTGAAGTTCCAGAAAAGGCTGCAGGCTTTGCCAGACATCAGGTGATCGATTGTGGCGGGGGTTGATTACCTTAGGTTAAGCATTAATGGTTCCGGTTGGGGCGGAACATTTTTTTAGGCCTCTTCTGTCTTCAGCCCGGAAAGGAATCAATTTAAAAAAGAAATAAAGACTTGCATTTATATAGCGCCTTTCACGATCTCAGGACGTCTCAAAGTGCTTTACAGCCAACAAAGTAGACCTGGACCGCAGTCACTGATTTAATGTAGGCACATAGCAAGCTCCCACAAACAGCAATTAAATAATGACTAGATAATTTGTTATGATGTTTTTGGTTGAGGGATAAATGTTGACCAGGACAGCGGGGTGAACTCCCCCGCTCTTATTTGAATAGTGCCACGGGATCTTTTACGTCCACCTGAGAGGGCAGATGTGTCCTCGGATTAACGTCTCATCTGAAAGATGGCACCTCTGACAGTGCAGCACTCCCTCAGTACTGACCCTCCGACAGTGCAGCGCTCCCTCAGTACTGCCCCTCCGACAGTGCAGCACTCCCTCAGTACTGACCCTCCGACAGTGCAGCACTCCCTCAGTACTGACCCTCCGACAGTGCAGCACTCCCTCAGTACTGACCCTCCGACAGTGCAGCACTCCCTCAGTACTGCCCCTCTGACAGTGCGGCGCTCCCTCAGTACTGACCCTCCGACAGTGCAGCACTCCCTCACTGCTGACCCTCCGACAGTGCGGCACTCCCTCAGTACTGCCCCTCCGACAGTGCAGCGCTCCCTCACTGCTGCACAAGAGTATGGGCCTGAATTATGTGCTCAAGTCTCTGGAGTTGGGGCTTGAACCCACAACCTTCTGCTACCACTGAGCCAAGGCTGACACTCCAGTGCAGTAGTGAGGGAAGATTTAGCAGATCAATGAACATAAGGACTCCGAAACTGTGTAGCTGTTCCAAAGTAGTCTTCCCGCAAGTCTAGGAGGAATTCATTGGAACAACTGCAAACTCAGTGGATACGGCAGGTTGTGACCTTGAGTGCAAATATTCTGTATAGCCCTGTAGGGCGGGAGCCACTGCTTGCCTTCAAGGCCTTTGACATAAGAAGGGGTAGGGCATGTGTTGGAGACATCCTTAAGCCTGGAGTTTCCACTCCTTGACCTTCAGTTGGGACCAGGCGTACTTGGCCAATAGCTGTCGAAAATGGGGCCTGCCAGATTTCCATTGATTGAGATGGGCGGGCAGCCAGATTCATCTCCCAGGGGATACCTGGCACCATCCACCTCCTGCATCCCTTGCCTCCCCACAGGCCAGCCTGTTAAAGCCAGCACTTCTAGGGATCCTCAGTGAGGAGAGCGGGACTACCAGCCACATCCCCAAAGCACCAAAGGCCCACTGGTGGAGGCCCCTCCATCGACCCTGTGAACCTCAGCGGGGTTGGCAGCAGATTTCGACGATGGGCACTGACGTAAGAAAACTACTAGGCACTTGGTCTAAGTGTTAAACAAAGCTTTAATCAACTGTTTTTCAACATGGAGGTCTAGTTGTCCTTCACTAGTTCCTGTCAACGAATGTCCTGAGCAAGCTGGGCCCATGCCCGAGTATTTCTACTCTCCCTGGACAGCGCCACCAGCAGGCCGCCCAGTATTATTTCATAAGTCATTTCCACATGAATGACAAGATTCATGTCAGGCACGATCCCGGCTTGACTGCCAGGATCACAACTCTCACCAGGTCACTGTGTCAAATTCCCATGTGCTCTAATTGGAATTTACCCAGAGAGTGGTGAGAATGTGAAACTCGCTGCCACACAGAGCAGTTGAGGCGAAGAGCATAGATGCATTTAAGGGGAAGCTCGATAAACACAAGGGAGAAAAGAATAGAAGGATACGCTGATAGAGTGAGATGAAGAGGTATGTGAGGAGGCTCGTGTGGAGCATAAACACCGGCATGGACCTGTTGGGCTGAATGGCCTAATTCTGTGCTGTAAATACTATGCAATTCTATGTAATTTAATAAAGTAATTAACCGGTTTAATATGAATGGGTTAGCAACTTTGTTTAAATGGGCGAGATTGGAATTTGAAGTGTTTACTCTACAGATATGTTTATGCTCGTGGCAAGTGTCTTTCTACTGCTCTCGAGAGATCAGGACAACACTGCTGTAAGGAAACAGTGAATGTTTATCTTGTAGCAATATTAACCTTTAGTGTTTACCTGTTAAGTTAAGAAATAAAAGTCAATTTAGATGCAGTGACCACTGAACTATTGAATTAAGACTGACCTCAGAGCAATGGTCAGTTTAGACAATAAATCTAATTAAAAGACATTCCAGTCAGCGAACTTTAATTCGTTGATAACGGGTTCTGCAGAAAGGGCTCCATACAGGCCTTGAAGCCTTGAAGATAAGCACCTGCCTGAGAAAGAAAGTTGGGGAGTTCTACGGAAAAATAACTTGTTAAAACTAGTTTATTGAAAAGGAACAAGCTCATTAAAGTTATGGAGTTATCTTAGGTAATGCAAAAATGTACGAATTGTCACGTAGGGGATGGGCGGGGCGGGGGGGGGGTGGGGTTAATGAAAAAGGTATAAAAAGTGGGTGTTGGAATAGATCATTTAGAATTCGATTACGATCTGAACAACCTGTAAAACTGAGTTGGGAACTGTAACATGTTTGAATTCTCCGGATCAAACTCACACGGTTTTGTCATAAGTGCTGCTGTTAAGTGTACGTTTAATTATCATGTGCGTAATAAATCTGTGAACATCTGGCATTTAATGTTGAGAACCCTATTATTTTGAGGAGTAAATTATAAGTAACAACACCCATCCTCTGACAAAATAGACACTCCGATGAGCATTTTAATCAATGTTAATTTTGGTAAATTGGGAGCCCTACCTAATATGAATTCTGCTCATATAGAAAGAAAGAATTTGCATTTATATAATGCCTTTCATGACTTCAGGACGTCCCAAAGCGCTTTACAGCCAATGAGGTACTTTTGAAGTGTAGTCACTGTTGTAATGTAGGAAATGGAGTAGCCAATTTGCGCACAGCAAGCTCTCACAAACAGCCATGAGACAATGGCTGGATCTGTTTTAGTGATTACTGTTTAGTGGTTGAGGGATAATCATTGGCCAGGACACTGGGGAGAATTCCCCTGCTCTTCTTCAAAACAGTGCTGTGGGATCTTTTATGTGCACCTGAGAGGGCAGACGGGGCCCTTGGTTTAACGTCTCATTCGAAAGACGGCACCTCCGACAGTGCAGCACTCCCTCAATACTGCACTGGGAGCGTCAGCCTAGATTTTGTGTTCAAGTTTCTGGAGTGGGACTCGAACCCACAACCTTCTGACATCAGAGGTGAGAGTGTTAACCAATGAGAAATAACACCTCACCTGAATCCACTTTTCCAGGTTCAAAATAAGGAAGCATAATGCAGGCCTAGATATGACATCAATGGTAATGAGCTGCCGGGTCCTGAAGTAACACCACGGGGTACCAGCCTATGAATTCTTAATGGATTAGGCAGAAATTCTTCTCACTGCTATACTAGTGTCTGCATCAACCTACTGACAACAATACGGTTAACATCCCCTTCTCACACACAAACTTTATGTATGAATGGCTGACGTGCTTGTTCTACATTTCCAGAGGCATTAGTTTTATGCCCAGTCGACCCTGCAAAGACCTCCTCACCAACATCTGGGGACTTGTGCCACAATTGGGAGAGCTGTCCCACAGACTAGTCAAGCAACAGCCTGACATAGTCATACTCATAGAATCATACCTTTCAGCCAATGTCCCAAACTCCTCTATCACCATCCCTGGGTATGTCCTGTCCCACCGGCAGGACAGACCCACCAGGAGTGGCGGCACAGTGGTATACAGTCGGGAAGGAGAGGCCCTGGGAGTCCACAACATTGACTCCGGACCCCATGAAGACTCATGGCTTCAGGTCAAGCATGGGCAAGGAAATCTCCTGCTGATTACCACCTACCACCCTCCCTCAGCTGATGAATCAGTACTCCTCCATGTTGAACACCACTTGGAAGAAGCACTGAGAGTAGCAAGGGCACAGAATGTACTCTGGGTGGGGGACTTCAATGTCCATCACCAAGAGTGGCTCGGTAGCACCACTACTGACCGAGCTGGCCGAGTCCTGAAGGACGTAGCTGCCAGTCTGGCCTGCGACAGGTAATGAGAGGACCAACACGAGGGAAAAACCTCCTTGATCTCGTCCTCACCAATCTACCTGTCGCAGATGCATCTGTCCATGACAGAATTGGAAGCAGTGACGACCGCACAGTCATTGTGGAGACGAAGTCCCATCTTCACACTGAGGACACCCTCCATCGTGTTGTGTGGCACTACCACTGTGCTAAATGGGATAGATTCAAAACAGATCTAGCAGCTCAAAACTGAGGCGCTGTGGGCCATCAGCAGCAGCAGAATTTTATTCACCACAATCTGTAACCTCATGGCCCGGCATATCCCTCACTCTACCTTTACCACCAAGCCAGGGGACCAACCCTGGTTCAATAAGGAGTGCAGAAGAGCATGCTAGAAGCAGCACCAGGCGTACCTAAAAATGCTGTGCCAACCTGGGGAAGCTGCAACACAGGACTACATGCATGCTAAAATGCATAAGCAGCATGTTATAGACAGAGCTAAGCGATCCCACAATCAATGGATCAGATCAAGCTCTGCAGTCCTGCCACATCTAGTCGTGAATGGTGGTGGACCATTAAACAACTAACGGGAGGAGGAAGTTCCATGAATATCCCCATCCTCAATGATGGTGGAGCCCAGCATGTGAGTGCAAAAGACAAAGCTGAAGCGTTTGCAACCATCTTCAGCCAGAAGTACCGAGTGGATGATCCATATCGGCCTCCTTCTGAGGTCCCCACCACCACAGAAGCCAGTCTTCAGCCAATTCGATGCACTCCACATGGTATCAAGAAATGGCTGAGCGCACTGGATACAGCAAAGGCTATAGGCCCTGACAACATCCTGGCTGTCGTGCTGAAGACTTGTGCTCCAGAACTAGCCACGCCTGTAGCCAAGCTGTTACAGTACAGATATAACACTGGCATTTATCCAATAATGTGGAAAACTGCCCAGGTATGTCCTGTCCACAAAAAGCAGGACAAATCCAATCCGGCCAATTACCACCCAATCAGTCTACTCTCAATCATCAGCAAAGTGATGGGAGGTGTCGTCAACAGTGCTGACAAGCAGCACTTACTCACCAATAACCTGCTCACTGATGCCCAGTTTGGGTTCCGACAGGACCACTCGGCTCCAGACCTCATTACAGCCTTGGTCCAAACATTGACAAAAGATCTGAATTCCAGAGGTGAGGTGAGAGTGACTGCCCATGACATCAAGGCAGCATTTGACCAAATATGGCATCAAGGAGCCCAGTAAAACTGAAGTCAATGGGAATCGGGGGGAAAACTCTCCACTGGCTGGAGTCATACCTAGCACAAAGGAAGATTGTTGTGGTGGTTGAAGGTCAATCATCACCGCCTCAGAACATCACTGCAGGAGTTTCTCAGGGCAGTGTCCTAGGCCCAACCATCTTCAGCTGCTTCATCAGTGACCTTCACTCCAACATAAGGTCAGAAATGGGGATGTTCGCTGATGACTGCACAGAGATTCACCAGGATGTTACCTCGGCTGGAGTGCTTCAGCTATGAAGAGAGACTGGACAAGGCTGGGGTTGCTTTCCTTAGAGCAGAGAAGGCTGAGGGGGGACCTGATTGAGGTGTACAAAATTATGAGGGGCATAGATAGGATAGATAGAAAGGAACTTTTCCCCTTAGTAGAGGGGTCAATAACCAGGGGGCATAGTTTCAAGGTAAGGGGCAGGAGGTTTAGAGGGGATTTGAGGAAAAACATTTTCACCCAGAGGGTGGTTGGAATCTGGAACTCACTGCCTGAAAGGGTGGTAGAGGCAGGAACCCTCACAACATTCAAGAAGCATTTAGATGAGCACTTGAAACGCCATAGCATACAAGTGCTGGCAAATGGGATTAGAATAGATAGGGCTTGATGGCCGGTGCGGACACGATTGGCCGAAGGGCCTCTTTCTCTGCTGTATAACTCTATGATTCTATGACTCTATGTTCAGTGCCATTCGCAACTCCTCAGATAATGAAGCAGTCCATGCCCACATGCAGCAAGACCTGGATGACATTCAGGCTTGGGCTGATAAATGGCAGGTAACATTCGTGCCACACAAGTGCCAGGCAATGACTATCTCCAACAAGCGAGAGTCTAACCATCACCCCTTGACAGTCAACGGCATTACCATCGCCGAATCCCCCACCATCAACATCCTGGGAGTCACCATTGACCAGAAACTTAACTGGACCAGCCACATAAATATTGTAGCAACAAGAGCAGGTCAGAGGCTAGGTATTCTGCGGCGAGTGTCTCACCTCCTGACTCCCCAAAGCCTTTCCACCATCTACAAGGCACAAGTCAGGAGTGTGATGGAATACTCTCCACTTGCCTGGATGACTGCAGCTCCAACAACATTCAAGAAGCTCGACACCATCTAAGACAAAGCAGCCCACTTGCTTGGCACCCCATCCACCATCTTAAACATTCACTCCCTCCACCACCGGCGTACCGTGGCTGCAGTGTGTACCATCTACAAGATGCACTGCAGCAACTTGCCAAGGCTTCTTCGGCAGCACCTCCCAAACTCACGACCTCTTCCACCTAGAAGGACAAGGGCAGCAGGCGCATGGGAACACCACCACCTCCAAGTTCCCCTCCAACTCACACACCATCCTGACTTGGAAGTATATCGGCCATTCCTTCATCGTCGCTGGGTCAAAATCCTGGAACTCCCTCCCTAACAGTACTGTGGGAGTACCTTCACCACACGGACTGCAGCGGTTCAAAAGGCGGTTCTGCACCACCTTCTCAAGGGCATCTAGGGATGGACAATATATGTTGGCCTTTCCAGCGATGCCCACATCCCATAAACGAATATAAAATAAAATATAGAGCACTCAGTAATATAGTACAGACGCGATAATGAGGTTTGGTGTTTGGACTTTCCATCCTATTAACCTCGAGAGCTATTTCAGATGAATGTATTATATTGCTGTTAAGATAGTTTCCAACAGCTAAAGTTCAGGGGCCTAATCTCTGAATGATTGCACCAGAATTTCTCCACTCTGACAAGATACGCGTGTTATTTCATGGTGCTGGTTCACACTAGGTTCCTGTTGCAAAATCCTATATTTGTTCTCAGGCTAGTCCCACAGGGGATTCAATGCACTTCCCTCCAGAAGAAATGATCTGAGGCTGAATTCCTGCAAAGTAAGTTGGCCAACTGTTTTACTATTGCTCTATAAAGAAGCTCTGAAGAGGAGGTCTATCCAATTGAGTTGCCATATCATACTTAAATGTTACCCTCAGACCATTCCAATGCTCTCCTTGCCGGCCTCCCACCTTTCACCCTCCCTAAACTTGAGCTCGTCCAAAACTCTATGCTGCCCATATTCTAACTCGCACCAAGTCCTGTTCACCCATCACCCCTGTGCTCACCGACCCACACTGGCTCCCGGTCTGGCAAAACCTTGATTTTGAAATTCTCATCCTTGTTTTCAAATCCCTCCATGGACTCGCCCTTCCCTATCTCAGTAACCTCCTCCAGTCCTGCTACCCTCCGCGATCTCTGCACTCCCTCAATTCCAGCCTCTTGCGCATCCCCGATTTTCATCGCTCCACCATGTGCCTTCAGCTGCCAAGGCCCTAAGCTCTGGAATACCCTTCCTAAACCTCTGAACCTCTCCACCTCTCTCTCCTCTTTTAGGACGCTCCTTAAGACCTACCTCTTTGACCGAGCTTTTGGCCACCTGTCCTAATATCTCCTTATGTGGCTCAGTGTCAAATTCTGTCCGATGACGCTCCTGTGACGCGCCTTGGGACGTTTTGCTATGTTGAAGGCTCTATATAAATACAAGTTGATGTTATAAATGACATAAAAAGGAGCTATTTGTACATTCCTCTGTGTTTCAGCTGTGTCTGGAGGATAAATTCAGTAAGGTTGCCCTCCCAATACAATCATTAGACAGAACTGCACCAGAAATAGAACTTATGGAACTTGGTTTTATTTTAGTCATTCTATTTTTAGTAATAATTTTTAGAGAGGAGTGGGTTTCTGATCCAGTTCTGTCTCTGAGTTTAATTGACTAAACGTTTGTTCACCTTTAGCCATAATGAGCCACCTATTTTAAGCCAGTTGACTCCTGTCTAGTTATGTTGCAAAGTATGTAAACAAGAGCAGCACAACTCAACGTTCAGGCAGGGCCAGATGAAAGAAGCGTGTTTTTCTCCTGAAGCATTTTAGCAGCGACACTGGTTTTGCAAGTAAATTAATTAGGCGGAATGAAAATGCCACACAATCTAACTAAGTTGCAATAACTCGAGAAAGAGAAGTCAAACGAACAAGGTCTTGGAAGTGATTCAGGTGAAAGGGCCAGTCCGAATACCGCAGGATAGTATGTTAATTTAAATCCGTACGACTTCAGCGGGAGTGAGAAGTATTTCAAGCAGTGTCCACTTATACTGTGAAAAGCACCGAGCAGTACAATTGTAGATTTTGTTCTTCTAAATTTCGTGGAATCATAGAATGTTACAACATAGGATGAGGCCATTCGGCCCATCGCACCCGTGCTGGCTCTTCGGTAGAGTTATCCAATTAGTTCCATTCCCCCGCTCTTTCCCCATAACCCGACATTTTTGTTTTGCTTTTCCAAGTATTTATCCAATTCCTTTTCCAAAGTTACTGTTGAATCTGCTTCAACCACCCTTTCAGGCACCACATTCCAGCTCAGAACAACTCATTGTTCATCTCCCCTCTGGTTCTTTTGCTAATTATCTTAAATCTGTGTCCTCGGCTTTAAGATAAACCAGTGGAAACAGTTTTGCCTTATTTACTCTATTAAAAAAAAACTCATAATTTTGAACACCTCTATTAATACTCCCCTTAACCTTCTCTGCTCTAAGGAGAACACTAAGAACATAAGAATTAGGAGCAGGAATAGGCCACTTGGCCCCTCGAGCCTGCTCCGCTATTCAATAAGATCATGGCTGATCTTGGGCTCAAAGCCACTTCCCCGCCTGCTCTCCATAACCCTTCACTCCCTTATCTTGCAAAAATCTGTCTATCTCCACCTTAAATGTATTTCCTTTCATGTTAATGAAGCCCGGGAGTTAGCATAGCCAAGGGGCTGACTTCCAACCTTAAATGTATTTAATGACCCAGCCTCCACGGTTCTCTGGGGCAGAGAATTCCACAGATTTACGACCCTCTGAGAGAAGAAATTCCCCCTTATTCTGAAACTATGCCCCCGAGTTCTGGATTTCCCCACGAGGGGAAACATCCTCTCTGCATCTACCTTGTCGAGCCCCCTCAGTATCTTATATGTTTCAATAAGATCACCTCTCATTCTTCTAAATTCCAATGAGTATAGGCCCAACCTGCTCAACCTTTCTCAGCAATCACAACTTCTCTAGTCTCGCTGCATAACTGAAGTCCCTCATCCCTGGTACCGTTCTGGTAAATCTCCTCTGCACCCTCTCCCAGGCCTTAACATCCTTCCTAAAGTGCGGTGCCCAGAATTGGACACAATACTCCAGCTGAGGTCTAACCAGTGTTTTATAAAGGTTCAGAATGTACTCTACGCCTCCATTAATAAAGCCAAGGATCCCACATTTTTTTTTTAACAGCTTCACCAACTTCTCCTGCCACCTTCAGAGATTTGTGTATGTGAACCCGCAAGTCTCTCTGTTCCTGCAACACCTTTAAAATTGTACCGTTTAGTTTATTTGCATCGCAAAGTACTTTGTGCCATACAACAACACTAAGGTGAAGGACTGATCTGCCACTGGTGGCCAGGAAGATGGAAGCAATGTGAGCTGACCAATGAAGAGTACTGGCACAGAAAATGTATTGACACGACACTAAAGCGTTTTAGCTTAAGTGCATTTTTTCCTATAGTGCGTTGGCACCAATGAGATGAAGAGGCTCGCTGATAACGCGGCTGAAAAGAACAAATGCCGGAGAAAGAGCTAGTTATCCGCCAGACCATAATAGAGACACTGCTATACTAATCTGTTAGATTGTAGAGCAGGCACTTCTGCAGATAGCTCATATTGTAAGACCTTCAGGCAGTATTTATGAACGCCTTTTGGGTTTCCAGTGAGGAGTGCTGATTCGGCAGTGATAACTTGCTTCACTGCCTGGCCAATTGATTTCTTCTTCCACTTTCACAATGCAAAGATTCCACCGAAGAAAGTGTTCTCCCGTTGTTTAAGCCCTTGATTTTCAGAGCTGAAGGTCGCATATTGTTTGGCAGCCACAGGGAACAGCAATGAGATAAGATAGCAGTTGGCTTTTAAGTAAAATGAAAAGTGACTCGACAGAATGTTAAAGACTATCTTGCAACCTTCAGCATCGATCTGGAGATTTTCTTTTCTGTATTAAACACGATCTGGAGAAATTGTAAGTGTGAGCACTAGAATTCAAATCTTCGCCTTCGTTGAGTGCCCACTGGCAAGCCGGCACTTCGTAATATTCCTGCCGGCTGATATTTTCTTGCCTTGCTTTCAAGGTATCAGTTCACCAAGTCAAAAGCTTAGACTTCTGTAATAAGAAGAGCTGACATTCCTGTAAATCTTGTCAGATGAGAAGGTTCGTAAAATACATCTAATCATCAACCCTGAAAGCCGTTTGAAAAAAATCTATTTTTCACTTCTTGCCTGTATATATGGTTTTTCCCCACCCAGTGAGTGCCTGAGATTTATTTGTAGATGTGTTTCATAGATTGTAAAAATGCCGATGAAGTATAGATTTACATAAGACCTGTGCCACGTAATTTCTGCATCAGGAACAGTTTTAGTTTCACACTGCATTCCCTAGGTTGTTCCCAGCTTTGCCAGAATCCAACGGGTGAGTCGGTGCTGAGGTGAGTTGGAAGTCAGGCCCTGGGCTACGCTAACTCCCGGGCTTCATTAACATGAAAGGAAATACATTTAAGGTGGAGATAGACAAATTTTTGCAAGATTAAGGGAGTGAAGGGTTATGGGGAGCGGGCAGGGAAGTGGCTTTGAGCCCAAGATCAGCCATGATCTTATTGAATGGCGGAGCAGGCTCGAGAGGCCAAGTGGCCTATTCCTGCTCCTATTTCTTATGTTCTTATGTTCTTATAAAAGAGCAAGAAAAAGGACCTTTGGGCCTCTTCCTTCCACATGGTACATCAATCTGCTCTATTGTGGACTCCATCCCAGCTACTTAATCTGCTATGGAAAATCTTCCGAAATTTATACTTGACCCCAAAGTTAAACGAAGCAAAACTCTAGGTGGGGCTAGATTTACCCCGCATTCATAGTTCATTGGCAAGAAATCTATCTCCCCTTTTATCCTACAATGTAGACCCGTCATTGTTTGGCATGATGTTTCCATGATTCCAGTAACCCAAGAATTCCATTCCATATGGCAATCAGCTATCTCTATCTGTCCCTATCCTTATTGTCTTTAATCCCATGCCTAATCAGATATTCATGAAGATCTTTTTATTAAATGTGTGATATCAGACATGAGTAAAGACCTTACCTTGGTATCCAGTTCACCCGGTGAGGAAGAATATCACGCTGCCTAATATTTTTTTTTTAATTTGTTTATGGGATGTGGGCATCGCTGGCAAGGCCAGCATTTATTGCCCATCCCTAATTGCCCTTGAGAAGGTGGTGGTGAGCCGTCTTCTTGAACCACTACAGTCCGTGTGGTGAAGGTGCTCCCACAGTGCTGTTAGGGAGGGAGTTCCAGGATTTTGACCCAGTGATGATGAAGGATCAGCGATATACTTCTAAGTCAGGATGGTGTGTGACTTGGAGGGGAGCTTGGAGGTGGTGGTGTTCCCATACGCCTGCTGCCCTTGTCCTTCTAGGTGGAAGAGGTTGCGGGTTTGGGAGGTGCTGCCGAAGAAGCCTTGGCGAGTTGCTGCAGTGCATCTTGTAGATGGTACACACTGCAGCCATGGTACGCCGGTGGTGGAGGGAGTGATTGTTTAAGGTGGTGGATGGGGTGTCAAGTCTTGCTCAAGGTTTCTTCATTACTGACATGGACCCTACTATCAGCGGAAAGTTCGTACTAGCTCCTCCTCTAACTCATTGTATAAGTTTTCAAAACTAGGCCTTTCCCTTTCTTTTTTCCTATAAACTATAGGCTTTCAAAAGTGAAATTTGGCATTACACAACCACTACTTCTTGGATCACCTCACCTTCTCTTCTATGTTTGACCTTTGCACTATCTACCTTGCCCCCCACCACACCCACCACCTCAGTAATAAACAACCTGAGACTGGAAAATCCTTGACAGTTTTTCTTTTTGAAATGTATTTTTTTAAAAGTTGCCAGAACAATAAATACCCTGACACGACAGGGACGTTCTCCCAGTTTGTGCCGCCGGTGAGGAGCCTCGACCTGCAGACCGTGCTTACCCACAAATCACGGGCAAACTGCCTGCAATTCGGATGTGGAAAATTGTGCCTGCAATTTCCCAGTATACGCCACCCAGTGGACAAGGCTCCCACGAGCAATGCAAACTCGGACAGTTGACATGCCCCCCCCCACCGCCCCAAACCCCCAAATATTTTGACCTGCTCCTACAAGTTGCAAAGCTATACTATGACAGGTGGCTGAGTGAGTAGCACTCTTCCCTTCTGAGTCAAAAGGTTGTGCATTCAAGTTCCCACCTTAGGGACTTGTAGCACAAAATCTAGGCTGACACTCCAGTGCAGACCTGAGGGAGTGCTGCACTGTCGTAGGTGCCGTCTTTTGGATGAGAAGTTATAAACCAACGTCTTGTCGGCTCTCGCAGGTGAACGTAAAAGATCCCATGGGACTATTTTGAAGAAGAGCAGGGGAATTCTCCCTGGTGTCCTGGCCAATATGTATCCCTCAATCAAATGTACTTAATTGGTTGTAAAGTGCTTTGGGACGTCCTGATGTTGTGAATGGCGCTATGTGAATGCAAGTCTTTCTTTCTTTTAATCGCCAAATTACTATTCCTTGTTGAACGACCAGAAGCGGACAGCATTACAGAACATTATCAACAAAGTAGTTATTCTTGCCCCAGTGTTGAACTCAGTGGAATTTAATGTAATGAATTATAGTTGTATCATAATAACATTTTAATATAACATGCATCTTACCACATTAAGATGCATTTCATCAATTGGCATGGCGTTTGTAGCAATGATCTGAACATAATGTACAAGTTTAGCTGTGGTTCTGTATAAGTAATATTTTCTACGTGAATTAAAAATTAATTTTTTGTAATAGGTTTCACTAGTGGTAAAAAAAATAACCTTTGTTTGACATTAATGTATTTTAATGGAAACCCTGTAATTACCACATTATTAACAACCCCGTGAATTTTTCAACACAAAATTGAAAAACGCTTTTTTTTGTCTCCTTGGTAATATGTCTTCTGTGTAAGATTTAAGAATCTTGAAGAATGATCAAGGCTATCAGGCCCAACATGATTGTCCCTTTCTGACTGATCTCAATCCCACCTACCCGCCATATTCTTGGGAGCCTCCTCTCTCCCGAAACACATCCGTCACTTAAATCCACTGCCTTTTCATTCCAACGGTATCGCACCTAACTCGCACCAAGTCCCGTTCACCCATCACCCCTGTGCTCGCTGACCTACACTGGCTCACAGTTAAGCAACGCCTTGATTTTAAAATTCTCATCCTTGTTTTCAAATCCCAACATGGTCTTGTCTCTCCCTATCTCTGTAACCTCCTCCAGCCCTACAACCCTCCGAGATATCTGCGTTCCTCCAATCCTGGCCTCTTGAGCATCCCTGATTTTAATCGTTCCACCATTGGCGGCCGTGCCTTCAGCTGCTAAGGTCCTAAGGTCTGGAATTCCTTCCCTAAACCTCTCCGCCTCTCTTTCCTCCTTTAAGACGCTCCTTAAAACCTACCTCTTTGACCAAGCTTTTGGTCATCTGCCCTAATATCTCCTTATGTGGCTCGGTGTCAATTTCTATTCGCTAACACTCCTGTGAAGCACCATGGGACATTTTACTATGTTAAAGGCACTATATAAATGCAAGTTGTTGTTGGTGTAAAGTATTCCATAAATCGATTACCCTTTGGATGAAATCTGTCTTTCCATGCTTACTCCTAACTTCCCAATTTTTAGCTCTTAGCTTTTCAATACTTTGCCACAGTGAAGGGTGGTAGAAGTGTGGAACTCTCTCCCACAAAAGGCATTAGATGCGAGCTCAATTAATAATTTTAAATCTGAGATCGAGAGATTTTTGCTAATCAAGGGTATTAAAGGATATGGAGCCAAATGGTTGGATGGAGTTAAGATACAGGTCAGCCATGAGCTCATTGAATGGTGGAACAGGCTCGAGGGGCTGAATGGCCTACTCCTGTTCCTATGTTCCTATGAATAGTTTGCCTGGATTAACTTTGTCAACTCACTTCATGATCTTGAAAATGCAGCTTGAGATTTATTGACTAGGCGGACATGATGGTAGGTGACGTTTATTGTAACCGGTCAACCTGCTATGGTATTGGCCATGGGGAAGCCAAGACCATGGCCCCCGATATTAACGGGGAGGTGGGGAGGGTGCGGGGGAGGCCGCGGGGCAAACCAGCCAAGGTTAGGGACGTGGAGGCCCTGCCGATCTTAACGCCAGGGCCTCAAGTTGAGAGCCTGGCCGGCTGGAGGGAGTGGATATTTGTGGCAGTCGGCCACAGCCAGGGACCCATGGGAACGGTCCCCAGCAGTTATTGGGGTGGGTGGGGTGTGGGGGGGGGGTGAGGTGATTCTGGCCGTGAACGGGGTGGGGAGGGGGCTAGCATGTTGCCAGGGAGGCTCAGCTGTGGCTCAGTGGATAGCACACTCGCTTCTGAGTCAGAAGGTTGTGGGTTCAAGTCCCACTCCAGGGACTTGAGCACATAAAGCTAGGCTGACACTCCAGTGCAGTACTGAGGGGAGTGCTGCACTGTCAGAGGTGCCGTCTTTCGGATGAGATGTTAAACCGAGGCCCCGTCTGCTCTCTCAGGTGAATGTAAAAGAAGAAGAGCAGGGGAGTTATCCTCGGTGTCCTGGGGCCAATATTTGTTTCTCAACCAACATAACAAAAACAGATTATCTGGTCATTATCACATTGCTGTTTGTGGGAGCTTGCTGTGTACAAATTGGCTGCTGCGTTTGCTACATTACAACAGTGACTCCACTTCAAAAAGTACTTCATTGGCTGTAAAGCGCTTTGAGACGTCCGGCGGTTGTGAAAGGCTGCTGTATAAATGCAAGTCTTTCTTTCTTTCTCAAGGTTTCCAGGCCCACAAGGAAACCTAAACAGGAAATGTAAAACTGACCATCTCGTCCTCCTCTGGCCAAGGATCCGGCTCCCGCTGGTTTTTGTTCCCCCTCCCCCACCCCACCCGCCTGTCCTGCTCGCCTGCTCAAAAGGGAAGGTTAATATCGGGACCCGACGGAAAGGAAGCGGGATCGGTGGGGGCAACTGACTCGCATTATTTTAACTGCCCCCCCCGCCCCTGCACAGTTTCCATCAGGTGGGGGCAGGCAAAATCGGGGCCAATATGTAGCTCTGGGTGAAGTGGGAATAGAGGCCAGGGAATATTTGACCAACGCACAATAGTTGACCAGCTCGCATAGTTGAAATTCAGTCCCCACTTTTAGCTCATAGCTTTACAATTCTTTGCCGCAGTGAACAGTTAGGCTGGATCAGCTCACTTCATGAGCTTTAGCATTTTGTTTGAGATTTATTGGCTAGTTAGATTTTTATTTAATAAAAATTTCCTTTAGAGGTTCCTAAGTCTTCATTTATAATGGGAAGTGCCAATAGAATTCCATGCTCCCAGCAGTGAGAAATGGGAAAAAAAGGTTGACATTGGTTGCATGTAGATGCATGATCTTTAAATATTAATAGAGAAATAGATTTGTGTAGGGGAAAGGGCCATCCGGGAGAAAGTGAACCTACATTGTCTGACTGTTCAAAACTCGGGGTCATCGATATAAGATAGTCACTAAGCCTACTTCCACCTCCATAACATCGCCCGTCTCCGCCCCTGCCTCAGCTCATCCGCTGCTGAAACCCTCATCCATGCCTTTGTTACCTCTAGACTTGACTATTCCAACGCACTCCTGGCCGGCCTCCCACGTTCTACCCTACGTAAACTTGAGATGATCCAAAACTCGGCTGCCAGTGTCTTAACTCGCAACAAGTCCCGTTCGCCCATCACCCCTGTGCTCGCTGACCTCCATTGGCTCCCGGTTAAGCAGCGCCTCGATTTCAAAATTCTCATCCTTGTTTTCAAATTCCTCCATGGCCTCGCCCCTCCCTATCTCTGTAATCTCCTTCAGCCCCACTACCCCCCCGAGATATCTGCGCTCCTCTATTTCTGCCCTCTTGAGGATCCCTGATTATAATCACTCAACCTTTGGTGGCCGCGTCTTCTGTTGCCTGGGCCCCAAGCTCTGGAATTCCCTACCTAAACCTCTCTGCCTCGCTACCTCTCTTTCCTCCTTTAAGACACCCCTTACAACCTACCTCTTTGACCAAGCTTTTGGTCACCTGCCCTAATTTATCCTTATGCGGATCGGTGTCAAATTTTTTGTCTTAAAATACTCCTGTGCAGCGCCTTGGGAAGTTTTACTACGTTAAAGGCGCTATATAAATACAAGTTGTTGTTGTTGTAATGAATTCAGGAGAGAGTGGTGGGAATATGGAACATGGAGTAGTTGAGGCGAATATTGTAGATGTATTTAAAGGGAAGCTAGATAAATACATGAGGGAGACAGGAATAGAAGGGAGACAGACAGAAGTAAAAAAAAAGCCATCCTTATCGACACGGACTCCAGCCAACACCTTTGATATTCAAGAGCCTTTTATTTTAGGTATCTAAACAGCAATTGCCATGTTATTGTTTCATGCCCTCCAACCATTTGTTGCTGCTGTTTCTTGGCTCTGCTCGTGACTTTTCGTTTTTTAATTCAGGCGTCATTGCCTTACAAACGAGCAATCTAACCTGACCTCACCTGACCTTACCTCAGGTAAAGTAATGAAAAGAACAAGCGCCTGTCACGACCTCAGGACATCCCCAAGCTCTTTACAACCAATTAGTTACCTTTTTTTGTTTGAAGATAGGTTTAGATGATGGAGGGTGGGAGGAGGCTCGCGTGGAGGATAAACACCGGCACGGACCTGTTGGGCCGAGTGGCCTGTTGCTGTGCTGTTAATACTATAAGAACATAAGAACATAAGAAATAGGAGCAGGAGTAGGCCAATCGGCCCTTCGAGCCTGCTCCGCCATTCAATAAGATCATGGCTGATCTGATCCTAACCTCAAATCTAAAGAACACAAGAAGTAGGAACAGGACCCGGCCACTCAGCCCCTGGGCCCGCTCCGCCACCCACAGGGCCTTGACCGATCCAAACTCAGCCTCATGTCCAATTTCCTGCCTGCTCACCGTAACCCCTAATTCCCTTTACTTCTAGGAAACTGTCTATTTCTGTTTTACATTTATTTAATGATGTAGCTTCCACAGCTTCCTGGGGCAGCAAATTCCACAGACCTACTACCCTCTGAATGAAGAAGTTTCTCCTCTTATACCCCCTAGTTCTAGTTTCACCCATCCTTGGGAACATCCTTACCGCATCCACCCGATCAAGCCCCTTCACAATCTTATATGTTTCAATAAGATCGCCTCTCATTCTTCTGAACTCCAATGAGTAGAGTCCCAATCTACTCAACCTCTCCTCATATGTCCACCCCCTCATCCCCGGGATTAACCGAGTGAACCTTCTTTGTACTGCCTCGAGAGCAAGTATGTCTTTTCTTAAGTATGTAACTATGTAATATATGTAATTCTATGTTCCTGCTCAAGACATCTGGCCAACCTCAAATGTAATTATTGCTTTGGAGAAGTCTGCTGTCAAAATTATCTCAGACTCCCAAGTGGAGGAGTTTGGGTGGTACCTGATGGCCAGCAAGGGTGGAAAGGTGGAGAAAAATGCTTTAATAATTCATCGCAAACTTTGAAGAAAGGGGACACCTGAAGCCTCAACCTATCTTTCTCTTCTCAATCCTCATTGACCTGTTGTGCATTTTCTTTGTTCTCAAAGCAAATCCTGCGTGTCGTGACAAATGTGTGTCGTGTCCCTCAAGAAACATTGCTAACAAAAAATAGATTATGTGGTCATTATCTCATTGCTGTTTGTGGGACCTTGCTGTGCGCAAATTGGCTGCCGCGTTTCCTACATTACAACAGTGACTACACTTCAAAAAAAGTACTTCATTGGTTCTGAAGCACTGTGGGACGTCCTGAGGTCATGTAAGGTGTTATATAAACGTAGGTCTTTCTTTCTTTCTTTCTTAAATCTTCATCTCCTTAAGGAGCAACCATGCAAGCCAGCATTCAGCATTAATTAGGTCAAGGCAAAAGTGTATAGAAAGAAGGAAGAACTTGCCTTTCTCTCTCTCTTTCTTAGGCAGTCCCTCGAACCGAAGATGACTTGCTTCCACATTAAAAATGAGTTCTCAGGTGACTGATGAGTCCAATGCGGGACCTACAGTCTCTGTCACAGGTGGGGCAGACGATGGTTGAAGGGGCGAGTGGGTGGGGTGCTTGGGTTGACGTGCGCCCCTTGTGCTGCTTGCACTTGGCTTCCGCTTGCTCCCAGCGAAGAGACTCGAGGTGTTCGGCGCCTTCCCGGATGCTTCTCCTCCACTTTGTGCGGTCTTGGGCCAGGGATTCCCAGGTGTCAGTGGGGATGTTGCACTTTTTCAAGGAGGCTTTGAGGGTGTCCTTGAAGCGTTTCCTCTGCCCACCTGAGGCTCTCTTGCCGTGTCGGAGCTCCGAGTAGAGCGCTTGTTTTGGGAGTCTCATATCAGGCATGCGGACGGTGTGGCCCGTCCATCGGAGCTGATCGAGCGTGGTCAAAGCTTCGATGCTGGGGATGTTGGCCCAAGCGAGAACACTGACATTGGTGCGCCTATCCTGCCAATGGATTTGCAGGATCTTGCGGAGGCAGCGTTGGTGGTAATTCTCCAGTGCTTTGAGGTGCCTGCTGTGCATGGTCCATGTCTCTGAGGCATATAGGAGGGCGGGTATCACTGCTGCTCTGTCGACCATGAGCTTGGTGCTGTGTTTGAGGCCCTGGTCTTCAAACACTCTCTTCCTCAGGCGACCGAAGACTGCACTGGCACACTGAAGGCGGTGCATTTCTATAGCACTTTTCACCACTTCAGGACGTCTCAATGCTCTTCATAGCCAATGAAGTACTTTTTGAAGTAATTTAAGAAACACAGCAGCCAATTTGCTAACAGCAAGCTCCCACAAACAGCAAGGAGGTAAACGACAAGTAAACAGATTTAGTGATTGTTTACAAATCTGGGAGAATTCCCCCGCTCTTCGAACAGTTCCATGGGAATCTTTTATGTCCAACTGGGAGAGCAGATGGGGCCTCGGTTTAATGTCTCATCCAAAAATCAGCTCCTCCGACAGAACAGCACTCCCTCAGTACGGCACTGGTGTGTCCACTGAAGTTATGCGCTCAAGTCCCGGACTGAGTCCTGAACCCATGACCTTCTGACTCAGAGTAAGAGTGTGAACACTGAGCCAAGAATGACAACCTACATCCACACAAGACTAAAAATTCAGTCTCATCTTTCCAGCCAGGGCTATCAAGGAACTAGAAATCAGCTCGGAGTGAGCTGCACTCATCACTTGTGCCTTTAATGGCCTATTCATCGTCTATGGGATCCTTCGCTATCACTTGAGTACTCAGCAGCTTTCAAGCTTACAGAGCAGCAGGAGACAAATTTGGATCTCCTGACCGCCCTCTTTTTCTTTTTACTTCATGCAACGTGCGGTATCACTTCATTAGATGCTCACTGACAGTCCTTCGACAGTGTCTAACAGGCTGACCAGGGCTGCCTCAAGGTTGCCTTAAGGAAAGCTCTCAGACAGTAGTAAAAAAAAAACATCCGTATCGACACGGACTCCAGCCGACACCTTTGATATTCAGGAGCCTTTTATTTTAGGTATCTAAACAGCAATTGCCATGTTATTGTTTCATGCCCTCCAACCATTTGTTGCTGCTGTTTCTTGGCTCTGCTCGTGACTTTTCATTTTATAATTCAGGCCTCATTGCCTTGCAAACAGGCAGTCAAACCCTGACCTCACCTCAGGTAAAGTAATGAAAAGAACGAGCGCCTTTCACAACCTCAGGACATCCCCAAGCGCTTCACAGCCAACTAGTTACCTTTGCGTTTGAAGTGTAGTCACTGTTGTAATGTTGGAAACGTGGCAGCCAATTTACGCACAGCAAGATCCCACAAAACAGCAATTCGTTAATGACCAGCTGATCCGTTTAATTAGCAATGCTGGTAGAGGGATAAATGTTGGCCAGAACACCAGGTTGAGTGACCGTTTAGAAATACTGGCCAGGAAACTGGGAGAATTCCCCTGCTCTTCGAACAGTTCCGTGGGAATCTTACATGTTCAACTGGAAAGGGCCTCGCTTTAACGTCCCGTCCGAAAATCTTCTTCGAAATAGTGGGCCCGAGGGATCTTTTACGTCCACCTTCGACAGGGCAGACGGAGCTTTGGCTCATCCAAAAGTCGGGCCCTCTGGCCATGCAGCGCTCCCTCGGTACTGTGCTGAAGTGTTAGCCCAGATTTTGTGTTCAGGTCTCTGGAGGGGGAGTATGGACACACAACCTTCTGACTCAGAGGTAGGAGTGCTGCCCGCTGAGCCACAGCTGACCACTGCTTGAAGACATAGGCATGTAGGTACTGCATCTTCTGATATGGAACCATTTACTTCGACGGGGAAAGGTTACGAAAGGTGAAAGCGTGTTTTTTTTTCCCACCAGATGTGCCCGGACTGCTTTGCTCAATAACATGGCAAACCAGCTCCTTAAAAACAGGTTTGTGGCGGATCGCCACCTAAACGGGCATTATCCACTTTTCCGTCCGTGGACAATATATCGAGCACCTTGCCTTTAAGGCACCTTCCCTTTAAGGCAGGAGAAAAGGAGTGGGCGGGGCCTCAGGATTTTGCCAGAGAATTCTGGGAGCAGGCTGTTCAGCCATTTTGTACCATGCAGTTGTATTAAAAAACCTCTGTCTTTCCACACATGGATTCAGTCTTAATTCGTGTTTCGCGGCAGCCTCAACAGGTTAACAATTTCATTACACACAGCGCACAGCGGAAAACTCACCCCCTTGTCACATACTCAATGGAATATAAAAGTGGGCGATGGGGTGAGGGGTGGGGAGATGGAGCGCAAAAACAGGCTGCTGATTGGCTGTCGCCCGTTTTGCGCTACAGCCCGAGACCAATTTAATCGCAGCCCCCCCCCCCACACCCCATATTCGTCCAAAGTGTCTCCCTCCAAAACGTGAGGACATAATCTAGGCGCATTACTTCAGCGCAGTGTTAAGGGAATGTTGGAGATGTCGTACTTCAGATGTTGAACTGTGGCTCCAGCTTCCTGTTCTGCTGGTTCAGGTGAATACTAACGATCAAATGTGGGAAAAATGGGACCCCGTTTTGCCCACTTTTCGGCGGAAAACAGGGGCAAAAACTACCAACCTTCCTGCACCCAAACAGGGCCTGAAATACATCCAACGCCTTATTGACTCGGGAGGTATTCAGGTGACCCTGGTGGGCTCCTTAAAGAAGCTTTAGGACCCTCATGAGTATGTGCAAGGGCCCCAATGTCTGGTTAAGGATGCCTCTCTGTAATTGGCCAAAAGCTAGGCCGAGCTTGCGCAAGGCAAAGCTCCGACTAGTTTTTCAGGCTCTACAGAGGCCAAACCAGGGGTCCTTAGAGGGGCCGCTGGAGGCCACCGAAGACAAGATAAGTAAATTTTGCTTCAATTACCCTGATGTGGAGCCAGAAGGCCCAGGCGCACTGCTCCTGGCTCCACAGTGATACCGAGGGCTGCAGCTGGTCACTAGCGATTGCTCTCCTCCCGTTAACCTGCCCCTCCGTCTCCCAGGAGATACCTGAGGGCCGCTGCCAATGTCCAAAGTGGACAATCCTGCTGTGGGCCTGACCGGCGAGTTGCATTGGTCAGCCCGATTGGAGCCCACACCGTGCTGGATTCACGATAAAGTGGCCCGAGGACCAACTTCAGGCGATCCTCGGGCCGACCTAGATTGATTCCTGGGATGAGAGGGTTGTCCTATGAGGAGAGTTTGAGTAGATTGGGCCTATACTCTCTGGAGTTTAGAAGAATGAGAGGTGATCTCAGGATAGATTCTGAGCGGGATTGACAGGGTAGATGCTGAGAGGTTGTTTCCCCTGGCTGGAGAGTCTAGAGCTAGGGGGCACAGTCTCAGGATAAGGGGCCGGCCATTTAAGACTGAGATGAGGAGAAATTTCTTCACTCCGAGGGTTGGGAATCTTTGGAATTCTCTACCCCAAAGGGCTGTGGATGCTCAGTCGTTGAGTTTATCCAAGACTGAGATTGCTATATTTTTCGACACTAAGGGAATCAAGGGATATGGGGATCGAGTGGGAAAGTGGAGTTGATGTAGAAGTTCAGCCATGATCTTATCGAAGGGTCGTATGGCCTACACCTGCTCCTATTTCCTATGATCTTATGACCTCTTTGGGTGCTGCATTGCAGGCATGCCACTAGTTTCATGCCCATAGTCAGGCGCCAACTAATCTCACCCCCAACTGACTCTACTGAATGAAGAGCAGGTAGTTTTCCCCTGTTCCAACTAACATTCAATAGATTTTTGCTGGCCAAGGGTATTAAGAGATATGGAGCCAAGGTGGGTGGGTGGAGTTAGGATACAGATCAGCCATGATCTCATTGAATGGCGGAACAGGCTTGAGGGGCTGAATGGCCTCCTCCTGTTCTTATGTTCTGAACATTCCTCCACTCTATTGGTACCTGGATTAAAGGGTGATGCCAGTAGAAAAGCAGTTCAAATGGTTATTTATCTTGTATCTGTTTGTCGGATGTTAAGGTGCATGAAATGGCTGCAGTATGAAGTGTTTTGCTGTGCGTGAAGTATGTTGAGGTATTTCCGAGAGATTTCGTATAAATGTAAACCTTTCTTACTTCTCAAAAATGTGGAAGGTAGCAGACTATGAAATCGGGCATATTGGTCGCACACACGGCCGGTCAGGTGTAAAATAAAACATGCGCTCACATCGTAAGCTGCGGTCCGGCAACGCCTCGAATTTAGAATTCTCATCCTTGTGTTCAAATCCCTCCATGGCCTCGCCCCTCCCTATCTCTGTAACCTCCTCCTGCTCTTCAACCCTCCAAGACCTCTGCGTTCCTCCAATTCTTGCCTCTTCTGCATCCCCGATTTCCTTCACTCATTTTCGGCCGTGCCTTCAGCTGTCAAGGCCCTAAGCTCTGGAATTCCCTCCCTAAACCTCTCCGCCTCGCTACCTCTCTCTGCTCCTTTAAGACGCTCCTTAAAACCTACCTCTTTGTGCAAGCCTTTGGTCACCTGTCCTAATATCTCCTTATGTGGCTCGGTGTCAAATTGTGTGTGATAATCGCTCCTGTGAAGCGCCTTGGGATGTTTTACCAGGCAGTATAGAAATGCATGTTGTTGTTGACCTATACAATTGACTATGAGGACAATGATGCGGAGATGCCGGTGTTGGACTGGGGTGGACAAAAGTGAGAAGTCGCACAGCACCAGGTTATAGTCCAACAGTTTTATTTGAAATCACAAGCTATTCTTCACTTCACCTGACGAAGGAGCAGCAGCTCCGAAAGCTTGTGATTTCAAATAAAACTGTTGGACTATAACTTGGTGTTGTGCAACTTCTCACTTATGATGACAATGGTTCTTTATGTTGTGCATCTACAGTCAGGTGACGCACAGCCCAATAGTGTGACTCCAGCAATAAAAAAGGCTGCAGGAACTGACTCTCAACAGTTCGTGCTCTGTCGTAATGGTGAGCAGAGAGGTATGGTTGCCCCAGCTCGCAAAAGAACTCGTGACATGTCGAGCAGATGGAGGACAAGGCACAGAATTCGACCGACCCAATCCCCCGGTGGACACTCGCGCCTGCTGTCCAGGAGCTCCCTGTAGTCAATGTGCAAGTGGCCAACTAATTAAAGAGCAGGTGCTGATGAGCTCAGACCGTCTGCAGGATGAGCAGGCTTCAGAGGGCCAGCTGTTCGTTTCCAGTGAACCTTGTCCAACCAGTAAACTCCAGAGCATAATTACCTGCCGTTTGTTCTGAGCTCTAACACGGGGTAGCTTCCATCTGTAGAGCATTACTTTATGCTCCCCCCCTCGTTCAGGAACCAGCCGTTAACTTCGCTCGGCTTGGCGTCTGCAATGTCAGACAGTTGTACAACATACATAGCCACTGGTTTCATTAAATGACGGGACGTGTCGAAGGAGTCACCGGGGAGTTTGTAGTACTCTGTGGCCATGTGTTCGCTGAATTTCAGCAGAGGTAAACCTGGCTGTGTGAAAAAATAAAAATTACAACTTCACACAGTCAATTCCTGCAAAGTTTTTTTTTAAATTCGTTCCTGGGATGTGGGCATCGCTGGCAAGGCCAGCATTTATTCTCCATCCCTATTTGCCCTTGAGCAGGTGGTGGTGAGCCGCCTTCTTGAACCACTGCAGTCCGTGTGGTGAAGGTGCTCCCACAGTGCTGTTAGGGAGGGAGTTCCAGGATTTTGACCCAGCGACGATGAAGGAACGGCCGATATATTTCCAAGGCAGGATGGTGTGTGACTTGGAGGGGAACTTGGAGGTGGTGGTGTTCCCATGCGCCTGCTGCCCTTGTCCTTCTAGGTGGTAGAGGTCGCAGGTTTGGGAGGTGCTGCCGAAGAAACCTTGGTGAGTTGCTGCAGTTCATCTTGTAGATGGTACACACTGCAGCCACGGTGTGCCGGTGGTGGAGGGAGTGAATGTTTAAGGTGGTGGATGGGGTGTCAAACAAGCGGGCTGCTTTGTCCTGGATGGTGTCGAGCTTCTTGAGTGTTGTTGGAGCTGCACTCATCCAGACAAGTGGAGAGTATTCCATCACACTCCTTACTTGTGCCTTGTAGATGGTGGAAAGGCTTTGGGGAGTCAGGAGGTGAGACACTCGCCACAGAATACCCAGCCTCTGACCTGCTCTTGTTGCCACAATATTTATGTGGCTGGTCCAGTGAGTGAACAACTTGCTGAGTGATATTATGGCCTCGATTTTAGCACCACTTGCTTCTGTGTATAAGACATTGCAAATGCATAAAGATGTCAACCTTTCCATCCCCCCACTGAGCCAAAGGAATAATTCCACTGCCCTGAACACTGGCGATGACATCAGCCGAAAGGCCTATTTTGTCGCAGCCAATGGTGGCACTGGTCATGCCCGATCGACCATTGGCAGCTTTCAGCAAGATGGTTGACACCAGACTGCATTAAACTGAGGCCCAGGAGTTAAAATACACCTCGGCCAAAAATAAAATTGCATTTATATAGCGCCTTTCACGACCACCAGACGTCCCAAAGCGCTTTTTTGCCAAATAAGTTCTTTTTGAAATGGAGTCACTGTTGTAATGTAGGAAACGTGGCAGCCGATTTGCACACAGCAAGCTCCCACAAACAGCAATGTGATAATGACCAGATCATCTGTTCTAGTGATGTTGGTTGAGAGATGTTCTTCTTCGAAATAGTGCCGCGGGATCTTTTACCTCCACCTGAGAGGGGAGATGGGGCCTCGGTTTAAACGTTTCATCCAAAAGACGGCACCTCCGACAGTGTAGCACTCCCTCAGCACTGCACTGGAGCATCAGCCTAGATTTTTGTGCTGAAGTCTCTGGAGTGGGACTTGATCCCACAACCTTGTGACTCAGAGGTGAGGGTGCTGCCCACTGAGCCACAGCTGTCATGTGTGCATTCCCCGCCCGAAACCCATGGTCACCTCGGCACACACCAGAGATCCAAATTGGGGCAAGGAGTCAGCGAGCAACTGGAAGCAGTTTCCAGTTGTTTCACCCGCTGGAGGGATGGCGAGTAATTATTGTGCTGTGGACGGATACTGCCATTCGCGTTGCCAGCTCTGGTTGGACTTATTCATAGAAACATAGAAAAATAGGAGCAGGAGTCGGCCATTCAGCCCTTTGAGCCTGCTCCGCCATTCAATATGATCATGGCTGATCCTCTATCTCAATACCATATTCCCGCTCTCTCCCCATACCGCTTGATCCCTTTTGTGTCTAGAAATCTATCTATCTCCTTCTTAAATATATTCAGTGACTTGGCCTCCACAGCCTTCTGTGGTAGAGAATTCCACAGGTTCACCACCCTCTGAGTGAAGAAATTTCTCCTCATCTCAGTCCTAAATGTCCTACCCCGTATCCTGAGACTGTGACCCCTCGTTCTAGACCCCCCAGCCAGGGGAAACATCTTCCCTGCATCCAGTCTGTCTAGCCCTGTCAGAATTTTATACATTTCAATGAAGCATAGAAGCATAGAAGATAGGAGCAGGAGTAGGCCATTCGGCCCCTCGAGCCTGCTCCGCCATTTAATGAGATCATGGCTGATCATCCATATTCAGTACCCTGTCCCTGCTTTCTCCCCATATCCCTTGATCCCTTTAGCCTTAAGAAATATATCTATCTCCTTCTTGAATATATTTAATGAATTGGCCTCAACTGCCTTCTGTGGTAGAGAATTCCACAGGTTCACCACTCTCTGGGTGAAGAAATTCCTCCTCATCTCAGTCCTAAATGGCTTACCCCTTATCCTTAGACTGTGACCTCTGGTTTTGGACTCCCCGACCATCGGGAACATTCTTCCTGCATCTAGTCTGTCTAGTCCTGTTAGAATTTTATAAGTTTCAATGAGATCCCCTCTCATTCTTCTAAACTCTGGCGAATATAAGCCTAATCGACCCAATCTCTCTTCATACCTCATTCCTGCCATCCCAGGTATCAGTCTGGTGAATCTTCGCTGCACTCCCTCCATGGCAAGAACATCCTTCCTCAGATAAGGCGACCAAAACTGCACACAATACTCAAGGTGTGGTCTCACCAAGGCCCTGTACAACTGCAGCAAGACATCCTTGCTCCTGTACTCGAATCCTCTCGCTATGAAGGCCAACATACCATTTGCCTTCTTAACCGCCTGCTGCACCTGCATGCTTACCTTCAGCGACTGGTGCACAAGGACTCCCAGATCCCCTCTCATTCGTGGAGGTTTCATCACATGAGCTCCCGCCTCCAACTGCCCCGCCCCCGCACTCCCCCCATTCGTCGCCCGACACGTCCATCCTCGCGATGCCCCACCTTCTCGCACCATTCGGAAAGCGAACGGACTCCTTGTTACCCATTGGATGATACTCGACTCTCAGTCAATCACCTTCTTACCCATCACCAATATTTTTATAACCAATAAGTGAAAGTGTTCAGAGAAAATGCCCCTGTGACTTTTCTCATCAGGTTGCACGTGGCGCTGTCCCGGAGATTAAACTACAATTCCTGGAGAGTCCAGGCCAATCCTGGAGGGTTGGCAACCCTACCTGCCATACAACAACCACAACAACAACTTGTATTTATATCACGCCTTTAACGCAGTAAAACGTCCCAAGGCGCTTCACAGGAGCGTTCAAAATATGACACCAAGCCAGATAAGGAGAAATTAGGGCAGGTGACCAAAAGCTTGGTCAAAGAGGTAAGTTTTAAGGAGTGTCTTAAAGGAGGAACGAGAGGTAAAGAGGCGGAGAGGTTTAAAGAGGGAATTCCAGAGCTTAGGGCCCAGGCAACTGAAGGCACGGCCACCAATAGCGGAGCGATTAAAATCAGGGATGCTCAAGAGGCCTAGAATTAGAGGAGCGCAGATATCTCGGGGGGGGGGGGGGGGGTGGTTGGGGGGGGGGGAGTTGTGGGGCTGGAGGAGATTACAGAGATAGGGAGGGGGCAAGGCCATGGATGGATTTGAAAACAAGGATGAGAATTTTAAAATCGAGGCGTGGCTTAACCGAGAGCCAATGTCGGTCAGCAGGCACAGAGGTGATGGGCGAACAGGACTTCGGACACGGGCAGCCGAGTTTTGGATGACCTCAAGATTATGTAGGGTACAATGAGGGTGGCGGCCAGGAGTTCACAACATTCGACATGTTTTCAAAGTAACCCAACACAACCAGAAGCATAGTGTTCCAGATTTAACAGCTCTCTCTACTTTAACATTGATGCAATGTACTGCTAAACTGTAGGGCATTTTAAACACAGTGAGATAAAGTAAATACACAGGAGGCATTCGCCCAGCCTTACACTCAATTAAAACTGTTTTCTTAAGCTCTTGTTGCAACTGTGTACATAAATTCACCCTTAGGACTTGAGCAGATAATCCAGGCTGACACTTCAGTGCAGTGCTGAGGAAGTGCTGCGTTGACCGAGGTGTTATTTTTTGGATTAGACGTTAAACCGAGTTTTGCCTGTCCTTGTGATGTGAAAGATCCTGCACCACTGCTCAGTGGGCAGCACTCTCGCCTCTGGGTCAGAAGGTTGTGAGTTCAAGTCCCACTCCAGACACTTGAGCACTGAAGTCCAGGCTGACACTCCAGTGCAGTACTGAGGGAGTGTTGCACTGTCTGGAGGTGCCGTCTTTCGAATGAGACGTTAAACCGAGGCCCCGTCTGCTCTGTCAGGTGGACGTAAAAGATCCCATGGCCACTATTTCGAAGAAGTGCACGGGAGTTCTCCCCGGTGTCCTGGCCAATGTTTATCCTTCAATCAACATCACTAAAAAAACTAATTATCTGGTCATTATCACATTGCTGTTTGTGGGAGCTTGCTGTGTGCAAATTGGCTGCCATGTTTCCTACATTACAACAGTGACCGCATTTCAAAAAGTACTTCATTGGCTGTAAAGCGCTTTGGGACGTCCGGTGTGGTGAAAGGCGCTATAGAAAGGCAAGTCTTTCTTTCTTGCAAGGGTGCTCTCCTTGACCTGGCCAACATTCTCCTCCAACCAACACCGCAAAAACAGATTAACTGCTCCCTCATCGCATTTGCCGTTTGTTGGATCTTACTGCGCGCAAATAGTCCGCACCGGCAGAGTAATTCATTAGCTGTGAAGTGCGTTGGGATGAAAGGCGATATATAAACGCGAGTGCGGTTTTATTTTGTTGTTGCCTCCAGTCATTTTTCTCTTGCACATTTGGCAATGTAGCGACAGGCTAATGCCACAGGCAATCACAACTGTGACAGATATCTCACCACTCCCGGTGGTCGCTGAGAACACCCACAAGACTTGGAGAAATACCAGGCTTCCAACAGGCAACAGATTTTCTGTAAGTGAGTGCGTACTCTAGTAATCTTGGACGAAATCACAGCTCCTTAAATACTGCAAATTAGGCAACGTGCCAGAAACCTCATTGCTAGAACATGTCCTCCCTCGGTGCACCAGTTCTCATTTGAAGAGACGTTGCATGATTGTATTGGCAATCCTCAGTTCAGCGGGCAGGTTTCCAAGTCAACACTTGCAGTTGTTTACTTAAGTTCTACCAGAAATGAAGGATGTGTCTCAACGTGCCTCCTGGCTCTGTTTCTTGGGAGGGAGCCTGAAGAAAGTCGTCCCAAGTCAACTTTACACTGCAGACGCGTTTAAGTTCCATGTAGCACCTACCTGGCTCCTTTGCTGACAAATTAAACAGCAAGGTGGACTCTGGGGCAGCAACACCTTGGATTTATATGGAAGCTCTAACGTCAGAAAAAATTACCCAAGGCGTTTCACATCACATTGCCGTCTTTGCAAAGGTCAGTTTGAACTTGCCTACTCCTTGTGGGAAAGCCCTCTCTTGTATCCTTAAAATACTCGTCCCTTATCGTTCAGGATTTATCGTTACTGGAAATATCAACAAAGGCAGATGTTGCGTTAGTAGCTTTTGTGTAAGCCAAGACTTTGTAAGGACACTTGAGTTTCTTCAGGCTTTACAGAGCTTTGTGTGCTCCATCAGGCCTGTCAGCTGTGGCTCAGTTGGTAGCGCTCTCGCTTCTTGAGTCAGAACGGTCAGAAAGACATGAGCACAAAAATACTAGGTCTGACACTCCCGTGCCAGTACTGAGGGAGTGCTGCACTGTCTGGAGCTGCTGTCTTTCCGATGAGACCTTAAACCGGGGCCCTGTCTCCTCTCTCGGGTGGACATAAAAGATCCCATGGGACTATTTCAATAGAAGAGCAGGCGAGTTTTCCCTGGTGTCCTGATAAATATTTATCCTTCAACCAACATCATTAAAAATAGATTATCTGGTCATTATCTCATCCCTGTTTGTGAGAGCTTGCCTGTGTGCAAATTGGCTGCTGCGTTTCTTATATTACAACAGTGACTACACTTCAAAAAAGGTACTTCATTGGCTGTAAAGCGCTTTGAGACGTCCGGTGGTCGTGAAAGGCGCTATAGAAATGCAAGTCTTTCTTTCTTTAACCTAGTACTGACTGTATGAGCTTTGTATCCACTGGAATCACAGTGGAAAACACCATGATCTTCAATCTGATCTATGATCTTTATAGCTAGCAGGAAGGGAGATTTTAACCCCATTAATCTAGATTGGATTCAAATTCAAGTTACTCCTGAACTCAAAATATTTGGTCCTACATGTTCTGCTCCCTGTGTCATCACTCTTCTTAAATCAAAGAAAGAAAGAAAGACTTGCACGACCACCGGACGTCTCAAAGCGCTTTACAGCCAATGAAGTACTTTTTAAAGTGTGGTCACTGTTGTAATGTGGGAAACGCGGCAGCCAATTTGCGCACAGCAAGCTCCCACAAACAGCAATGTGATAATGACCAGATCATCTGTTTTTCTTATGTTGGTTGAGAGATAAATATTCGCCAGAACACCAGGGATAACTCGATAGCAAAATACTGCGGATGCTGGAAATCCGAAATAACAACAGAAAACGCTGGAAAAACTCAGCAGGCCAGGCAGCATCCGTGGAGAGAGAAACAGAGTTAACGTTTCAGGTCATCGACCTGAAACGTTGACTCTGTTTCTCTCTCCACGGATGCTGCCTGGCCTGCTGAGTTTTTCCAGCGTTTTCTGTTGTTATTACCAGGGATAACTCCCCTGCTCTTCTTCGAAATAGTGTCATGGGATCTTTTACGTCCACCTGAGAGAGCAGACGGGGCCTCGGTTTAACGTCTCATCTGAAAGACGGCACCTCCGACAGTGCAGCACTCCCTCAGCACTGCACTGGAGTGTCAGCCTAGCTTAAAGGGCTGCAAGTCCCTGGAGTGGGACTTGAACCCACAACCTTCTAGACTCAAAGGCGAGTGTGCTACCCACTGAGCCACAGCTGAAGGAAAGAAAGATTTGCCTTTATAAAGCCCCTTTCCCTTTGACCCTCCTTGATTTTATTTTAGCTGAGACTTCTTGGTGTCACACTCAGTCAAATGCTGCCTTGGTGTTGAGGGCAGCTACTCTCACCTTTCCTCTGCGATTCTGCTCTGGCATCCATGTCTAGATCAAGGCTATGATGAGTTCCAGAGCTGAATAATTCAGATGGAACCAGAACTGAGCATCGGTGAGCAAGTTATTGGTGCATTAAGTGTTGCTTAATGACACTGTTGATGACACCGGCCATCACTTTGCTGATATATAAACAGAAAATGCTGGAAACACTCGGCAAGTCAGGCAACATCTGTGGAGAGAGTAACAGAGTTAACATTTAAGGTCGATGACCTTTCGTCAGAACCGTATCAGCCTCCTCCCAATCATCACTTTACCAATGATTGGGAGGAGGCTAGTAGGGTGATGACTGCACCCTCCCCTTGTCTTGCCCTCTCTTGCTCCCTGAGATGTCCGACTCCCCGTCTTTCTTTGGAGTAATTACAATTACACCGCAACCCGCTCCCGCCTCCTCTCCCCCCGCGGACATCAGATTCTTTAGGGAGAGCCGAGCCGTATTATGGCTCGACTCTGCCCTCGACCCGTGCTGCTCTCTGCTGTCGTTGTCCTTTTTCCACCATCTCCATCCTATTCTCTGCTCCGCAATTTTCTGCCTCTTCCTGCGCAATGACCTCACCCCCACTGGGAACCATACCTTTACATAATGGGTTCCATCTGCTACCCGCGTTCCTAGATAGTATCTCCTCTTTATTGCCGAGCAAATTTGAATGTCCCACGACTCCAACTTTTTGATTAGCACATTCTCCTCAATATAAACTGGCAAGTTTAAGAATGAGACCACCAACTCTTCAGAATATAGCAGAGATACCTCCAAGAACTTATCTCAGTCTTCAAACTCAGTAAGAACATAAGAACATAAGAACATAAGAACATAAGAAATAGGAGCAGGAGTAGGCCAATCGGCCCCTCGAGCCTGCTCCGCCATTCAATAAGATCATGGCTGATCTGATCCTAACCGCCAATCTACTATCTATCACAGAACCATCTCCTGCATCTAACAGAATTGCACACACGAAATAGGAGCAGAATCAGGCTACACGGTCCCTGGGCCCGCTCCACTACCCACAGGGCCATGACCGATCCGAACCTAGACTCATGTCCAAATTCCTGCCCGCTCCCCGTAACCCTTAATGCCCTTTACTTCTAGGAAACTGTCTATTTCTGTTTTAAATTTATTTAATGATGTAGCTTCTACAGCTTTTTGTGGCAGCATATTCCATGGACCTACCACCCTCTGAGTGAAGTAGTTCCTCCTCATCTCAGTTTTGAAAGAGCAGCCCCTTATTCTAAGATTATGTCCCCTAGTTCTAGTCTCACCCGTCATCGGGAACATCCTCCCCGCATCCACCCGATCCAACCCCTTCACAATCTTATATGTTTCAATAAGATCGCCTCTCATTCTTCTGAACTCCAATGAGTAGAGTCCCAATCTACCCAACCTCTCCTCATATGACCACCCCCTCATCCCCAGGATTAACCGAGTGAACCTTTTTTGCACTGCCTCGAGAGCAAGGATGTCTTTCCTTAAGTAAGGACACCAAAACTGTATGCAGTATTCCAGGTGCGGTCTCACCAATACCTTGTACAACTGAAGCAATACCTCCCTATTTTTATATTCTATCCCCCTAGCAATGAAAGCCAACATTCCATTTGCCTTCTTAATCACTTGCTGCACCTGCATACTAACCTTTTGAGTTTCGTGCACCAGGACCCCCAGATCCCTTTGCACTTCAGTACTCTCCAGTTTCTTGCCATTAAGATAATAAATTGCTCTAGGATTTTTCCTGCCAAAGTGCATCACCTCACACTTTCCAGTGTTGTATTCCATCTGCCAAATCTCTGCCCACTTACTTAGCCTGTCTATGTCCCCTTGCAGGTTTTTTATGTGCTCCTCACTCACTACTTTCCCTCCCATCTTTGTATCATCTGCAAATTTTGATATGTTACACTTGGTCCCTTCCTCCAAATCGTTAATATAGATTGTAAAGAGTTGGGGACCCAGCACTGACCCCTGTGGAACACCACTAGTTACTGATTGCTAGTCTGAGAATGAACCATTTATCCCAACTCTTTGCTTTCTGTTAGATAGCCAATCCTCTATCCATGCCAGAATATTACCCCCAATCCCGTGATTTTTTACCTTAAGCAATAATCTTTTGTGTGGCACCTTGTCAAATGCCTTTTGGAAGTCTAAATACACTACGTCCACTGGTTCCCCTTTATCCACTCTATATGTTACTTCCTCAAAGAACTCCAGCAAATTTGTCAAACATGACTTCCCCTTCGTAAAACCATGCTGACTTTGTCCTATTAAATTATGATTATCCAAATGTCCTGTTACTGTTTCCTTAATAATGGACTCCAAAATTTTACCTACCACAGATGTTAGGCTAACCGATCTATAGTTACCAGCCTTCTGTCTACTGCCCTTTTTAAATAAGGGTGTTACATTAGCAGTTTTCCAGTCTGCCGGGACCTTAGCGGAATCCAGGGAGTTTTGAAAAATTATTACCAATGCATCTACAATCCCTACCGCCACTTCCTTCAAGACTCTAGGATGTAAGCCATCAGGTCCAGGTGATTTATCCGCCTTGAGTCCCATTATTTTACCGAGTACCACTTCCTTAGTGATTTTGATCGTGTTTAGCTCCTCTCCCCCTATAGCCCCCTGTTTGTCCAGTGTTGGGATATTCTTAGTGTCCTCTACTGTAAAGACTGATACAAAATATTCATTCAGTGTTTTTGCCATCTCCATATTTCCCACCATTAATTTCCCGGTCTCATCCTCTAAGGGAAATAAGAGCAGGAGTAGGCCATTCGGCCCCTTGAGCCTGCTCCGCCATTCAAGAAGATCATGGCTGATCTGATCTTGGCCTCAACTCCACTTCCCTGCCCGCTCCCCATAACCCTTGACTCCCCTGTTTTTCAAAAATCTGTCTATCTCCACCTTGAATATATTCAGTGACTCCGCCTCCACAGCTCTCTGGGGTAGAGCATTCCAAAGTTTCACGACCCTCTGAGAGAAGAAATTCCTCCTCATACATAGATACATAGATACATAGAAGATAGGAGCAGGAGTAGGCCATCCGGCCCTTCGAGCCTGCTCCGCCATTTAATGAGATCATGGCTGATCCTCCAATTCAGTATCCCGTCCCCGCCTTCTCTCCGTAACCCTTAAGCCCTTTTGCCTGTAGAAATATATCTAATTCCCTCTTAAATATATTTAATGAGCTGGCGTACACTGCCCTCTGTGGCAATGAGTTCCACAGGTTCACCACCCTCTGAGTGAAGAAATTCCCCCTCATTTCTGTCCTAAATGGTTTAGCCCTTATCCTTAAATTATGTCCTCTAGTTCTGTTCTCACCCGCCAAGGGAAACATTCCTTCTGCATCTAGTCTGTCTAGACCTGTCAGAATTTTATACACTTCTATGAGGTCCCCTCTCAATCTTCTAAACTCCAGTGTGTACATCCCTAAACTACATAGTCTCTCCTCATAGGTCAATCCCGCCATTCCTGGTATCAGCCTGGTGAATCGCCGCTGCACCCCCTCCATGGCAAGAACATCTTTCCTCAGATGAGGCGACCAAAACTGTACACAGTACTCGAGGTGTGGTCTCACCAGTGCCCTGTACAGCTGCAGCAAGGTATCCCTGTTCCTGTATTCCAACCCTTTTGCTATGAAGGCCAGCATACCGTTTGCCTTCTTGACCGCCTGTTGCACCTGCATGCTCGCCTTCAGTGACTGGTGTACAAGAACACCCAGGTCTCTCTGTACTTCCCCCTCTCCCAATTTATTGCCATTTAAATAATAATTTGCCCTCCCGTTCCTGCACCCAAGGTGGATAACTTCGCACTTGTCCACATTATAGTGCATCTGCCATTTATCCGCCCAATCACCCAGTCTGTCCAAATCGCTCTGGAGCTTCCTGGTCTCCTCCTCTGAGCCCACCCCCCCTCCTAGTTTAGTGTCGTCTGCAAATTTGGAAATGCTGCATCCGACTCCCTGATCCAGGTCCGTTTTAAGTGGGCAATCCCTTATTCTGAAACTATGCCCCCTAGTTCTAGATTCCCCCACAAGGGGAAACATCCTCTCAGAATCTACCCTGTCAATCCCCACAGAATCTTATATGTTTCAATAAGATCACCTCTCATTCTTCTAAACTCCAATGAGTATAGGCCCAACCTGCTCAACCTTTCCTCATAAGACAACCCCTTCAACTCAGGAATCAACCTCGTGAACCTTCTCTGAACTGCCTCCAATGCAAGTATATCCTTCTTTAAATAAGGAGACCAAAACTGTACGCAGTACTCCAGGTGTGGTCTCACCAACGCCCTGTACAGTTGTAGCAGGACTTCCCTACTTTTATACTCCATCCCCCTTGAAATAAAGGTCAGTATTCCATTTGCCTTCCTAATTACTTGCTGTACCTGCATGCTAACTTTTTGTGTTCCATGTACGTGGACACCCAGATCCCTCTGTACCACAACATTCTGTAGTCTCTCTCCATTTAAATAATAATTTGCTTTTGTATTCTTCCTACCAAAGTGGATAACCTCACATTTTCCCACATTATACTCCATCTGCCAATTTTTTTGCCCACTCACTTAACCTGTCTATATCCCGTTGCAGTCTCTTTGGGCGCAATCTTACCTTTCGGTGTGAGTTGGGAGCGGGTCAGCTGACTTGCGGGTTCCGATCCCGCCCCCAACGACGCCCGACGCACAGACGTAATTTTGCGTCAGTTGGCCTTGTTAAGCCCCGCCCTGCGGGCTTGCCGACCAATTAAGAGAAAGCCGGTGTCAGCTGACGTCAGTTGATGACGCGTCATCTGCCGGTTTTCTTAAAGGGGACAGATGATTTTTTCAGTGTTTGACAGAATTGAGGTGCTGCAAACACTGCCACTCACTGTACAAAGGTGAACCCTTGCACCCAGGCACTCCAGAGACTATCTCCTTAGGATAAAACAGATGGCAGCTACAGGTGAGGTTACAGAAGCGATCTGTCACTGGTGAGAGAGGTTCTCCCAATGAGGTGGGACTACATAAACACTTCAAACCTTGTTACCTACAGAAAAGTTTAAATACATTAAAAATGATTTTCCCAACATTTTCTTACCTCTGAAACTCTCCAGTGCACCATTGGATCCTTCACACCACTTCTGCAGCTGTCATCAATGCACAAACCTTATGCTAGACCCACATCACGCCACACTTACCCTTGCGTGGTGTCCTGACGTTGGGAAGCCCGTAGTTGACCTGGCAAAATTGAAAAAAGCCTCCTAACTGCTTGTTAACTACCTGTTAATAGGCAGTTAAGTGCCTATAATCCTCTTCCTGCCACTAGGTGTCGGGTCCCTGCACAAATCGGGGACCCGACACTTGGGAAGATTGTATGGAGGCGGGTTGACAGCCGGTTCAGGACCCGCTGTCAATCTTTGCAATTTTGCCAGCAGTCCCACCTCCAAACCCGCCCCTGAGCACCGGCAAAATTCCCCCCTTTGTGTCCTCCTCACAACTTGCTTTCCCACCTATCGTTGGATCATCAGCAAATTTGGCTACAGTACACTCGGTCCCTTCATCCACGTCATTAATATAGATTGTAAATAGTTGAGGCACCAGCACTGATTCCTGTGGCACCCCACTAGTTACAGTTTGCCAACCTGAAAATGACCCATTTATCCCAACTCTCTGTTTTCTGTTAGTTAGCCAATCCTCTATCCATAAAAATATATTACCCCCAACCCTGTGAGCTCTTATCTTGTGCAGTAACCTTTTATATGCCATCTTATCGAATGCCTTCTGGAAATTCATCTACTACATCTGCTGGTTCCCCTTTATCCACCCTGCTCGTTACATCCTCAAAGAACTCTAGCAAATTTGTCAAACATGATTTCCCTTTCATAAAACCATGTTGACTCTGTTTGATTGTATTATTATTTTCTAAATGTACTGCTACAACTTCCTTAATAATGGAGTCCAGAATTTTCCTAATGACAGATGTTAGGCTAACTGGTCTATAGTTTCCTGCTTTCTGTCTCCCTCCTTTCTTGAATAGGGCCGTTACATTTGCGGTTTTCCAATCCGCTGGGAACATTCCAGAATCCAGGAAATTTTGGTAGATTACAACCAATGCATCCACTATCTCTGCAGCCACTTCTTTTAAGAACCTAGGATGCAGGCCATCAGGTCCAGGGGACTTGTCAGCCTTTAGTCGCATTAGTTTTCCAAGTACTTTTTCTCTCATGATAGTGATTGTTTTAAGTTCCTCCCTCCCTTTTGCCCCTTGATTATCCACTTTGGTGGCAAAAACAGGAAGGCAGATTATTATCTGAACGGCAATAGATTGGGAAAAGGGGAAGTGCAACGAGACCTGGGAGTCCTTGTGCACCAGTCGCTGAAGGTAAGCATGCAGGTGCAGCAGGCGGTTAAGAAGGCAAATGGTATGTTGACCTTCATAGCGAGAGGATTCGAGTACAGGAGCAAGGATGTCTTGCTGCAGTTGTACAGGGCTTGGTGAGACCACACCTTGAGTATTGTGTGCAGTTTTGGTCGCCTTATCTGAGGAAGGATGTTCTTGCCATGGAGGGAGTGCAGCAAAGATTCACCAGACTGATACCTGGGATGGCAGGAATGACGAATGAAGAGAGATTGGGTCGATTAGGCTTATATTCGCCAGAGTTTAGAAGAATGAGAGGGGATCTCATTGAAACTTATAAAATTCTAACAGGACTAGACAGATTAGATGCAGGAAGGATGTTCCCGATGGTGGGGGAGTCCAGAACCAGGGGTCACAGTCTAAGGATAAGGGGTAAGCCATTTAGGACTGAGATGAGGAGGAATTTCTTCACCCAGAGAGTGGTGAACCTGTGGAATTCTCTACCACAGAAGGCAGTTGAGGCCAATTCATTAAATATATTCAAGAAGGAGTTAGATATACTTCTTAAGGCTAAGGGGATCAAGGGATATGGGGAGAAAGCAGGGACAGGGTACTGAATTTGGATGATCAGCCATGATCGCATTGAATGGAGGAGCAGGCTCGAGGGGCCGAATGGCCTACTCCTGCTCCTATCTTCTATGTTTCTATGTTTCTATTGGAACACTTACAATTACAAAATATTTGTTCAAAGTCTCTGCCATTTCCCTGTTTCCCATGATTAATTCCCCAGTCTCATCTTCTAAGGGACCAATGTTTACTTTAGCTACTCTCTTCCTTTTTATATACCTGTAGAAGCTCTTTCTGTCTTTTTTTATATTTCTTGCTAGTTTACTCTCATAATCTATCTTCTCCCTTTTTATTTTTTTTTAGTCATCCTTTGCTTGTTTCTAAAAAATTCCTAATCCTCTGGCCTACCACTAATCTTCGCAACATTGTATGCCTTTTCTTTCAATTTAATGCCATCCTTAACTTTCTTAGTTAGCCACGGATGGTTCATCCTTCTCATAGAGTCTTTCCTTCTCACTGGAATAAACCTTTGCTGAGAGTTATGAAAGATCTCCTTAAATGTCTTCCACTGCTTATCTACCGTCTTACCCTTTAATCTATTTTCCCAGTCATCTTTAGCCAACTCTGTCTTCATACCTTTGTGATTGCCTTTATATAAGTTTAAGACATTTGTTTCAGACCCAAGTTTCTCACCTTCAAACTTAATGTGAAATTCTATCATGCTATGATCACTCTTCCCTAGAGGATCCTTTACTATGAGATCATTAATTAATCCTGCCTCATTACACATTACCAGATCTAAAATAGCCTGCTCCCTGGTTGGTTTGACAGCCTATTGTTCTAAGAAGCCATCCCGAATACATTCTATGAACTGGTCCTCAAGGCTACCTTTGCCAATTTGATTTGTCCAATCTTTATGAAGATTAAAATCGCCCATGATTATTGCAATACCTTTCTTACAAGCCCCCATTATTTCTTGATTTATACTCTGTCCTACAGTGTAGCTACTGTTAGGGGACCTATAGAGTACTCCCACCAGTAACTTTTTTCCCTTACTATTTCTTATCTCCACCCAAACTGATTCTACATCTTGATCTTCTGAGCCAATATTATTTCTCACTACTGTACTGATCTCATCCTTTATTAACAGCGCTACCCCACCTCCTTTTCATTTCTTTCATCCTCCTCTCAGCCACTGACCATCACCTCAAACCCAACATTCGGCTTGGGTCGGCAGGCAAAGCAGCTTCCTTTGCCGCAGTCCTCATGTACCGCCTGGATAATATCCCAAGCTCGTATCTCCTTATCCTCGCACTGAACCACCACCGTGTTTTCTTTTCCAAACCTCCTGGGGTCCCGGCCCAAATCTTTGGGCCTTTTTTTATCCCTTCCGCCAACATTTTCTCCCCGATTAAATTCATTCTGGGAACATTGTCCTCTGAGAGGCCCAGCACTCCGGGCCCCTCAGCAGCCATCTGGCTGCTGTTTAAGGACCAAAAAGGCCCTAAAACCTGAAAAAAAAACACCACCAACTTTTTACAAACTCACTCCAACTCCCTGCAGTAATCAAGCACCCAGCAGCACCTGCTCACTCCGAGCCTCTCCCACCAAGAGAGTGCTACCCACTGAGCCACAGCTGACACTACAGTGCTGGTTAGATAGAACATACCTGGTTCACCTTCCACATTGCTGAGCGGATACCAGTGTCATAGCTGTAGTGGGACAGCTTGGCGAGCGGAGTGCCACAGATCATCTTCAATACAGTTGGGACATTGTCAGGGCCCGTAGCCTTTGCTGTGTCCAGTGCATTCTACTGCTTCTTAATGTCATGTGGAATAAACCAAATTGGCTAGACACTGGTATCTATGACGGTGGAGACTTCAGGAGCAGGCCAAGTAGAATCACACACTCAGCACCTTTGGCTGAAGAAACTCCTGCTTTTAAAGAGCAATTCGGCTTCAGATTCTGTAATAAAGATTTTAAGGATAATTCCGTGATGCGGCACTTCAACCATCTGAGACCCCTCCCCGCACGGCCAAATCATCCCTTTTAATCATCGAATCTTACAGCACAGAAGGAGGCCATTCAGCCTATCGTGCCTCTACCGGTTCTTTGAAAGAGCGATCCAATTAGTCCCACTCCCCTGCTCTTTCCTCACAGCCCTGCAAATTTTTACTTTTCAAGTATTTATCCAATTCCCTTTTGAAAGTTACTATTCAATCGGCTTCCACCGCCCTTTCAGGCAGCGCATTCCAGATCATAACAACTCGCTGTATGCTTCCCTCCAGTCTGATAACCAACCCTTCACCACTACACTCTGCTTTCTGTCTCTTAGCCTGCCACTGCCCCCCTCTAATTCCACGGGTTTCGATTTTGCTGGCAAGTTTATTGCGTGGTACTTCATCAAGTGCTTTTTGAAAGTCCATATACGCAACATCAACCGCGCAAACTTCATCAACCCTTTCCGTTCCTTCATCAAAAAACTCAATCAAGTTTGTCAGGCGCGATATTTGCCTTCAACAAATCCACACTGGCTGGCATTTAATAACCCATGTTCTTCCAAGTGACAATTAAATTTGTCCCGGATTTAAGGAGGAGCTTAGGGAGACTTTCCTCTGTGTGCCATGTGTCGGTAAAGGTTCTTTATAAACAGTGTACCCACTTCACAGGAAATCTCATTGAGGGAATGCCACCAATTTGGATTTTCAGAAAGTTGTGTTGAATAAACAGAAAAAAAGATCAGCAGCTGCTTCCATTGTGAAACTAAACATAAGAGGCATATTTTCGACAATCATTTGCATATATTTGAATAATATTTATGAGTTTGGTACATATAAGAGACAGTAATTATGGTAATTCCGCATTCCTCGCACAGGAGGTTAGACAAATAAGACTTGGAAATATATTTTGAAAACCTATCCTTCCAGACATATGGGCATTCCCATTATAAAGTGCTGATGGAAGTGTCTGTATTCAGGAAAGGATTCATTGCCTTGCTGTCATATTTCTCCTGTGTTGCTGTTGTGTTAAAATGTTTTTCAAAAACATCACCTAAGCACTGATGAGAGCTACAATATTGCCTCATCCGAACTTGTCACGTTCCGACTCCCAGCACTTTTATTCTTGTTGATTTGGTTGTCCTTCTTAATAGAGCCCTAACCTGTAGACGACTAAAAATTAGTTTCATCTTTAAACCACTTTGGTGGTCAGGCAATTTCAGTACAGGTGTGTTGCATGCTCAATGCCAATTAAATCCACATCTAGCTCTGAAGAGCATTATAGATGGCTCAGAAAGGACCACCAAGACAACAAGAACATCTGAAAGACCGAGCTGAAATAACATTGCATTGTTCGCAAGAGATATTAATTGCCCAAACTGGACAAGGATGAAAAAGATCAGTGGAGCAGTTATAGGCTGATACAAAAGCAGGTGTAGCTTTTGGATGCAGTGAAAAGAGGAAAGTGACATTTTGACTACGTTTCAGTTGTCTAACATAGACTTTCACTTCTGGGCAAACTTACCTTTCCATTAAATGCATCTAGTATTGAATGGAATTTTTAAAAACTAGTTGATACACTGATGTTCTGTGTAAGACGTCTTGCCAGCTCTTGTCTCCCTTTCTCATGTCTCAACAGATGGAGATACAATGGTCCTTGCCATCATTTCCAAATCCAAATCTCAAGTTCAAATCTTTGCACTCTACCTTGAGGACCCTTGAGGACCAGTTCCCCAGATCAGATTAAAGAGATCTTGGACAGGGATGAAAATTGCTTTGGAGTGGGATCTTCCTCAGCATCAATGTCCTTATGCAGGTCAATGAAGGACTGGCAATGATGATGATACCCGTGGACTGGACTATCCTGGGCTCCTGGGTGATTTGGATGAGGTAAATGTATTAGGGTCGAACTAAAGAGGGCAAAATTGGGAACGGAAATCATTTTTCCTTCTTCGATCTTCTCACTTACTTTCCTGATGTATATGGGGAGATTTTCCACTTTGGTGTTCCCACCATTATGGACGGAATATCATGGACTGGGCGTGCTCAGTTTCCTGATATGCAATCCTACACACACTGGGAGTGCCTGGGTGGAAAGTTGTTATCATTCTATGGGCAAGGCCACTCTTGGATACACTTCCCTAATGGCCACTCTTCATATGTGAACCAAACACCCTCCAACTCCGCTCACACTCATGCTCACGCCCACACCCACACTCACACCCACGCTCACGCCCATGCTCACACCCACGCCCACACCCACACTCACACCCACGCTCACACCCACACTCACACCCATGCTCACACCCACGCCCACACCCACACTCACACCCACGCCCACGCCCACACCCACACTCACGCTCACACCCACGCCCACGCCCACACCTACGCTCGCGCTCACGCCCACGCCCACACCCACACCTACGCTCACGCTCACGCCCACGCCCACGCCCACACCTACGCTCGCGCTCACGCCCATGCCCACACCCACACTCATGCTCACGCCCACGCCCACGCCCACACCCACACTCACGCTCACGCCCACGCCCACGCCCACACCTACGCTCGCGCACACGCCCACGCCCACGCCCACACCTACGCTCGTGCTCACGCCCACGCCCACACCCACACCTACGCTCACGCTCACGCCCACGCCCACACCCACGCTCGCGCTCACGCCCACACCCACGCTCGCGCTCATGCTCACGCTCACGCTCACGCCCATGCTCATGCTCGCGCTCACGCCCACGCCCACACCCACGCTGATGCTCACGTCCACGCCCACACCCACGCTCGTGCTCACGTCCACGCCCACACCCACGCTCGTGCTCATGTCCACGCCCACACCCACACTCGTGCTCATGTCCACGCCCACACCCACGCTCGTGCTCATGTCCACGCCCACACCCACGCTCGTGCTCATGTCCATGCTCACGCTTTCCAGCAGGAGACCCTAACCCAGGGCGCTGAGGGCAAATAAAATTTTGAGCAGCATTAGATTGCACAGTTTGCAAACAGTAAATTTGTTTCGAAACAAAAGTAGAATCTCTCGCTTTTGCTCACAGCACACAACGTTTTCTCGTAAGTGGTCAAAACATTTTCTTCTGCTCAAATGAAAAGGCAAGGTCACCATAAAGACAGCGAGCATCTTTATTGCCATGTCCTTGGGTGAGCTGATGCATCTGCCACATCTGGCACTGTACAATGATGTTCCTGTAGACCTTCAACAGTTAACATAGGACACAGCACAACACCAGCATACAAAGTACAAGAAGGGCATTCTTAATGCCATTCTTCAATTTCATTATGCTAATATTCTGCTGCTTGTGATCCCTGATCACGCAAACAATGTCTAATTAGGTTTTTCCTTCCTATTTAGTACAACATTACGGCTTCGAAAAAGGTTTCTTGTCCCGTAAGACAGGGTCGATATAAACAATCAGGAAGAAATAAGATCAGTAAAAGAAATAGCCTGGAGAATTATTTCCACGGAACTTAATGTTGTTTGTCAATATCAGCTCTGCAGATCCCAAAATGTAATTTTGTTTTGCATACCTGCTAGATAAATGTTTGCTACTTCTTTATCGGAAGTGATCCTTTGAATATATGTTCTCTTTTAGCAGCCTAGAGGCGACTGTGATGGCTTCCAATTGGCAAGATCTCTTGTGTGTTCGATTCCTAAATCGTTAGAGCTGGGGATGTCTGTCCTCGACCTGGGACGAACTTGAAAGCACCTCCAACAAGGAAACAAAATGTAATGTTAAATCTAGTTCTGCGGCCCATGTACCTCCTGTTGTCCATTCACGGTCGTCATAGAGAGGAAGTTGGATGCAGAGGAAGATCCCAGTGACACAAAAGGAAGACTTACTGTTATATCTCAGAAACATACTCGAAGTGCTTCACATTATGTGACTGTTGTGCATGCAGCAGTCATTTCGCAAACACGCAAGATCACGCAAACACAAGCGAGATAAATGACCAGCTAATCTGTTTCTGGTGAGATGCTAAGCCCACTCAACCAGATGGACCTAAAAGATCCTGCAGCATAGTTTTAAACAAGGGCAGTGTCCTGGCTAATATTCATCCCTCAACCAAGACAGATTAAATGCTCATTATCTCAGTGCTGTTTATGCGCAAATTGGCTGCTGCATTTGCCTACAAAACAACTGTGACCACACTTCAACAAAGTAACTCATCAGTTGCGGAGCACTTTAGGATGTCCTAAGGATGTGAAAGATGCTATGTAAATGCAAATCAATCTGTCTTTCAGATTGTGTAAACGCTTTAAATGTGCATCTGCTCAGCTCATTGATAATAATTTCTAAGCATCTACTTTCTGTCGACAGCTAAATGAGGAATGTTGATGCAGAAGAATGGAACAATTTTTCATTCTTGGTGTGAGCCGTGACTCAGTGGGGAGCACTCTCGCCTCTGAGTCAGAAGGCTGTGGGTTCAAGACCCACTCCGGACATTTGAGCACAAAATCTAGGCTGACGCTCCAGTGCGGTACTGAGGGAGCGCCGCACTGTCAGAGGTGCCGTCTTTCAGATTCATGAAACCAGGTGGATGTAAAAGAACCCATGGCACTATTTCGAAGAAGAGCAGGGGAGCTCTCCCCAGTGTCCTGGCCTATATTTATCCCTCAACCAACATCACTAAAAACAGATTATCTGGTCATTATCACATTGCTGTTTGTGGGAGTTTGCTGTGTGCAAATTGGCTGTCGCGTTTCCTACATTACAACAGTGACTACACTTCAAAAGTACTTCATTGGCTGAAAAGTGCTTTGGGATGTCCTGAGGCCATGAAAGTTGTGAGATAAGTAAGTCTTTCTTCTTTGTATTTTGTGGCAGCATGAAAACACTTTTAGGAACATAGGAATTGCAAGACAAACAAAGACCAAGGTCCATCCAGTTCGCCTCCTACCATCCTGGTAGTCGATGATACAATGATAATGGAGTTGTTGACTAATCACAGCAATCAATCTCTATCAATGAATCTACAACAGACCCAGTCATGAGGCGAGGAAAACCCCCAGTGGTGGAGAGCTTTGGGAACCACAGGTCCAAAGTCACCTGTTCCTCCCAAGCGTCATGTCTCAAATTACTCATATGACGTATCCCAAAATCTTATTTCCTGAAAGAAATCTGTACAATTTACATTTGAATACATTAATACTAACTGCCTCCACCATCTCCCAAGGGAGCCTGTTCCAAATTGACCACTCGTTCACTGAAGTAATGTTTATGCAGATTAGTTTTGATCTAACCTCACCAAGGTTACTTTGACTGTCCATCCCTCCCTTGTAACCTTGGTGTGGGAACACCATCATCTCCAATTCTCCTCCAAGTCACACACCATCCTGACTTGGACATATATCGCCGTTCCTTCATCACTGCTGGGTAAATATCCTGGATTACCCTACCTAACACCATTCTGGGAGCACCATCAGCATAAGGACTTGCAGGTAAAGGAGAGGACCCACCACCACCTGCTCAGGGCAACTGGAAATGGCAGTAACTGCAACTTTGGCAGCATATCTATATTAATGACTTAGATGAGGGCACCGAGTGTAATATATCCAAGTTTGCTGACGATACAAAGCCAGGTGGAAAAGTAAGTTAAGAGGAGGAAGCAAAGAGGCTGCAAAGGGATATAGACAGGTTAAGTGAGTGGGCAAGAATATGGCAGATGCAGTATAATGTGGAGAAATGTGAAGTTACCCACTTTGGTAGGAAAAATAGAAAAGCAGAGTATTTTTTAAATGGTGAGAGATTGGGAAATGTTGGTGTTCAGAGGGACCTGGGTATCCTTGTACACGAATCACAGAAAAGTTAACATGCAGGTACAGCAAGCAATTAGGAAAGCAAATGGTATGTTATCCTTTATTGCAAAAGGATTGGAGTACAAGAGTGAAGAAGTCTTACTGCAATTATATAGGGCCCTGGTGAGACCACACCTGGAGTATTGTTTACAGATTTGGTCTCTTTACCCAAGGAAGGATATACTTGCCTTAGAGGGAGTGCAACGAAGGTTCACTAGACTGATTCCTGGGATGGGGGGATTGTCCTATGAGGAGAGTTTGAGTAAACTAGGCCTAATTTCCTAGAGTTTAGAAGAATGAGAGGTGATCTCCTTGAAACATATAATATTCTTAAGGGGCTTGACAGGGTAGATGCTGGGAGGATGTTTCCCCTGGCCGGGGAGTCTAGAACTAAGGGTCATAGTCTCAGGATAAGGGGTCGGCCATTTAGGACTGAGATGAGGAGAAATTTCTTCATGCAGAGGGTGGTAAATCTTTCGAATTCTCTACCCCAGAGGGCTGTGGAGGCTCAGTCGTTGAGTCTATTCGAGGCTGAGATCGATAGATTTTTGGACTCTGGGGGAATCAAGGGAAATGGGGATAGCATGGGAAGGTGGAGTTGAGGTCAAAGATCAGCCATGATCTTATTGAATGGCGGAGCAGGCTCGAGGGGCTGAATGGCCGACTCCTGCTCTTAATTCTTATGTTATATTCCGAGAAGAAATAATAACGTAAGAGAATTCACATTCATTAATTTTGACTTCCTAAATTGAGCAAGGACCTTTTGGACTGCACATTCTGAACTCAAATAGTAATTCACAAAACACAAGCAAATTGTTCATTACATTGTTAATACTGAACAAAATTGTCTTATGTTAATAGAGACCTTTTCTATCTTCACACATATTTCTATTTACTGCTAGATTATACTTGCCCAGAAACAGGCACAATGCACAATTTGCCGTTATTCTGAATTATTATCCTTCGTCTCGCCTGCTGCTATTAAACTTTTCAATCAGCTTTGGTATTTTTCGCAAAACAACTCGATAAGTATCAGCTAATATTTTGAATGCAGTTAGAAAATTACATAGCATTGGAACAGGAGTAGGCCATTCAGATCCTCGTGCCTTTTCTGCCTTTCAATTAGATCATGGCTGATCTGTACCTTGACTCCATTTACCCGCCTTTGCTCCATAACCTTTGATACCCTTGTAACAATTCCAACCCCGACACCTTATGAGTGGCAATGAGATTTTTTATTGAAGTGATCAAACCAAGCACAAATTAAGGCAATTCAATGCTTGAGCGATAGTTATAAGAACTGAACGATATTACCCCGTTCCCTTCTTGAGTGGAGCTGTAACCTAACCGGTATTCTCTTCTCCTCTGTAGTTTTACTACTACTACTGATCTTTTACAATCACCAGTACTTATTCTGGTCTTGTAATCAAAAGAAATGTGAAGTTGTTTTTCCAAAATAAAAAGGCAGGGAAGATAAGGTTATTTGGTTATTGTCAGCTTGATGATTTTAGACTGGAGGGAAACAAGGCCGATCAGCTTTTTTAAAATATTTGTTCATGGGATGGGGGCGTCGCTGGCAAGGCCAGCATTTATTGCCCATCCCTAGTTGACCTTGAGAAGGTGGTGGTGAGCCGCCTTCTTGAATTGCTGCGGTCCATTTGGTGATGGTGCTCCCACAGTGCTGTTAAGGAGGGAGTTCCAGGATTTTGACCCAGCGACGATGAAGGAATGGCGATATACTTCCAAGTCAAGATGGTGTGTGATTTGGAGGGGAACCTGGAGGTGGTGGTGTTCCCATGCGCCTGCTGCCCTTGTCCTTCTAGGTGGTAGAGGTCGCGGGTTTGGGAGGTGCTGCCGAAGAAGCTTTGGCGAGTTGCTGCAGTGCATCTTGTAGATGGTACACACTGCAGCTATGGTGCGCCGGTGGTGGAGGGAGTGAATGTTTAAGGTGATGGATGGGGTGCCAATCAAGCGGGTGGATTTGTCCTGGATGGTGTCGAGCTTCTTGAGTGTTGTTGAAGCTGCACTCATCCAGGCAAGTGGAGAGTATTCCATCACACTCCTTAGTGTGCCTTGTAGATGATGGAAAGGCTTTGGGGAATCAGGAGGTGAGACACTCGCCACAGAATACCCAGCCTCTGACCTGCTCTTGTTGCCACAGTATTTATGTGGCTGGTCCAGTTAAGTTTCTGGTCAATGGTGACCCCCAGGATGTTGATGGTGGCGGATTCAGCGATGGTAATGCTGTTTAATGTCAAGGGGCGGTGTTTAGACACTCGCTTGTTGGAGATATTCATTGCCTGGCACTTGTGTGGCGCGAATGTTACCTGCCACTTATCAACCCAAGCCTGAACGTCGTCCAGGTCTTGTTGCATGTGGGCATGGACTGCTTCATTATCTGATGAGTTGTGAATGGCACTGAACACTGTGCAGTCATCAGCGAACATCCCCATTTCTGACCTTAAGTTGGAGGGAAGGTCATTGATGAAGCAACTGAAGATGGTTCAGCCTGGGACACTGCCCTGAGAAACTCCTGCAGTGATGTCCTGGGGCTTTGATGATTGACCTCCAACCACCACAACCATCTTCCTTTGTGCTAGGTAGGACTCCAGCCAGTGGAGAGTTTTCCCCCTGATTCCCATCGACTTCAGTTTTACTAGGGCTCCTTGATGCCACTCTCGGTCAAATGCTGCCTTGATGTCAAGCTATGATGGCTTAACTCAACAGGCAAATTTCTTTTAGAGACAGGTCATTGTCCAGAGCTACAGTGACTAAGATAAGGCTGGTTGACCGAGCGTCGCTTATCTCAACAAAGCACTCTTACTAAATTCTTTTAAAGACATTACCTAGGACTACAGTAGCCATGCTAAACACAGGTTATGTAAGGGGTGGTGGTTTGTGTCAGCTTCACCTCTGACTTCTGAGTGATTCGAATCGCTCTCACTCCCTTGGTTCTAGACCTTGGACTTATTTGGGGGTTGTGATAAAAAGTGCAGCAGACAACTGGGTTTGATGCAAGAACTTTGATCTTTATTTAAGAAAGTAAAACACAACACAAACAATCTTAACACTCTAAAAGTGGGGAACACTTCGGTACAAGCGAGGGAAATGACTTTAGAAGAATACTTCACCCCTCCCAACCCCACTTTACTGGCTAGGTTGGACTCCAGAGGACCAGGGATGATACTCACCAGAATCCTTGACAGTTAGGTTAGTTTGCGGTTTTGGGGTTCACTCTATATGTCGGTTGGTGTCTGCCGTACCCCATACATGGTAGAGGACTTCAACTGCGTATCTGGTCAGTCTTCGCGAGTCCGCTGATGCGGTAGGGTGCGTATTGGATTTATCAGGTGAGTACCCACTTTTCTTTAGTTTAGAAGTAGGGTTTAGAGTTTTTTAAGGGAAAATCTTACCATGGGGTAAGTCAGGAGTAGATTGTAGAGTGGAAACTTTGCGGTTCTTCGGGTTTTCTTCGAGTTGGTTTTCTTTGGTCGTGGTGGCCCAAATATTGATACTTGGTGTTTGGTTGGTTGTTTCGTGAGGGCCTTGTTGCCGCGAGGTGTCCGATGGTCACTGAGGCGGTCGTTCTGGTTTCTTCTCGTGTCAGCCGACTTTGTTGGATGGTCTGGCCTTCGAGCTGTCGACCTCCTGGCTGGACACGGAACGCTGAACGGTGTTGGTTTTAGAACTGTGTTGTGGAGAATGCCTCTGTCGATGTCTTCTTGTTCTACCTTCCTCTTCTTCTTTTTCAGGTTGAGAACGGGCCTTCAATTATACCCATTGAAGGTTCCTTATCTGCGCGCCAAATCAGGTCTCGGTCTTTGTTAGTTTTGGCGGGCTCGTTAACGGTAACTGGTTTGTTAAGGTGTGAAGTGGTTCCGGGATGGCCCCCATCCTGTTAATTTGCCACTTAATTGGAGTTTGATTGTTCTTATGTTTTGGGTTTTCTTGGCTGGGCCTATGATTTCTATGGAGTAGGCCGAAGTAACCTGTTTTATGCATGTCTTTAATGGGTTCTGTAAATTGGGGTGGAGACTGTTCTTCCTCGGGTCTATTGTTAGGATGTTAATGTCTGATAGGGGCCGATTTAACTCCAAGTGAGGTCATGCGGTTCCCCAGACAGTTTCCATTAACTCCAATATCCAAACTGTCTTTACAGAGGTTGAACCCACCTTCCTTTACAGCCTTTTCTCCCTTACAAGTCCAGACATGTCTTTTAAAATACCAAATCTTGGTTTTTGCTCTAAAATGTCCTTTGGTTAAGCCCAATGCATTTCACCACCCTGTAATAGTTAGAAAAGAGTCCAAAGTCTTTTCCCTTAGGGTTTGTCTTCGAGTTTTGGGGGATCTGTGAATTTTGAGAATCTTACAGTTATTAATAGTTGTAACTGTTTCTTTGCCAGGCAGCGTGATTAAGATTATATGTACACCATATCTTCATGGGCTCTTGTTTGAATCTTCCTTGACCTCTCCATTTTTACACCCTTATCTAACAAAAATCTATCGAACTCAGTCTTGAAAATTCCAATTATCCCAGCATCCATAGCCTTTTTGGGGGAGAGTGTTTCCGATTTCCACTACCCTGGGTGTGAAAAAGTGCTTCCTGATCTCATTCCGAAATAGCCTAGTTCTAATTTCCTATCTTCACTCTGGACTCTCCCACCGGAGGAAATCAGTTCTCTCTATCCTACAAAGATCTAGGACAATCGATAGTTGAAATGGGCTGCAAGAAAGGTAGCTGAAGCTGTAATGCGAAGCTGAGAGAGTCGGTAATGGGAAAGGATGAGATCAATTAGACACATGAATGCACCTTGTAATCATCTATCTAACTCTTTCCCTATTTAGAAATTTGATTGAAAGAATAAGTTTGCAGATACCTTATTGTCAAATCTCGATACAGCATTTTTTTTGTTGGAAAAAAAACATTCACCTGATGCCTCACCCGAATATTAATAGGAGGTCAGCGGGAATCCCGAAAAAATGGCATCAACACTTTTCTCCGGGGTTTTCGCTGAAGTTAATAAAGAAAGGAAGTCTTGCATTTATATAGCGCCTTTCACAAGCTCAGGATGTCCCAAAACGCTTTACAGCCAACGAAGTACTTTTGAAAATTAGTCACTGTTGTAACGTCGGAAACACAGCAGCCAATTTGCGCACAGCAAGCTCCCACAAACAGCAATGTGATAATGACCAGATAATCTGTTTTTTTAGTGATGTTGCTGGAGGGATAAATATTGGCCAAAACAAGCGCTCTACTCGGAGCTCCGGCACGGCAAGAGAGCCCCAGGTGGGCAGAGGAAACGCTTCAGGGACACCCTCAAAGCCTCCTTGAAAAAGTGTAACATCCCCACCGACACCTGGGAATTCCTGGCCCAAGACCACACAAAGTGGAGGAGAAGCATCCGGATAGGCGCCGAACACCTCGAGTCTCTTCGCCGGGAGCAAGCGGAAGCCAAGCGCAGGCAGCGCAAGGAGCGCACGTCAACCCAAGCACCCCACCCACCCGCCCCTTCAACCACCGTCTGTCCCACCTGTGACAGAGACTGTAGGTCCCGCATTGGACTCATCAGTCACCTGCAAACTCATTTTTAATGTGGAAGCAAGTCATCCTCGGTTCCGAGGGACTGCCTAAGAAGAAGAAGAAGAAATATTGGCCCAGGTGGGGAGAACTAACCCTGCTCTTCTTCAAATAGTGCCGTGGGATCTTTTATGTCCACCTGAGAGAGCAGACGGGGCCTCGGTTTAACGTCTCGTCCGAAAGACGGCACCTCCGCCAGTGCAGCACTCCCTCAGTGTAGACCCTCTGGTCTTTTGGACATGCCTTTCCGATGAGTTGTTAAACCGAGGCCCAGTCTGCCCTCACAGGTGCATATAAAATTCCCATGGCACTTTTCGAAGAAGAGCAGGGGAGTTATCCCCAGTGTCCTGGCCAATATCTAGCCCTCAATCAGCATCACTAAAACAGATTATCTGGTCCAAATACGAAAACAAAATATTCCAGATGCTGGAAATCTGAAATAAAACCAGAAAATGCTGAAAAACTCAGCAGGTCAGTCAGCATCTGTGGAGAGAGAAACAGAGTTAACGCTTCAGGTCGATGACCCTTCAGATGCTGCCTGACCTGCTGAGTATTTCCAGCATTTTCTGTTTTTATTTCAGTTTATCTAGTCATTTACTTCATACAATAGCAAAATACTGCGGAATCTGGAAATCTGAAATAACAACAGGGTGTAAATCAAACAGGGCTACAGTAAATAATTATTCTAAAAGGACTAAGAGTTTTAAAAAAACAAGCCTGAAGGCTTTGTATCTTAATGCGAGGTGCATTCGTAATAAGGTGGATGAATTAGCTGCACTAATAGATGTAAATGGGTATGATATAATTGGGATTACGGAGACATGGCTCCAGGGTGACCAAGGCTGGGAATTCAACATCCAGGGGTATTCAATATTCAGGAAGGAAAGGGAAAAAGGAAAAGGAGGTGGGGTAGCATTGCTGGTTAAAGAGGAGATTAACACAATAGTAAGGAAGGATATTAGCTCTGATAATGTGGAATCTGTATGGTTAGAGCTGAGAAATACCAAGGGGCAGAAAATGTTAGTGGGAGTTGTATACAGACCCCCAAACAGTAATGCTGAGGTTGGGGATGGTATTAAACGGGAAATTAGAGACAATATGCAATAAGGGCACAGCAGTTATCATGGGTGACTTTAATCTCCATATAGACTGGGCTAACCAAGTTAGTAACAATACTGTGGAGGAGGAATTCCTAGTGTGTATACGGGATGGTTTCCTGGACCAATATGTCGTGGAACCAACTAGAGATCAGGTCATCTTAGACTGGGTATTATGTAATGAGAAAGGATTAATTAGCAATCTTGTTGTGCGAGGCCCCTTGGGGAGGAGTGATCATAATATGATAGAGTTCTTCATTAAGATGGAGAGTGAAGTAGTTGACTCAGAGACTAGGGTCCTGAATTAAATAAAGGAAACTACGATGGTGTGAGGCACGAGTTGGCTAGGATGGATTGGGGAACATTACTTAAAGGGTTGACGGTGGATAGGCAATGGCAAACATTTAAAGATCGCATGGATGAACTACAGAATTTGTTGATCCCTGTTTGGCACAAAAATAAAACAAAAAAGGTGACTCAACCGTGGCTAACAAGGGAAATTAGGGATAGCATAAGATCCAAGGAGAGGACATATAAATTGGCCAGAAAAAGCAGTAAACCTGAGGAGTGGGAGCAGTTTAGGATTCAGCAAAGGAGGACAAAGGGATTAATTAAGAGGGGGAAAATAGAGTATGAGAGTAAGCTTTCAGGGAACATAAAAACTGACTGTAAGAGCTTCCATAGATATGTGAAGAGAAAAAGATTAGTGAAGTCAAGCGTAGGTCCCTTGCAGTCAGAATCAGGGGAATTTATAATGGGGAACAAAGAAATGGCAGACCAATTAAATACATACTTTGGTTCTGTCTTCACAAAGGAGGACACAAATAACCTCCCAGAGATGTTGGGGAACATAGGGTCTAATGAGAGGGAGGAACTGAATGAAATCAGTATTTGTAGGGAAATGGTGTTAGGGAAATTGACGGGATTGAAGGCCAATAAATCCGCAGAGCCTGATAATTTACATCCTAGGGTACTTAAGGAAGTGGTCCTAGAAATAATGGATGCATTGCTGGTCATCTTCCAAAATTCTATCGACTCTGGAACAGTTCCCGTGGATTGGAGGGTAGCTAATGTAACCCCACTATTTAAAAAAGGTGGGAGAGAGAAAACAGGGAATTATAGACCGGTAAGCCTGACATCGGTAGTGGGGAAAATGCTAGAGTCCATTATAAAGATGTAATAGCAGAGCACTTGGAAAACAGTGACAGGATTGGGCAAAGTCAACATGGATTTACAAAAGGTAAATCATGCTTGACTAATCTGCTGGAATGTTTTGAGGATGTAACTGGTAGAATAGATAAGGGCGAACCATTGGATGTGTTGTATTTGGACTTTAAGAAGGCTTTCGATAAGGTCCCGCATAAGAGATTAGCGTGCAAAGTTAAAGCACATGGGATTGGGGGTAAGGTACTGACTTGGATAGAGAACTGGTTGGCAGACAGGAAGCAAAGAGTTGGAATAAACGAGTCTTTTTCCGAGTGGCAGGCAGTGACTAGTGGGGTACCGCAGGGATCGGTGCTAGGACCCCAGCTATTCACAATATATATTAATGATCTAGATGAGGGAACTAGATGTAATAACTCCAAGTCTGCAGACGACACAAAGCTGGGTGGGCGTGTGTGCTGTGAGGAGGATGCTGAGAAACTCCAGTATGATTTGGACAGGTTGGATGATTGGGCAGATGCATGGCAGATGCAGTATAATGTGGATAAATGCGAGGTTATCCACTTTGTGGCAAAAACAGGAAGACAGATAATTATCTGAACGGCAATGAATTGGAAAAGGGGAAGTGCAACGAGACCTGAGTGTCCTTGTGCACCAGTCACTGAAGGTAAGCATGCAGGTGCAACAGGCAGTTAAGAAGGCAAATGGTATGTTGGCCTTCATAGCGAGAGGATTCGAGTACAGGAGCAAGGATGTCTTGCTGCAGTTGTACAGGGCCTTGGTGAGACCACACCTTGAGTACTGTGTGCAGTTTTGTTCGCCTTATCTGAGGAAGGATGTTCTTGCCATGGAGGGAGTGCAGCGAAGATTCACCAGACTGATACCTGGGATGGCAGGAATGACGTATGAAGAGAGATTGGGTCGATTAGGCTTATATTCGCTAGAGTTTAGAAGAATGAGAGGGGATCTCATTGAAACTTATAAAATTCTAACAGGACTAGACAGACTAGATGCAGGAAGGATGTTCCCAATGGCGGGGGAGTCCAGAACCAGAGGTCACAGTCTAAGGATAAGGGGTAAGCCATTTAGGACTGAGATGAGGATGAATTTCTTCACCCAGAGAGTGGTGAACCTGTGGAATTCTCTACCACAGAAGGCAGTTGAGGCCAATTCATTAAATATATTCAAGAAGGAGTTAGATATATTTCTTAAGGTTAAAGGGATCAAGTGATATGGGGAGAAAGCAGGGACAGGGTACTCAATTTGGATGATCAGCCATGATCTCATTAAATGGCGGAATAGGCTCGAGGGGCCGAATGGCCTACTCCTGCTCCTATCTTCTATGTTTCTAAGTTTGACTCTGTTTCTCTCTCCACGAAGCTACCTGACCTGCTGAGTGTTTCCAGCATTTTCTGTGGTCATTTACCTCATTGATGTTTGTGGGACCTTGCGGTGCACAAATTGATGTCCGTGTTTCCCTACAGCACAACAATGACTGTACTTCAAAAGTACTTCATTGGCTGTAAAGCACTTTGGGACGTTGTGAGGTCATGAAAGGCGCTATGTCGATGCAAGTTCCATTCTTCTTGCCCTTCTTCAGAGATGAAGGCTGAAAGGTGAATCGGTATTGTTCGTAAGATTTGAAAAGCAAATAAAAAGAAAAACGGGGGAAGGGAAAAGAACCAGCAGATACATCAATCACAGAGAGAGGGTCGGTTAAATAACCTGCTGCTTAATAGAAAACAGGCGATATGAAAGATCATCAGGTGAGGTAATACAGATAAATAGAAAGGACATAGGAATGTGCAAATAATGTTGAGGGTGAAAAGATAGAGTAGATTGGGCCATACTTTCTGGAGTTTAGAAGAATGAGAGGTGATCTCATTGAAACATACAAGATTCTGAAGGGGATTGACAGGGTAGATGCTGAGAGGTTGTTTCCCCTGGCTGGAGAATCAAGAACTAGGGGTCATAGGGGTAGAAATTAGGTCGCGCCCCATTTGGGGCGCAAATATCGTCCGGACGCAAATATTAGCGCCTGGCGCTAATTATCGGCACTGACAGGAAACTTCACTTTTACCGCCCCGGGAGGTGAGTGGAGCGCTAAAGCAGGCGCTGCACACCTGTCTTAAGGCGCAAAGGCCAAGGAGTGAGGCGCTAACTCAGCGCGCGAGCGCAGCGCAGCTGCTGCCAGTTAGCGAGGGAACACAGACACACTGGCGCCGGACACTTCTTAAAGCGGGGGGGGCCAACTTGCTCCCCAGCCACACCCTGCTCATTGCAGCCTTGAATCTCAGCCTGGAGAGACCTGTGAATCCATTTTGCTGCCAAGCATGGAGAGGGTGAGAGAACGCGCTCATCGCTTCACCGAGCGGGCCTTGGATGCTCTGGTTGGCGCAGTGGAGCGCAGACGATGTATGCTGTTCCCTGAGAGTGGCAGGAGGCCTTTGCCACGCGAGTTCAGAAGAGTGTGGAGGGAGGTGGCTCAGAGCGTCTCCTCCAGGAGCATGGTGCCCAGGACCCATGTTCAATGCCGCAAAAAGTTCAACGACCTCACTCGGGTCGTCAGGGTGAGTGGCTTTTTCTCAATACCTCTCCATCCCTCCATCTCAACCTCACTCTATGGCCAGAGGGTCTTAAAACCACAATGCACAACACTCATCCAACACCTATGGCCCTTTCATCAAACACACACACACATTCCACACTTTGCATACAGTAAGGGCTATTCACCTATGGGAGGCACATCAGGCAAGACCATGGCTGTATATTTACTCAGATGCTGTCCTTTTTCTTGCAGGCCAAGCTGGCGCATAATCGGAGACAGCAGCAACGGACAGGTGGAGGGCGGCCTCAGCTGCAACCCCTCAGCGATCTTGAGGAGCGCGTCCACAGGATTGTGGCAAGCCGGGTGATCGGTCCCGTCGCCACTGGAGACGCCGACCCCGTTGTGGACAGCAATGGTAAGGTCATCACCTTTTTGTCCTCTGTCCTTCCACTTGTCCCTCACAACACCAGCCTTTGACACTTTCAATACAACTTGCTAACTCGCTGCACTTATTCCTTCCTTACTGCCACCCTGTCCTCACGCTAAAGCCACTCTTGTACCTCCCTGCTTTCAGATGGTGATTCACCAGCTGAGGAGACGGGCCCTGAAGCTGCCACTGGGAGTGATGCTGCAGCTGAGGAGGAAGAGGAAGCCAGAGCATCAGTGCCACCCTCTCCCGAGGAAGCCCATGCCCACACTGGGAACACGCCTTCCCCGGAGGGGAGCAGGGGGGAAGGGGCTGATGATGGTGAAGCTCCAGGACCCAGCGGGCTGCAGCAACGCCATGGGGGGGGTAGGGAAGAACGGGGGCCTTCTCCCCAGAGGGAGAGTATGCCAGCGACTCCTATTGCAATGGACGCAGAGGAGGAGCGGCTGATCGCAGAAATGAACACCCAGGCGGTGTGCATGCACACTGAGCTCATGGGTGCAGTGGGAAGGGTGCCCGAATGCATTGAGTCACTGGCAAGGAGTGTGGAGCACTTTGCTGTAGCACAGGCGGATGCCACACTAACGCTTAGTGCTGCAATTCAGTCACTGGCTGCCGTGATCCCACCTCTGACTGCTCTCATACAGACTCAGATGGAGGCTACGCGAGCACAGACTGCTGCCAACCTCGATGGTTCGTGCACATGTCCCCGGGGCTGTCACCGCGCCGCAGCAGGCCAGCAATCTGTTCTCCGGCAGATTGCTCCGGATGCTGAAGTGCTGCCCCGTGGGAGTGCCAGTGTGTCGGGCGAGCAGGGAGTTGCTGTCCTCTCGCACGATGACAGCATTCCTGCTGTCAACACTGTCACTTCTCCACTGCACTTGCCACCGCCTGTAGGACAGACTGCTGCCGCCCATGCAGAGTTGGTGCAGTCTGCAGCCGGGCCCTCCAGGCCCAGAAGTGGTCGAGGCCGTCCTTCAGGGGCATCTGCAGTGTCAGGGTCTGACGAGCAGCAGCCTTCCACCAGCCTTGCTGCAGCCACTGAGGTCCCATTACGGAGGAGCAGTAGGGTTAGAAGGGGGGAAGTGCGCAAGGGAAGGAGATCACCCTCGAAGGGCAAAAAGTAGGAGGTGTGACAAAATGCTGGTCATTTTTTTATTAAAGGCCGAGGTTCATGGTCCAACTTTTGTTTGGTGTTTTGGACATTATCTCCAGGTTGTGAGAACCAGTTATGTTATTGACTGTTTTTTTGTGTTTATTTCTATGAGTTTGTCATGAGGAATTGACACACACAGAGTTTGTAAAATAAATAAGTTTCTGTATTCAAAATATACATGGCTGGTGGTTGGAATTATTGGTGCCTTGGCCGGCTTAGGGGTTGCGTGCTGGGTTGATTAATGTTTGTAGCAATGGCAGGGGCCCTAGAAGCGGCTTGCTATTAGTCGTTGACGGACGGCCCTTGCAGTTTGACCATTGTGGGCCGCCCTCCCGCCTTGGTGCTGCTGATGATCATCGTCCTCGTCCTCTTCCTCCTCTTCCTCCTCCTCCTCTGGTGGTGCTACAAGGCCTGGTGGCATTGGCTGGGTCCTGAGGATTGCCATGTTGTGCAACATGCAGCACACGACTACGAAGTTCGAAACTTGCTCAGGCGAGTACTGCAGGGCTCCTCCGGAATGGTCCAGACAGCGGAACCGTTGTTTCAGCACACCGATTGTGCGCTCAATAATGTTCCTGGTTGCTTGATGGCTTTCATTGTACCGCAGCTCAGCAGGGGTGTTTGGCGTACGGAGCGGTGTCATCAGCCAGGTGCTCAATGCGTACCCCTTGTCCCCGAGAAGCCAACCAACTGGCTGATGCGGTGCCTCGAAAACTTCTGCCACAGTAGTCTGGCGCAGGATGAAAGCATCGTGGCAGCTGCCCGGATAGTGGGCATTGACAGCGAGTATCACCTGTCTGTGGTCACAGACCAACTGCACATTCAAGGAATGGAACCCCTTTCTGTTCCTGAATTCCTCTGCATTCTCTCGCGGAGCACGCAAAGCCACATGCGTGCAGTCAATGGCGCCCTGCACCATGGGGAAGCCCGCTACCCTCGCAAAGCCCAGAGCACGGTCACGCTGCTTGTCTGGGGTCATAGGGAAAGAGATGAAGTCTCGTCTCCTTCTGAAGAGGGCATTGGTGACCTGCCGGATGCAGCGATGCACCGCAAACTGGGAGATATTGGCGAGGTCCCCAACAGCAGCTTGGAATGAGCCAGTGGCGTAGAAGTTCAAAGCCACTGTGACCTTCACTGCCACCGACAGAGACGTCCTGGACCTCAGCTGAGGCTGCAGATCTGGCTGCAGCAGGTGGCAGAGCTCAGTGACCACCTCCTTGCTGAATCGCAGCCTTCGCAAACACAGCTCCTCGGACATATGGATGTAGGAGAGCTGTTCACGATATACCCTGGGAGGGTAAGCTCTCCTGTACATGCGCCTGATGGCCCTCCTCCGTCTGGCCATCATTGCCACTCTCTGTCTGCGTCTCTGTATCCTCCGATTCAGCTGGAGCAGGACGACGCCCCCAATCATTGCAGCCCCCATATTCTCTTTGCCAGAAAAGTAATGAGGTACAGCAACTAAAGTAGCAACAAAGTTAGGATGAATAGGCAAAACTACCTCACAAAGCATTGAGTCAATGTAGAAGTCTCTCTCTCTCTCTCTCCGAATCTCTCTCTCTCTCTCAGAACGAGTGGTGCATAAATGTCGACCACAGAAAAAGACAGGAAGAGGCCCCCTTTAAATAGCGCCCCCCCCCAGCCCCACACCGATTGATAGCGTTCCAGTCTTCCGGTCGTTGGAAGCGCCAGGCGGTAAGGCAGGGGGCGCCACTCAATTTCCGCTCCGGGGCGCCCCAAGGGCGTTGCACCATGGAATGACGTCATAATCTGCGCGCGCAGGTGGTCGCAACGGTAAGTTTTAGCGCCGCCGCACAATCTCAAGTTAAGTTCTCGAGCGGCGCAAACATCGCTGCGCCCGGGCGTTAGCGGCTTAACGCCCCATTAGCGCCCTCTTAAGGCGCTAACGGGAGGCGCAACCAAGTGAATTTTTACCGCATAGTCTCTAGATAAGGGGTCGGCCATGAGGAGGGATTTCTTCACTCAGAGGGTTGTGAATCTTTGGAATTCTCTGCCCCAGAGGGCTGTGGATGTTGAGTCTTTGAGCATATTCAAGGCTGAGATAGATAGATTTTTGGACTCTAGGGGAATCAAGGGATATGGAGATCGGACGGGAAGTGCAGTTGAGGTCGAAGATCAGCCATGATCTTCCTCGATTTCAAAATTCTCATCCTTGTTTTCAAATCTCGCCATGGCCTCGCCCCTCCCTAACTCTGTAATCTCCTTCAGCCCCACAACCCCCCGAGATATCTGCGCTCCTCTAATTCTGACCTCTTGAGCATCCCTGATTATAATCGCTCAACCATTGGTGGCCATGCCTTCTGTTGCCTAGGCCCTAAGCTCTGGAATTCCCTGCCTAAACCTCTCTGCCTCGCTACCTCTCTTTCCTCCTTTAAGACGCTCCTTAAAACCTACCTCTTTGACCAAGCTTTTAGTCACCTGCCCTAATTTCTCCTTATGTGGATCGGTGGCCAATTTTTTGTCTTATAATATTCTTGTGCAGCGCCTTGGGACATTTTACTACGTTAAAGGCGCTATATAAATACAAGTTGTTGTTGATGATCTTATTGAATGGCGGAGCTGGCTCGAGGCGCCGTATGGCCTACTCCTGCTCCCAATTCTTCTGTTCTTCTGTTCTTATGTAAAAGAGATGTCCAGAGAAACCAAATTGTGAGAAAATAAGGAAAAATGAGAGAAAGGAAAAGCTCTAATTTTAAGGTTCTGCCCCCTTGTCTGGACTCCCCCACCAGAGGAAATAGTTTCTCTCTATCTATCCTATCAAATCCTTTGAATCAACTTGAACACTTCATTTGCCCCTCAGTCTTCTAGACTCAAAGTAATACAAGCCTAGTCTGTGCAACCTGTCCTCATAATTTAACCCTTTCAGCCCCGGGTATCATTCTGGTGAATCTGCACTGCACCCCCTCCAAGGCCAATATATCCTTCCCGAGGTGCGGGGCCCAGATGGGGCCCGACCAGAGCGTTATATAACTGTCACATGACTGCCACCCCTTTGTGTTCCAGCCCCCTTGAGGTAAAGTCCAACGTTCCATTAACCTGTTTGAATTATATTGTTTGGTACCTGTCCACGAGCTTTTTGTGAAGCCTTTCACCTGGACCCCTAAATCTCTCTGCTCCTCCACAATTCGTAGCTTCGCACCATATAGAAAATACTCTGATCTCTGATTTTACATAAGAACGTAAGAAGTAAGAGCAGGAGTGGGCCATATGGCCCCTCGAGCCTGCTCCGCCATTCAATAAGATCATGGCTGATGATCGACCTCAACTGAACTTTCCCGCCCGATCTCCATACCCCTTGAGTCCCCTAGAGTCCAAACATCTATGGGGGAAAAATTGAGTCACGCCCCCTTTGGGGCGCTAACTACTTTTAGCACCCCGAAAAAATTAGCGCCCCCGCGGCCGCAATTCATCGGTAGCGCCCCAAGAGAAATAAAAGACTTTCTCTTAAATTCCACCATCAGAAGGAGGGGATATTTTTGCAAGGGCGCTGCGAGGACTATCGCGGCGCTATGTGCCGCGGTACTGCAGGCCTTCCTCCCCTTCTTAAAGGGGAGGGGCCTAGCTCCGCATGACCCGGGGCCCAGCTGGATCACCAGGGATCAGAGTGCCGGCAAAAGAGCCCGGCACTCAAGAGGAGTGTCGGGCTCACGGGGGGCTGCTGAGGAGGCCGGGGATGGCAACGAGGGCAGGTGCTGGCAGGCGGCCAGCAACAAAAATGGCCGCCCGGCACCTCGCCTTTAATTAGCGCCAACCCGGCTGCAGGTAGGCCCCCTGACCCCATCGGACATAGCGTCCAGCGGTAAGTCAGAGGGCGCTACCGAAGATCACGGCCGGGGCACGAGCGGGGTGCTGCGCACGGCGATGATGTCATCGCCAGTGGCGCATCGCCACGGGGCGCTAACGGTTACCGCCACTGCTAACCGCCCACTGAATTTCGCGGGAGACGTTGGCGGTGCCGCGTGCGGGTGCTAGTTGCTTTACGCCCAGTTAGCCCCCTATCTATCTCAGCCTTGAATATACTCAAAGACTCAGCATTCACAGCCCTCTGGGGTGGAGAAACCCAAAGATTCACAACCCTCTGAGTGAAGAAATTCTTCCTCATCTCAGTCTTAAATGGCCGACCCCTTAACCTGAGACAATGCCCCCTAGTTCTAGACACTCAAGCCAGGGGAAACAACCTCTCAGCATCTACCCTGTCAATCCCCTTCAGAATCTTGTATGCTTCAATGAGATCACCTCTCATTCTTCTAAACTCCAGAGAGTATCGGCCCATCTCTATATTACTCTATCTTTCTCCAGATGCCGACTGATCTTGCTGCATCAGTTCCAACATTCTCTGTTTCTAACCAGTGCCAAGTTTCTGGCACGGTGGTGAAACTGTGACAACAGTAACAGCATACGTGTAAGATTTTAATGTTAAAACTCTCTCCGAAATGACTAACAAGCAATATTTGTCCTCGCCTCACAGGCCTCTTGTGCTAATGAAACAAATCGCTTCCTTCAGCATCAGTGAACACTTGGAAGGCTGGGCACTTCGGAGAGTTAGAAAACCCAATAGATGGTGGAGAGGAAATGTGAAATGCAAATTGATGTTTGGGAGATGCATACAACTCAGGTATTATCTCAGACCCCTACCGCAACTCGGCGGCTGTTTAAAGTTTCATATATTCACCACGTAACTGAACCAGTGTTGTTCCATGAAAAGACAGGCACTGTCCCGGTGATAAAACACAAAGTAACATTGATTTCAATTTAATGAGGCACCGGCCTGTAATTACAACATCCGCTGGTCCCCAAATGAATTAGTTTATCACTAAGGAGGCCTACATGAGGTAATGATACATCTGGTTAATAATTTGCCTTCCAAGTTAGCTCCAGTGTAAATCCAGAATATGATTTTATACTGAGATAGAAAGAAGATAGTAAAGGACTTCAAGAGGACACAGACAGGTTGGCGGAATGGGCGGACACATGGCAGATGAAATTCAACGCAGACGGTGACAATACATGCTAAATGGTACAGTTTTAAAGGGGGGTGCAAGAACAGAGAGACCTGGGGGTGATTGTGCACAAATTTTTGAAGGTGGCAGGACGGGTTAACAAAACAGTTAATAAAGCACATGGGATCCTGGGCTTTATAAATAGAGGCATAGGCCGGAGGTAGCAGGGTGGGGTGGTAGCAGGCATGATCAGTGGTGGGTTGGGTGGAAAAGTTGTTATTTTTGACAGTGGGTTGGGAACCCGCTGTCAGCTCGCTCCCACGCGCCTTTCCCTCAGGCGCATCTGTCATCGCGGAGCCGACCTGACCGGCCGCGGCGGGTGACCCAATTCAAATCATTATCAGGTTGTTTACAGGCACTTAAGAGCCTTTCTCCCCTACATTTTAAATTTCCTTGCATGGCCATGGGATTCACGCAGCTCGGGAACCACGTCTCTCAACCCGAGGCGGGAGTTCAGTGGCCATTGCTCCAGCTGATCACTTGACAGCATGAAATGTATAGCAAAAGCTCCCACCTGACAGATGATCACTTTCCTCAGGCAGAAGCTGTTGCTCAGTCCATTCCCAGCACAGATTCTGCAGGCTGCAAGTCATTCCAGCAAAGTCTCCATCCAGTCTCACCTCATTGGAAAAACCTCTCTCACCATTGACAGATTGCTTCTGTCATCTGTACTTCAAATGCCATCTATTCCATCAACATGGGTGCCGTTTATATTCTCTCAACTTGGTCCTCAGAATCCGACCATGATCAGCCCCAAAACACCAGCAGCACCAGGCACACCAGCAGCACTAACAACAACACCAACCTTCTCCGCAATCAACTGATGCTGCATAGGACACAGGGCATCAGCACCCGAGCACATTTCTGCCCGGGAGGCCAGGGATGGCCTCACCATGGCCAGATTTACTTCACTTGACGCTGTACACCCTGGCTGCCACATGATGCGCCAGGTTGGCACCACCCCACACCAACACCATAAAGCATCCCTACAATGCCCAAACCATTCCTTTCACACTCATCACCATTGTGGGGGGTACCATTATGTCTCACTATTCACTGCAACTCACCAAGCCACTTCCAAAGGTGCACACAAATCTGTCCAATACCGGAAAGTGTTGAAAATAAAGATTTTTATGTTTGACACATTAACAGAAACTTTACATAAACATTGGATAAAACATCAAGTGGCGACCGTTGTGTGTTGTTAGTTGGTATGATTGCACTAGGATGAGGGTGAGTGTGAGAGGTGGCTAGTGAGATGGGGAAGTGATAATGTAGATACAGAGGGATGGGTGGAGGTGCAAGGTAAGTTGGTGTGAGTAAGGATGTGCAGGAGTAGGGTAGGGAAGGCAGAGTGATGGGGATGTGATGAGAGGGACAGCAGGATGCAGTTGAGTGTGGCTTTGTACTAACGTTTCCTGATCTAATGAGATTATTGAAATGTTTGTGGCACTGCACCCAGATCCCCCTGACCACATCCGTGCTGGTGACCTCCTCTGCAACGTGCAACCAGGCTGTCTTGGTCTCCTAGGGAGGTCTCTTCCGCCCATGGGAAGGGAAGAGGACCTCCGTGCGTGCTGTGATTCCCTCCGTAAGCATATGGAGTGAGTCATGGGAGAACCTGGGTGCAGCCCTCTGCCTCTGTGCAGTCATTGTCAGTGTTTGCAACACTCCAATGCTGTAGTGCACTGACAGCACTGTGTTAGATGAAACTTCAAATCTAATGTGGCCATGGTCCCTTTAAGGATCCCAGCTGAAAACGCATCGTGAATGACGTCACCAGACCAGCTCCATCTAATTGGGCTGGGTAATGCGCTGGGCGGGCTTAATAGGCCCCATTAAGGTAAGTTCATTTTCAACAGCAGGATGAAGCCAGCAGTGGGGTCGCGACCCGTCACCGACACCACCCAGGTAGGCAAAATTCCGGCCATAGATTGGAAAAGCCAGGAATTTATGCTAAATTTATATCAAACATTAATTCGGCCCCAGCTGGAGTATTGCGTCCAATTCTGGTCACCACACTTTAGGAAGGGCGTGAAGGTTTTGGAGAGGATGCAGAAGAGATTTACTAGAATGATTCCAGGGATTAAGGGATTACAGTTCAGACTGGTGAAGCTGAGGTTGTTCTCCTTAGAGCAGAGAAAGCTAAGAGAAGGATTGTTAGAGGTGTTTAAAATCATGAAGGGTTTAGATAGAGTAAATAAAGAAAAACTGTTTCCAATGGCTGAAGGGTTGATAACCAGAGGGCACAGGTTTAAGGTGATTGGCAAAAGAACCAGAGGCGACATGAGGAAAAACTTTTTTACATAACGAGTGGTTAGGATTTGGAGTGCACTGCCTGATAGTATGGCAGGCTGTGACTAGTGGGGTACCGCAAGGATCAGTGCTTGGGCCCCAGCTATTCACAATCTATATCAATGATTTGGATGAGGGGACTAAATGTAACATTTCTAAATTTGCTGATGATACAAAGCTAGGTGGCAGTGTCAGTTGCGAAGAGGATGTGAAGAGGCTTCAAGGGGATCTCGACAGGCTCAGTGAGTGGGCGAGAACATGGCAGATGGAATATAATGTGAATAAATGTGAAGTTATCCACTTTGGTAGAAAAAACAGAAAGGCAGAGTATTTCCTAAATGGTGAAAGATTGGAGAATGCAGATGCTCAAAGGGACCTGGGTGTCCTTGTACATGAGTCACTGAAAGTGAATGTGCAGGTGCAGCAAGCCATTAGGAAGGCAAATGGTATGCTGGCCTTCATTACAAGAGGATTTGAGTACAGGAGTAAAGAAGTCTTACTCCAATTATATAGGGCCTTGGTGAGACCACACCTGGAGTACTGTGTACAATTTTGGTCTCCTTACCTAACAAAGGATATACTTGCCATAGAGGGAGTGCAACAAAGGTTCTCGAGATTGATTCCTGGGATGGCGGGATTGTCGTATGAGAAGAGATTGAGTAAACTAGGCCTGTATTCTCTTGAATTCAGAAGAATGAGAGGGGATCTCATTGAAGCATACAAAATTATTACAGGGCTTGATAGGATGGATGCTGGGAGAATGTTTCCCTTGGCTGGGGAGTCTAGAAACAGGGGCCACAGCCTCAGGATAAAGGGTAGGCCATTCAGGACTGAGATGAGAAGAAATTTATTCACACAGAGGGTGGTGAATCTTTGGAATTCTCTACCCCAGAGGGCAGTGGAGGCTCAGTCACTGGGTATATTCAAAATAGAAGTCGATAGATTTCTGACAAGTAAAGGCATCAAGGGATATGGCGATAGGGCTGGTGAATGGAGTTGAGGCAGAAGATCAGCCAGGATCTCATTGAGTGGCGGAGCAGGCTCGAAGGGCCGAATGGCCTACTCCTGCTCCTATTTCTTATGTTCTTATGACAGGGTGGTGGAAACAGATTCAGAGACGATGTAGGCATAGAAATCAGGCAGGGGGATTATGATATAATTGAACAAATTAGTATTGAGAGAGAGGAGGTACTAGCGGTTTTAGCGGGCTTAAAAGTGGATAAATCCCCAGGCCCAGATGAGATGTATCCCAGGCTGCTGTGTGAGGCAAGGGAGGAGATTGCAGTGCTCTGACACAAATTTTCAGAACCTCTCTGACCACAGGGGAGGTGCCAGAGGACTGGAGAACAGCTAACGTAGTACCATTGTTCAAGAAGTTAGTAGGGATAAACCAGGGAATTACAGGCCAGTGAGCCTAACATCAGTGGTAGGGAAATTATTGGAAAAAATTCTGAGGGACAGAATTAGTCTCCACTTGGAGAGGCAAGGAGTAATCAAGGATAGTCAGCATGGCTTTGTCAGGGGGAGATCATGTCTGACCAATTTGATTGAATTTTTCGAGGGGGTGACCAGGTGTGTGGATGAGGGTAGTGCAGTTGATGTGGTCTACATGGACTTCAGTAAGGCTTTTGACAAAGTCCCGCATGGGAGACTGGTCAAGAAGGTAAGAGCCCATGGGATCCAGGGCAACTTGGCACATTGGATCCAAAATTGGCTTAGTGGCAGGAGGCAGAGGGTGATGGTCGAAGGTTGTTTTTGTGACTGGAAGCTTGTGTCCAGTGGTGTACCGCAGGGATCAGTGCTGGGTCCTTTGCTGTTTGTAGTGTACATTAATGATTTAGATATGAATGTAGGAGGTATGATCAGTAAGTTCGCAGATGACACGAAAATTGGTGGAGTGGTAAATAGCGAGGAGGGAAGCCTCAGGCTACAGGACGATATAGACGGGTTGGTTAGATGGGCAGAGCAGTGGCAAATGGAATTTAACCCTGAAAAGTGTGAGGTGATGCATTTTGGGAGGACTAACAAGGCGAGGGAATACACAATGAATGGTAGGACCCTAGGAAGGACAGAGGATCAGAGGGACCTTGGTGTGCATGTACATAGATCCCTGAAGGCAGCAGGACATGTAGATAAGGTGTTTAAAAAGGCATATGGGATACTTGCCTTCATTAGCCGAGGCATAGAATATAAGAGCAGGGAGGTTATGATGGAGCTGTACAAAATGCTAGATAGGCCACAGCTGGAATACTGTGTGCAGTTCTGGTCGCCACACTATAGGAAGGATGTGATTGCATTGGAGAGGGTGCAGAGGAGATTCACCAGGATGTTACCTGGGCTGCAGCGCTTCAGCTATGAAGAGAGACTGGACAGGCTGGGGTTGTTTTCCTTAGAGCAGAGAAGGCTGAGGGGGGACCTGATTGAGGTGTACAAAATGATGAGGCGCATAGATAGGGTAGCTAGAAAGGAACTTTTCCCCTTAGTAGAGGGGTCAATAACCAGGGGGCATAGTTTCAAGATAAGGGGCAGGAGGTTTAGAGGGGATTTGAGGAAAAACTTTTTCACCCAGAGGGTGGTTGGAATCTGGAACTCACTGCCTGAAAGGATGGTAGAGGCAGGAACCCTCACAACATTCAAGAAGCATTTAGATCAGCACTTGAAATGCCATAGCATACAAGGTTACGGACCAAGTGCTGGAAAATGGGATTAGAATAGACAGGGCTTGATGGCCGGCGCGGACACGATGGGCCGAAGGGCCTCTTTCTGTGCTGTATAACTCTATGACTCTATATGACTCTAATAGTAGCCTTCAAAAGGGAATTGGATAAATACTTGAAGGAGAAAAATTGCAGGGATATGGGGAAAGAGCAGGGGAGTGGGACTAACGGGATTGCTCTTCGAAAGAGCCAGCTCAGACTCGATGGGCCGAATGGCCTCCTTCTTTGCTGTACTATTCTATGAATCTATGGGGGTGATTTGCCAATGGGGAGCCTTTAGAGGCGGGACTCCCCCTTGTCGGGTTTTAATCCCGCCTCCATCAACTTCTGGCCAACCCACGCTATTTTCCCTTGGTTGACCTTGTTAAGCCCGCCCAGCGGGCTTAGCAGGCCAATTAAGGAGAAGCCGGTTGCAGAGAACATCAACGTATAACATTTCATCTGTCAAAAATTTTTGACAGATGAATTGTCATCGTTTGACAGCTCTGTGAAGCTGTCAAACACTGATATTCTCTGTAGTTTGATGAGGTCTTGAATTCAAGACCTCATCAAACCTCTTTCTTTTGCAGAAATGAGATGGTTGTTGCATTGGAGAATGCAACGGCCATCTGTCATCTCTACCGCGGAGGTGCGAGACTCTCCGCACACCCACCGACTGAAGCCTTCAGGAAGAAACAAAGGTAAGTACACTTTTTCTAACACTTTCCACTTACCTCTCCACACTTGCACCCATCACTCACCTCCACAGAGCACTTTTGCACCCTTCCTACCGCCGCAGACTCACCACTCGCCTCGGTGACCCTGGCGGGGTTCGGAGCCTTCAGGAAGCCTGCAGTTGTGAGGGTTAAATGGTGATAAGCCTATTTTCTGCCTGTTAACTACCTGTTAACAGGCAGTTAAGTGGCTGTAATCCCTTCCTGCCTCCAAGGAGATGGGACCCGGTGCGGGACGGCTACCCGCCTCCTGGCAAGATGGCATGGAGGTGGGTTGGGGGCGGGTTGGGCACCCGCCCCCAAATTCTGCCATTTTCCCAGCTGTCCTGCCTCCCAACCTGCCTCCCCAGGGCTGACAAGATCACGCCCTAAGATTCTATAAGACCTATGGACATTGGAAGTCAGATATAAGGACAGAAAATGCTGGAAATGCATCAGCATCTGAGAGAAGAAGAGAGGTCTTAACATCTTGATTGAGGCCTCTTTGCCAGTTCTGGCCTGCTATACATTAACAATTAAACAAGAACAAACAAGGACTTGCATTTATATAGCGCCTTTAACATAACCAAACAACCCAAGGCTCTTCACAAGAGTGTTATTAATCAAAATTTGACACCGAGCCACAGAAGGAAATATCAGACAGATGACCACAAGGATGAGAATTTTTAAATCGAGGTGTTGCCGGACCGGGAGCCAATGTAGGTCAGCGAGCACAGGGGTGATGGGTGAACGGGACTTGGTGCGAGTTAAGGTACGGGCTGCATCCGATTGAAGGTAAATCCTAGGACAGATGTAGGAGTGCAGGAGGCAGGTGGGCTTGTGGCAGCCATGTTAATCTAACTCTGTAAAGTTGATTATGAGGCCCACCAGCCCATTGTAGCGCAGGGGGCGTGGGGGGAGCTGGATGAGTTACAGATCTCAACACATGTAGGGGATTAACGGGTCACAAATTTGCTGTGGCAGGGCATCTAACGGCGTTTGCTGTTAGTTAGACTTGCCCTTTGCATGTTTAGGTTTTTAAACATTTTTGCGAGTCAAGTTGCTGAAAATGCAAGCTGAACAGTGCAATGAGGAAACAGGGCATGTGGGACCTTGGTGAACAGGACAACCAACAGGGTATCTCCTTAACCAATCAGTTTGAAGAATTGAGAAATAAACAGCACAAGGACTGAGAAGGAAGTGCAAATTAATGTCAAATCGGGTACAGAAAGAGAAATAAAGAGAGGGAAAGAAAGATTGGATTAAGAGAGAAAGAAAAAAGAGGAAGAAAGGAAAAGTAAATAATTAAAAATGTTATAAATCTTCAACAACAATTAAAACCTGATGGAATGAGATTCCAGACTTGTAGTGGTTAATTTTCCATGCCAGAGAGGTTGACTGGCAGTAATTAACTGGCAGTAATTAACACTTATCGCATCATTGAAAGGGTACTTAGACTGAAATGGACAAGATTTAACGTTCTGTGCCGAGTTTAGTCCGTATCTACTGTAAATGCGACAGCAACTTCACGCCGCTCAATGCATTTCAGCGGTGAGGTAGGCGGCGAGACGCCGTTTTCACGAAGCTAACGGTGGAGCGGCGCAATTCGGACAGCAAGTTTGGGATTTCCGTGTTTAACCGCGCATCTGCCCCTCGCCTGAAGTTGCTGTAGCATTTACGTATAAATAACGGCGAGCGCTTTTAGCATCTCCGTTACATAGGATCACATAGGATATACGGCACAGAAACATTCCGGAGTTAATGCTCCACTTGAGCCTCCTCCGGTCTTTCCTCATCTAACTCTATCAGCATAACCCTCTATTCCCTTCTCCCTGATATGCTTATCCAGCCTCCCCTTGAGACAACTCGCCTCAGCGACTCCCTGTGGTAGCGAGTTCCACATTCTCACCACTCTCTGGGTAAAGAAGTTTCTTCTGAATTCCCTGAATTACATTGACATCAATTTATGGGCCAATATGTTTTCCCTCAGTTTTGGAGGCAAAACACTGCTTGGTAGTTCACTTTACTGGAGGGTTTACCAGTTTAACAGGAGCAGGTTGTGACAAGCTGTGATGGTGGTCGCTTGTTCTGTTCTACTGCATCTGATTTCCAACCACGAGGCCGTACGCAGGACAATTTTTGTTTTTGTTTGCGCAATGAAAAAGTCTCTTTAAAGCGCCATACGGTTGATGCCAAGACTGGCCATTCATGGACCATTCCTCTTTGTAGCGGGCATGCGGACGATGTGACCCATCCATCGGAGCTGATTGAGCGTGGTCAAAGCTTCGATGCTGGGGATGTTGGCCTGAGCAAGAACACTGACGTTGGTGCGTCTATCCTGCCAATGGATTTGCAGGATCTTGCGGAGGCAGCGTTGGTGGTACCTCTCCAGTGCTTTGAGGTGCCTGCTGTACATGGTCCATGTCTCTGAGGCATACAGCAGGGCGGGTATCACTGCTGCTCTGTAGACCATGAGCTTGGTGCCAGGTTTGAGGTGCTGGTCTTCAAACACTCTCTTCCTCAGGCGACCGAAGGCTGCACTGGCACACTGAAGGCGGTGTTGGACTTCGTCATCGACGAATACGAGACTCCCTGATAAGAGATTCCCAAAACAAGCGCTCTACTCGGAGCTCCGACACGGCAAGAGAACCCCAGGTGGGCGGAGGAAACGCTTCAAGGACACCCTCAAAGCCTCCTTGAAAAAGTGCAACATCCCCACCGACACCTGGGAATCCCTGGCCCAAGACCGCACAAAGTGGAGGAGAAGCATCCGGGAAGGCGCCGAACACCTCGAGTCTCTTCGCCGGGAGCAAGCGGAAGCCAAGCGCAAGCAGCGCAGGGAACGCACGTCAACTCAAACACCCCACCCACCCGCCCCTTCAACCACCGTCTGCCCCACCTGTGACAGAGACTGTAGGTCCCGCATTGGACTCATCAGTCACCTGAGAACTCAGTTTTAATGTGGAAGCAAGTCATCCTCGGTTCCGAGGGACTGCCTAAGAAGAAGAGAAGATTCCTCTTTGTAGGCCCTCCACCCCCCGCACCCCCCCCTCCCCCCACAGTTTGAGTAGGAGGTTCCAACCTGAGCATCCAGACTAGACTGTTCGGAGTTTCAAGGGAAACAGGAAAGGAAAGCTCAGAATAGCAATAAGTGTAGCGGGTAAATCAAGAAGCAAGGGTTAGGTGATGCGAAGTGTGGGTCTAAAAGCCTGTACATTGGATAAGTACAGGCTTTTAAAGGAACATCGATATGACACGTACAACACATTTCGGTGATTTATGGAAAAATAACCCTCCAGTAAGTATCTCTGTCCTATCACTATATTTCTCCGATTGTATCCTATAATTTTTTGCCATCCGATGGAAACAGCAATTTGCTGTGGAGCTTAACACTCTGAATCAAGAAATGGAGATAACGGTCCAATGCAGGTTGGTCAGACACCTTCTCATACATTACGTGCCAGCCTCAGCGCCCGTGGGCAATGTATGAAATTTGCTTCGCGCAAAGAGTGATATTTCTCTGCTTGATGCTTTTCCGCTTCAGTTGGCTCCCTGCGGTTTCGATCAGATTAAGGCTTTCAGAGACTGATTGCGGTAATTACAGCACCCTGCTGCTGGAATCTATTATGCAAACAAATGCAGGGGGAAATGAACAAAAGGTAAAGGCAGTCTAGACCGCTAAGGACGGATATTTTTCTGACCCCCCCCCCCCCCACCCCTGCTGCATTAAAACCGGACCAAAAAAAAACCCCTACCGCCACATGAGGTGTAGTGGCAGGTAGCTGCGAGATGAGGGTGCCATGCAGGGCAGCTGACAGACAGGCTTGACTGCGTGAAGTTGAATTAAAATGTTAATAGACTGCGGAATTTTGGTTAACACAAAGAGAAAAGGCGCTTCCGAGCATAATCGGTTTATATTTCCTCCCTGTTTCTATTTTCTTCGACCCCAAGGGCGCGTTGGCGGAATGGCCTCCTTCTGCGCCAACCTTTCTGTGGTCAATGCCTCCCCATCAGACTCTTCCTTTGTGCTATTTTAACACGCTCATTAACCTATGCGATGTCAGTGGGTTGACGACTGCAGTGAAATAACAGAAACCAGAATTTGCTGGGAATTTATGTGCTAAATAATAACACATGGAGGTGCTAAAATCCCCCCCCCCCCCCGCACCCCCCAGTGCAGTTGGAGCGTTGCTACATTTCAGTGTAGCATCACTATAGTTGGGATTTTTATTTATACGATCATAGAAGGATACAGCACAGAAGGAGGCCATTCGGCCCATCGTGCCTGTGTCTGTGAAAGAGCGATCCAATCAGTCCCACTCCCCTGCTCCTTCCCCATAGCCCTGCAAATTGTTACTTTTCAAGTATTTATCCAATTCTCTTTTGAAAGTTACTATTGAATCTGCTTCCACCACCCTTTCAGGCAGCGCGTTCCAGATCATAGTAACTCGCTGCGTAAAATTCTCCCCATCTCACGTCTGGCTCGTTTGTCAATTACTTTAATTCGGTGTCCTCTGGTTACCGACTCCTCCCGCCAATGGAAACGGTTTCTCCTTATTTACTCTATCAAGATCCCTCATGATTTTGAACACCTCTACTAAATCTCCCCTTCGCTTTCTCTGATCTAAGGAGAACAATCCCAGTTTAGAATCATAGAATGATACAACACAGAAGGAGGCTATTCGGCCCATCGTGCCTGTGCTGGCTCTTTGGTAGAGTTGTCCAATTAGTCCCACTCCCCCGCTCTTTCCCCAATAGCCCTGCAATTTTTTTCCACTTCAAGTATTTATCCAATTCCCTTTTGAAAGTTATTATTAAATCTGCTTTCAGGCAGCGCCTTCCAGATCATAACAACTCACTGTGTAAAAATATATTTCCTCATGTCGCCTCTGGTTCTTTTCCCAATTACCTTAAATCTGTGCCCTCTGGTTACCGACCCTTCAGCCACTGGAAACAGTCTCCCCTTATTTACTTCATCAAAACCCTTGGTGATTTTGAACGCCTCTATCAAATCTCCCCTTAACCTTCTCTGCTCTATGGAGAACAAGCCCAGTTTCTGTAGCCTCTTCACATAACTGAAGTCCCTGAACCCTGGTACCATTCAAGTAAATCACCTCTGCGTCCTCTCTAAGGCCTTGACATCCTTCCTAAAGTCCGGCGCCCAGAATTGCATGCAATACTCCAGCTGAGGCCTCACCAGTGTTTTCTAAAGGTCTTGCATAACTTCTTTGCTGAGCCTGAGCTTTTTGTGGCCAACTTCAAGCTGAACTAAATACAAGCCGTGTTTAACATTAAAAATTACAACTGGGAGCTCCGACAGCTATTCAGTTATGAGTTTAATTAGCTCTCGGCCATTCTGGTAGTAACCATTATAGCTGAACATTAAGGTGTTCAGAGCTGGCAATGTTATTGTACAAAAGAATGAGTTAGCACTGCAATTAACTCTGCTCAAACATTAGTACAAATAACAGATTCCTAGCCGATGACTTGAACAAATATGTGTACAGCTAATGGCAAAATAAAAAGGACGTGTAATAAAGGTTGCCATCTCTGGTTGGACCTATTCCTGGAGGTTTCGTCACATAGCTTCCCCCATTTAACTGCTTCACTCCATTAAACAGCCTTTTTCACCCCCATCTCCAATATTTTTGTAACTAATAAATAAAGGTGTTCAAAGAAAATTAAGAAAACAAACACAATTTTTTTCCGTGTCAGCTGTGACTCTGTGGGCAGCACCCTCACCTCTGAGTCAGAAGGTTGTGGGATCTAAGTCACACTCCAGAGATTTGAGCACAAAAATCTAGGCTGACACTCCAGTGCAGTGCTGAGGGAGTGCTGCACTGTCAGAAGGTGCCGTCTTTCGGATGAGACGTTAAACCGAGGCCCCGTCTGCTCTCTCAGGTGGACGTAAAAGATCCCATGGCACTATTTTGAAGAAAAGCAGGGGAGTTCTATCCTGGGGTCAATTTTTTTCCCTCAATCAGCATCACTAAAATCAGATTACCTGGTCGCTATCACTTTGCTGTTTGTGGGAGCTTGCTGTGCGCAAATTGCTGCCATGTTTCCTGGAGGAAAGCGACAAGAGGTCTGACCGGCACTGAGAGGCTGGACAGCGGCGGATACAGGCGTCAGAATGCAGCTCGATGAAGGGGTGCAAATAACGGTCAGCGACCCTATTCACAGAAGCCCTGTGTCCCAGGCATTAGGCCCCGATTTGTATAGGCAGCGGGTCTACTGCCTGTTTCAAGCGGGCTTTCTGGATGACTAAGGGCACCCTAACCATATATGCTGTGCGGCATAATTCCGGTGTGGTGTGAACGCTACACGCCATATTGGACTCTTTGGCGGCTAGTTCCTCGCCAGAGAAAAGGGGCGCCACGCCATCAAATTTCTATTGGGAACCTAATTGACCGTGAGGGTGATTGGGTGCAGGAACCCTGGCTGATTCTCTCTGTCCCTGGAGCAGACGGGGCCTCGGTTTAACGTGTCATCCGAAAGGCCAGCATTTAGTGCCACAGCCTTGATGTTTTTGGCGTTAACTGGGCGTGTTCGTCTCAATTCCACACTGCCCGCTGCCTTTACCTACCAGGCCATCAGGAAATCGGAAATGCAACTCTCGAAGAAGAGACATGAAAGTTTAAACATCAGGGAGGTTAACAGACAGACAGACACACACACACACAGATAAAATTAAACTGATGCAAGTTGACAAATAATATTTATGGTGTTTAATTATATTTAAGATGATATTTCAACCTGTCGAAGGCTAATGCATGATAAAGCTATTTCTTGTTATTCTGTGGCATGTTTGCAATTTTAAAAAAATCCCACTGACCGATGAGCTTAATAACATTCCAACTCCCTAAAGTTACTGCACTATTATTAAAACGTTAGCCTGAGTCCCCAAAAGCATGAGTTGACAAAGTGAGCGCAACACTGAGTGTGTCACAGTTGATACTTTGTGATTCATGGCTACAGGAAGGCGTTTAACACACGATGAATAAGTCAGTACTTGGTCACTTAAAACGCACTTAAGAGGAAGATACAGCATATCTTGATTGATTGGCCGACGTACTGCTTTTTAAAAATTCATTCATGGGATGTGGGCGTCGCTGGCAAGGCCAGCATTTATTGCCCTTCCCTAATTGCCCTTGAGAAGGTGGTGGTGAGCAGCCTTCTTGAACCGCTGCAGTCCATGCGGTGAAGGTGCTCCCACAGTGCTGTTAGGGAGGGAGTTCCAGGATTTTGACCCAGCGACGATGAAGGAATGACGATATATTTCTAAAATGAGAAGTCGCACAACACCAGGTTATAGTCCAACAGTTTTATTTAAAATAACGAGCTTTCGGAGCTGCTGCCCCTTCGTCAGGTTACCTGACGAAGGGGAAGCAGCTCCGAAAGCTCGTAATTTTAAATAAAACTGTTGGACTATAACCTGGTGTTGTGCGACTTCTCATTTTTGTCCACCCCAGTCCAACAACGGCATCTCCGCATCATGATATATTTCTAAGTCAGGATGGTGTGTGACTTGGAGAGGATCTTGGAGGTGATGGTGTTCCCACGCACCTGCTGCCCTTGTCCTTCTAGGTGGAAGAGGTCGCGGGTTTGGGAGGTGCTGCTGAAGAAGCCTTGGCGAGTTGCTGCAGTGCATCTTGTAGATGGTACACACTGCAGCCACGGTACGCCGGTGGTGGAGGGGGTGAATGTTTAAGATGGTGGATGGGGTGCCAAGCAAGCGAGCTGCATTGTCCTGGATGGCGTCGAGCTTCTTGAGTGTTGTTGGAGCTGCACTCATCCAGGCAAGTGGAGAGTATTCCATCACACTCCTTACTTGTGCCTTGTAGATGGTGGAAAGGCTTTGGGGAGTCAGGAGGTGAGACACTCGCTGCAGAATACCCAGCCTCTGACCTGCTCTTGTTGCCACAGTATTTATGTGGCTGGTCCAGTTAAGTTTCTGGTCAATGGTGACCCCCAGGATGTTGATGGTGGGGGATTTGGTGATGGTAATGCCATTGAATATCAAGGGGAGGTGGTTAGAATTATTATAAGGTGAGCTGCTGGGATATAAACTGCCAATGTAGGCACATGTGAAAGATAGAACTTAGATTTGCACAGAGCGGGCCTCACATTCAACATCATTGTGCCCGTTTAACAGGCCTAAAATGGGCACAGCGACAACCAATTTAGCAGCGCAGAGGCCTGTGCCTGATCTGCACCAACCTGCGGGCTGCTGCAAAATTGATCGTGGCCTCTTTTAGGTGGCTGATGAGCGAAGGCTTCATTTCAATATTGAAATGAGGCTTCAGTGCCCATTTCCGACCCGGGATTTGCCGAGACCAGTCGGAGCTGCGTAAGCTCTAACTAGTTTTTGCGGGTCTTGAGAGGGTCTTGAGGTCCTCAAAGGGACCCCTGGAAAGGCCCGCCCGAGAAAAGAAAAAAAGGCGCTGAAACTTTGAGAAGTTTTGTCTTCTCCGCGGACTCGGAAGAAGTGGGAGTTCTCCTCCAAGGCTCCGCAAAACAACCTCGGGCCGCTGTCAGCCCAGGGCCAAGCCCCTCCCGAATCCCTCCACCCCCCACCCCCACCCCCCCGGAATTGCCTCGGCGCCAGGCAAAATCGGTTAAGCCCCAATCCACGAGCCATGCGGGTCAACCGACTGGTGCTGGAACTAGAAAAGAGAAGGCTGAGTGATGACCTGATAGAGGTCTGTAAAGCTATGAAGGGGTTTCATAGGGTAGACACAGGGGAGATGATTCCACTTGTTGTGGGAGACCAGAACTAGAGGCCATCAATAGAAGATAGTCACTAATAAATCCAAGGGGGAAAATTCAGGAGAAACTTCTTTACTCAGAGTGTGGTTAGAATGTGGAGTGGTTGAGGGGAGTAGCATTGATTCATTTAAGGGGAAGCTAGATGAGTGCATGAGGGAGAAAGGAATAGAAGGTGATGCTGATGGGATGAGATGAAGGAGCAATGGGAGGAGACTCGTGTGGAGATTAAACACCAGCACGGGCCTGTGTCTGTGCTGTAGATTCTGTGTAATTCTATGGGATGAGACCCAAGGACGATCCTCGGGCCTCTCTGTTCTGGCACGTCGACGATGCCAAAATCATGCCTAGTTTCAGACACTGCCCAATCATTGACCCCAGTAAGTGAGACCCAAATTTGAACTCGTGAGCTAAATCTACGTGAAGGAAATTTGACTGGCATGCCACCGATTAATAGACAGGATAATAAAAACACATCAAGGCTGTAATAATGAAAATAAATAATTAACGGCGACTCTTCAGCCCCCACCAATTTTAAATTGTCTCTCTGTGCATATTTGACAGTTTCTTATCCTTTGCCAATTAATTTTTATCGGCTGGCTTCAGCGCAAGGAGGAGATTTGCCACTAAGGCGTAAGATTGTTATAAAAAGCTCCCAATTTCCATTTCCCAACAGGAAGGAAAATCAGGCGGTTTCTACAACGGGCGGCCGATCCTTCGCGGCAGATTTACGCCCTGTTGGCAAGTTGGGAATCTCCCACCGACTCCCCCCCACCCCCCCGCCTCCCCGCTCCCCCCCCCCCCCGGTCGGGTGCAATTATCCAAGCATATCTGGTCTTCTTTGAGAAGAGGTGAGGAGAGCGAAAAGGAAAAAGTGATAGGGTGAGAGAGAGAGGTGGGGTAGAAACATAGAAACATAGAAAAATAGGAGCAGGAGTAGGTCATTCGGCCCTTCGAGCCTGCTCCACCATTCAATATGATCATGGCTGATCCTCTATCTCAATACCATATTCCCGCTCTCTCCCCATACCTCTTGATGCCTTTTGTGTCTAGAAATCTATCTATCTCCTTCTTAAATATATTCAGTGACTTGGCCTCCACAGCCTTCTGTGGTATAGAATTCCACAGGTTCACCACCCTCTGAGTGAAGAAATTTCTCCTCATCTCAGTCCTAAATGTCCTACCCCGTATCCTGAGACTGTGACCCCTTGTTCTAGACGCCCCCCAGCCAGAGGAAACATCCTCCCTGCATCCAGTCTGTCTAGCCCTGTCAGAATTTTATGTGTTTCAATGAGATCCCCTCTCATTCTTCTAAACGGTGTGGTTAGAGGTACAGGGTAGGGCAGAGAGAGAAAGAGAGACACACACACGTGGAAAGCATGTGGGAGACAGAAGCCGAGATAGACAAAGAGATTCCAAATCAGGAAGGCTGACATCGCTAAGAAATAGAGAAGAGAGAGAGAGAGAGAGACAGAGCAGCTGCAGCGAAACAGAAGCAGGATGAAACAGGGGAGGAGGGCGGTGGGACGGAACGATCAATAAAACAACCAGCTCAGCAGCCCAGGTGGCCGAGTGCTTGCCTCACGAGCAGATGGTTGAGTCGCAGGCTTCGGCTCCTCGATGGCTGTCACTTAAGTCTTTCTGCTGCTGCTGAGAGCCTGTTTCCCGATCACTTCTCAGCTGTCTGCTGGATGGGCTATGAGATAATGGCAGGTTGCTCCATCTCACAGAGGGGGGGAGGTTGAGGAGAGCGTACGGACTAACACTGTGCTGCTGCAAGTACACTTCCGACACGCTTCAGTTTTTATTTATTCCGATTTGACATTCGCGGCGGTGTTGAGGACACCTCAGCGCCGATCGACAGCAACACTTGCTTAAGGAGCCTCCACAAAGACGGGGAGCATGTTTTAATGGGTTCACAAACTTGAAATCTGATCAAATTAAGGTGACCTCGTGTTTACGAGAGTGCTACACTTCCGAGGAGCTTGAATCCGACTCTCCATTAAAATTTCCTCTCGGGATTCTCCCAAACAGCACGATGAACAAGTCTTGGATGAGGCTCCTGGAGTAGAGGAACACGGGCTGGGAGGAGGAGCCTGAGAGCGGCCCTCTCCACCCTTCCCACAGTGCCCGAGCATTCCTCCTGATAGATCAACGAGGGAGCAGCTGGAGCTGGAGCTGGTCCAGGGAGATCTTTTTTTCCCTCATTATTATTATGTTCATTCTCGGGATGTGGGCCGTCGCTGTTAAAAACCCAACTGGGTTCTTCAGCAGCACCTCCCAATCCCGTGACCTCTTCCACCTAGAAGGACAAGGGTAGCAGGAGCATGGGAACACCACCACCTCCAAGTTTCCCACCAAGTCACACACCCTTAGTGCAGTACCGAGGGAGGTGCCGTCTTTTAAACTCTCTCAGGTGGACGTAAAAGAAATCCCTGCCCTCTTTCAGGTGGAAGTAAAAACTCTATTATGACGAAGAGATGGGGAGTCCTCCCCTGGTGTCCTGGCCAATATTTATCCCTCAACCAATGCCTAAAACAGGTGATCTCATCAATTATTTCATTTGTGGGAGCTTGCTGTGCGCAAATTGGCTGCCGCGTTGCTCTACATTACAACTTGTGACTGCACAATAAAAATACTTCATTGGTTGTAAAATGCTTTGAGATGTGCTGAGATCGTGAAAGGTGCTATATAAATGCAAATTTTTCTTTTTAACTTTCTGCCGTAAATAGTCCAAAACGTGGCACAAAATCCAATAAATAAAAGAAACACGACACTTTCTTCAGTGTCCATGATAATGATGTCAAAGTCTTCACTCCGCTACAGCCCTCATCTTCTTTACAATTAATTTTTTGCTTCCTGTTACATCCCTCCTCTGCTGAAGGTTACGATTCCTATGGGTTGGTGGGAAGTACAGGCCAATGGGCATGAGGCGCCCTCTGATAACTCACTTGTGTGGTCACCCTTTAGCCGTTAGCCCTAGGCAATGAGGAGCACGTAGCTAACCCTGGCCCTTGGCCTGGCTTAAAGACCCTACCCTGGGCAATCTTGAGCAGCAACATTGGCTGGCCATCAAGATTGGGTCATTTTCACCCATCTCTTGCCCAGGGGCACTGAAGTCAATTGTAGGAATCTTACTGCCATCTACAGCTCCTGCAACCAACTCAGCAGGGACACGGGGGCCGATTTTAAATGCCCATGATTGGCGTAAATGGATGGTAGAGGCCTAAAATGGCGGCGGGTGACCGACCGCCATCTTTAGGTTGGGTCCTGAGAAGGGCGGCCCCAGTCCTCGCCTGTCTCCCTACATTACATGAAAATGGGGGTCCTATGCCACATGCCGTGTCAGTTGCTAGTGTGGCTCAGTGGGTAGCACCCTTGCCTCTTGAGTTAGCAAAAGTTGTAGTGTTCAAATCCCACTCCAGAGACTTGAGCACAAAAATCTAGGCTGACACTCTGGTGCAGTGCTGAGGGAGTGCTGCACTGTCTGGAGGTACCATCTTTAGCACGAGACATTAAACCGAGGCCCCGTCTGCCCTCTCAGGTGGACATTAAAAAATCCATTGCACTATCTCGAAGAAGAGCAAGAGAGTTATGCTCGGTGTACAATCAACATCACTAAAACAGGTTATCTGCTCACTATCACATTGTTGTTTGTGGGGACTTGCTGTGTGCAAATTGGCTGCCACATTTCCTCATTACAACAGTGACAGTACTTCATTGGCTGCGAAGTGCTTTGGGGTGTCCAGTGGTTGTGAAAGGTGCTATATAAATGCAAGTCTTTCTTTCTTTTAGTTGGAAGGTGGACTGATGGAGGTCGTTCAGAAATAAGCCCAAAGAAATTGCTAACGTTTATTTTTGTAGGGTGTCCAGCAGGAGCAGGACAAGGATACTCCGGACCATAAGAACATAAGAAATAGAAGCAGGAGTAGGTCATACGGCCCCTCGAGCCTGCTCCCCCACACGGCCCCTCGAGCCTGCTCTGCCACACGGCCCCTCGAGCCTGCCCCGCCGTTCAATAAGATCATGGCTGGTCGTCGACCTCATCTCCACCTTCCCGCACTATCCCCATATCCCTTCAGTTGCTTAGTGCCAGAAAATCTATCGATCTCAGCCTTGAATATACTCAATGACTGAGCATCCACAGTCCTCTGGGGTAGAGAATTCCAAAGATTCACCACCCTCTGAGTGAAGAAATTTCTCCTCATCTCAGTCCTAAATGGCCAACCCCTTATCCTGACACTATGAGCCCCCTAGTTCGAGACTCTTTAGCCAGGGGAAACAACCTCTCAGCATCTATCCTGACAAGCCCTCTAAGAATTTTATACGTCTCAATCAGATCACCTCTCATTCTTCTAAACTCCAGAGAGTATAGACTCAATCTCTCCTCATAGGACAATCCCCCCATCCCAGGAATCAACCTAGTGAACCTTTGTTCAAGTATATCCTTCCTTAGGTAAGGAGGCCAAAACTATGCACAGTACTCTAGGTGTGGGCAACACGGTGGCATAGTGGTTAGCACTGTTGCCTCACAGCACCAGGGATCCGGGTTCAAATCCAGCCTTGGGTGACTGTCTGTGTGGAGTTTGCACATTCTCCCCGTGTTTGCATGGGTTTCCTCCCACAGTCCAAAGATGTGCGGGTTAGGTTAATTTGGCTATGATAAATTGACCCTTAGTGTTAGGGGGGATTAAATACATGGGGTTACAGGGATAGGGTGGGATATGTGTCAGTGCAGGCTCAATGGGCTGAAATGGCCTCTATCTGCACTGTGGGGATTCTGTGATATGGTCTCACCAAAGTCCTGTATAATTGTAGTAAGACTTTCTGGGGTAGAAATTCAACTTGGCTGGGGACACAAAACAGCCAGTATGTCACCCATTATACACCCCTCCTGATATTCAGTTTTATTGGAGTCAGTGAAACTAAATATTGGACAGAACGTGTAACCGGCGCCAGGTATGATACAGCCCATTTTGCGTCCCTGCCCAAGTCAAATTTCACCCCCCCCCCTTACTCTTCTACTCCAACCCCCTTGCAATAAAGGCTAACATCGCCATGTCCCGAGACTTCGCCCAGGAACATCTTTTCTGATATTTATAACCTCTCAGTTCTGGTATTATCCTTGTGAATCTTTTTTGCACCTTCTCCAGTGCCTGTACATCTTTGTTAAAATATGGAGAAAGAAAAAAAGCAAAAGAAACACTTGCATTTACATAGCACCTTTCACGACCACTGGACGTCTCAAAGCTGTTGTAATGTGGGAAACGCGGCAGCCAATTTGCGCACAGCAAGCTCCCCTAAACAGTAATGTGATAATGACCAGATAATCTGTCTTTAGTGACGTTGATTGAAGGATAAATATTGGCCAGGACACCGGGGAGAACGCCCCTGCTCTTCTTCAAAATAGTGACTTGGGATCTTTTACGTCCACCTGAGAGAGCAGACGGCAGCCAATTTGCCTTCAGCAAGCTCCCACAAACAGCATTGTGAAAATGACCAGAAGTGTGCACAGTACTCCAAGCCTGGTTCTACGCAACGTCGATATTTTTGGTGAAATGCAAAGAAAATGAAAACCAACTGCAAGACCCACAAAAGAGTTAAATAATTAAATATTTTCAGGAACAAAATTACTTATTTTCCACTTAGAAACGTGATTGTTTATATATTGAAGTTAAATGCTTAAATTGCAGTTATTTTACTACATTTTAAAATTACATGCTAATTAGGCGTGTCAGCCGTGGCTTGGTGGGTAGCACCCTCGTCTCTGAGTCATGAAGGTTGTGGGTTCAAGTCCCGAGACATTAAGCACAAAAATCTAGGCTGACATTCCAGTGCAGTGCTGAGAGAGTGCTGCACTGTCGGAGGGTGCCATCTTTCAAGATGAGATAATGGGCCAGAAATTTGGGTCGGAGGCTTCCCACGGGTGCAAGCCCCCGACCTGCACTTACTTAGCACGCCTGCTGTTGTGCTGTGGGCCCGCGTGGGATTCGGGTCCTGGGCCTCCTCCAGCTGCCGGCGCGCAGTGCTTGCGTATCCCAGGGGCGCAGTTAGTTCAAAGCATCCCCTGGGATCATGTGGGCCATGGAGAGCCAATCGTAGCAGGGAATCTCCATTCATAGATTTGACAGAAAGACCTGTCAAATCTATGAATACAGATCGGCCCCAAAACCTAACTGAAACTTCAAATACATTTTTTTTTAAATCACATTTTTAAAATAACTATAAATTACATAAAATAACTTTTTAAAAACAATAATTAAAATTTTTGAAAAATATAATTACAGTTTTTAACAGGGCTAAAAATAAATTTACCTTTCTTTAAAGTATTTAAAAATAATAAACCCGTGGAAAATATGTTTTAATTTTACTTAATTCACCACTTACCTTGTTAAAAGCAGGCCTTGCGCCTGCTTTTTCCCCGCGCAGCTGCTAGGGACTTACCCTCACGGAGAAACCTGTAAAAAAAGCCGAAGTTCCAGGCGTACGCGCTGCCTCTCCGGCGCACGCGTTTGACCTGTGAACCCCTTCCTTCAAGGGAACGGAAGTTCCGGTTTCCCGCGCATGTGCAGTGCATGCGCGAAACCGGCACTTCCGTTGGGCCTACAGGTGAGTACACCCGTGGAGACCCGAATTTCTGGCCCATTAAATCGAGGGCCCGTCTGCTCTCTCAGGTGGATGTAAAAGATCCCGTGGCACTATTTTGAAGAAGAGCAGGGGAGTTATCCCCAGTGTCCTGGCCAATGTTTATCCCTCAATCAACATTCACTACAAAAAAAAACAGATTATCTGGTTTGTGGGAGCTTGCTGTGCGAAAATGGGCTGCCGCATTTCCATACATTACAACAGTGACTACAATTCAAGAAGTACTTAATTGGCTGTAAAGTGCTTTGGGACGTCCTGAGGTCATGAAAGATGCTATATAAATGCAAGTCTTTCTTTTTTGTTTAGAAACTGACTAGTGACGGTTTTGCTTTTGCATGTGTTCAAGCCACCCGCTACCTTCTTACTTTCACTGCGCTGGTTGAACTATGGTGAATGCAGTCCATTTGGTCAGGGCACATTTTCGGAAGATGCATCGACAAGTATCATCCTTAGAAAATGCAGCACGACCCTATGTCCTTGAGAATCTCCTGCTCATATATGTATGATATCTATACAGACAACACCTAGGAGACAATACAGCACAAGGCAGTTGCTAAACTTCATCCCTCACGGAGAAGGCATGAAAATAGACGAATCCTTAATTGCGCATTAACGTTAATTACCGCCAAACCTTGTAATGGCTTCAGACTTCTGCTACTTTTGCTGTGGCTCAATTAATTTTGGATATATTGGAACAACGCACATTTCTTAAAGGGGAAGTATTCTTTATTCAGAGTTGTAGAGGATAGAACATGCAATTATATATCCTCGACCCGATTTTAACGCAGGTCGAGAGTTCAGTGTGAGGGTAATATGAATTTATTTGTGGCTGCATATCGTGACACCACTACTCCCGGCCAGAATGGAGATGATTGGGTAATTCCCCCGTTAATTATGCCTGGAGACCGCGCTGCTGTAAGTGACTGGGATTGATTTGATGGACATCATTTGTATTATGTAACTATCCTCACTCACTGCATTCTGCTGGAGAAATCACCGTGCTTTAACGGGAGATTTGCGGGAAAGTTTCGATTCTGAGTTTTGTTTGTTGTAATCCTTAGAGACTTTGTTTAAATAGACTCTGTTTGCTGTAAACTGGACTCTGTGCTGTAAAATATAAACTGTTTGCTGTAAAATAGACAGTTTGCTGTAAAATAGACACTGTTTGCTGTAAAATAGACACTGTTTGCTGTAAAATAGACACTGTTTGCTGTAAAATAGACACTGTTTGCTGTAAAATAGACAATGTTTGCTGTAAAATAGACAATGTTTGCTGTAAAATAGACACTGTTTGCTGTAAAATAGACACTGTTTGCTCTAAAATAGACACTGTTTGTTGTAAAATAGACAATGTTTGTTGTAAAATAGACACTGTTTGTTGTAAAATAGACAATGTTTGCTGTAAAATAGACACTGTTTGCTGTAAAATAGACACTGTTTGCTCTAAAATAGACTCTGTTTGTTGTAAAATAGACAATGTTTGCTGTAAAATAGACACTGTTTGCTGTAAAATAGACAGTTTGATGTAAAATACAGTTTGATGTAAAATAGACACTGTTTGCTGTAAAATAGACAGTTTGCTGTAAAATAGACACTGTTTGCTGTAAAATAGACAGTTTGATGTAAAATTGACCGTTTGATGTAAAATAGACACTGTTTGCTGTAAAATAGACACTGTTTGCTGTAAAATAGACACTGTTTGCTGTAAAATAGACAATGTTTGCTGTAAAATAGACACTGTTTGCTGTAAAATAGACACTGTTTGCTCTAAAATAGACTCTGTTTGTTGTAAAATAGACAATGTTTGCTGTAAAATAGACACTGTTTGCTGTAAAATAGACAGTTTGATGTAAAATACAGTTTGATGTAAAATAGACACTGTTTGCTGTAAAATAGACAGTTTGCTGTAAAATAGACACTGTTTGCTGTAAAATAGACAGTTTGATGTAAAATTGACCGTTTGATGTAAAATAGACACTGTTTGCTGTAAAATAGACACTGTTTGCTGTAAAATAGACACTGTTTGCTGTAAAATAGACAATGTTTGCTGTAAAATAGACAGTTTGATGTAAAATAGACAATGTTTTCTGTAAAATAGACAGTTTGATGTAAAATAGACACTGTTTGCTGTAATTCTTCAAGACTCTGTTTAAATAGACTCTGCTGTAAAATAGACTCTGCTATAAAATAGACTCTGCTGTAAAATAGGCACTGTTTGCTGTAAAATAGACACTGTTTGCTGTAAAATAGACACTGTTTGCTGTAAAATAGACACTGTTTGCTGTAAAATAGACACTGTTTGCTGTAAAATAGACAATGTTTGCTGTAAAATAGACAGTTTGATGTAAAATAGACAGTTTGATGTAAAATAGACACTGTTTGCTGTAAAATAGACAGTTTGATGTAAAATAGACAGTTTGATGTAAAATAGACAGTTTGATGTAAAATAGACACTGTTTGCTGTAAAATAGACACTGTTTGCTGTAAAATAGACACTGTTTGCTGTAAAATAGACAATGTTTGCTGTAAAATAGACAGTTTGATGTAAAATAGACAATGTTTGCTGTAAAATAGACAGTTTGATGTAAAATAGACACTGTTTGCTGTAATTCTTCAAGACTCTGTTTAAATAGACTCTGCTGTAAAATAGACTCTGTTTGCTGTAAAATAGACACTGTTTGCTGTGAAATAGACTCTGTTTTCCGTAAGTCCTGCCCCACCTCCAACTTATTAACTGACACAGTGGTATCAATACTCACTCCATTTAATTTTTGACTTCTCCATTTTGCCTGCTTCATGCATGGGGCAAATGTTCTCCGAAGCTGCCTGGAAGGTACCTGTTAAAATGACATGTGAGATGCCAGTGCAGCATGGACAAGATGAGCACCACGCTGCTGATATTTTTAATGTCCAGATTTCATCAGGTGGGTTAAAATCGGGCCTCATGTCTCTCAGCAGCATCCAGTGAATTACTTTGGGAAAACTCAACAGACATTTTGCCTTCAACTCTAGCTTTCTAAAAGGAATTGGATAAGTAGTTGAAGGAGAAAAAATTGCAGGGATATGTGGAAATAGCGAGGGAGTGGGAATAACTGGATTGCTCTTCGAAAGAGATGGCAGAGACTCGATTGGCCGAATGGCCTCTTTCTGTGCTGTACTATTCTAAGATTCCCGCGACCTCTTCCACCTAGAAGGACAAGGGTAGCAGGCACATGGGAACACCACCACCTCCAAGTTCCCCTCCAAGTCATAAACTATCCTGACTTAGAAGTATATCACCGATATAGTGGCGTTGCTGGCATGGCCAGCATTTATTGCCCATCCCTAATTGCCCTCGAGAAGGTGGTGGTGATGAGCCGCCTTCTTGAACCGCTGCAATCCATGTGGTGAAGGTGCTCCCACAGTGCTGTTAGGGAGGGAGTTCCAGGATTTTGACCCAGCGATGATGAAGAATCGGCCTATATACTTCTAAGTCAGGATGGTGTGTGACTTGGAGGGGAACTTGGAAGTGGTGGTGTTCCCATGTGCCTGCTGCCCTTGTCCTTCTAGATGGTAGAGGTCGCGGGTTTGGGAGGTGCTGCCGAAGAAGTTTTGGCGAGTTGCTGCAGTGCATCTTGTAGATGGTACACACTGCAGCCACGGTACGCCTGTGGTGGAGGGAGTGAATGTTTAAGGTGGTGGATGGGATGCCAATCAAGCGGGCTGCTTTGTCCAGAACATGAAGTCTCAGCTTAATAACTCACCCAAAGTGCAGCACTCACTGGGGTAAGTCTCGACTTTGTGCGCCAGTGTAAAACGGGTCATAGCGAGTTGGTCGCCCGTTTTACATCAATCCCCATTTTCACTTCCATGGACTCAGAGATGTGATTCATGCTTTTGTCTCTCTGGCCTTAGTAAGATGTTTTGACACTGGGTCTGATACCCAACTCGATCAAGACCTCTGTTGGGGCTAGTGCAATATCAGTATATCGTTGTAGGGTTCACATAACCATTTTGGGGTAGAGTTACCGCTTTGGGAGCCGTCAGGAAATTGCACACAAAATGCGCTTTAAATTACGCTGGCTAGGTTACAGTTCAAGTTCATTTGCATAATCACAAGCGTGATGGGATACTCTCCACTTGCCTGGATGAGTGCAGCTCCAACAACACTCAAGAAGCTCGACACCATCCAGGACAAAGCAGCCCGCTTGATTGGCACCCCATCCAACACCTTAAACATTCATTCCCTCCACCACCGGCGCACCGTGTATGCAGTGTGTACCATCTACAAGATGCACTGCAGCAACTCGACAAGGCTCCTTCGGCAGCACCTCCCATTCCGCAACCTCCACCACCTAGAAGGACAAGGGCAGCAGGCACATGGGAACACCACCACCTCCAAGTTCCCCTCCAAGTCACACACCATCCTGACTTAGAGGTATATCGGCCGATCCTTCATCGTCGCTGGGTCAAAATCCTGGAACTCCCTCCCTAACAGCATTGTGGGAGCACCTTCACCACACGGACTGCAGTGGTTCAAGAAGGTGGCTCACCACCACCTTCTCAAGGGCAACTAGGGATGGGCAATAAATGCTGGACTAGCCAGCGACACCCACATCCCATGAGCGAATATTAAAAGAAAATCTACCATGAACCAGCGCAATCAGGCAGCGTAATAGAATGTAATCGTTCCTTGTTTTCTTTGCATTAAAAAATATTCCTTGATATATTTCAGAGTGGTGACCTGGTGCGGTTTTATTAATACAGGTGAAAATGGGTTTCTCAGCAAAAATAAGCACTTTTAATAAGAGCGTCCAGTCCTCCACCTGTGAGTAACCTGATTTAAAATCACTGAAAATGACTTAAAAACAATTATACTGAATCATTTAATAGTTTCATTTGAGTACATTAGTCGGTTTCTGAGTAAATTAAATAATTTTTGACTGGAAAAAACTTTTTAAAAAACGCGCTGACTTGAGCCTTCCCGAACCTGCGCAATCGGCGAATGTCGATTGGGGGGGGGGGGGGCGGCGGGGGCGGTGGTTGGGGGGGGCCGTGGCCAGTTTTGTGGGCGAAGCCTGATCAATGTTCCCTCTAAGCAACGCGGCTGCTCAGCAATGGGGAAAGGTCCCGTGCAGGCCGCTCACCGGCTTTTCCTTCGTAAATACCGCGCATGTGCGGAAATTTAAAGGGACCGCGCATTAAAAGAAACAGGCCGCACACGGAACAGACAGGTTCCAGGGAACACTGGGCCTGATCCGAGCGAATTGACTCTTGAACCAGCGTAAAGATCGTGGAAAACACGATTGTAAGTGGGCGCTTACGTTTAGAATTCCCCGATCTTTTGCGTTGGCTTGGCCGATTCCGCCCGGTTTGCACTGATACAGCTAACGGAAACTCGACCCCTTTGTGTTAAACAGAAAAACTACTCTTCTTCTTCTTAGGCAGTCCCTCGGAACCGAGGATGACTTGCTTCCACATTAAAAATGAGTTCTCAGGTGACTGATGAGTCCAATGCAGGACCTACAGTCTCTGTTACAGGTGGGACAGACGGTGGTTGAAGGGGCGGGTGGGTGCGGTGCTTGGGTTGACGTGCGCTCCTTCCGCTGTTTGCGCTTGGCTTCCGCTTGCTCCCGGCGAAGAGACTCGAGGTGTTCGGCGTCTTCCCGGATGCTTCTCCTCCACTTTGTGCGGTCTTGGGCCAGGGATTCCCAGGTGTCGGTGGGGATGTTGCACTTTTTCAAGGAGGCTTTGAGGGTGTCCTTGAAGCGTTTCCTCTGTTCATCTGGGGCTCTCTTGCCGTGCCGGAGCTCCGAGTAGAGCGCTTGTTTTGAGAGTCTTGTATCGGGCATGCGGACAATGTGACCCGTCATCGGAGCTGATCAAGCGTGGTCAAAGCTTCGATGCTGGGGATGTTGGCCTGAGCAAGAACACTGACATTGGTACGCCTATCCTGCCAATGGATTTGCAGGATCTTGCGGAGGCAGCGTTGGTGGTACCTCTCCAGTGCTTTGAGGTGCCTGCTGTACATGGTCCATGTCTCTGAGGCATACAACAGGGCGGGTATCACTGCTGCTCTGTAGACCATGAGCTTAGTGCCGGGTTTGAGGTCCTGGTCTTCAAACACACTCTTCCGCAGGCGACCAAAGGCTGCACTGGCACACTGAAGGCGGTGTTGGACTTCGTTGTCGACGTCTGCCCTTGTTGACGGTAGGCTCCCGAGGTATTGAAAGTGGTCCACGTTGCCCAAGGCCTTGTCATGGATTTTGATAATCGGGGGGCAGTACTGTGTGGCGGGGGCAGGTTGGTAGAGGACCTTTGTCTTACGGATGTTTAGTGTAAGGCCCATGTTCTCGTACGCTTCAGTGAAGGTGTTGACGATGGTTTGGAGTTCGACCTCAGAGTGAGCGCAGATGCAAGCATCGTCTGCATACTGTAATTCGATGACAGAGGATGGGACAACCTTGGATCTGGACTGTAGGCGACGGAGGTTGAACAGTTTCCCGTTTGTTCTGTAAATTAGCTCCACTCCAGCGGGGAGTTTATTGAGGGTGAGATGGAGCTACTAGGCCCTTTAATAAGCCAGTGTGAAAAAAAAATTCTGTCTGATCTTTATGTACAAATAGGCAGGGGCCTTTTGGAATAGTGAGCAAAGGAAGTCTGTGTAAATGTCAATATTACTGTGAATGATTTTGTTCCAGTAATCACTTCAACATCCCCTACATAGTGAATATGGCAAGACTTTAAGGGTACGGTGGTATAGTGGTTATGTTACTGGACTAGTAATTCTGGAAGCCTGGACTAATGATCCAGTAAACGTAAGTTCAAATCTCCACCACAACAGCTGGGGAATTTAAATTCAGTTAATAAATCTGGAATAAAAAGCTAGTATCAGTAATAGTGACCATGAAACTACCAGATTCTTGTAAAAACCCATCTGGTTCACTAATGTATTTAGGGAAGGAAATCTGCTGTCCTTACCCGGTCTGGCCTATCTGTGACTCCAGACCCACAGCAATGTGGTTGACTCTTAACAGCCCTCTGAAATGGTCCAGCAAGCCACTCAGTTGTACCAAACCGCTACTGCAGTGGTTCAAGAAGGCAGGTCACCACCACCTTCTCAAGGGCAATTAGGGACCGGCAATAAAATGCTGGCCTTGCCAGTGACACCCACATCCCGTTGAACAAATTTTAAAAAAAATGACTGCTGGTCTTGTGCCAGTCCCATTGGAATTGTGCTGATGCTAATCGCAACTTCACTGCAAACACCTGGGATGAATATATTCCTGGAGATTTCATCACATTTCCTCCAACAGCCCTGCTTCCTGCCATCGGTTGCCTGACGCATCCATCATCGCGATGCCCTGCCTTCCCATGGCCAATTGGAAAGCAAAGATGACTCATGACTGTCATCCTTTGTTCTCCCCATCTCCAATAATTTTTATAACGAGTAAACAGAAGCAACAGAAATATTTTTTAATGCCCTTGTGATTTTTCTCCAAGGTTGATCGCAGCGGTGCCGTGAAGATCAATCTTCAATCTCTGGAGACTCCAGGCCAATCCCTGAAGGTTAACAACCCTAAGCTTGGGCCTGAAAGGTAGGAACAGCTTCAGAAGCCACAAGGCCCGAGGCTGGCCCAAAATTGGGCCACGGGCCTCAATCAGCGCATTGCCGGCGAGTTGGGGACGCCAATCAGGCGCCCAGAGGCAGCTCGCCGCTTCCACGAGGTTGAAGTCTGGCCGACAGGTAGGTCCTGGAGTAACAACAGAAAACGCTGGAAAAACTCAGCAGGCCAGGCAGCATCCGTGGAGAGAGAAACAGAGTTAACGTTTCAGGTCGAAGACCTTTCGTCAGAACTGGAAATTTCCAATTCTGACGAAAGGTCTTCGACCTGAAACGTTAACTCTGTTTCTCTCTCCACGGATGCTGCCTGGCCTGCTGAGTTTTTCCAGCGTTTTCTGTTGTTATTTCGGATTTCCAGCATCTGCAGTATTTTGCTATCGGTAGGTCCTGGAGGGTGGGTGGGGGAAGAAGGAGAAAGAAATGTGTGTGGGGGGGGGGGGCGGGGTGCTATTGTTGGATGGAAGGGGCCTTCGGGAGTGCTGTGGAGCGTGGAGGAGCAATCCTGCTCACCACGACTCAAGATGAAATTACATTTTAAAATATTGACTTACCTGGATTGGAACCCAAAACGAAAAACCGAGCGAAGCAGGCACGACATTTATCTCATTCAGTGGAAATATTTCTACCGCTGGGATAAGGGAGCTGGATTTGTTCCGGTAAAAAACTGGTAACATGGCTGCTGATCTCCTGGAATCTGAGGTAAAGAAGCGTTAGTATGAAAGCGGCTTTAAATGGAGCGGATTTAGTTTTAGGACCTGTGGGTTAGATTAGGCAGCTTAATATTGTGGCTAGGATTAGAGAGGAAATTGCAATTAAAAACCATTGTACTTACAGCCGTACAGTATTAAAGAAATGAAAGTGGTGGAGCTGATTAAACTCAGACATAACTGATCCAAATCGGTGTGTTTATCTCCTAGAATCAGTGCGAATTTACCAGAAAAGATTACTGGAGAGAACACTTCTAGCTGGTACTGCAGTCTATATTTCCCTTTTTTTTTAATGATCTTTAGCCCACGCAGTGTGGGTCTCATCGCCAGCAGCCACCTCCAAAATGAACTTACTGCAGTTATTAAAACTGATGGCCACAAAGACTTCGGCTTCTCTGACTGCCGATGGTCTTCCTGGGGCTGCTTCATCGGTAGACTAGGCCTATATTCTCTAGAGTTCAGAAGAATGAGAGGTGATCTCATTGAAACAGACAACATTCTTACAGGGCTTGACAGGGTAGATGCAGGGAGGATGTTTCCCCCTGGCTGGGGAGTCTAGAACCAGGGGTCACAGTCTCAGAATAAGGGGTCGGCCATTTAGGACTGAGATGAGGAGAAATTTTTTCACTCAAAGGGTGGTTAATCTTTGGAATTCTCTACCCCAGAGGGCTGTGGAGGCTCAGTCGTTGAGTATATTTAAGACAGAGATCGATAGATTTTTGGATATTAAGGGAATCAAGGGATATGGGGATGGTGCAGGAAAATGGAGTTGAGGTAGAAGATTAGCCATGATCTTATTGAATGGTGGACCAAGCTCGAATGGCCTACTCCTGCTCCTATTTCTTATGTTCTTATGTAATAGTCCTCTGGTTGTGAGGTGTGATATGATATAAGTTGATAGATAGTTCACTGAATTTGCTTTAGGGAAGGAAACCTGCCGTCCTTGCACAGGTCTGGCCTATACGTGACTCCAGTCCCACACCGAATGTGGTTGACTTTTAACTCCCTCAGTTGACATGGGTCAGTCGTGGCTGACACTCCAGTGCAGTGCTGAGGGAGTGCTGCACTGTCGGAGGTGCTGTCTTTCGGACGAGACGTTAAACCAAGGCCCCGTCTACCCTCTCAGGTGGATGTAACAAATCTCATGGCACTATTTCGAAGAAGAGCAGGGGAGTTCTCCCCGGTGTCCAGGCCAATATTTATCCCTCAATCAACATCATTATCACATTGCTGTTTGAGGGAGCTTGCTGTGCACAGATTGGCTGCCGCATTTCTTACATTACAACAGACTACACTTCAAAAAGTGATTAATTGGCTGTAATGTGCTTTGGGACATCCGGTGGTCGTGAAAGGCGCTATATAAATGCAAGCCTTTCTTTCTTTCTGAAGTGGCCTAACAAGCCACTCAGTTGTACCAAACAGAAGAAGGCCCACCACCCCCTGAAGCAACGAAGCCCACACACGAAGAATGAATAATTAAAACAGAAGTGTTTCAAATTATGACAGCGTCGATAGAGATAGACTGTTTCAGCAGTGGAGGAGTCTAGCATGAGAGGCCTTAGATACTGGATAAAATGTAAGAGGTTTAGAGAATGATACAGCACAGAAGGAGGACATTCGGCCCATCTTGTCTGTGTTTCAAACAAAGGGAAGGAAAATCCTCTTTACATAGAGAGTTCTGAGCCTGTGGAATTCACTTCAGGGTTAGTGGTTGAAAGAAAGAAAGACTTGCATTTATATAGCGCCTTTTTCGACCTCAGGACGTCCCAAAGCATTTTACAGCCAACGAAGTACTTTTTGAAGTGTAGATACTGTTGTAATGTAGGGAACGCGGCAGCTACTTTGTGCACAGCAAGCTCCCACCAACAGCAATGTGATAATGATCAGATAATCTGTTTTATTGACGTTGGTTAAGGGTTTAAATATTAACCAGGACACCGGGGATAAATCCCCTACTCTTCTTTAAATAATACCATGGGATCTTTTACGTCCACCTGAGAGAGCAGACGGGGCCTCCGCTTTAACGTCACATCCGAAAGACGGCACCTCCGACAGTGCAGCACTCCCTCAGCACTGCACCGGGAGTGTCAGCCTAGATTATGTGCTCAAGTTTCTGGAGTGGGACTTGAACGCACAACCTTCTGAGGCTATCAACTGAGCCACAGCTGACACCACCCCTCCCTTCCTGATCCACCCACCCCGAACCCAGAACGGCTGAACAATCACCGGATTCCACCGCTGATCGGTAGCCTCTGATTCTGCCTGCTGTGCTTGCATCTAGCGAGGCATGGGGCCAGCAACCGAAGCTTGTAATTCATGCTCTTTCATGTCTTGGTTCAGACGTGCGGAATAGTCACCTGTGGATGAGGCACTGGAGGCCGATCAGTGCCTCTGGAACCAAGGCCCAGATAGAGTCTAGAGCAGAGACGGGGAGAACAGTGAAGTATGTAAACGAGATTAAAAATACTCCTTTGATATAGAAGAGATGCTAGCCTGTGAGAGCAAGAGAGTGTTGGACTGGGCCACATGGTGAGACACAGCAAGGAAAGAGTTGGAGCAGCAAACACACAGATGTTAATTGCTCGTTGGTGCAATTCTCTTTTTTGTGTTCATTTTCGGGATGTGGGCGTCGCAGAAAAAGACAAAAACAACTGTCTTTCTGGACCCTATTGTAGAGAGGAAAGGCCAGTGCCATTAGCCTATTGTGACAAAGGTGAAGCATTCTTTAGTCAGCTTTAGCTTGACTTCTTTAACGCTCACATTACATCAGGAGTTAAGAACCAACTTAACTCAATTAATTTTGAGACAGTTTTTTGTTCAAGCTTCCCTACAGTTTCACGAGTTCTTGAAATTCAGTTTTCTCCCCATCTTCTCAAACGCCGGTGAAAGAAAGAAGATCTTGTATTTATGTAGCACCTTTCATGACCTCAGGATGTCCCAAAGCACTTTACAGCCAATGAAGTATTTTTTGAAGTGTAGTCGCTGTCGGAATGTAGGAAACGCAGCAGCCAATTGCGCACAGCAAGCTCCCACAAATAGCAACATGACAATGACCAGATAATGGGGGTAAAATTTGTTAGCGACCATTTTGGGTCGCCAACATCGCCTGGGCGCTAAATTTAACGGACGGCGATTGCTAAATTCAGTTTCAGCGCCCCCAAGAGGGAGGTGGAGCGCTAATTCAAGCGCCCCACTTCCTTCTTAGAGCGCTAACCCCGAATATCGGGGCGGTGCGTTCCGCAGCGCTACGCACTGGGCCACGTAGCGCTGCCGCATGGTAAGGCTCTTCCCCTCATTAAATGGGAGGGCCCAAGCCCACAACTCCGCGGGGCCCTACCTGGACCACCGGGGAGCGGGGCGCCGTGCCAGCAGCCCAGCGCTCAAGAGGAGTGCCGGGCTGCCAGATCGCGGCACGGACCCCGCGTTCAAAGACGCAACGGGCCGCGACAGGTAAGTCGGCCAATTTTCTTTTCCCCCACCCGCCACCTCCCCTTTAGTTAGCGCCCCGCGAGCCTCCTGCCGCTCTGCTCCCGCCTCCTGAATCGGTCGCTGTCATCACCCGGCGCAGATTCAGGGGGCACAGGCCAATTTTGCAGGCAAGGTGAAAACAGGGCGCTGTGCACAGTGATTACGTCGTCGTCCCCTGCGCAGCGCTATCGATTACTGCTGCTGCTAACCTCCCGATGAATATAGCGGGAGTCGTTAGCGGCGCTGCGCCCGGGTGAAAAGTCATTTGCGCACCCCAGGGGTGCTAACACACCGAATTTCTAGCCCCATCTGTTTTTGTGATGTTGGTTGAGGGATAAGTATTGGCCAGGACACCAGGGAGGCCTCCCCTGCTCTTCTTCAAATTACTGCCGTGGGATCTTTTTACATCCACCTGAAAGAGCAGATAGGGGCCTCGGTTTAACATCTCATCTGATAGATGGGCACCTACAGACATTGCAGCACTCCCTCAACACTGCACTGGAGTATCAGCCTAGATTTTGCATGCTCAAGTCCCTGGAGTGGGGCTTAGAACCCACAACCTTCTGACTCAGAGGCAGAGAGAGAGTGCTACCCATTGCGCCACAGCTGACACAGGGGACGCGAAGTTGGGTGAGGTTCCACAGGTTCTCTGACCTTTCTTGATATGTGGACCTAGACATTGAATGTCAGCAGGTTATTTGGCTGTGTAGGCCATCGTAGTCCAGTTCGATACAGCCGCAACCGCACACATATAGTCACTGGATAGCAATGAGGAAGGAGAATTTTGGCTGGCTGATTTTTTTCTTCCCTTCTCTAGCCCAGGGGAATGAAGTGCCCCTAATATCATTCTCCCTTTTATAAGCTGCCTCACCACACATTAGAAATGGAATCTGAGTCCTTCCTATTCTGTCTCAAACACTGAGCATTGCAACTTAGCCAATTAGGCAGCTTCCCAGTTTAAAAGTTACTGAGGGTGAAGTTGGTCTTCTCCAGAGTTGCCAAGCAGGCTCATAGCGAATCGGCAGTCCCAGTTAACACTGCGTTCGATTTGCTTTGCCATTAATTTCAACTATTGATGAAGACCAACTTCACATCATATCTCGTCGTTTCCTCAGACTGGAGTAAGAGCAAGAGACCTGTTCCCAGCCCCTTTGTCAGTACTGCTTTGGAACCGGGTTCTTCGAGATATGGGAGAATCGCCTGGAAACAACTTGGTGTCTCAGCGTCCTTTACAACAAAAAAAATTCCCCTGAACATCTGTGCGGTATCTTTCTGAATGCATAGGCCTATCCCTGTCCAAACTAGCTGATTTAAACCAAGATTCAGATTTTTTCACACTCATATTTAGAATTGGAAGGCGGTTCCTCCTTTTTTACATCGGGACTCGCACCAAGTCCCGTTCTCCCATCACCCCCTGTGCTCGCTGACCAACATTGGCTCCCGGTCCGGCAAGGCCTCAAATTTAAATTAATTATCCTTGTGTTCAAATCCCTCCATGGCCTCACCCCTCCCTATCTCTGTAACCTCCTCCAGCCCTACAACCCCCAGAAACATAGAAACATAGAAACATAGGAGCAGGAGTAGGCCATTCGGCCCTTCGAGCCTGCTCCGCCATTCAGTATGTTCATGGCTGATCCTCTATCTCAATACCATATTCCCGCTCTCTCCCCATACCCCTTGATGCCTTTTGCGTCTAGAAATCTATCTATCTCCTTCTTAAATATATTCAGTGACTTGGCCTCCACAGCCTTCTGTGGTAGAGAATTCCACAGGTTCACCACCCTCTGAGTGAAGAAATTTCTCCTCATCTCAGTCCTAAATGTCCTACCCCGTATCCTGAGACTGTGACCCCTGGTTCTAGACCCCCCCAGCCAGGGGAAACATCCTCCCTGCATCCAGTCTGTCTAGCCCTGTCAGAATTTTATACGTTTCAATGAGATCCCCTCTCATTCTTCTAAACTCTAGTGAATACAGGCCTAGTCGACCCAATCTCTCCTCATACGACAGTCCTGCCATCCAGGAATCAGTCTGGTGAGATCTCTGTGCTCCTCCAATTCTTGGCTCTTGTGCAACCCTCATTTCCTTCACTCCAACATTGGCAGCTGTGCCTTCAGCTGTCTAGGTCCCAAGCTCTGGAATTCCCTCCCCAAACCTCTCCGCCTCTCTCTCCTCCTTTAAGACGCTCCTTAAATTCTACTTCTTTGACCAAGCTTTTGGTCACCTGTGTGAGTTCTCCCCGGTGTCCTGGGACAATATTTATCCCTCAACCAACATCACTAAAACAGATTATCTAGTCATTATCACATTGTTGTTTGTGGGAGCTTGCTGTGCTCAAATTGGCTGCCACGTTTTCTGTATGACAACAGTGACTGCTCTTCAAAAGTAGTTTGTTGGCTGTAAAGCACTTTGGGTCGTCCCGAGGTCGTGAAAAGCGCTAAAGAAATGCAAGTCTTTCTTTCTATAAGCAATGATGTCAGGCTGTTCTACATGACCATACTAGTCCAGGGTTACTTTACAAAATGGAGCTTTCACTTTCATGCTTCCCCTTTCATTTAAAACAGCCACACAAACCGAATAGATTGTCCTCTAAAATACATTTAGCCGAGAATTACATATTTGCAAAGACCTTATCCACTAGTCCTGTAATTAGCTGAAAAGGAGTCATAAATCTCAGAGTAATGAGCTGGAATTGGAGATCAGGCAAATTAATGTAATTATCGCACAATCCCCAGCTGTGACTGAAACCGTGAATAACCTTCGCTCATCACTAAAGCAACCCCTAAATTTAAAAAAAGGGAAAAAAATAACTCAGCATAATTTTGCATATACAGTCTTCAGTTATATGTTAAGAAAACTCACACGAATTTGATGGATTACTTCAAGCACCCTAGTTAAGGTAAGACAGATGGAAATATTTACAGACACGATTTGCCGTGAGAGAGTTCATTTGCAAGTCCTCTCTTTTTCAATTATGTCATCTGTCGGCGCTTATTAAGAATCAGAATTGCAATTGAAAACATGGATTAAGCTTTTAATTACAAACTGTAGCCAGATTACCGTGCGCACAAACCTTCTGTCATTTTCCAGCTTGGGTTCGAAGGGATGTTTGAAAGTGGGACCGACGTTACAGGACCTTAAAGGGAGTTTCCTGTCCCCCCTGTTCAACACAACAACAAGAACTTGCATTTATATAGCGCCTATAATGTAGTAAAATGTCCCAAAGCACTTCACAGGAGCGTTATCAAACAAAATTAGTGCGGGAAGGTGGAGTTGAGGTAAAAGATCAGCCATGACCTTATTGAATTGCGGAGCAGACTCGAAGGGCCGAATGGCGTACTCCTGCTCCTATTTCTTACGTTCTTGGGGTATGGTAGCATAGTGGTTATGTTGCTGGACTAATAATCTAGAGACATGTGTTCAAATCCCACCACAGTGCAGCTGGGGGAATTTAAATTCAGTTAATTAAATTAATCTGCAATTTAAAAAAAAGGTAGTATCAATGATGGTGACCATGATACTATCCGATTGTCATAAAAACCCATCTGGTTCACTAATGTCCTTTAGGGAAGAAAATCTGCCGTCCTTACCCGGTCTGGCCGATATGTGACTCCAGACCCACAGCAATGTGGTTGACTCTTAACTCTGAAATGGCCTAGCGCGACGCTCAGTTGTACCAAATCTCGACAACAAAGTCAGCACTGTGGGAGTACCTTCACCACAAGGACTGCAGCGGTTCAAGAAGGCGGCTCACCACCACCTTCTCAGGGGCAATTAGGGATGAGCAATAAATGCCGGCCTTGCCAGTGACGTCCACACCCCGTGAACGAATCATTTTTTTTTTCCATAAGATTTGACAACGGAGTTATTAGGACAAGTGGTCAAAAGCTTGGTCAAAGAGGTAGGTTTTAAGGAGCGTCTTAAAGGAGGAAAGAGAGGTAGCGAGACGGAGAGGTTTAGGCAGGGAATTCCAGAGCTTAGGGCCTAGGCAACAGAAGGCACGGCCACCAATGGTTGAGCGATTATAATCAGGGATGCTCAAGAGGGCAGAATTAGAGGAGCGCAGATATCTTGGGGGGGTTGTGGGACTGGAGGAGATTACAGAGATAGGGAGGGGGCGAGGCCATGGAGGGATTTGAAAACAAGGATGATCATTTTGAAATCGAGGCATTGCTTAACCGGGAGCCAATGTAGGTCAGCGAGCACAGGGGTGATGGGTGAACGGGACTTGGTGCGGGTTAGGACACGGGCAGCTGAGTTTTGGATCACCTCAAGTTCAGGAGCAATCTTCAAATTGCTTGAGGGTTGTGTTAAAATAGCACACAAAATAATTCTATGCAAATGGATTAAGCAACGTGCTACCCGATAGAGTTAGACTACAAAGATCATTGGCTGTGTGATATTAAAAAACAATCATGTTAATGTGTTCAAGTGCAATTCCTCTGTAAGCTGTTTTAACAAAGTTTTTAGTCCATTTATCTTAATTGGGCTAACTCGTTTGTCAAAATAGCAGGCAAAAGAATCAGATATGAGCCAGTTTGTTAAAAAATGCCTCACAGCATGAATCACCTCCTATATTACTGCAACTAACTCTCAAAATTATCATAAAATTCTATCAAAGCTTGACTATCAGCAAGGATATTAAAGGCCAGCGAATAGAAACCGTGGTTCCAGTGCTGTTGTGGGGCAGATTTTTACCCATCCATTTGATGTCATTTTCACCCTATCCTAAGAATGAGGTAATTTAAGTAATACATCAATTATCATTTGATTACTGCATTGTGGGGCCCAAATCTGGCCCTATATTGCAAACAAGCCTGATTCATGCAGGTGTACTTGCTGACAGCAATACAGATGTTTGGGGAGCTGGACATCCTACTGGCTCCTTCTTTAAAAGTGACACGCGCGCTCCTCTTCCCTCACCATCGGAATTTGTCATCACTGCTGGAAGAGAAGGAAACACGTAGAAAAAGCTTCTGCTCCAGTTTCCTGCCTGCTCTGCTCCCACCGCGCTAGTATTCCTTTGCTTGCCAAAACCGCTTACTTCCACCTCCGTAACATCGCCCGTCTCCACCCCTGCCTCATCCATGCCTTTTGCTACTTCTAGACTCGACTATTCCGATGCTCTTCTGGCCGGCCTCCCACCTTCCACCCCACATAGACTTCAGCTCATCCAATACTCTGCTGCACCGTGTCCCGTTCAGCCATCACCGCTGTGCTCGCTGACCCAAATTGGCTTCCAGTCTGGCAACCCCTCGATTTTTAAAGTTCCATCCTTGTTTTCAAATCACACCATAGCCTGGTCCCTCGCTATATCTGTAACCTCCTCCAGCCGTACAACCCTCCGAGATCTCTGCGCATCCCCGATTTTTTTCGCTCCACCATTGACAACCATGCCTTCAGCTGCCTGGACACTAAGTTCTGGAATTCCCTCCCGAAACCTCTCCACCGCTCTTTCCTACTTTAAGACGCTCCTTGAAACCTACCTCTTTGACTAAGCTTTAGGTCATCTGCTCTAACATCTCCTTATGTGGCTCGGTGTCAAATTTTGTTTATGACGCTCCTGTGAAGCACCCTGGGAAGTTTTATTACATTAAAGGAGCTACATGAATACAAGTTGTTGTTGTTCCAAAACCCCAGACTATCAAGGCTCAGGAACCTCCAGAAGGTTATTACAAAGGGCTGGATTTTCCCGGGTTCCAACTGTATGCTGCGGGGGGCCCCGGGAGACGGCGGGTTTCCCGGCACACTGTGGAGTTTTAACTCCACAGCATGCGTGCGACGCAAAGGGCGGGTTTCCTGCCCGGAAGTCAGCCTGATTGACAGGCTGACTTCCAGTCGTGCGGGGAACGCGGACCAGGAGGCCACAGGACCAGGTAGGTGCTGGGCCCAGGATGGGGGGAGTGGTGGGTTCCAAGGTCGGGGGATCGCTCCCATCCTCCAGCAGGGTCCAATCCCCCGGGGTGGGGGGGGGGAGGTCCGATGTCTGATCCTGAGGCTGAGTCGCGATCCCCGGGTGCGGGGGGTGGGGGTTGTTCCAGGCCCGGGGGTGGGGTTCTGATCTTGGGGGGGTTGGGGGGTCCGAGCCACGACCCCAGGGAGGGGCAGGTTGATGGTGGGGGAGCTTGGGGGACCGGGAGGAAGCACTCCTGCTGAGGCCGCCTCGTTGCAGCCACCAGGAATCCCGATCAACCACTCCTTGTGGTAGCGAGTTCCACATTCTCACCACTCTCTGGGTAAAGAAGTTTCTCCTGAATTCCCTACTGGATTTATTGGTGACTCTCTTATATTCATGGCCCCTAGTTCTGATCTCACCTGCAACATCTTCTCTACGTCTACCCTATCAAACCCTTTCATAATCTTAAAGACCTCTATCAGGTCACCCCTCAGTCTTCTCATTTCTAGAGAAAAGAGCCCCAGCCTGTTCAATCTTTCCTGACAGGTATAACCATTCAGTTTTGGTATCATTCTAGTAAAAAAAATTTACACCTTCTCCAGTGCCTCTCTATCCTTTCTATAATACAGAGACCAGAACTGTTCACAGTACTCCAAGTGTGGTCTAACCAAGGTTCTATAGAATATTGTCCCTTCACATGGGGACCTGGATTTGAATGTGGCTCAGACAGATGAGCTGAAAGTCCCCTACCCCAGCTGGAATCAAGGGTGCTCAATGCAGTGAGCTTGGAGCGGTTTCCATGCAGTCCCTGGTAGGCTCTATGCCATAATCTGGCACTAATTGAGAGCCTCGCTAACACAAGGCATGATGAACGGGAAATGAAACTGTAACACTGGTACCTAGGAGGTGCTCCTCTGGTACTGGGATTAAAGCATATCGTTGCTGCAGAGTGGAGGAAGATTTAATATGTACCCAGCTCTGTTGTACATGACCTAGGAGTGCTTGATGTTGACCCAGAGTGCAAAAATGTTCCTTCCCAATGTTCACATTCTTCACATTGATGAGTACAGATCTTGCATATCAATGCAACTGTGTCCACCGTGGCTCAGTTGGTAGCCCTCTTGCCTTTAAGTCAGAAAGTTGTGGGGTTCATAGTCCTACTCCAGAGACTTGAGTCCAAAAATCTAGGCTGACACTCCAGTGCAGTGCTGAGGGAGTGTTGCACTGTTGGAGGTGCCGTCTTTTGAATGAGACGTTAAACCGAGGGGCCCATCTGCCCTCTCAGGTGGACGTGAAAGACCCCATGGCACTATTTCAAAGATCATGTCCATTGTGCCCCTTAGTGGGCGGAATCCGCATTGCGACTCTGGGAGGAGCTCTTCAGCCACTGGGAGAAGGCGATTGAGGAGGATTCTTGCGATGACTTTCCCTGTGGCAGACAGCAGGGAGACTCCTCTGTAATTACCGCAATCGGACTTGTCACCTTCCTTCAAGATGGTCACGATTACGGCGTCTCTGAGATTCCTGGCATGCTCTCCTCCTTCCAAATAAGAGAAATTAGTTCATGTATTTGCGCCAATAGTGCTTCTCCGCCATGTTTTAGTGCCTCGGCGGGGATTCCATCTGCTCCTGAGGCCTTGTTGTTCTTCAGTTGTCAAGATGTTCAGATTCCGCCCACTAAGGGGCACAATGGACATGATCTTCACCGCGCGTCAACTACAAGAGAAATGCAGGGAACAGCACCAACCGCTGTACATGGCCTTCTTTGACCTCACAAACGCCTTCGACACCGTCAACCGTGAGGGATTATGGAGTGTCCTCCGCAAATTCGGCTGCCCTCAAAAGTTTGTCACCATCCTCTGCCTGCTTCACGACAACATGCAAGCTGTGATCCTGACAAACGGATCCACCACAGACCCAATTCACGTATGGACCGGGGTCAAGCAAGGCTGTATCATCGCACCAACGCTCTTCTCGATCTTCCTGGCTGCAATACTCCATCTCACCCTCAGTAAGCTCCCCGCTGGAGTGGAGCTAATCTACAGAACAAACGGGAAACTGTTCAACCTCTGTCACCTCCAGTCCAGATCCAAGGTCGTCCCATCCTCTGCCATTGAATTACAGTATGCATCTTGCGTCTGCGCACACTCGGAGGTCGAACTCCAAACCATCATCAACACCTTCACCGAAGCGTACGAGACCATGGGCCTTACACTAAACATCCGTAAGACAAAGGTCCTCTACAAACTTGCCCCCGCCACACAGTACTGCTCCCCGATTATCAAAATCCATGATGAGGCCTTGGACAACTTGGACCACTTTCCATATCTCGGGCAGATGTCGATGACGAAGTCCAACACCGCCTTTAGTGTGCCAGTGCAGCCTTCGGCCGCCTGAGGAAGAGAGTGTTTGAAGACTAGGACCTCAAATTCAGCACCAAGCTCATGGTCTACAGAGCAGCAGTGATACCCGCCCTGCTGTATGCCTCAGAGGCATGGACCATGTACATCAGGCACCTTAAAGCACTGGAGAGGTACCACCAACGCTGCCTCCGCAAGATCCTGCAAATCCATTGGCAGGATAGGCACACCAACGTCAATGTTCTCACTCAGGCCAACATCCCTAGCATCGAAGCTTTGACCACGCTCGATCAGCTCCGATGGATGGGCCACATCATCCGCATGCCCGATATGAGACTCCCAAAACAAGCGCTCTACTTGGAGCTCCGACACGGCAAGAGAGCCCCAGGTGGGCAGAGGAAACACTTCAAGGGCACCCTCAAAGCCTCCTCCCACCGACACCTGGGAATCCCTGGCCCAAGACCGCACAAAGTGGAGGAGAAGCATCCGGGAAGGCGCTGAACACCTCGAGTCTCTTCGCCGGAAGCAAGCGGAAGCCAAACGCAAACAGTGGAAGGAGCGCATGTCAACCCAAGCACCCCACCCACCCGCCCCTTCAACCACCATCTGCCCCACCTGTGACAGAGACTGTAGGTCCCATATTGGATTCATCAGTCACCTGAGAACTCATTTTTAGTGTGGAAGCAAGTCATCCTCGGTTACGAGGGACTGCCTAAGAAGAAGATTTCAAAGAAGAGCAGGGGAGTTATCCCCGGTGTCCTGGCCAGTTCTTAGCCTTAATCAACATCACTAAGACAGAGTATCTGGCCATTATCACATTGCTGTTTGTGGGACCTTGCTGTGCGCAAATTGGCTGCCGCGTTTCCTACATTGCAACAGTGACTACGCTTCAAACGTGCTTCATTGGCTGCATAGCGATTTGGGACGTCCTGAGGCCATGAAAGGCGCTGAAGAAATGTCTTTTGTTCTTTCTTTCAACAATTTTCTTCAGCCAAAACTTGTCAGAATAATTTCAAGCTTACCCAGTTTAGAGTTCTGAAATAATGTATTCCCCCACCACCCCTGTTTGGTGTCCTACTTGAGTATAGCTTCTGGGGATGACAGTGTGGGATTCAATTCTGCTGTTATAACCTGTAAACTGGAACATTTTTGTGCTTGATTTGGCAGTTGATGTCATCGGGAGCCGATTTGCAAGTTTAGTCCGAGGCCTGAGCGGAGAGGTCGGGAGGGTGGGGGATGTTGGTGACCATTTCCCTGTCAGGCCAAATCTGTCGGGAGGGGGAGCGAGGGCCAGAAGAGGCCCAGGCAGCAATGACTTTTCATTTTATTTTGGAGTGTCTTTGCGGGCCAGGAGGAGCGGGAGTGCTCAGCATTTGCCTGACGTGCCGGGGACCGAACCCTTGGGTCCTTAGCTCCTGATACCGAATTCTGGCTCCCGCCCGCTGGCCTGGTAGCGTTTGGTCCGGGTTCGGCTGGATTACCGAAAATCTATTCGAATGAGGCCCGGCCAAAATTGGGTGCATGGCCCCTTTAACAGGCTGCTCGGCCCATTCAAATTTCCGCACATGCGCGGTTTTTCCATTGTAAAGCCGGTGAGTGGCTTGCGCTGGAACTCCAGACCACTGCGCTGCTCTGCAGCTTAGCGGGAACATTGGGCCCAGCCATTAAGATTGGGGTCGTGCGCCCCATAGACCCGCGCGCCCCATACCCACACGCCCCATAGACCCGCGCGCCCCATAACCGTGCATCCCATACCCACACGCCCCATAGACCCGCGCGCCCTATAACCATGCATCCCATACCCACACGCCCCATAGATCCGCGCGCCCCATATCCGTGCATCCCATACCCGCACGCCCCATAGACCCGCGCGCCCCATACCCTTGTGTCCCATACTCAGATGCCCCATAGACCCACGTGCCCCATACCCATGCACCCCATACCCACACGCCCCATAGACCCGCGCGCCCCATAGCCATGCGTCCCATAACCGCACGCCCCATAGACCCGCGCACCCCATAGCCGTGTGTCCCATACCCGCATGCCCCATAGACCCGCGCGCCCCATACCCTTGCGTCCCATACAGTGGCAAAAACAGGAAGACAGATTATTATCTGAACAGCAATAGATTGGGAAAAGGGAAAGTGCAACGAGACCTGGGTGTCTTTGTGCACCAGTCGCTGAAGGTAAGCATGCAGGTGCAGCAGGCGGTTAAGAAGGTAAATGGTATGTTGGCCTCCATAGCGAGAGGATTCGAGTACAGGAGCAAGGATGTCTTGCTGCAGTTGTACAGGGCCTTGGTGAGACCACACCTTGAGTATTGTGTGCAGTTTTGGTCACCTTATCTGAGGAAGGATGTTCTTGCCATGGAGGGAGTGCAGCGAAGATTCACCAGACTGATACCTGGGATGGCAGGAATGAAGTATGAAGAGAGATTGGGTCGATTAGGCTTATATTCGCTAGAGTTTTGAAGAATGAGAGGGGATCTCATTGAAACTTATAAAATTCTAACAGGACTAGACAGACTAGATGCAGGAAGGATGTTCCCGATGGCGGGGGAGTCCAGAACCAGGGGTCACAGTCTAAGGATAAGGGGTAAGCCATTTAAGACTGAGATGAGGAGGAATTTCTTCACCCAGAGAGTGGTGAACCTGTGGAATTCTCTATCACACAAGGCAGTTGAGGCCAATTCATTAAATATATTCAAGAAGGAGTTAGATATATTTCTTAAGGCTAAAGGGATCAAGGGATATGGGGAGAAAGCAGGGACAGGGTACTGAATTTGGATGATCAGCCATGATCTCATTAAATGGTGGAATAGGCTCGAGGGGCCGAATGGCCTACTCCTGCTCCTATCTTCTATGTTTCTATGTTTCTATACCCACAAGCCCCATAGACCCGCGCGCCCCATACCCGGTCGTCCAATACCCACACGCCCCATAGACCCGCGCGCCCCATACCCTTGCGTCCCATACCCACGCGCCTCATAGACCCGCGCGTCCCAAACCCGTTATTCCCATACCCTCGCGCGCCATAGATCCGCGCGCCCCATACCCGGTCGTTCCATACCCACACGCCCCATAGTCCCGCGCGCTCCAAACCCGTGCGCCCCATACCCACGTGCCCCATTCCCGCAGCCCCATACCCGCATGCCTCATAGACCTGCGCACCCCATACCCACATGCCCCATACCCGCATGCCCCATACCCGCACGCCCCATACCCGCATGTCCCATACCCGCACGCCCCATACCCGCATGCCCCATACCCGCACGCCCCATAGACCTGCGCGCCCCATAGACCTGCGTGCCCCATACTCGCACGCCCCATACCCGCATGCCCCATAGACCTGCGCGCCCCATACCCGCACGCCCCATACCCGCACGCCCCATAGACCTGCGCGCCCCATAGACCTACGTGCCCCATACTCGCACGCCCCATACCCGCATGCCCCATAGACCTGCGCGCCCCATACCCACATGCCCCATACCCGCATGCCCCATACCCGCATGTCCCTTACCCGCACGCCCCATAGACCTGCGTGCCCCATACTCGCACGCCCCATACTCGCACGCCCCATAACCGCACGCCCCATACCCGCATGCCCCATAGACCTGCATGCCCCATACTCGCACGCCCCATACTCGCACACCCCATACCCGCACGCCCCGTACCCTCCCGCCCCATACCCGCATGTCCCATACCCGCACGCCCCATAGACCTGCATGCCCCATACCCACACGCCCCATAACCGCACGCCCCATACCCGCACGCCCCATACCCGCATGCCCCATAGGCCTGCGTGCCCAATAACCGTACGCCCCATACCCACACACCCCATAGACCTGCATGCCCCATACCCGCACGCCCCATACCCGTACGCCCAATACCCGTACGCCCCATACCCGCACACCCCATAGACCTGCGTGCCTAATACCCGTACGCCCCATACCCGCACGCCCCATACCCGCACGCCCCATACCCGTGCGCCCAATACCCGCACACCCCATAGACCTGCGTGCCCAATACCCGTACGCCCCATACCCGTACGCCCCTTACCCGCACACCCCATAGACCTGCATGCCCAATACCCGTACGCCCCATACCCGCACGCCCAATACCCGTACGCCCCATGCCCGAATGCCCCAAACCCGCACACCCCATAGACCTGCGCGCCCCATAGACCCACGCACCCCATACCCACATGGCCCATACCCGCACGCCCCATAGACCTGCGTGCCCAATACCCGTACGCCCCATACCCGTACGCCCCATACCCGCACACCCCATAGACCTGCATGCCCAATACCCGTACGCCCCATACCCGCACGCCCAATACCCGTACGCCCCATGCCCGAATGCCCCAAACCCGCACACCCCATAGACCTGCGCGCCCCATAGACCCACGCACCCCATACCCACATGGCCCATACCCGCACGCCCCATAGACCTGCGTGCCCAATACCCGTACGCCCCATACCCGTACGCCCCATACCCGCACACCCCATAGACCTGCATGCCCAATACCCGTACGCCCCATACCCGTACGCCCCATGCCCGAATGCCCCAAACCCGCACACCCCATAGACCTGCGCGCCCCATAGACCCACGCACCCCATACCCACATGGCCCATACCCGCACGCCCCATAGACCCACGCACCCCATACCCGCACGCCCCATACCCGCACGCCCCATGCCCGAATGCCCCATACCCGCGCGCCCCATAGACCCACGCACCCCATACCCAAGCATCCCTTCCCCCTTTAAAATCAGGGCCCATAAATCAGAAGACCTTCACTGCTCATTGCCTTGAAGAAATCAAAATGGTTTCTTCACTCCGGACTTCACATCATCAGCCAAACGTAGATTTCGTGGCTTCTCTTCGATTTTAGACATTTAAATGTGGCTTTTTATTGCTGTTTCTAACTGGAGGGATTTTGTTGTCCTTGGGTAGATGAATAATTCACCAGCATTTTGTCTGTTCTAAGTGATTCCTTGCGCCAAACAATGTTATCACAGCATGACATTCTCGCTTGGCCCTCATTTCTTTTGTAATTAAATTGCTCGGAGGGGGCAACCAATGTCCCCGTCTCTCTTCCTGTCGCCTTTTAATAGACTGAAGAAGGAAGTGATAAAGTGGAAAGCATGAAATCAAATTTCCGACACGATAAGACCTTCTTTAAAGGAGTGAAGAATATGCGAAGCAATCGTCCTCTTCTTCCCAAAGTGTCTCTCATAAGGTCACCTTTAATCTCCCTCCAGCTGCTTGCATCCCTCCCAGTTCCTTCTCAAAACAGAAGCAATGTGATGATTGTATTTCAGTGAACGTCGTATTTTTGCATACTTTAGGCTTCTGTAAATCTCAGCAGCTCAACATGCTCGGACTGTCATTTCAATGAGAAACATACAGCACGGAAGGAGGCCATTCAGCCCATCGCCCCTGAGCCGGCTCTTTGAAAGAGCGCTCCAATTAGTCCCGCTGCCCCCCCTGCTCTTTAGAGGTGTTCAAAAATTATGAAGGGTTTTGATAGAGTAAATAAGGAGAAACTGTTTCCACTGGCGGGTGGATCGGTAAACCAGAGGGCACAGATTTATAGATAATTGGCAAAAGGACCGGAGGGGAGATGAGGAGAGTTTGGTTGGCGGCGAGTTGTCATGATCTGGAATGCGCTGCCGAAAAGCGTGGTGGAAGCAGATTCAATAATGGCCCAGAAATTAGACTTCGATGGTTGCCGCGGGGGTAAGGATCCGGCGCGATCTTACCTACCGCGCCTGCCTTTATGGTTCGGGCCTACACGAACTTCGGGTCCTGGGCCTCTCCCTGGTGCCGGCGCGCAGTGTGTGCGTGTCCCAGAGGCGCAGTAAGTGCGATGCGACCTCTGGGATCACGTGGGCCAGTTAGAGCCAATGGCAGCACACCATCTTTCATTCATAGTTTTGACAGGAGAACTGTCAAAACTATGAATACAACTTGCCCCCAAAAGAACAGCTAAACCTCAATTAAATTTAAAAAAAAACCATCACATTAATAAAATAACTATAGTTAAATAAATTAACCACTTTAAACAAAAATTTTAATTTTTGAAAAAATGTAAATTCTTTTTAAAAGTTATAAAAATAAACTTACCTTTCTTTAAAGTCTCTAAAAAAGATAAACCTGTTGAAAAAAATTTAAAATAATACTTAATTAACTACTTACCTTGTTAAAAGGGGGTCTCACGCCTCCTTTTTTCATGTGTAAAATCTTCCGTACTTACCCTCGCGTTCAAACCTGAAAAAAAACCTAAGTGCGCTGCGTGCGCGCAACCTGTAGTGCACCTAGGAACCGCCCCCTTCGCCATACCCGAAGTGCCGGTTTCCCACGCATGCGCAGTGCATGCAGGAAACCGGCACTTCGGGACCGAATACGGGTGAGTACACAGTGCGTACTCTCCCGTATTCGGCCGAATTTCTGGGCCAATAACTTTTCAAGTGCATGTCCAATTGCCTTTTGAAAATAAAATGTAGTTAAAGAGGACTAATTTGCAGGTTAGTGGGGAAAAAGCTGGGGTGTGGGATTAAAGTGGGCGGCTCTATTTTATCGGCCGGCACAGGTACGACGGGCCAAGTGGCCTCTTTCTGTGCTGTAAGATTCTACGAGGGAAATTTTAACCTCCAAAAGTGGATGGTTATGGGTCGGGTGGGATGGGAATATTTTAAAAAAAAACTCTCTAACCCGACTCCAACCCGCCCACTTCCGGTTTTAACAGAGGCAGGACGAGGGGCGGGCGACCAATCCGCTCCCAGGAGGCAGGTGCGTCATTTAAATATTATAATGAGGCTGCGTGCCTCAGATTTTATCTCTCTTCCAGATTTGACCCTGGCTGGTCGGGTTTCCCGGGCCTCAGGAGGCAAGGACTGCTGCGTGGAAGAGGTAAGTGCTTTTCCAGCACTGCTTGCGGGCCAGGAGGAGCAGGAGAGCTTCCCCTCCCCTGGCTAACCAAGCTAACCTGCTTTCCCCCCCCCAAGATTGCCAACCTGCCCTCCAGGATCACCGACCTCCCCCTCCCACCCACGCTAAGATTCGGACACCCCTTCCCCCACACGCTACCACTAACCCAGCTGCAGGCTCCCTACTTGCTACTGGCCTGAGCATTCCCCAGCCCAACCGGGAGCCAAGCCTGTCAATCGCGCTGGCTTCCGACGGGGCACCTGCTGGGAGAAAAAGACGCTGAGGGGGTTAAAACTGTGGCGTTAACCCCCACCCGTTTTCGGGGGCTAAAACTCCACAGCTCCTCCCCCCACCCACCCCACCCCACTCAGAAAACCCACCCCAGTCAAGATCAGGGCCGATGATTCTAACTTACTAAAGGGAATTGGGCCGAAGTACCAGCTGTGACTCAATGGGTAGCACGCTCACCTCTGAGTCATGAAGGTCTGTGGGTTCATAGTCCCACTCCAGAGACTTGAGCACAGAAATCTAGGCTGACACTCCAGTGCAGTGCTGAGGGAGTGCTGCACTGTCGGAGGTGCTGTCTTTCAGATGAGACGTTAAACCGAGGCCCCGTCTGCTCCTTTCAGGTGGATGTAAAAAGATCCCCCGGCGCTATTTCGAAGAAGAGCAGGGGAGTTATCCCCGGTGCCCTGGCCAATCTTTAGCCCTCAATCAACATAACAAAAACAGATTATCTGGTCATTTTCACATTGCTGTTTGTGGGAGCTTGCTGTGCGCAAATTGGCTGCTGCGTTTCCCACATTACAACAGTGACCCCACTTCAAAAAGTACTTCATTGGCTGTAAAGCGCTTTGAGACATCCGGTGGTCGTGAAAGGCGCTGTAGAAATGCAAGTCTTTCTTTTTAATTGGATAGCTCTTTTGAAGAGCCGACACAGGCACAATGGACCAAATAAGAACATAAGAAATAGGAGCAGGATTAGGCCATACGGCCCCTCGAGCCTGCTCCACCATTCAATATGACCATGGCTGATCTTCGACCTCAACTCCACTTTCCCGCCCGATCCCGATATCCCTTGATTCCCCTAGACTCCAAAAATCTATCTATCGTAGCCTTGAATAGACTCAACGATTCAGCATCCACAGCCCTCTGGGGTAGAGAATTCCAAAGATTCACAACCCTCTGAGTGAAGAAATTCCCCCTCATCTCAGTCTTAAATGGCCGACCCCTTATCCTGAGACTATGCCCCCCTAGTTCTAGACTCTCCAGCCAGGGGAAACAACCTCTCAGCATCTACCCTGTCAATCCCCTTCAGAATCGTATATGTTTCAATGAGATCACCTCCCATTCTTCTAAAAGCCAGAAAGTATAGGCCCAACCTGCATTGTACGGTTCTTGGAGTACATGTCAGGAATTTTGGAGCACGCCCTCCACTCCCACAAATCTAAGTCGTCAACACGCATCGAATAATTCAATTCATCGGGCTACATAGAAACAACATCAAGACTGTGCATGCTTTTTCGTTTACAATTCCTGACACATTTTTTTGGACCCTGATTTATGTGTATATGTGGAGAATATCATTCACCAACATGTGCTTTAACACTACCTCATAAATACTTTCTGATTGAAAACGTGTATGCTCCAACTTGGACCTGATCAAGTGTGCCAGCTACGAATATATTTGACTTGATATTAAAATAAAAACCCATCCACGCTAATTTACTTATCGTTTGGCACAGATGAGTAACTGAAGAGGATGGCTGACCCTAATTTAGTCAGACTGTGGTGTCTGCATAGCTACCACACTCCCACAAACTGAGGCTCGGTGACCTCTGTGTTCCGGATAGCTTCTTGAGGTCGCCGCCCCTTGCAGCCTCCTTGGCCTGCCGTGCTTCTCATTACAAGCTACAAATATGACTGCTAACAATATCACAAGCCATTCTAATGGCTGTAAAATAGACACTCTTCACCGGCATATTATACTACATTAAAAATCATTGACTGCCTAGGATTCACCAAAGAATGAAGCTTTATAACATCTTCATCCACTCATCATAAAATGTTGATACTAAATTATCAACCAGAGTCTTTAACTCTACTCCCTGCGCTATCAGCTGTGGCTCAGTGGGTAGCACTCTTGCCTCTTGAAGTCAGAAGGTTGTGGGTTCAAATCCCACTCCAGGAACTTGAGCACAAAAATCTTGGCTGACGCTCCAGGGCAGTGCTGCACTGTTGGGGATGCCGTCTTTTGTATCAGACGTTAAACTGCCCTCTCAGGTGGATGTAAAAGATCCCATGGCAACATTTCGAAGAAGAGCAGGGGAGTTCGTCCTGGGGCCAATATTTATCCTTCAATTAACATCACTAAAACCGATTATCATTATCACAATGCTGTTTGTGGAGCTTGCTGTGTACAAATTGGCTGCTGTGTTTCCTACATTACAACAGTGACTACACTTCAAAAGTACTTCATTGGCTGTAAAGAGCTTTGGGACATTCTGAGGTTGAGAAAGGCACTATATAAATGCAAGAACAAAGCATCCCACTTGATTGGCACCTCATCCACCACCTTAAACATTTACTCCCCTCACTACCGGTGTACCGTGGCTGCCATGTGTACCATCTACAAGATGCACTGCAGCAACTCACCAAGGCTTCTGCGACAGCACCTCCCAAACCCTGCGGCCTCTTCCACCTAGAAGGACAAGAGCAGCAGGAGCATGGGAACACCATTAGCTCCAAGTTCCCCTCCAAGTCACACACCATCCTGACTTGGAAATATATCGGCCATTCCTTCATCGTCGCTGGGTTAAAATCCTGGAACTCCCTCCCTAACAGCGGTATGCTAGTACCTTCACCACGTGGACTGCAACGGTTCAAGAAGTTGGCTCACCACCACCTTCTCAAGGGCAATTAGGGATGGGCAATAAATGCTGGCCTTGCCAGCAATGCCCACTTCCCGTGAACTACTTGATGAAGAGCAGGAGCATTCTCCCCGGTGTCCTGGCCAATATTTATCCTTCAACCAACATCACTAAAACAGATTATCTGGTCATTATCACATTGCTGTTTGTGGGACCTTTCTGTACGCAAATTAGCTGCTGTGATTACAACAGTGCCTCAATTTTAAAATTCTCACCCTTGTCTTCAAATCCCTCCATGGTCTCGCCCCTCCCTATCTCAGTAGCCTCCTCCAGCCCTACAATTTTTTTGAGGATGTTTCCAATAGGGTGGACGGGGGGGAACCAGTAGATGTGGTGTATTTGGACTTTCAGAAGGCCTTCGACAAGGTCCCACACAAGAGATTGGTGAGCAAAGTTAAAGCACATGAGATTGGGGGTAATGTGTTGACGTGGATTGAGAACTGGTTGGCACACAGGAAACAAAGAGTAGGAGTAAATGGGTACTTTTCAGAATGGCAGGCAGTGACCAGCGGGGTACCGCAGGGTTCGGTGCTGGGACCCCAGCTGTTTACATTATATATTAATGATTTGGACGAAGGGATTAAATGTAATATCTCCAAATTTGCGGATGACACTAAATTGGGAGGCAGTGTGAACAATGAGGAGGATGCTAGGAGGCTACAGAGTGACTTGGACAGGTTGGGTGAATGGGCAAATGTATGGCAGATGAAGTACAATGTGGATAAATGTGAGGTTATCCACTTTGGTGGTAAAAATAGAGAGGCGGACTATTACCTGAATGGTGGCAGATTAGGGAAAGGGGAGGTGCAACGAGACCTGGGCGTCATGGTACATCAGTCACTGAAGGTGGGAATGCAAGTGCAGCAGGCAGTCAAGAAAGCAAACGGAATGATGGCCTTCATAGTAAGGGGATTTGAGTACAGGAGTAGGGAGGTGATGCTACAGTTGTACAGGGCCTTGGTGAGGCCACACCTGGAGTATTGTGCGCAGTTTTGGTCTCCTAACTTAAGGAAGGACATTCTTGCTATTGAGGGAGTGCAGCGAAGGTTCACTAGATTGATTCCTGGGATGGCCGGACTGACATATCAAGAAAGATTGGGTCAACTGAACTTGTATCCTCTGGAGTTCAGAAGAATGAGGGGGGATCTTATAGAGACATTTAAAATCCTGACTGGTTTAGACAAATTAGATGCGGGCAGAATGTTCCCAATGGTAGGGAAAACTAGAACCAGGGGTCACAGTCTAAGGATTAAGGGGAAGCCATTTAAGACTGAGCTGAGGAGAAACTTCTTCACCCAGAGAGTGGTGAATCTATGGAATTCTCTTCCACAGAAGGTTGTTGAGGCCAGTTCGCTAAATATATTCAAAAGGGAGTTAGATATAACACTCACAACTAGGGGGATCAAGGGGTATGGCGAGAAAGCAGGAATGGGGTACTGAGGTAGCATGTTCAGCCATGAACGCATTGAATGGCGGTGCAGGCTCGAAGGATCGAATGGTCTACTCCTGTACCTATTTTCTATGTTTCTATGTAACCCTTCAAGATCTCTGCGCTCCTCCAATTCTGGCCTCTTGCACATCCCCGAGTTTTCCACCATTGGCGGCCGTGCCTTCAGCTGCCTGGACCATGATCTCTGGAATTCCCTCCTTAAACCTCTCCACCTCTCTACCTCTCCTCCTTTAAGACGGTCCTTAAAACCGAGCTCTTTGACCAATGTCCTAATATCTGCTTATGTGGCTCGGTGGCAAGTTCTGTCTGATAACGCTCCTGTGAAGCACCTTGGGACATTTTACTACGTTAAAGGCGCTATATAAATGCAAGTTGTTGTTGTTGTTATTGACCGCACTTCAAAATACTTCATTGGGGGCATCCTGAGGTTCTGAAATGCGCTATATGAATGCAAGATCTTTCATTCTACATATCCAATTCCCTTTTGAAAGTTACATTAAAAAACTGAAAGCCCCACCTGCCTGTTCCAAAAGAAGTGAATGCAGCACCGAAAGTTCCCCCAGTTCCCTGCCCAATACTCCAGCCTCAACACCACCAAAACTAGTCATTCGTTGCATTTGCCTTGTGCAGTGCGCAACCTGGCTGCTGCGTTTGCCTGCATCGCCACAGTGACTGCAACTGAAAAGTGATTCACTGGCTGAGAAGAGCTTTGGGACATCCCGAGGACGTGATAAGTCACTGCTTAAATGCGAGCTCTTTTTTCATGTTAACATCTAACGACTGAACGTCTCGTTAATTTGCCCCAAATCCAGTTGCTGACACCAAAAATGCAATCTGTCCGAACGGGTGCACAATGACAACGTCTGAAATGTGTCAATTACCTTTCATAAGAATCATTCCTGAAGAAAAATGACCTTTCTGGTGGTTCACGGTTTCTGAGGAGGCAAAGGTTGTCGGGTTTCTTGTCCCATTTTCAGAATCGGCGTATTGCACCCGATTATAACATAACTTTTCTCTAGAAAAGGGAAGGCTGAGGGGCTGACCTGATAAAGGTCATTAAGATTATGAAAGGGTTCGATATGGTAGACCTAGAGAAGACAGAAACATAGAAGATAGGAGCAGGAGTAGGCCATTCGGCCCCTCGAGCCTATTCCGCCATTTAATGAGATCATGGCTGATCATCCAAATTCAGTACCCTGTCCCTGCTTTCTCCTCATATCCTTTAGCCTTAAGAAATATATCTAACTCCTTCTTGAATATATTTAATGAATTGGCCTCAAGTGCCTTGTGTGGTAGAGAATTCCACAGGTTCACCACTCTCTGGGTGAAGAAATTCCTCCTCATCTCAGTCTTAAATGGCTTACCCCTTATCCTTAGACTGTGACCCCTGGTTCTGGACTCCCCCGCCATCGGGAACATCCTTCCTGCATCTAGTCTGTCTAGTCCTGTTAGAATTTTATAAGTTTCAATGAGATCCCCTCTCATTCTTCTAAACTCTGGCGAATATAAGCCTAATCGACCCAATCTCTCTTCATACGTCATTCCTGCCATCCCAGTTTGGTGAATCTTTGCTGCACTCCCTCCATGGCAAGAACAGCCTTCCTCAGACAAGGCGACCAAAACTGCACACAATACTCAAGGTGTGGTCTCACCAAGGCCCTGTACAACTGCAGCAAGACATCCTTGCTCCTGTACTCGATGTTTCCACTTGCAGGCAAGACCAGAACCAGGGGCCATAAATATCAGATCGTGACGAATGAATCCAATAGGGAATTCAGGAGAAACTTCTTCACCCAGAGAGTGGTGAGAATGTGGAACTCGCTACCACAGGGAGTGGTTGAGGCGAATAGCATAGACACATTTAAGGGGAAGTACATGATAGAGAAAGGAATAGAAGGATATGTTGATAGTGCTAGATGAAGAGGGGTGGGAGGAGGCTCGGGTGAAGCATAAACACGGCATGGGCCAGTTGGGTCGCACGGCCTGTTTCTGTGCTGTAGACTCAATGTAACTCTGTGTAATAACGTACAACGGGGTAGATTTGCAGCTTGCCACCTGAGCATAAAACTGGTGTTGTGGATTGGACACATATACAAACCGGCCGATTTATATTTCCTTTAAAATCAATGCAAATGAGCATGGGGTGTTTTCTATAATGGGCGGCCGATTCACAACAGCAGTTTGACATCTGGGGGGAAATTCCACCCCAACAGAGCATGAAAACGCATTGCTGAACTAAAAATAAAGAAAGACTTGCATTTACATCGCGCCGTTCACGACCACAAGGGTGTCCCAAAGCGCTTTACAGCCAATGAAGTACTTTTGAAGTGTAGTCGCTGTTGTAATGTAGGAAACACAGCAACCAATTTGTGCACAGCAAGCTCCCACAAACACCAATGTGATAGTAACCAGATCATCTGTTTTAGTGATGTTGATTGAGAGATAAATATTGGCCAGGACACCAGGGAGAACTCCCCTGCTATTCTTTGAAATAGTGCCGTGGGATCTTTTACATCCACCTGAGAGAGCAGACAGGGCCTCAGTTTAACGTGCCATCCGAAAGACAGCACCTCCAACCGTGCAGCATTCCCTCAGCACTGCACTGGAGTGTCAGCCTAGATTTTTGTGTGCTCAAGTCTCTGGAGTAGGACTATGAACCCACAACCTTCTGACTCAGAGGATGAGGGTGCTACCCACTGAGTCACAGCTGACACAGCTGGATCAAAGTCTAACTTTTAAGCCCTTCATTATTTTGAAGTTGGGATTCATGGATAAACTTAATGAATTCTCTTTGCACCCTGAAAAGAAAATTCACTCTTGGGGTCTGGGCGTCGCTGGCAAGGCTGGCATTTATTGCCCATCCCTAGTTGTCCTTGAGAAGGTGATGATGATCCTGCACTGTGTGTGGCACATTGAGATATTTCAATGTAATGTGGTGTACTGCAAATTCAAGTATTATTACTTTTGAATATGCAATTGGCAGTTCTACATAAAAATAGCATGTTTCTGATTTGAAGTGGAACATGTTTATTCAGAATCTGCAGCTATCTAGTATCGGTATAGAGCTATGCATAATAAGTGCTTATTTCTTTGATAAACTGACAGCGGTAGCATACAAGGGAATGGCAGTGTAGTGGTTATGTTACTGGACTAGTAATCCTGAGGCTTTGAACTTGAAGTTCAAATCCCACCATGGCAACTATGGAATTTAATTTCAGTTAATTAAATAAATTGGGAATAAAAAGCTAGTATCAGTAATGGTGACCAGGAAATACCAGATGTTGTAAAAACCCATCTTGTTCACTAATAGCTCCTTTAGGAACGGAACTCTGCTGTCCTTACCTGGTCCAGACCCACAGCAATTGTGGTTGCCCTCTGAAATGGCCTAGCAAACCACTCAGTTGTAACAAGCCATACAAGTAATAAGAAGAATAAAACTGGAAGAACCACCTGGCATTGGCTTTGGACATGACACACCCAGCCTAGTTTTCACTGCAAAGCAAAATCCTCCACACTAGCATCTGTGGACTTGTGCCAAAATTAGGAGAGCTGTCAAGCAACAGCCTGACACAGTCATGCTCACAGAACCATACCTTTCAGCCAATGTCCCAAACTCCTCCATTACCACCCCCTGGGGTATGTCCTGTCCCACTGTCAGGACAGACCCACCAGAGGTGGTGGTACTAGTTGGGAGGGAGTGGCCCTGGGAGTCCTCAACATTGACTCCAGACCTATGAAACATCAGGACAAACATGGGTAAGGAAACCTCCTGCTGATTACCACCTACTGCCCTCCCTCAGCTCATGTACTCTGGTTGGGGGGACTTCAATGTTCATCACCAAGAGTGGCTCAGTAGTGCCAAGTCCTGAAGGACATAGCTGCCAATCTGTGCCTGCAGCAGGTGGTGAGAGAACCAGCATGAGGGAAAAACCCTACTTGACCTCATCCTCACCAGTCCATGTAGCAGTGACCACCGCACATTCATTGTGGAAACAAAATCCCGTCTTCACACTGAGGACACCCTCCACCTTGCTAAATGGAAGCAGCATGACAGAGCTAAGCGATCCCAAAACCAATGGATCAGATCAAAGCTCTGCAGTCCTGCCACATCCAGTCGTGAATGGTGGTGGACCATTAATCAATTGACGGGAGGAGGAGGCTCCATGAACATCCCATCCTCAATGATAGCAGAGCCCAGTTCGTGAGTGCAAAAAAACAAGGCTTGAAGCTTTTGCAACTGTCTTTAGCCAGAAGTGTCGAGTGGATGATCCCTCTCGGCCTCCTCCTGAGAGCAGGAGCGTTCTCCCCGGTGTCCTGGTCAATCTTCAACCCTCAATCAACATCACTAAAAAACAGATTATCTGATCATTATCACATTGCTGTTCGTGGGATGTTATTGTGTGCATATTGGCTGCCACATTTCCTACATTATAACAGAAACTACATTTCAAAAGTGCTTCATTGGCTGTAAAGCGCATTGGGGTGACCTATGGCGCTATGCAAATGCAAGTTCTTTCTTACTGAAAAATAATTACTGAGCATTCCTTGTTCACTGCTATAATGGTTCAATCTTTTGCAGCTGATTGAGGCAGAGTTGCTGGCAGGAGGGAGATCAGGCAAGGGTTATCACTGGGAGCCGAGCTAATTCAAAGTCGCCGATAGGAGTTAGGTCAGGTTGGGGCTGCCAGCAGGAGGGGGTACAGGCCGGGTCCGGGCATGCTGTCGCGCCTCCAGCAGCCCCCACTAGTTTTTCAGCAGTGGTCCATGGCTCAGTGGGTAGCACTCTCACCCCTGAGTCAGAACGATTGTGTGTGGTTCAAGTCCCACTCCAGAGACTTGAGCACAAAATCCAGGCTGACATTCCCAGCTGCCAGAGGTGCTGTCTTTTGGATGAGACCTTAAATCGAGGCCCCGTCTGCTCTCTCAGGTGGACCTGAAAGGTTCCATGGCACTATTTCGAAGAGCAAGGGAGTTCTCCCCAGTGTCCTCGCCAATATATATCCCTCAAACAACACCTAAAAGAGATGATCTGGTCACTATCTTGTTGCTGTTTGTGGGAGCTTGCTTGGTTGCCACGTTTCCCACATTACATCAGTGACTACACTTCAAACGCACTTCATTGGCTGTAAAGCGCTTTGGAACATCCTGAGGCAAGGCGCTATATAAATCCAAGTTCCTTCTTTCTTTCTTTCTCACTGGGCAGGTTGTTTAGCAAAAGCCAGCATTGGGTCCACCTTTATCTTAAACTCGTATCTCTCTGGGCATTAAGTTTACGGGGTCGTCCACTGTGAGCCTGATCACAGGCAAACTGCCGAGACGGCGAGAGGATTTTTCATGATCCATAATGAGAAAAAAAATTGCTCAGAGATCACATAATCTATGAAGGCCCTTATCACGCGTTTTTTTAAAATCTCTGTGCAAACAATTGATTTTGTGATTTAAAACAGATTTAAATCAACAGGGGCCAATTTAAATTGGGCATGCCATTTATTTTAAATGGCAGCACGATGTATCGAACCTTGATCACCGTTTTAGCTTTGATGAGTTAGGAACCTATTATTGGCTGATCTGTCCTTTCCTCAGTGTCAAAAATCCAAATATATTATTGGTAATTTAAAAGGACTGATAAATGGGGTTTGACATATCAATGGTTCGTGGTAAACATTACTTTTGACTGATATAGTGGGGATGGATTTCTGCAGGGATTATCCTGATCATCAACAACAATAACTTGTATTTATATAGAGCCTTTAACGTAGTAAAATGTCTCAAGGTGCTTCACAGGAGCGTTATCAAACAAAATTTGACACCGAGGAGATATTAGGACAGATGACCAAAAGCTTGGTCAAAGAGGTAGGTTTTAGGAAGTGTCTTAAAGGAGGAGAGAGAGGTTTAGGGAGGGAATTCCAGAGTTTGGGGCCTCGGCAGCTGAAGGCACGGCCGCCAATGGTGGAGCGATTAAAATCGGGGGATGCTCAAGAGGCCAGAACTGGAAGAGCGCAGAGATCTCGGGGGGTTGTACAGGAAAACTTTGGTGGACCACCCTCTGAGATGCAGGAACCCCTGGAAAAACCGCATACTTGTTTAGAGAAGGAGTCACCCAAAGGTCTGTTAATAAAATAGAATGGGAGGGTATGGAAAGAATGCAAAGCTTGTTAAGTAATTGCTATTGAAAACAAAACCTTCCGTTGTTCACTTGAGTAGTAACAAAGCCAGTCTATGGTTACAAGCACTTTAATTTTTTACTTCAGCATAAATACAATCTAAAAGCAGGGTATTATTTCTTCAGAGTATAAAGCAATTTACAAGCGGAGTTTTGTCAGCAGATAAAACGTAGGCATGCGTTCATCTCTTTCTCCTTACTTCACAAAATCTTGGAACAAAGCCTCTCCTTATACACTCTTTCTTCTTTATCAAACTGGAACTGGCATTGCCTTGTATGGCATTCTCTGGCGTAATGCAGAATCCTTCAGTCCACACGCACAGAAATCTAGGTTTTCTACAACCTACGCACATCAACGGCCTTTACCCATCACGTGAGCTGCAGTGTTGTTGTGAAGATTCTATTGGCACGACTTCAAGCTTCAGCCACAAGACCTTACCTCGATCTTGAACACCGACTGTTACTCGGGCTATCTGTAACTCTCCCTCATGTATTAACAGTGATGGGTCTGGCTTGTGAGGATTTCATACTTATTGTATTCAGCTAACATACGAGCCTCAAAGTTACTTGCGCTTCCCCGATTTTCATCGCTCCACCATTGGCAGCCGTGCCCTCAGTTGCCAAGGCCCTAAGCTCTGGAATCCCCTCCCTAAACCTCGCTGCCTCTCGACCTCTCTTTCCTCCTTTAAGACGCTCCTTAACACCTTCCTCTTTGACCAAGCCTTTGGTCACCTGCCCTAATATCTGCTTATGTGGCAAATTTTGCCTGATAATGCTCCTGTGAAGTGCCTTGGGTCATTTTACTACATTAAAGCTGCTGTATGAATGCAAGTTATTGTTGTGGGTGATGTTAACGGTGAATAATTAACCGCATCCATCTGCCATTTTATCGTTAATAATTCTCATTGCCCCTTTATCATTAAAAGCTGAAGTCAACGCACTATATGGAGAGCAGGCTCCTGAGAAGCTTTAGCACATCAGATACTTAACTCAACCTTGACTGCTCTGTAGAGGTGCATCAATTGCACATCTTCTGTGCATGTCAGCGAGTAGCTCAGTGGGTAGCACCCTTGCTTCTGAGTCAGAAGATTGTGGGTTCAAGTCCTACTCCAGGGACTTACACACGAAGATCTACGCTGACACTCCAATGTAGTACTGAGGGAGTGCTGCACTCTCTGGAGGTGCTGTCTTTCGAATGATAAGTTAAACCGAGGCCCCATCTGCTCTCTCAGGTATACATAAAAGATCCCATGGCACTATTTTGAAGAAGAACAGGGGAGTTATCCCCGATGTCCTGGCCAAAATTTATCCCTCAATCAACATCACTGGTCTAATCATTATCACATTGCTGTTTGTGGGAGCTTGCTGTGCGCAAATTGGCCGCCGCGTTTCCTGCATTACAACAGTGACTCCACTTCAAACATTACTTCATTGGCTGTAAAGCGCTTTGGGACATCTGTGGTCGTGAAGGTGCTATTGAAATGCAAGTCTTTCTTTTTCTTTGATGAACAATGTAGTCCTTTTACGTGGGGCACACACACCAGTGCCAATGATTCTGTTGTTTATATGAATGGTGCGAGGGATAATGTCCCATTTGTTTACCTCAATATCATCAGATGGTCCAATAAAATCTTCAAGGGTCCAAAATTACGATGTAGAAAGTGAAAGCTCACAGGATCGAGGATGAAGTTGTAAATTGGATTATTAATTAGCTCGATAATAGCAGAGCGCCGTTATTAATGGTAATAGTTTTAATTGGACAGCTGGTGCCAGCAGTGTTCTCAAAATCCATGCTGTTCATAAAATTTAATAATGGGCTTGATGATGGTATTGCAAGTAGACTGTCTAAGCTTATTGATGACACCAAAGGGGTGAAATTGGCCCATGCCAGCAGCATGAAATGGGCCAATAGCGAATCAGGCAGCCTGTTTTACATCGCATCTGATTTTCTTGCCCATTGGAGCTGACAAGGATGTAGGATGGAGGAAGGGGCTTGTAGGGCAATGCACTTGCAGTTTAGGATGATAGTTCCGATGAGGCAACAGACATGGTAGATGGAGGAAATGCAGTGGATGCAGTGCACATGGACTTTCGGAAAGCCTTTGACAAGGTACCACATGGGAGATTATTAGGGAAGATTGCGGGCAATGGATTTAGGCGAAGGATAGAAAACTGGATATGTTGGGCTTGTGGCTGGCTGCTCGGAGACAAGGGCAATCCACTCTCCACCTGGCTCATGACTCCCCTCCGCAACCCCAGCACTCCTGCTCAGTACTCATATAATGAGAGCCATGCTGCCACCAGGAACCTCATCGAGCAGACCATCGGGGTGCTCAAGCAACGGTTCCGCTGCCTTGACCACTCGGCAGGAGCCCTTCAGTACTCGTCTGAGCGTCTGTCCCATTTCATCGTGGTCTGCTGCATGCTCCACAACATAGACATCATGAGAGCCCAGCCCTTGCCACCAAGGATTGCGGGACCACCTCAGGAGGAGGAAGACGGAGAGGAGCAGGAAGGCGAGGACGAGGAGGAAGTGGAAGACGAGGAGGAGGCCATATCAAAGCGTAAAGCTGAAATGAGAGACACCACAAAATCATCCAAAGCCAATTAATACATTTATCAATAATCAGTGAACACATATTTACAACAACAATATTAACTATTTCCCCCTTGTGCAATCCCTTAGTGCCTGTCGTTACTGTGCCTTTGCCTACTCTAGTGCTCCTACGAAGTGTTGGCCCAGTGGCTGCAGCACGGCTGGTGGAAGGCTGCTGAGTGTCTGTGCAGGAGACTTCAGATGGCCTTGCAGGACGCCCTCGCCTAGCTCTCGGCCTGGAAGGCCCAGCTGTAGACTGCACCACCTCAGCATGGGCGGCAGCAGTCTGGGCTGGCTGGATGACAGGCAGCGACAAGGGCAATGGCAGAGTGGTAGTGGTGGGAGCAGGAATGCTGTCATCCTGAGAGAGGACAGCAGGTTCCTGCTCCACTGACCCACTGCCACTCCCCCGGGGCAGCACCTTAGCATCACTAGCAATCTGTTGGAGCACAGATTGCTGGCTTGCTGTGACACCGTGAAAGCCCCAGTCGATGGTGGTAGACCCAGCTACGATGGCAGCAGTCAGAGCTTGCATAGCATCAAGCTGAGACTGCATGAGAGCAGTCAGAGATTGAATGGCACCAACCATAGACTGCATTTTAGCACTAAGACGTTGCGTGGCTTCCGCCTGTGCTGCAATGGAAGCTGCCACATCGCCCATGACACGCGGCATGAAGTCTGGGTCGCCACGGTCTCTCTGAGAGTCTACCATCCTTTGCAGACTGGAAATGATGGGCTCCATGGTGTGCACAGAGCTCTGTTCAATGTTAGAGGCGGACTCCCCCTCACTCCTTACCATTGCCGAGAGGCTCTCGGGCACCCTTGCCATTGCACCTATCATCTCCGTGTGCATGCCCATCACCCTCATCTAAAGGCCTCCCCATCAAGGTCCTCATTTGAGTCCTGTGCAGCAGAACTCGCGCGTGAACTCACCCTCCGGGGAGCTGACCCCTGAGCTACCCTTTCCCCCTGGCCTTGCCGCTGCCCGCTCGGCCCCGATGCCTCACCCTGTGCAGATCCCACTACTACACTAGCCTCTAATGAACACGTAGTGCCAGTATCTGAGCTGGTGCCTGTGGGTGAGACATGCGGTAACACGATGTGTTCTTTGTCCTCCTATTCTTCCGCCTCGCTCTCTACGGTGCCCTCAGGGACAGGCTGCTCAGCTGCTTGCTCATTATCTGAAAGCATAAAGGCACAAGAGTCGGGTTAAGGTGAGGGGAGGGGGGCAGGAAGGGAGAAAGGCATGCATACAGCATGATTAGCTGGAAAGTGTGTAAGGCTTGTGGGGTGAGGGAGAAGTGGGATGTGAAACGAAGGAATTGGGATGAACATACCGTTGTTGTCCCCAAGGGGATCAACATCGCCGGTGGCCACGGCGCCCACCAACTGGCGCCCAATGATCTCCAGCACTCATTCCTCCAACTCAGAAAGTGGTTGGGCGTTGGCTTGTACCCCACCTGTGCACTCCTGCTCCCTCCTGTTGTGAGCAACCTTGGCCTGCAAGAGAGAAGAAAGTGTGTGAGTGAGTGTGGAGCAGTGTGTTTGGGTGATGTGCCTACCATAGTTGAATAGCTGCCATTGTGCGCAAGGTGTGAGATGTGGGTGTGAGTGTTGGTAGGTAGAGATTGTTGGTGGGTGAGTGCTGGGGATGTGGTGCTTTGGGCAGTGTGTGCAGACTATGGTTCAGTTGGTGGTATGTAGCATTTGTTGAAGCATTGACTCACCCTGACCACCCGAGTGAGGTCGATAAATTTCTTCCTGCACTGTGTGTGGATCCTGGGGACCACAGTGCTGCCTGAGACATGCTAGGCTACCTCCTTCCACATGATGTGGAAGACTTGCGGCGAGGACCTCCTGCCACTTGCTGGGTACAGCACCGCCCTCCGTCTCTCCACAGCGAAAACCAACGCCTCCAATGCCTGGTGGCAGAATCTGCGAGCTCTCTCCCTGGGCCGTTGATCTGCCATAATGACACCTCCTTCAGTGGTCCGGTTCCTTCTCCTTGGCCTTCTGCTGCTTGCTGAGACAGCTGCAGAACCAGCAATGCTGAGAATGAGGTTCTGCAGCATCAATGAACCTCCTCTTTAAGAACTGGAAAGAGCCTGTGACAATCATGACGAGCGATTAGACTGCCTCTGAAATTGCTTAGCGCTTTGAATCTAACGCCGCTGAGCTAGGTCATTAGCACTTGATTTAGCGCTCCAGTCCTTTCTTTGAGCGCCAACACTTAATTTAGCATGCAGCGAGATTCATTAGCGCCTGGCACTAAATCTCAAACGTTTCAGAAGTTAGCGCCCAGTCCTGGGCGATAATGAATTTCGCCCCCTTTGGATATTGTGGTTGAGGCACTCTGCTTTGTGTTACTGTTAAGGTCTTTTTTAGTATTAGTGTTTGGATCCACATTAGGGTTAGGATTTGAGCCTAGAGGTAAAGATATTTAGGGGGAAAAATTCAGTTGGTTGCGCCTCCCGTTAGTGCCTTAAGAGGGCGCTAATGGGGCGCAAAGCATCCAGCGCCCAGGCGCGGCGAAGTTTGCGGCGCTCGCGAAATTAACTAGACATTTTGCGGCGGCGCTAAACACTACTGCCACGATCTCCTGCGCCGGCAGATCGTGACGTCAGACGAGTGCGCAACGCCCCGGTATCGCCCCGGAGCGGATATTGAGTGGCGCCCCCTGCCTTACCGCCTGACGCTAGCAACGACAGGTTGATGGGAGCGTTCTGCAGTCATGAAGGGAAAGGGGGAGCGCTATTTAAAGGTGACCGCTTCCTGCCTTTTATTGTTGGTGCCATTTTTGAACTACGCATTCTGAGAGAGAGTGAGAGAGACTTCTGGAGAGATTCAACGTTGTGTGAAGGAGTTTTGGGTACTGAGCAGCACTTTGCAGGTTCATTTTGATTTCCCATTCCTTGTATCGATTTAGAAGAGACTGTGGGGGCTGCACTCTGAGCTCTTTGCCTGGTACTCTCCATTGTTCTTTCCAGCAGATTTGATGTGCAGGTCTCTCCAGGCCGAGATTCAAGGCTGCAATGAGCAGGATGTGGATGGAAAGCAAGATCAACCATCCCCTTTAAGAACTAGCCCGTGCCATTGTGTGTGTGTTCCATTGCTGATTGACATTACATGAGCTTCGCCAGCGCTCTGAGGTAGCGCCTCGCTCCTCGGCCTTTGCGCCTTAAGACAGGTGTGAAGCGCCTGATTTAGCACTCCAATCACCTCCAGGGGCGATAAAAGTCAAGTTTGCAGTCGGTGGCGATAATTAGCGCCAGGCGCTAATCTTTGCGTCCGGCCGATAATTGCGCCCCAAATGGGGCGATACTGAATTTCTCCCCCTTAGTCTTGTGGCTTTCTGGTTGGGACTGTCACTTTTATGTCTAACCTTGTTTCAAGCCATCAGTTTGTAGATTTGTTATCCAGAGGCTTTCTTCCCATTGTACGGATCACAGGATTAGGGTTAGAGTTAACCAATGCCATACTACAGGAAATTAAACCGTCTAGTTTATCCCTTGATATCCCTTGATTCCCTTAATATTCAAAAATTAATCGATCTCTGTCTTGAATATACTCAATGACTGAGCCTCCGCAGCCCTCTGGGGTAGAGAATTCCAAAGATTCACCACCCTCTGAGTGAAGAAATTTCTCCTCATCTCAGTCCTAAATGGCCGACCCCTTATTCTGAGACTGTGAACCCTGGTTCTAGACTCCCCAGCCAGGGGAAACATCCTCCCAGCATCTACCCTGTCAAGCCCCATAAGAATTTTGTATGTTTTCAATGAGATCACCTCTCATTCTTCTAAACTCTAGACAATATAGGCCTAGTCTACTCAATCTGTCCTCATAGGACAAACCCCCCATCCATGGAACCAGTCTGGTGAACCTTTGTTGCACTCCCTCTATGGCAAGTATATCCTTCCTTAGGTAAGGAGACCAAAACTGTACAGGTGTGGTCTCACCAGGTCCCTGTATAATTGCAGTAAGAACTCTGCTGTAACTGAAGAACACTAAATAGATGGAAGTCAATACCATGATAAAATGACATTTTACTTGACTCTTCAATTTTAACTCCAGGTGGATTCCTCGCTCAGGCCTGAGTTAAAATTACAGTCGGGTCTCAATGATGTCATCGGGCCGCAACGTACATGTGTAAAGAAGGACCCTGTTGGCTCCGGTCGGGTGTCCTTGCTGCCTGCTCAGGAGAGCAGGTTAAAATTGCAGATGTTGCGATCATGGCTTTCGGACAGATAAGAGCCCAGGGTGATTTTAACAGCCCACCCACCAGGTTTCTGCTGAGCGAGTAGGGCTAAAATCACCAGTCTTATGTTTATTTCTACTTCATGTTCTAATTGTTGGGGGAAAAATTGAGTTGCGCCCCCTTTGGGGCGCTAACTTCGCCGCCCGAAAAAATTAGCGTCCCCTAGGCCGAAGTTGAATGGTAGCGCCCCAAGAGGGAAGCGGGGCGCTACTGGAAGCGCCCCGCCTCTCTCTTGGGGCGCTGCGAGGGAATATCACGGCGCTATGTGCCGCGGTACTGCAGGCCTGCCTCCCCTTCTTAAAGGGGAGGGGCCTTGTGCAGCGCGACCCGGGGCCCAGCTGGGCCACCAGGGATCGGAGTGCTGGCAAAAGAGACCGGCACTCAAGAGAAGTGCCGGGCTCATGGAGTGCAGCCGGCACTCCGCGGGGAGGCTGCTGAGGAGGCTGGGGACGGCAACGGGGACAGGTGCTGGCAGGCGGCCAGCAACAAAAATGGCAGCCCGGCACCTCGCCTTTAATTTGCGCCGCCCTGGCCGCTGTTAGGGCCCCCTGACCCCGTTGGACATAGCATCCGACGGTAAGACAGGGGGCGCTACCAAAGATCGCGGCCGGGGCATGAGTGGGGTGTTGTGCACGGCGATGACGTCATTGCCGGCGGCGCAGCGCCGCGGGGCGCTAACGGTTACCGCCGCCGCTAACCTCCCGCTGAATTTCGCGGGAGACGTTGGCGGCGACGCGCCCGGGCGCTCGTTGCTTTGCGCCCCGTTAGCGCCCTCTTAGGTCACTAACGGGAGGCGCAAAGCAACCAAATTTTTCCCCCTTGTTATTTTCTGCTGAGACTTCGTAGTGGGATGAAAAGGCACAGACCAGGACAATCCTAGGTTCAATCCCTTATTTGAGCTCAATCAATGAATTTCAACCAGGTGGCAATAGGGGTGGGGGCCATTGGCTTCAGTGCCCTGGGGTGAGGCAGGTGCCAATAATCCAGGGTGCTTACTCCTGAAGCTACCCACTTAGCCCGCTGTACTTGTGCAAAATAGGTATGGACAACATCCAGCTCGTCTGTGATATCCTCCGTGGTCACATAGGAGGTGAATTTCTGCAGGGATTTTCCTGTTCATAGGGGTTTTCCCTGCAGGTGTCAGCCGTGGCTCAGTTGGTAGCACTCTTGCTTCTCAGTCAGAAGGTTGTTGGTTCAAGTCCTACTCCAGAGACTTGAGTACAAAAATCCAGGCTTGATACTCCAGTTCAGTGCTGAGGGAGTGTGGCACTGTCAGAGGTGCCCTCTTTCAGATCAGATGAGATGTTAAACTGAGGCACCATCTGCCCTCTCAGGTGGATGTAAAAGATCCCAGGGCACTATTTTGAAGAAGAGCAGGGGAGTTATCCCTCGTGTCCTGGCCAGTAATTATCCCTCAACCAAAACCTAAAAAAAACAGATTATGTGGTCATTATCAAACTGCTGTTTGTGGGAGCTTGCTGTGCACAAATTGCCTGCTGCATTTCCTACAGCGAGTACACTTCAAAAGTATTAAGCACCTTGGGACGTCTGGTGGTCATGAAAGGCGCTATATAAATGCAAGTCTTTTTTCTTTTCGTCTGCCACAGCTTATGTCATTTTTCTGGGGATTTACACGGCTATTCTGCCGAGGTTACAGTGGATGAGCAGGAGAGCCCCCATGGATATTCACCCCCTACACCGACCACCTCCACGCATTGTCCACCAAAGCTCCCAATCCAGGTCCACACGGGAAAATACAATCACTTGGACAAGATATCTTGGGTTACCTTAAGGAAAAGAACTTGTATTTATATAGCATCTTTAACGGCCTCAGGAAACCCCAAAGTGCTTTACAGCCAATGAAGTAGGATGGTTCCAGGGATGGGGGATCTTAGCTACAAGGACAGGTTGGAGAAGCTGGATTTGTTTTCATTAGAGCAAAGGAGGTTGAGGGGTGATTTGATAGAGGTATACAAGATTATGACGGGTTTGGATAGGCTAGACAAGGAAAGGCTGTTCCCACTACTTGATGGTACAAGGGCTAGGGGACACAGATTTAAGGTTTTGGGCAAGAGATACAGGGGGGGGGACATGAGGAAAAACTTTTTTACGCAGCGACTAGTGAGGACCTGAACTCGCTGCCGACGGAAGTGGTGGAAGCGGACACACTCAATGTTTTCAAGGGGAGACTGGATAGGCACTTGAGGGAAATAAACTGGCTACGAGGATAGAGCGGGGGAATGGGACTGACTGGAGAGCCGGCACAGACTCGATGGGCCAAATGGCCTCCTTCTGTGCCATTATGACTCTATAGGCTGGATTTTGAAACTGGGACGGGTTGGGGTCGTGTCATCCATTTTTCGTGTTATCCACCCGACTGCAATTGGATGTGGGAGATTGATGCGATTTTCACCTAATTGGGCAATTGAGTTCCAGCATGTGGGAACCCATGACCCAATTAGTGTTTTCAGTCTGAAAGTCGCCTCTGATGGTGTCATCATTGCTGCTGCATTGAAGGTCTGCAAAGACTGCCTGGCCTTTGCTGTGAGAGGACCTGGATGCAAAATGACCAGCAGCAGCCCTAAGTCTGCTCCCAGATATTTTTGCACCACCACTCCCAGATATGTCTCCCATCCACCACCACTCCCAGATATGTCATCCATCCAGCCATCCATCCAAATGTGCTCCCGCCAGGTTTCACATTCGTGGTTCAGAACAGGCGTGCTTCACGTAGAAAAAGGGTTAAAATCACAAAGGCCTTTCAAAATGGCATTATGGAGGCAATTTAGTGCTTGTTAAGGGCCTTAACAACCTATCCCGCCTCTTAGAGGCGGGACGGAGTCGGGACCAGCAGACACGATTTAATGCCCGCCAGTTTTCGCAATTTTAATCCCCCACACGCCTCCAAACCCACCTCCACGAGTCAATGAAAATCCAGCCCTATGACTCTATGACTCTATGACACTTTTCAAGTGTAGTCACTGTTTTGTTTGATAACGCTCCTGTGAAGCGTCTTGGGCTGGCTGTTTTACTACATTAAAGGCGCTATATAAATGCAAGTTGTTGTCTCTAAATGTTATCTGACCGTCTATTTGCATCTGTGAATAAATGCAGCACTTTCTCTGCATAGTTTTATAGCACTATTGACTCATTGACGGGGCCACATTTTTGGGCTATTAAACTAGATCTTCCCTCAGGTTCAGCAGCCCAATCATTCCTGTAAGCGGATCTGGTTTACCTTATGATCTGGAGTACACCCTTTAGACCTTGCATCTCCTGTGGCAACTTGAGATATGTGCAGATTAATGGGGAGATGGATTTATATTTTATGTGGCTCCTTGAGACTTCAAGATATGCAATATGTGATCCATAAAGAAAAAGCTTGGACAGGTTTGATTCAGCAGTAGCGTTTTATGATTAAGTAATGAAAACATTTGACATCAAGCTACATAGAATGGTACAGCACAAAAGGAGGCCGTTGAGCACATCATGCCTGTGCTGGCTCTTTGAAAGAGCTATCTATTTACTCACTGTTCTTTCCCCATAGCTTTGCAAATTTTTCCTTTTCAAGTATATATCCTGTTCCTTTTTGAAAGCTACTATTGAATCTGCTTCCACCGCCCTTTCAGACAGCGCATTCCAGATCACAACAACTCGCTGCGTAAAAAAAATCTTCTCATCGCTCCCCCTTTTCTTTTGCCAATTATCTTAAATCTGTGTCCTTTGCTTACCGACCCTCCTGGCAGTGGGAACGGTTTCTCCCTATCTATCAAAACCCCGCATGATTTTCAACACCTCTGTTAAATCTCCTCTTAACCTCCTCTTCTCCAAGGAGAACAACCCCAGCTTCTCCGGTCCCTCCACAGAACTGAAGCCCCTCATCCCTGGGACCATTCTAGTAAATCTCCTCCGCACCCTCTCCAAGGCCTTGACATCCTTCCCAAAGTGCGGTGCCCAGAATTGGACAAAATTGGACACTGTAACTACATTCTTAGTCAGAAAAGCAGAGTCAAACCGGAAGAAAAAGTTCATCTTGTTACAAAATAAATGCTCAAACTGAAAGTGAAGTCCAAGGGCAACTGAGCTAAGTCACACTCTATCTCGCTCACACTTCTGGTGTGTTTGTTTCCTGAATTCTTTATGGCTGTAGATCTGTACTCACACTAAACCGGGCATGCAACTTAAACTGTGACCCTTTGTCATTGTCTGCTATGTGCTAAAAACACACCATCTATCTTTCACGCGCTTTGACCAGCGACTGCATGCCCATTAACTCAATCACTGACACCACTGCAGTGTCACAGAAAGTTGCTTCTTGCCTCCACTCTTACTACAGTGCTAGTTTACTTAGAATTGAAATGTTTCTACTATTTTTTTTCTTCAGCTAAGTTCAGAGCTGAGAAGCCAGGGAAACCAAATCCGAATACCAGATTATAGTTTCACATCGTCTGCAAATTATTTAATTTGCAAATTGTCTCAGATACAGTGATGGGCAACGAGATGGATGGACGCAATTTGTCTTGAGTCAGTTAAAGGACAGGTTCCATAGGTTATTCGACTGGGGAGGCATCACAGTCCAGTCCCATCATGACCTCATTCAACGTCCACACGCATGCACTTTCCAGCAACAAGCACTGAAAGAAGAAAGAAAGACTTGCATTTTATATAGAACCTTTTACGACCACCGGACGTCCCAAAGCGCTTTACAGCCAATGAAGTACTTTTTGAAGTGTAGTCACTGCTGTAATGCAGGAAATGCAGCAGCCAATTTGCGCACAGCAAGCTCCCACAAACAGCAATGTGATAATAGAAACATAGAAAAATAGGAGCAGAAGTAGGCCATTCGGCCCTTCGAGCCTGCTCCGCCATTCAATATGATCATGGCTGATCCTCTATCTCAATACCATATTCCTGCTCTCTCCCCATACCCCTTGATGCCTTTTATGTCTAGAAATCTATCTATCTCCTTCTTAAATATATTCAGTAACTTGGCCTCCACAGCCTTCTGTGGTAGAGAATTCCACAGGTTCACCTCTGAGTGAAAAAATTTCTCCTCCTCTCAGTCCTAAATGTCCTACCCCGTATCCTGAGACCTGTGACCCCTCGTTCTAGACCCCCTCCCAGCCAGGGAAACATCCTCCCTGCATCCAGTCTGTCTCGCCCTGTCAGAATTTTATACGTTTCAATGAGATCCCCTCTCATTCTTCTAAACTCTAGTGAATACAGGCCTAGTCGACCCAATCTCTCCTCATACGACAGTCCTGCCAGATAATCTTTTTTTTTTAGTGATGTTGATTGAGGGATAAATTTTGGTCAGGACATCAGGGATAACGCCCCTGCTCTTAGTTCTAAATAGTGCTATGGGATCTTTTATATCCACCTGAGAGAGCAGACATTGGTTTAATGTCTCAAAGGAAAGACGGCATCTCCAATAGTGCAGCACTCCCTCAGTATTGCACTGGAGTGTCAGCCTAGATTTTTGTGCTCAAGTCTCTGGAGTGGGACTTGAACCCACAACCTTCTGATTCAGAGGCAAGAGTGCTGCCCACTGAGCCACTGCTGACACCGCTGGATCTTGATTTGGAGTAGAAACTGGCAGATCTTATTCTTTGACCACAATGACACTTCAGGGCAAGATGCTATAGTTCAGGAAGAGCAAATGTCGGAAGCAAAGGTTACTGAAGAATGAAACCTTGGACAATGTAGCAGGATATTGACCGGGATATTAACCAGTTCCATGAGGCCTATATCATTGTATGTTCAGTGACCTATGGGTAATAAAACACCTAACAAAGTTAACCTCAGCAAGAATTAGACAATGAAAGCTTCTTTTTAAAATTAGCATTAAGGGCAGATACGAAGCAAAATTCAGCAGCACCTTCAGCTACCGTCAAGGCGCGCTACCGTCAACGGCTTTGGAGAAGCAGTGCTCACGATTCCCGGGAAGTTCTTTGCACGCGAGTTTCTCGATGCAGTGTTGCGCATGCTGCTCTGTATGTAGTCTTAAGACAAATGTTTTGGAACAGTCATAAATGAGAGTTAATTGTCAGACTTATTACTGCCTCTAGCTTTTCGAATCTGTTATTAAAAAGGATAATGGATTTATCTCTAATCGGAACAACGGCTGATTTTTCCTCATCCTAGCCCAGGGTACTAATAACCTTAATTGATTTGGTCCTGTAATTTCTTTGGTCTTGTATGGTACTGTATCTTGAACTCATCCACGCATAGTTTGGTGCACTGGGATGGCAAACATAAGGCAGAGAGTGAGAGAAATGTCATATTTGAGAAAAATGTTCTTGAATTAATGTGCAATATGCCCCAAATGTAAAAATTGCCTTCTGAAATGCCACAGATAGTGATCATTACTGCTGTTTCTTTTTATGGTAAACACACTCGGGCAGTGCGTTCAGTGGAACTGAATTGTGCTTGCTCGGGTGAACTACATGATTGACCTCACTAAAGATTTATTATTTTAGGAACTCCCAGATACCATTATAGTTTGCAGTAAATTGCAATTTATTTCTTGCAGTCTGTCAGGTCATTTTCTGCTTGTACCTTTAGCCTACCATCCTTGTTGTTATGGCTCTCACTCTATCACTTAAAAGAACCTGTTAGCGGCAAGATTCCAGGTTCTCACAGACCTGGGAGACCTTAGATCAAATTAGGGAATTGATACAGGAACCAAGGTCGAGCAACCCTGTGTGTAACAGTTGCGAGTGGTGTCATTCACCACTTTCACATTGAAAATGTTGGACATCTTCTACTGTAAGTTACGATGAGTTTGTTAATGGCCTTTGGATATAATTCTATTATCTCTCAGCCCCAGCATGTTCACTTCCTCTCACCTCCTCAACCTTCTGCTTCCACAGAGGCTCATTCCTTGCTTTCCACTCGCTACTCTATCACCAATTGCCCTTTCCACCACCCCACCAACCCACACAATCACCTCGGGCATCTGTTCCTCAACCTGCAAACAATGCAGCGGAAGATGTCCCAGTATTTAAAAAAACCCCACTAACAATCATTCTAAAAGTTTACCTGCAATAGAGAACAATAATAATCAGAAGAAGCACAACAACTTGTATTTATGTAGAGCATTTAACGTAGTAAAACGTCCCAAGGCGCTTCACAGGAGCGATTATCAAACAAAATTTGACACCGAGCCACATGAGGAGATATTAGGGCAGATGAGCAAAAGCTTGGTCAAAGAGGTAGGTTTTAAGCAGCGTCTTAAAGGAGGAGAGAGAGGGAGAGAGGCGGAGAGGTTTAGGGAGGGAATTCCAGAGCTTAGGGGCCTCGGCAGCTGAAGGCACGGCCGCCAATGGTGGAGAGATGTAAATCGGGGATGCTCAAGAGGCCAGAATTGGAGGAACGCAGAGATCTCGGAGGGCTGTAGGGATGGATGAGGTTACAGAGATAGAGAGGTGGCAAAGCCATGAAGGGATTTGAAAACAAGGCTGAGAATTGTAAAATCGAGACGTTGCTTAACCAAGAGCCAATGTAGGTCAGCGAGAACAGGGGTGATGGGTGAACGGGACTTGGTAGGATACAGGCAGCAGAGTTTTGGATGAGCTCAAGTTTATGGAGGGTGGAAGACGGGAGGCCAGACAGGAGAGCGTTGGAATAGTCAAGTCTAGAGGTAAACAACAACAACTTGTATTTATATAGCACCTTTAATGTAGTAAAACGTCCCATGGCGCTTCACAGGTGTGTTATAAGACAGAAATTTGACACCGAGCCGCATAAGAAGAAATTATAGCAGATCAAAGATGTAGCTTTTAAGGAGCATCTTAAAGGAGGAAAGAGAGGTAGAGAGGCGGAGAGGTTTAGGGAGGGAGTTCCAGAGCTTAGGGCCTCGGCAGCTGAAGGCATGGCCACTGATGGTTGAGCGATTATAATCAGGGATGCTCAAGAGGGCAGAATTTGAGGAGCGCAGATATCTCGGGGGGTTGTGGGGCTGAAGGAGATTACAGAGATAGGGAGGGATTGGAAATCAAGGATGAGAATTTTGAAATCGAGGCGTTGCTTAACCGGGAGCCAATGTAGGTCAGCGAGCACAGTGGGTGATGGGCGAACGGGACTTGGTGTGAGTTAGGACACGGGCAGCCGAGTTTTGGATGACCTCAAGTTTACGTGGAATGTGGTAGGCCAGCCAGGAGAGCATTGGAATAGTCGAGTCTAGAGGTAACAAAGGCAGAGATGAGGGTTTCAGCAGCAGATGAGCTGAGGCAAGGGCGGAGATGGGCGATGTTACGGAGGCGGAGGTAGGCAGTCTTGGTGATAGAGCGGATATGGGGTCGGAAGCTCATCACGGGCTATTAAACTATTAAATTCACTGCACATAGGAAAAGGAGCAAAAGGTTCAATGTATAAACCCAGTACCTCAACCACCTCCAGTCTTTATCCCCTGTGTGAGTTAAAAAGTAAGTGAGTTTAGATTACCTCGAACACTTCTGTGATTGACTGTTTAAATATGTGCTTAGTAGCCCTTTATTTGAAAAAATTGATTTTTTAATAGTGCACGAGATAGGCTCCAGCATGAGAAATAGGAAAATGTAATCGAAGGGGTTCGATTTATGACACCGTCAATGCCTTTATAGGTACATCACGTAATTCTCATGTAATGAAGACTTTGTTGCTGAAAATTCATCAGCACCTTTTCAAGACACAATTTAAAACTTGTATTCTCAGGGCCCTTTATTTATGCTTGAAGCAAAGGTGCCTTGCGGATGATATTGGTCCATAATTCAGTTTGCAAGTCTTTTATGCTTTGTGCCTCTGATGTGAGCACACATTTGAGAAACCATTTGAAATACTTACACAGATATACACACACACATACACACACGCAAAAACACACATACACACACACATGCATACATACATATACACAGAAACACAAACAGGTACACACAAACACACACGTATAAACATACACCTACACATATACATACATACACACACACATTTATATTTATACATACACATATCAACTCACAGACATACATGTACACACACAAACATATCCACAAGAAAGAAAGATAGAAAGAGAGAAAGAAAGATAGAAAGAAAGAAAGAAAAAAAGATAGCAAGGAAGGGAAAAGGAAGGAAGGAAGGATGGAAGGACGGACGGACGCCTACCCACCCGCCTGCCTGCCTACCGACCTACCTCAGGATGTCCGAAAACACTATACAGCCAATTAAATACTTTTGAAGTGTAGTCACTGTAGAATGTAGGAAACGCGGCAGCCAATATGCACACAGCAAGGTCCCACAAACAGCAAAGAGATGATGACCAGATAATTTGTTTTTAGGTGTTGGTTGAAGGATAAATGTTGGCCAAGACACCGGGGAAAACTCCCCTGCTCTTCTTTGAAATAGTGCCATGGGATCTTTCACGTCCACCTGAGAGAGCAGACAGGACCTCGGTTTAATGTCTCCCCGAAAGACGGCACCTCTGACACTCCCAGAACATAAGAACATAAGAAACAGGAGCAGGAGAGGCCATTCGGCCCCTCGAGCCTGCTCCGCCATTCAATAAGATCATGGCTGATCCAATCTAGGCCTCAACACCACTTTCCCGCTCTCTCCCCACACCCCTTGATTTCCTTGCAGTTCAAATGTCTGTCAATCTCTGCCTTGAATATATTCAATGACTCCGCCTCCACAGCTCTCTGGGGTAGAAAATTCCAAAGATTCACGACCCTCTGAGAGAAGAAATTCCTCCTCATGTCCGTCTTAAATGGGCGACCCCTTATTCTGAAACTATGCCCCCTAGTTCTAGATACCCCCACTAGGGGAAACATCCTCTCAGCATCCACCCTGACAATCCCCCTCAGAATCTTATATGTTTCAATAAGATCACCTCTCATTCTTCTAAACTCCAATGAGTATAGGCCCAACCTGATCAACCTTTCCTCATACGTCAACCCCTTTATCCCAGAAATCAACCTAGTGAACCTTCTCTGCACTGCCTCCAATTCAAGTATATCCTACCTTAAATATAGAGACCAAAACTGTATGCAATACTCCAGGTGCGGTCTCACCAGCGTCCTGTAAAGTTGCATCAAAACTTCCCTACTTTTATACTCCATACCCCTTGCAATAAAGCCCAACATTCCATTAGCCTTCCTAATTACTTGCTGTACCTGCATGCTAACTTTTTGTGTTTCATGTACTAGGCCCCCCAGATCCCTTTGTACCACAGCATTTTGTAGTCTCACTCTATTTAAATAATAATTTGCTTTTTCATTCTCCCTTCCAAAGTGGATAACCTCACATTTTCCCACATTATACTCCATCTGCCAAATTTTTGCCCACTCACTTAGCCTATCTATATCCCGTTGCAGACTCTTTGGGCTCAATTTTTACCGGCCCATGGAGGCGGGTTTGGAGGCGGGAGTGGTGTGAAAATAGCAGATTCGGGGGTCCGAAACTCATCCCGCCCCCAACCCGCCTCCATGCCAGTTTCCCAGGAGGCGGGTACCCGACCTGTGCTGGGACCCGCCTCCCCGAGGCGGGAAGGGGATTAGTGCCAATAAACTGCCTGTTAACAGGTAGTTAACAGGCAGTTTTTTGCCTAATCCCTATTTTTAGCCCTGAAGTGTGGGCTTCCTGACAGGTCCGAACCACGCCGATTTAGCGAGGTGGACCATCAGTCTGGAGGGCTTGGAGGGGTCGAGATGTCCGGTGTGCAGGTGAGTGATGGGTGCATGAGTGCAGAGGTAAGTGTGTTTGGTGTGTGTAAAGTGTTTTAAGAACTTTTACTTACCTTAACTTTGTCCTGCAGGCTTCCTTAAGGTGTCGGGAGTCCCTCACATCCACGGCACAGAAAGCAGAATGGCCGCGGAGCTGTCAAAAGCTGCAGTCTCTGCTTTCTGTGCTGGATTGATTTCTAACTGAGTCTAAGTACAGGGACTCACGTTAGAAGTCATATTGTCAGTGTTTGACAGCTTCACAGAGCTGTCAAACGCTGAAATTTCATCTGTCAAAAGCTCTTGACAGATGAAATTGCAATGGCTGATGTCACCTATATACAAGGGACCCTTGATTGGCCTGCTAAGCCCGCTGGGCGGGCTTAACAAGGTCAATCAAGGAAAAATACAGTGGGTTGGCCACAAGTCGATGGAGGTGGGACTACAACCCAAAAAGTGTGAGTCCCGCCTCCATCACGTCCCCATTGACAAAATCCAGCCCTTTGTGTCCTCCTCACAACTTGCTAACCCACATATCTTTGTATCATCAGCAAATTTGACTACAGAGGCGGGTTGTGGGTGGGATGGGCACCCACCCCCAGATTCTGCCATTTTCCCGGCAGTCCCGCTGAAGGGATTATTACTAGTTCTAGCCCCTTTAGGGCTACCCCGGATCAGGTGTATTCCCCAGACGTTCACTTTCAACTAAAGTTTGAGGTAGCCAAATCCTAAAGACGCTTAATTGGGTCTAAAGGTCCAGACTATCTCTCCCTAAAGGAAAGGAACAACCTGAAGATGTTACCGTCCTCCAGATAGCACTTTTAATAAGTTTAGATAGACTGCAACGTTCCGGATATTATGAGGGTCCAGAAAACTCCCCCCGATGCTGAGAACCTCGTGGATAGCACGTTTAGAGAGTTGGTCACACCGCAGGCAAAGGATGCACAGGCAGGAAGTAAATGGATGACCACCAGGCAGAGTAAGAGGTGCAGGCAGGTAGTGCAGGGGTCCCCTGTGGACATCCCCCTCTCAAACAGATATACCACTTTGAATACTGTTGGGGGGGATGACTTATCGGGGGAAGGCAGCAGCAGCCAACTTCCTGGCACCATGGGTGGCTCTGCTGCACAGGCTGGGAGGAAAAAGTGTGGAAGAGCTATAGTGATAGGGGACTCAATTGTAAGGGGAATAGATAGGCGTTTCTGTGGCTGCAACTGAGACTCCAGGATGGTGTGTTGCCTCCCTGGTGCAAGGGTCAAGGATGTCTCGGAGCGGCTACAGAACATTTTGGAGGGGGAGGGCGAACAGCCAGTTGTCGTGGTGCACATAGGCACCAACGATATAGGTAAAAAATGGGATGAGGTCCTAAAAGCAGAATATAGGGAGTTAGGAGGTAAATTAAAAAATAGGACCTCAAAGGTAGTAATCTCAGGATTGCTACCAGTGCCACGTGCTAGTCAGAGTAGAAATAGGAGGATATTTCAAATGAATACGTGGCTAGAGGAATGGTGCAAGGGGGAGGGATTCAAATTCCTGGGACATTGGAACCGCTTCTGGGGGAGGTGGGACCAGTACAAACCGAACGGTCTGCACCTGGGCAGGGCCGGGACCGATGTCCTAGGGGGAGTGTTTGCTAGTGCTGTTGGGGAGGGTTTAAACTAAAGTGGCAGGGGGTTGGGCACCTGAGCAGGGAGACAGAGGAAAGTGTGTCAGGAAGGGACAGAAGGTATGGAGCAAAAGGTAAAGTGTTAAAAAAGGAAAAAGCAGGAACTAAGTGTCAAAAAACATATTTGAAAGTTCTTTATCTGAATGCACGTAGCATTCGTAACAAAATGGACGAGTTAACGGCACAAATGACTACATATGGGTATGATCTTGTGGCCATTACAGAAACATGGCTGCAGGGTGACAATGACTGGGAATTAAATATGCCAGGGTATTTAACAATCAGGAAGGACAGGCAGGAAGGAAGGGGAGGTGGGGTGGCTATGTTAATAAAGGAAGGAATACAGAGAAATGATATTGGGTCAAAGGATCAGGATAATGAAACAGTTTGGGTGGAGATAAGGAATAATAAGGGGGAAAAAACACTAGTGGGAGTAGTATATAGGCCTCCTAATAGTTGCAACTCTGCTGGAAGAAGTATTAATCAGGAAATAGTTGGGGCATGTAATAAGGGAACAGCTATAATTATGGGGGATTTTAACTATCATATTAACTGGACAAATCAAATTGGGCGGGGCAACCTTGAGGAAGAGTTTATTGAGTGTATTAGGGATGGATTTCTTGAGCAGAATGTAACTGATCCTACAATGGGGCAAGCAACCTTGGACCTGGTCCTGTGTAATGAGTCAGGATTAATTAATAATGTCCTAGTTAAGGATCCCCTTGGAATGAGTGACCATAACATGGTTGAATTCCATATCCAATTAGAGGGTGAGAAGCTTGGTTCTCAAACAAGCGTACTGAGCTTGAATAAAGGAGACTATGATGGTATGAGAGCGGAATTGATTAAAGTGGACTGGGAAAATAGATTAAAGGGTAAGACGGTACATGAGCAGTGGTGTTCATTTAAGGAGTTATTTTACAACTTTCAAAAAAATATATTCCACTGAGGAAAAAAGGTTGTAAAAGAAATGACAGCCATCCGTGGCTAAGTAAAGAAATTAAGGATAGTATCCGACTAAAAACAAGGACGTATAAGGTAGCCAAACTTAGTGGGAGGATAGAAGATTGGGAAGTCTTCAAAAGACAGCAAAAAGTAACTAAAGGATTGATTAAGAAAGGGAAGATAGATTATGAAAATAAATTAGCAAAAAATATAAAAACAGATAGCAAGAGTTTCTATAGTTATATAAAAAGAAAAGGGTGGTTAAGGCAAACGTAGGTTCCTTAGAGGATGAGACCGGGAAATTAATGATGGGAAACATGGAGCTGGCAAAAATGCTGAACAAATATTTAGTTTCAATCTTTACGGTAGAGGACACTAAGAATATCCCAACACTGGACAAACAGGGGGCTCTAGGGGGGGAGGAGCTAAATACGATTAAAATCACTAAGGAATTGCTACTCAGTAAAATAATGGGACTCAAGGCGGATAAATCCCCTGGACCTGATGGCTTACATCCTAGGGTCTTGAGGGAAGTGGCAGTAGGGATTGTGGATGCTTTGGTAATAATTTTCCAAAATTCCCTGGACTCAGCAAAGGTCCCGGCAGATTGGAAAACTGCTAATGTAACACCCTTATTTAAAAAGGGTAGTAGGCAGAAGGCTGGAAATTATAGACCAGTTAGCCTAACATCTGTGGTGGGTAAAATTTTGGAGTCTATTATTAAGGAGACAGTAACGGAACATTTAGATAAACATAATTTAATAGGACAAAGTCAGCATGGCTTTATGAAGGGGAAGTCATGTCTGACAAATTTGCTTGAGTTCTTTGAGGACATAACGTACAGGGTGGATAAAGGGGAACCAGTGGACGTAGTGTATTTAGACTTCCAGAAGGCATTCAACAAGGTGCCACATAAAAGATTATTGCTCAAGATAAAAAATCACTGGATTGGGGGTAATATTCTGGCATGGGATGAGGATTGGTTATCTAACAGGAAGCAGAGAGTTGGGATAAATGGTTCATTCTCGGACTGGCAACCAGTAGCCAGTGGTGTTCCGCAGGGGTCGGTGCTGGGTCCCCAACTCTTTACAATCTATATTAACGAGTGTACCATATCAAAGTTTGCAGGTGATACAAAGATGGGAGGGAAAGTAGAAAATGAGGAGGACATAAAAAACCTACAAGGGAATATAGACAGGCTGGGTGAGTGGGCGGAGATTTGGCAGATGCAATATGTAAGGGTTTCTCTGAACCTGTGAGATTCGTGTGGCTCTGTGCAGCCTGGATGCTAGTGCGAGGTTAGGCCTTATCGCCTGTTCTGGTCTCCAGCCAGTCTGGGAGCACTAGACACCTGTGAGTGGTTCGACCCACTCGCCCTTACGGTTCTGACACTGGACTTAGATGCGAGAGCAGTAATGGAGAGAAAACTCAGGTAGACCCGGTTGAATGGTACGAAATGGAAAATCTTTATTGCATATTATTCAAGATTACGAAATACATGTCATAAGCACAGATTAATGACAGTACAATCTTACACGCAGTTATGTAACTAATTTCAGGGAAACGAGGAACGAACGACACATCGTAAATGGGGGCACACATTACAATTATCCTTAAAACTTAAACCCTCCCCTACCAATACCTGCTCTAAACTAGATATGTAGGATCGAGACTCATGCTCACCACTCGTGATAACTCGGAGAATTCCGAAAACTCTGATCGGATGTTTTTCACCGCAGCACCTGATCACCCACGTGTTGGTCAGGGGTCTCTGTACCCCACTTGTTCACTCGTTTCTGCTCCGGCTAGCAGGCTGGAACGTCTGCTGTCATGAAGATCTGTGTTGACCTTGGATTCCCAATCAAAACCTACAAAGTTCACTTATTTCGGTCGCGGTCGGGGTTTACTGACCGTGACGAGATGTATTGTCGTCTTCTCTTCTCATCTCATCTCATCTCATCTCATCTCATCTCATCTCGGGCCTTCGGTTCCAACACCGTTTACCGACTTCTCGGGATGGTGTACCCGTTCCAAGGCTTCAAAGCCCAGTTCCACACAGATCTTTGCGGCACGCCACGAGGCCGATCCGGGCGGATCATAAAGTTCAACAGTCTTTTAAAAGAGACATGAGGCAAGCAGGAACAAGACGGCGAGTCAAGAGCAGCCACGAGGATAAACGCCAGCAGGATAAGAGTCAACCGAATAAGAGAGAGATGGACGGTTGGAGCTTGCAGTTATAGTGCAAAACTCTTCCTTTTCCCGCCCAACCTTAATGTCTTTTCTTTTGTTAGGGTTTGGCGCTCAAATTTCTTGTATAGGGTGATCTCCGTTTTAATGGGTTTCGGGGATACTCGTAACTGTCTGAGTACCTGTTAATACTTTTCCCATTGTTTAATCGGTCGGTGTTCTCCCTGGAGGGGTTTTGGGGCTTCCAAATGTTTTCTGTAACTACCCGCTAACGGCTCTCTCATCGTAGAGTCGTTGGGATTTTGCATATTAATGTCTTTGGATGGTTCTTGATTACTTGGTACAATAGCCCTTATTCGCACCTGGGAGACCGATTTCAGTATTTATGTGTATACTGCAAACCCATGATGTCTCGTGTATTATCTTAAATGTGCTTAGTCTTGATCGATCTTGCACAAATGTTTATTGGAACGCCATCTTGTCTGCCTGTCGAAAAGTCTAGAATGTTCTGCCACGAGGCGTGGCGGCCATTTTACAGGCTGCTTGTGTCCACTTTGAAAACCTGACAGCATTCTGCTGAAATAAAAGCTGTTTGAACGAAACTATGTGTTTTTCTCCTTATTTATAAAATTGCGATATATTGCGAATTCTACAAATACAATATTGGAAAATGTGAGGTTATGCACTTTGGCAGGAAAAATCAGAGAGCAAGTTATTATCTTAATGGCGAGAAACTGGAAAGTACTGCAGTACAAAGGGATCTGGGGGTCTTGGTGCAAGAAAATCAAAAAGTTAGTATGCAGGTGCAGCAGGTGATCAAGAAGGCCAACGGAATGTTGGCTTTTATTGCTAGGGGGATAGATTATAAAAACAGGGAGGTATTGCTGCAGTTATATAAGGTATTGGTGAGACCGCACCTGGAATACTGCATACAGTTTTGGTGTCCATACTTAAGAAAAGACATACTTGCTCTCGAGGCTACAAAGAAGGTTCACTCGGTTAATCCCGGGGATGAGGGGGTGGACATATGAGGAGAGGTTGAGTAGATTGGGACTCTACTCATTGGAGTTCAGAAGAATGAGAGGCGATCTTATTGAAACATATAAGATTGTGAAGGGGCTTGATCGGGTGGATGCGGTAAGGATGTTCCCAAGGATGGGTGAAACTAGAACTAGGGGGCATAATCTTAGAATAAGGGGCTGCTCTTTCAAAACTGAGATGAGGAGAAACTTCTTCACTCAGAGGGTAGTAGGTCTGTGGAATTTGCTGCCCCAGGAAGCTGTGGAAGCTACATCATTAAATAAATTTAAAACAGAAATAGACAGTTTCCTAGAAGTAAAGGGAATTAGGGGTTACGGGGAGCGGGCAGGAAATTGGACATGAGGCTGAGTTCGGATCGGTCAAGGCCCTCTGGGTGGCGGAGCGGGCCCAGGGGCTGAGTGGCCGGGTCCTGCTCCTACTTCTTGTGTTCATTAGATTTGAGGTTAGGATCAGATCAGCCATGATCTTATTGAATGGCGGAGCAGGCTCGAGGGGCCGATTGGCCTACTCCTGCTCCTATTTCTTATGTTCTTATGTTCTTAATTCTGCAACTCCTCACCAAAGAGCGTACAGAGATTGAGTTTGCGAGTTTGATACAGAAGTACTATGTGAGACAATTCTAAAAATATATAGATTTATTAAAGAACCGCCATGTAATTTAAAGTTGGTGATTCAATCGCAACATTAGCAGTTCCAAAAACAGAAATCTTAAAATCTTATTACCAGAGATTCTTATTCTCAAATCTTAACTTCGTTACTTTTTTACAGTTCTTAGGGGGAGAAATTCAGTATCGCCCCATTTAGGGCACAATTATCGGCCGGGCGCAAAGATTAGCGCCTGGCGCTAATTATCGCCACCGACTGCAATCTTGACTTTTATCGCCCCTGGAGGTGATTGGAGCGCTAAATCAGGTGCTACACATCTGTCTTAAGGCGCAAAGGCCGAGGAGCGAGGCGCTAACTCAAAGCGCTGGCGAAGCTCATGTGCTGTCAGTCAGCAATGGAACACAGACACAATGGATGCTATGTCCCACGGGGTCAGGGAGCCCTAACAGCGGCCAGGGCGGCGCAAATTAAAGGCGAGGTGCTGGGCTGCCATTTTTGTTGCTGGCCGCCTGCCAGCACCTGTCCCCGTTGCCGTCCCCAGCCTCCTCAGCAGCCTCCCCGCGGAGTGCCGGCTGCACTCCATGAGCCCGGCACTTCTCTTGAGTGCCGGTCTCTTTTGCCAGCACTCCGATCCCTGGTGGCCCAGCTGGGCCCCGGGTCGCGCTGCACAAGGCCCCTCCCCTTTAAGAAGGGGAGGCAGGCCTGCAGTACCGCGGCACGTAGCGCCGTGATATTCCCTCGCAGCGCCCCAAGAGAGAGGCGGGGCGCTTCCAGTAGCGCCCCGCTTCCCTCTTGGGGCGCTACCATTCAACTTCGGCCTAGGGGACGCTAATTTTTTCGGGCGGCGAAGTTAGCGCCCCAAAGGGGGCGCAACTCAATTTTTCCCCCAACAATTAGAACATGAAGTAGAAATAAACATAAGACTGGTGATTTTAGCCCTACTCGCTCAGCAGAAACCTGGTGGGTGGGCTGTTAAAATCACCCTGGGCTCTTATCTGTCCGAAAGCCATGATCGCAACATCTGCAATTTTAACCTGCTCTCCTGAGCAGGCAGCAAGGACACCCGACCGGAGCCAACAGGGTCCTTCTTTACACATGTACGTTGCGGCCCGATGACATCATTGAGACCCGACTGTAATTTTAACTCAGGCCTGAGCGAGGAATCCACCTGGAGTTAAAATTGAAGAGTCAAGTAAAATGTCATTTTATCATGGTATTGACTTCCATCTATTTAGTGTTCTTCAGTTACAGTAGAGTTCTTACTGCAATTATACAGGGACCTGGTGAGACCACACCTGGAGTATTGTGTACAGTTTTGGTCTCCTTACCTAAGGAAGGATATACTTGCCATAGAGGGAGTGCAACAAAGGTTCACCAGACTGGTTCCATGGATGAGGGGTTTGTCCTATGAGGACAGATTGAGTAGACTAGGCCTATATTGTCTAGAGTTTAGAAGAATGAGAGGTGATCTCATTGAAAACATACAAAATTCTTATGGGGCTTGACAGGGTAGATGCTGGGAGGATGTTTTCCCTGGCTGGGGAATCTAGAACCAGGGTTCACAGTCTCAGAATAAGGGGTCGGCCATTTAGGACTGAGACAAGGAGAAATTTCTTCACTCAGAGGGTGGTGAATCTTTGGAATTCTCTACCCCAAAGGGTTGTGGAGGCTCAGTCATTGAGTATATTCAAGACAGAGATCGATTAATTTTTGAATATTAAGGGAATCAAGGGATATCAAGGGATAAACTAGACGGTTTAATTTCCTGTAGTACGGCATTGGTTAACTCTAACCCTAATTCTGTGATCCGTACAATGGGAAGAAAGCCTCTGGATAACAAATCTACAAACTGATGGCTTGAAACAAGTTTAGACATAAAAGTGACAGTCCCAACCAGAAAGCCACAAGACTTAGGGGGAGAAATTCAGTATCGCCCCATTTGGGGCGCAATTATCGGCTGGGCGCAAAGATTAGCGCCTGGCGCTAATTATCGCCACCGACTGCATTCTTGACTTTTATCGCCCCTGGAGGTGATTGGAGCGCTAAATCAGGTGCTACACATCTGTCTTAAGGCGCAAAGGCCGAGGAGCGAGGCGCTAACTCAGAGCGCTGGCGAAGCTCATGTGATGTCAGTCAGCAATGGAACACACACACAATGGCGCTGGCCAGTTCTTAAAGGGGAGGGTTGATCTTGCTTTCCATCCACATCCTGCTCATTGCAGCCTTGGATCTCGGCCTGGAGAGACCTGTACATCAAATCTGCTGGAAAGAACAATGGAGAGGCCCAGGAAAAGAGCTCAGAGTGCAACCCCCACAGTCTCTTCTAAATCGATACAAGGAAGGGCAAATCAAAATGAACCTGCAAAGTGCTACTCAGTACCCAAAACTCCTTCACACAGCATTGAATCTCTCCAGAAGTCTCTCTCTCTCTCAGATTGCATGGTTCAAAAATGTCACCAACAAAAAAAGGCAGGAAGCGGTCGCCTTTAAATAGCGCTCCCCCAGTCCCTTCCTGACTGCAAAACGCTCCCCTCAACCTGTCGTTGCTAGTGGCAGGTGGTAAGGCAGGGGTCGCCACTCAATATCCGCTCCGGGGCGCTACCGGGGCATTGCGCACTCGACTGACGTCACGATCTGCAGGCGCAGGAGATCGTGGCAGTAGTGTTTAGCGCCGCCGCAAAATGTCTAGTTAATTGCGCGAGCGGCGCAAACATCGCCGCACCCGGGCACTAGTTGCTTTGCGCCCCATTAGCACCCTCTTAAGGCACTAACGGGAGGCGCAACCAACTGAATTTTTCCCCCTTAGTCTTTATTCCAGGATATCCACCAAAATCAAATACCTTGATACCTTCGATCCCCGAGGTACAAAGAGTTGTAGACTTACAAAGCTTGCCTCTGATGTCGAGAATCGCTTTGCCCCTTTACAGCGAATCTATCATCCCATTTAAAAGTTCAATATTTATATCCTTTTTCAGTGGTATGTCCTTTGAAGTTTTCTGCTGATGTAAGCTAATTATCTCTAGTCATTTTTCTGTTGACTTCTACTATTCTTACAGTCAGTTCAGCTGGTAGCATTAAGAATCGTGTCTCTACCTTTAGGTGTTCAAAGCTTATCATAAAAAACAGTGCAACAGCAGTGTATCTATTTGATGTGATTCTTACCAAGGTCTTCTGTTTGTGTCTTTTTACGACGTGTAAATTAAAAACACCTCAACCGGGTGCACTATTGTCTTCTTAGTTACCTCAGCTGGTTGTAACACAGACTCGTGTCTCCTGTGTTTCATTTGATGTCATTTTTACGATGGCATATGTTTCTTCATTTTCTGTGTTTCTTTCCGAAGTGTTGGTTTAAGACACCTTAACGGGGTGTACCATTGTCTTTTTTCCAATGCTGCAGACTTCAGGAGCCTCCAACCTCCTGTTTCAATAAGGTTATTGATTCAGTGTCAACAACTTATCTTATCTCAATAGCCTGTATGCTGTTTACAGCTTCTCCATTGTTAGGTTTTTAGATTTTCAAGCCCAGTTTGTCATGTTGCAAAGGCCAGAATTCTTTCATAGAATGGTGTATTTTTCTGAATATGGCTTATTCCTTCACACCGCCTCCAAACCCGCCTCCCCAGGCTGGCAAAATCGCCCCCTAAGTTCCTATGACAGATCTTGGAGCTCTGTTGACGTTGTCAACCTGCCCTTGCTTCCTTCTCATGTATTATTACATTGCATGAGCCTCTCATTGTCCTATTGCCTTGCATTCCTCCATGTCACGCATTATCCTATATACCATATGGGTGAGCAGTCGTGACAACAATTTCACGATTTATTTCCACCTGGGGTCGTTGGGCAGTTGTCCCACTAGCTCCTGTTGTGTAACACCACCCATCATTTAAACACCTTCCAGGTGTTGGACAGAGATTAACTTTATTAACAACATGAGCTGAAGCTAATTCCTCTAATTTGTGCTTATCGATTACCACACTTGGATAGAACATTCATTCAGTGGCACTAATTCGCACTTAATATCCAGGGTGATTTTTTTTCAGTTTTTAAATCCTCCTGCATTGCAATAAAGTAGAAATCCTTCAGAATTATGCACCGTGAGATTAGTCCCGGCCAAAATTAAATCAATGGCGTGTTGGCTTTGTTGCTACTTTTCAATTGTTCCAAAGGTTCTCCTGAAACTGTGGTACGAACCTGCAGCCCTCTTGGCCGAAGTATCTATTTGAGAAATACGACACAGCAAAGCCAGATCCTGTTCTCATTCAACATCCATATAATTGCAAAAAAAGTCAGAGAATAGCAATCAGGAGCGGAAACCTTGGTTGATTTTCTTTTCCTCCCTTTGTCTCTTTTTTGGCCTTGGAAAATGCGGCCATCCTAATACAAAAGCTGACATACTGGGCAAATACATTAAGGACCATTACATAAGAACATAAGAAGTAAGAGCAGGAGTCGGCCATATGGCCCCTCGAGCCTGCTCCGCCATTCAATAAGATCATGGCTGATCATCGACCTCAACACCACTTTCCCGCCCGATCTCCATATCCCTTGATTCCCCTAGAGTCCAAAAATCTATCTATCTCAGCCTTGAAAATACTCAAAGGGCTGGATTTTATGAATGGAGACGTGTTCGAGGCGGGATTCTGCTTGCCGGGTTTCAGTCCCGCCTCTATCAGCTTCTGGCCAACCAGCGGGATTTTCCCCTGATTGACCTTGTTAAGTCTGCCTGGCGGGCTCAGCAGGCCAATTAGGGGGAAGTCAGTGACAGAGCACGTCAACGTATGACGTGTCATCTGTCAATAATCTAGAAAGAAGAAATGTCATTGTTTGCCAGCTCTGTGAAGCTGTCAAACACTGACATTCTGTGTAGTTTGATGAGGCCTTGTGTTCAGGACTCATCAAACCTTTCCACTTTGCAGAAATCAGCTGGCTGTTGTATCAGAGGATGCAACAGCCAGTCTGTGATATCTACAATGGAGATGTCGGGGACTCCGGCTCCACCGCGGCTGAAGGCTGCAGGTAGAAACAAAGGTAATTAACATTTTCTAACACTTTACACTCACCTCACACTCACTTCCACACGTACACCCATCACTCACCTCTACATCACACTTTCAGACCCCTCCGACCCCCGCAGACCTCCTACTCACCTCCTACACCCCAGCGGGGTTCCCCCAGGTCGGGAAGCCCACACTTCAGGACGAAAAATGGGGATAATCCTATTTTCTGCCTGTTAACTACCTGTTAACAGGCAGTTAATAGGCTTTAATCCCTTCCCGCCTCCAAGGAGATGGGACCCCGGGTGGGACGGCTTCCCGCCTCCTGGCAAGAAGGCACGGAGGCGGGTTGGGGGCGGGTTTGCTCCATACCCGCCTCCTCGGGGCTGGTAAAATCCAGCCCAAAGACTCAGCATTCACAGCCCTCTGGGGCAGAGAATTCCAAAGATTCACAACCCTCTGAGTGAAGAAATTCCTCCTCATCTCAGTCTTAAATGGCCGACCCCTTATCCTGAGACTATGGGCTCGATTTTGCCAGGCCCGAGGAGGCGGGATTGGAGACGTGTGAGGTGGTAAAATCACAAAAAATGGTGAGCGGGCCCAATCCCGCCTCCATCCCGCCTCTGAGCAATTTTCCCAAATGCGTGTTTTCTGACCCCGTTTCCATCCCGCCTCCAAGAGGCGGGATAGGCCCTTAAGGCCCTTAACAATCAGTTAAGTGCCTCTATAATCCCATTTTGAGAGGCCTTTCTGATTTTACCACTTTCCCCACGTCCTGCATGTCTCCTCTGGAACACGCCAGTGAATCCTGGCGGCCTCACAAGTGGACTGCTTACTAACAGCTGCAGCTCCACCATTAAAAAGGAGTTTTCAGCAATCTTCATTTGCAGGTGGCAGAACTTTGTTGTCTCAGGTCTGGGGGAACTTTTAGCAGGCCTACTCATTGTTGTGGAAGTTTGGAGCCTGACACCCATCTCCAGTGTGACCTCCTGGGAAACCCCTCTCGCCACCTTGACTGAGCGCTTCCTCAACTGAGGCATATACCAGAAGCATGGGAACCATTTATTTCCTTTCCTCCTGGACATCAGATTCGGACGAAGACCAGCCGTGGCAGCAGCAGAATCATGAGCAACAGCACCACCAACAGCAGCAGCAACAACAGGAGCGCCAAGCTGCTGCTCACCCACCTGAAGCTGCACAGGCCAGAAGGCGCCAGCGCGCGACCACATTGCTGCCCGGGATGCAAGGGACGCACTCATCTCGGCCAGATTTGTTTAGCCTGCACAATCAAACAATTTTGCCTCTCACCTTCTTATCAGACCATCGACAATGGCCAAGAACCTACGGATTCCTATCACTCTGACCACCATACTGACAATTGCAAGTCACCCTAAGCCCTCAATGTGGAAGTCCCATTAGCGAAATGACACACGCCACAACTGCAACAGTTTGCCATCAGAATTTTTTATGACAATAAGCAACTGATGGCTTTTCAAAATTAAACACAACATTACACCCAAGTGACTACAGTAGCCAGCCTTACCATGGAGGTAGCCATCCTTTCCAAGGAGGTTGCCATCCTTTCCATGGTGATGCGTTCATGTGCCAACGCCTCCACAAAGGCTCTGCTCATGTTAGCGATGGACTCCTCCATTCGCTCCACACTCGCAGCGACCTAGGAGACAAAACCTGCCAGAGACTCCTGCACCCGTTCCTGGAGTTCCAGCACCACTTTCCTTCTGGATGGACCCGGAGGCACAGGGTCGACATGCAGCAGAGCCGAGCTGGGAGCGTCCTCTCCACTGCCACGAGGACTCTCCACTGCTGTCCCTGTCTCCACCATCTGCTGATGCTCACTTGTGAGCTGTGATACACCAGGTGACAATTCTACTCTATGTCCCGAAGGTCCCACCGAGGTGTGAGTGTCTGCGCTGGTGCTGGGTGCGCTGAATTCTGCTGAGGCTGTGCCCTCAGAGGTTGCAGCTTCCTCTGAGGAGTCTGGAAGCTCAGGCTCTTCCTCCTGGACAGTGGGGACGGGGGCTCTCGATGGTCCTGTGGGGGAGTAAAGGAAAGAGTTAGAGATGTGATGTAAAGGTTGCATGCACATTGAATTGTGCAGATGATCATAAGTCAATCTGTTAGAGCATCAGAATCATTATCAGTCACTCATGAAATGTCAATGAGAGAGATGCCAATCTATTCTGTCACCAGCTTGCTGTGATGCGCCCGCGTGTTCGTCCCCCACTTGGGAATCCTCCTCGATCCCGGCAATTTCCAGGGCCGCCTCCTCCGAGGTGGTGAGCTGGGCTACTGAGGGTGGCCCTCCTCCTGTCCTCGCTCTTTCCCTCTTATTGTGTGCTCTCTTTTCCTGCAATGAGAGACACAAGTGGAGTTTGAGTGAGAATGAAGGAGTGAGTGTAGAGAATCCATAGCATAGATGCTTAGAAGGAGACAACCTGTGTGTTGTAAGTTGTTGTCATTGCGTCACAGTGATAGGGATTGTGAGGGCTGCATGGTCGAATAGTTAAGTGAATGTGACCATAGAGAGAGAGGGAATGGGTAAGGGTGCAGGGATGTCAGTGTCAAGTGGGATGTGGAGGAAGAGGTTGGCAAAGCAGAGTGCTGGTGAGAAGAGGCGATGGGGATGCGATTGAGGGTGATGGGAAAGTCGTACTCACTTTTCCTGTGCGGAGAAGGTCATGAAACCTCTTCCTGCACTGCAGCCAGGTTCTGCGGCACATAGAGATGGCATTGACCTCCTGGGCCACTTGCAGCCACACAGCTTTAGTCTGTTGTGGTGCCTTTTTCCTCCCTGAGGAAGGGAAGAGCACCTCCTTATTAGATCTTGCTCCCTGCACCAGAGCTTGGAGGGAGGGCCTCATCAAAGCGAGGTGCACACTTTTGCTTGCTGGTGGACATGGTCGGTAAAGGAAGTCCTTCATACAATGTCAAAGCGTTTCCAGTCTCCAGAAGAAGCAAGGCTGCTTGCAGGCCTTAAATCCAGCAGCACTGATGACGTCATCGGAGGCAACTTTCAGGATGGAAAGACTAATTGGGCCAGGGGTTCCCACACGCTGGAAATCAAGTGCCCAATTAAGGGAAAATCGCACTTTTTTCCCACTTCACATCGGAGTCGGGGTCCTGACACGAAACTTCCTGACACGCCCCAGCCCGACCCCAATGGCAAAAACGAGCCCATAGCCTCCTAGATCTAGACACTCCAGCCAGGGGGAAACAACCTCTCAGCATTTACCCTGTCAATCCCCTTCAGTTACTATGTTGGTACACCCACATCAGTCTTGTAACATTATACATAGTGGCCTGGAGGTTCCACTCGGCTACGCTGGCTTTTGTTTTTTGCTGCAGTTCGCCCGAAATCGGCAAAAATCAGCGCCAAAGATGGCGGAATTTTAAGCGCAAATGGCGTCCAGCGCAACTCGGGTTTCCGCGATCTTTTGCGTTCGTTTGAAATACATCACATTGGAAGCTGGCCCCGCCCACAAAACTGGCCACGCCCCCCCCCCGATCGAATTAATCCCCACGGCGAGTTTCCGCTAATTGTGCCTGTTTGCGGACCTTCGAGGAGACGCTAAAAATTCAGCTGGTTCTTTTGGGCGCCGGGACACCGACAGGCACGTTTTAAAAGCTTTTGAATATAATAATTTTTTAAGAATCTGACCACTGCACACCAATGTAACAAACAAATGGTTCTGTACAGTTTATTAAAGTCATTTTCACTTATATAAAATCGGGTGACTCACAGGTGGTGGACTAGACACTCTGATTAAAAATGCTTATTTTTTTTTGGTGATAAACCCATTTTCAGCTGCATTGATAAAACTGCACCAAGTTGCCATTCTTAAATATTTTAAAGCAACATTTGTTTGAAAGAAATTATGTTCTAAAGCGCTGCCCGATTGCTCGGGTTCGTGGCGGGTTTTACGTTCGGTGATATTCAACTAAGCTTGAGCGGAAACATGAGAGAAAAAAAAAGCACTTCTGAAAACAACGCAAAGTGGAAACTCTCTGTGCACGTCTAACTATGAATGACTGAGAAGCATGCCTAGGATGCTGTATCTGATCTCTCCGTCCTCGGCCTCTTACACTGTTCCAATGAAGCTCAACGTAAGCTCGAGGAACAGCACCTGATCTTTCGATTAGGCACTTTACAGCCTTCTGGACTCAACATCGAGTTCAACAATTTCAGACCATAACCTCTGCCTCTATCTTTTTTTTCATCATTTTCTCTCTCTCTCTCTCACATGGCAGCTGTCTTTCATTCTGCCAGTGCCATTTACACTTCATCTAGAGCCATCTTTTGTTTCTTAACTTGTCCCATTACCATCTCCATTTGCCTTGCACCATCATCCCTTTTGTCTTTTAATCTCTCCTGCCTTCCATCCTATCACAGACTTTCCCTTTCGTTCTTTCCTGCCCTCCCCCCTTTCCCTGCCCCTACACTTGCTTAAAAACCTGTTCCATCTCCAGCTTTTTCCAGTTCTGACGAAGGGTCACCGACCTGAAACGTTAACTCTGTTTCTCTCTCCACAGATGCTGCCTGACCTGCTGAGTATTTCCAGCATTTTCTGTTTCTATTTCAGATTTCCAGCATCCGCAGTATTTTGCTTTTGCTGTATCTAAGCATGGAGGTTGTGACCGTGCTGTGTCATTTCTTCAATGAAGACCCATGGACATGATTGAACATCTGCAAGGCCTTGTCACTGGGCCTGAGAGACACCATGGCCCTCAAGTTCAATGGGAGAGAAATTCAACTCATGGCTGCCCATTTTTCCCAGTGTAAAAGCAGAGTCGGACTTCTGAAATTCGCGTTGTAATCTACCGCGCCCAAAATAGGCCGGATTCGCGCCAGCTGCCATGTTGGCTCGGGTAGCTCTTAGTCATGCTTGAAATGGGCATTGGGCTCCGTAAACATGCAAGTTGGGGTCCCGCGCTGGTTGTAGGACCCCGAATGCGAAGTTCAGGTACATATGCTCCGCCTAGTTGTACAGGCATTGAGTGACCTAACCAACATTCCTTAATGGGACCTCTGGAGGCCGCTCCAAAGAAATGGCCCCAAGATATTTCCAGTTATTTCAAGAGAAGCAGGAGTACTCCTCCTGGGCACACAAAAAATCTTCGGCCTGCTGCCTGCGGGTTTGAGGTGCCCCCGCCCCCCGGTTCCTCCTCTCCCCGCCCCACCTGGATCCGACCGGATGGGCAGATAAGCGTAGGAGCTGGCCGACTGGCGAGCTGCTGCGGGGCCATTGCTTGGGGCCTGCAACTCGCCATTGACATTTAAAAGGGCTCCAAAGCAGAATTAGACTTGGGCCTCTGGCCGGCATGGACCGGAGCGTGGAGTCATCGCTCTGCCATCTTTGCCTCCATTTTGGGCACCAGTCAAATTTCTCGCCTATGTGTCTGAGTCCTCTGCTGAAGACATTGTCACATACAAGAGTATATTTCCACAGGTGCCAGCAAGTATATGGGACCATTTTTCCAGTGTAAGAATTGAAATTGAGTTTTGGCAACGTTCTTGGCCATTGAGGCATTACAGCCCAACCCAATCCTGCTCTCACTGGCAGATCATTAACATGCCCTTTGAAGCAAGATCAATGGATACCAAGTAGATGCACAAACCCTGATTTTCTTTCTCTACAGCTTAAGGGCACTGGGCCCCATTATCGCTGTCACCAGGACAGATCAGTTTATTTATATTAATTCCCAGACTGTGGGCATTGCTGGTAAGGCCAGCATTTATTGGCCATCCCTAGTTGCCCTCGAGAAGGTGGTGGTGAGCCGCCTTCTTGAACCACTGCAGTCCGTGTGGTGAAGGTACTCCCACAGTGCTGTTAGGTAGCGAGTTCCAGGATTTTGACCCAGCGACGATGAAGGAACGACCGAGATATATGGGGTACGGTAGCATCGTGGTTATGTTACTGGAGTAGTAATCCAGAGGCCTGGGTTAATGATCCAGAGACGTGAGTTTAAATCCTACCACGGCAGCTGGGGAATTTAAATTCAATTAAATAATTCACAAATTAAAAAAGCTAGTGTTAGTCATGGTGAATATGAAACTACCGGATTGTCGTAAAAACCCATCTGGTTCACTAATGTCCGTTAGGGAAGGAAATCTGCTGTCCTTACCCGGTCTGGCTGACAGCAATGTGGTTGACTCTTAACTGACCTCTGTGGTTCAAGGGCAATTAGGGATGGGCAATAAATGCCAGCCTTGCCAGTGACACCCACACCCCATGAATATAAAAAAACAAATTCCAAGTTGGGATGGGGTGTGACTCAGAGGGGAACATAGAGGTGATGGTGTCCCCATGCACCTGCTGCCCTTGTCCTGCTAGTGTCATCGAGGATTGGGAGATGCTGACGAAGAAGTCTTGGCGAGTTGCTGCAGTGCATCCTGTAGATGGTACACACTGCCACCATGGTGCGCTGGTGGTGGAGAGAATGGATGTATAAGCTGTTTGAGAGGATGGCAATCAAGCGGACTGCTTTGTCCTGGATGGATGTCAAACTTCCTGAGCTAACTCAGCACAGACCATGTAGTGAGCTTGGGATCTTCCTGGTCCGCACTGAGCAGTACGCTCTTCCAACCGTGGCCACTTGCGCATCCCCGATTTCCTTCACTCCACCACTGGAGCCCGTGCCTTCAGCTGCCTAGGCCCTGAGATCTGGAATTCCCTCCTTAAATCTCTTCACCTCTCTCTCTCCTCCTTCGTGATGCTCATTAAAACCTAAGGCCTGAAAATTCAGTTGCTTTGCAGTACGTTAGCACCCTCCTAGGCAAAGGAACTAGCGCCGGGTGTGACGCCTCCCGCGAAATTCAGCGGGAGATTAGCGGTGGCGTTAACCGTTGGTGGCGCTGCGCACCGCTCGCCCCCCGGCTGCGATCTTCGGTAGCGCCCCCGACTTACCGCCGGACGCTATGTCCGACGGGGTCAGGGGGGGCCGAGCTGCGGCCGGGGCGGCGCTAATTAAAGGTGAGGTGCCGGGCGGCCATTTTTGTTTCTGGCCGCCTGCCAGCACCTGCCTCCTCTGCAGCCCCGCCCCCCCCGGCCGCCCCCCCCCCACCCATCGTGGAGTGCCGGCACTCCGATCCCTGGTGGCCCAGCTGGGCCCCGGGTCACACTGTGGAAGGCCCCTCCCCTTTAAGAAGGAGAGGAAGGCCTGCAGTACCGCGGCGCGACGTACTGCGGCACATAGCGCCGCGATATTCTCTCGCAGTGCCCCAAGAGGGAGGTGGGGTGCTTCCCTCTTGGGGCGCTACCAGTGAATTTCGGCCGCGGGGGCACTAAAAGTAGCATTCCGGCGAAGTTAGCGCCCCAAAGGGGGCGCGACTCAATTTTTCCTCCTAACTCTTTAAGCAAGCTTTTGCTCACCTTTCTTATTATCTCCTTATGTGGCTCGGTGTTAATTTTTGTCTGATAACGCTCCTGTGAAGCTCCTTGGGACATTTTACTCTGTTAAACGCGCTGTATAAATGCAAGTTGTTGTTTCATTTACACACCGGCAGAGTTACAGCCTGGTTCTTCCTGATCCATATTGGTTTTTCAACTTGCCGATGGTTGATACTTGCCAGCGTCTTAACTGGCAATGCAGCGGCCGGTATTTTTGTTTTGGTTATGTATTGTATATTAAACCACTCAACATTTAATATTACGACATATGCCCTTGTTGACAGTAGGCTCCCGAGTTATGGAAAGTGGTTCACGTTGTCCAAGGCCTCGTCGTGGATTTTGATAATCGGGTGGCAGTACTGTGTGGCGGGGGCAGGTTGGTAGAGGACCTTTGTTTTATGAATGTTTAGTGTAAGGCCCATGCTCTTGTACGCTTCGGTGAAGGTGTTGATGATGGTTTGGAGTTCGACCTCAGAGTGTGCGCAGACGCAAGCGTCGTCTGCATACTGTAATTCGATGACAGAGGATAGGACAACCTTGGATCTGGACTGGAGGCGATGGAGGTTGAACAGATTCCCGTTTGTTCTGTAGATTAGCTCCACTCGAGCGGGGAGCTTACTGAGGGTGGGATGGAGCATTGCAGCAAGGAAGATCTAGGTGGGATGACACAGCCTTGCTTGACCCCGGTCCGTATGTGAATTGGGTCTGTGGTGGATCTGTTGGTCAGGATCACGGCTTGCATGTCGTCATGAAGCAGGCGGAGGATGGTGACAAACTTTTGAGGGCAGCCGAATTTGAGGAGGACACTCCATAATCCCTCACGGTTGACGGTGTTGAAGGCGTTTGTGAGGTCAAAGAAGGCCATGTTCAGCGGTTGGTGCATTTCTCTTTTATTTGACGCGCGGTGAAGATCATGTCCAACACCTCCTTCAGTGTGCCAGTGCAGCCTTCGGTCACCTGAAGAAGAGAGTGTTTGAAGACCAGGACCTCAAACCTGGCACCAAGCAGTGGTGATACCTGCCCTCCTGTATGCTTCAGAGACATGAACCATGTACAGCAGGCACCTCAAAGCACTGGAGAGGTACCACCAACGCTGCCTCCGCAAGATCCTGCAAATCCATTGGCAGGATAGGCGCACCAACATCCGTGTTCTCGCTCAGGCCAACATCCATAGCATCGAAGCAATGACCACGCTCAATCAGCTCTGATGGACGGGCCACATCGTCCGCATGCCCGATACGAGACTCCCAAAACAAGTGCTCTACTCGGAGCTCCGACATGGCAGGAGAGCCCCAGGTGGGCAGAGGAAACGTTTCAAGAACACCCTCAAAGCCTCCTTGAGAAAGTGCAACATCCCCTCCGACACCTGGGAATCCCTGGCCGAAGACCGCACAAAGTGGATGAGAAGCATCCGGGAAGGCACCCAACACCTCGAGTCTATTCGTCGGGAGCAAGCGGAAGCCAAGCGCAAACAGCGGAAGGAGCGCACGTCAACCCAAGCACCCCACCCACCCACCCCTTCAACCACCGTCTGCCCCACCTGTGACAGAGACTGAAGGTCCCGCATTGGACTCATCAGTCACCTGAGAACTCATTTTTAGCGTGGAAGCAAGTCATCCTCGGTTCTGAGGGACTGCCTAAGTAGAAGAAGATTTAATGTTAACAAAATTAGCATTGCTGAAAGTTGGTAAGCCACCTGATCCAGATGGAATGGATCCTAGGTTGCTGAAATAAGCAAAGGTAGAATTATCAGAGGCTGCACTGTCGGAGGTGCTGTCTTTTGGATGAGACGTTAAACCAACGTCTGCTCTCTCAGGTGGATGTAAAAGATCCCGTGGCACTTTTTCGAAGAGGAACAGAAGCATTTTCTCCGGTGTCCTGGCCAATATTTATCCCTCAATCAACATCACAAAAAAACAGATTATCTGGTCATTATCACATTGCTGTTTGTGGGAGCTTGCTGTGCACAAATTGGCTGTCGCGTTTCCTACATTACAACAGTGACTACACTTCAAAAGTACTTCATTGGTTGTAAAATTCTTTGGGACGTCCTGAGGCCATGAAGGGTGTGATATAAATGCAAGTCTTTCATTTTATTGGTCAAAATCTTTCAATCCTCATTGGACACAGGACAAGTCCCGGAGGACTGGAGGGTTGCTGGTGTTATACCACCATTCCCGAAAGGGGAGAGGAATAAACTAGGAAACTACAGGCCAGTCAGTCTAACATTGATGATGGAGAAGTTATTAGAAACTATTACTGAAAATGCTGGAAACACTCAGCAGGTCAGGCAGCATCGTGGAGAGAGAAACAGACCGTTTCAGGTCGATGATCCTTCGTCATGACAAAGAGTTTTGATGAAGGGTCATCGACCTGAAACGTTAACTCTGTTTCTCTCTTCACGATGCTGCCTGACCTGCTGAATGTTTTCAGCATTTTCATTTGTTGTTTCAGATTCCCAGCATCCGCAGTATTTTGCTATTGTATTAGAAACCATTACTGGGAACAAAATAAACTTTCATTTGGAAAGGCATGGGTTAATCAAGGAGAGCCAGCATGGATTTGTTAAAGGCAAATCGTGTCTGACTAACTTGATTGAATTCTTTGATGAGGTAACAGAGAAGGTTGATCAAGGTGGTGCAGTAGATGTTGTTTATATGAACTTTCAGAAGGCATTTGACAAAGTGAGGAGGCTTATTAAGAAGTTGGAAGCCCATGGAATTAAGGGGAAAGTGGTGGTATGGATATGAAATTGGCTCAGTGGCAGGAAGCAAAGGGTGGTGGTGGATAGATGTTTTAAGACTGGGAGGTGGTTTGCAGCAGTGTTGCCCAACGGTCAGTTTTGGGTCCATTACTCTTTTCAATTTTTATAAATGACCTGGACTCGGGTGTAAGGAGCGGCATTATAAAGTTTGCAGATGATACGAAACTTGGCAAAGTAGTAGATAGTGATGAGGATAGTTATAGGCTTCAGGATGACAGACAGGATGGTGAAATGGGCAGAAGCATGGCAGATGGAGTTCAATGCGGAGAAGTGTGAAGTGATGCACTTTGGGAGGACTAATATGGAAAGACAGTATACTCTAAAAGGCACGGTTTTGAAAAGTGTAGGTGAACAGAGAGACCTTGGTGTCCATATACACAAATCCTTAAAGGTGGCAGGGCAAGTTGATAAGGTGGTTAAAAAAGCATCTGGGTTGCTTGGTTTTATAAATAGAGGCATAGTAGAATATAAAAAGCAAAGAGATCATGCTAGAACTTTATAAATCACTGGTTTGGCCTCAGCTGGAATATTGTGGACAATTCTGGGCACCACACTTTAGGAATGATGTAAAGGCCTTAGAAAGGGTACAGAGGAGGTTTACCAGGCTGTTACCAGGGATGAGGGACTTCAGTTATGAGGAGAGGTTGGAATAGTTAGGACTGTTCTCCTTGGAACAGAGAAGGTTAAGAGGTGACCTAATAGAGGTTTTCAAGATGATGAGAGGTTTTGATAGAGCAGAGAGAGAAAAACTATTCCCTCTGGCGAGTGGGTCAATAACCAGAGGTCATAGATTCAAAATCACTGGCAAAAGATCTCGAGGGGAGATGAGAAGAAGTTTTTTCACTCAGAAAGTTTTCGGGATCTGGAACGCTCGACCTGAAAAGGTGGTGGAAGCCGATTCCATCAATAATTTTAAAAGGGAGTTGGACGGGTTCTGGAGGATGAGGAACTGACAGGGTCACGGACAAAAAGCAAGGGGGTGTGGGACTGAGCACGAGCGCTCTTTCAAAGAGCCGGCACAGGCACGATGGGCCGAATAGCCTCCTTCTGTGCTGTAAGTTTCTATAAAATGCAGCCAGTCTACTGATTGAAACTTTCTGCTGCTTGACAATTTGAACAAAGTCTAGGTTGGTACAGTGGGAAAGTGGGGCAGGTGGCAACCCGTCTCACCGAGGCGTCAAGGGAACACAAAGCTGTTTGTTTTAGTTTTACATCTGAATGTCACTCTATAATCTGAGCAGAGACAGGGAAAATAAAAGCATTATAAACATATTACAATTCATCACTTTGACAAATTAACTCAGGCAAACGCGGTACAGCTGTGTGAGATGAATCCCTCGTGCCCTCCAGAGGCTCAGTGTATTAAACCGACTCCATTAGGGAAAGGGTCTATTGGATTCAAGCTCTTGCCCCACCCTATCACTCCCCTGGTAGTCATTGTAAATCAGTCCCATGTAGCTGCAAGGAAACGAAAGGACTTACATTCATATTGCATAGAATTACATCGAATTTTACAGCACAGGTCATTCGGCCCAACTGGTCCGTGCCGGTGTTTACGCTCCACATGAGCTTCCTCCCACCTCTCTTCATCTCACCCTATCAGCATATCCTTCTATTCCTTTCTCCCTCATGAACTTATCTAGCTTCCCCTTAAATGCATCTATGCTATTCGCCTCAACCACTCCATGTTTTTGCAAATATCACATTCTCATCACTCTGAGTAAAGAAGTTTTTATATAATATAAAACATAGCGCCTTACACAACATCAGGTGTCCCAAAGCGCTTTACATCCAATGAAGTATTTTTGAAGTGTAGTCACTGTTGTAATGCAGGAAACATGGCAGCCAAATTTGTGCACAGTAAGGTCCCACAAACAGCAATGAGATAATAACCAGATAATCTGTTTTTAGTGAAGTTGGTTGAGGGATACATTGGCTAGGACACCAGGGAGAACTCCCCTGCTTTTCTTTGAAATAGTGCCGTGGGATCTTTTTTGTCCACCTGAGAGGGCAGACGGGGTCTCGGTTTAACATCTCATCGAAAAGACGGCACCTCTGACAGTGCAGCACTCCCTCAGTACTGCACTGGAATATCAATCTAGATTTTGTGCTCAAGTCTCTTGAGTGTGACTTGAACCCATGACTTTCTGGCTCAGAGGCTGAGCCACAGTTGACACCTATGGCTTGAGAATCCTTGAACTAGTGAGGGGAGAAAGAAATCAGCTAAGCTTCCTACTCCTTATTGTTCACCAGAGCAAAGTCTTGTGTTTGCATTCTCTACATTGCATGAAAGCATCCCATATGCAGATTGTGAAACAGTGTTGCACAATTATCTCAATTTTACAGATAGAGATTATCTTTGCCATTAATACCTAGATTTATTTTTTTCCATTTCAGATCATCGCCCCTGTTCTTTGTGATTGCTTGTTCAGCTACGTTGTCTCAGGGGTTAACTGTTTTAAAGAAGGTCAGATTGCATCGACCTCAGTCAGGGTGGGGAGAAGGGGCTACTGAGTGAGGGATGGGAGCGATCAACCTGGGCTCCTACCTCCTGATCGCTCTCCAAGCGACCCCCTGCTAGAAACTGCTGATCCATGGATATTAGCTCGTTTGTACCAGATGGTGCCTTGTGTCCTTGAAATCAAAGCCCAACATGGGTCAACACCTTCAGGAGAGGAGGGGAGAAAACTGGAGGGTAAAACAGTCTAAGGGGGTGAATTTCCTCGGGGGCTTCTCCCGCTTCACCGCCATAACTTTGCTGGAAGTTCGGCGGAAACCCTCTTTAGGTGTGTTCCGCTGAAGCTATAGCGGCGGAGCAGGAGAAGTCCCGAGAAGATTCACCCCCTGTAAAAGCAGGGAAGCTGGACTTGACTGACACAATCTTTGTTTTAACAAACCTGAAACACAAAATAACTTACTCCAAACTCTGCTCAAAGCTGACTAGTGCTCCATCTAGACTGATACTGCAGAATTTTCATTAAACTGACCTTACCACAACTGGTCAATAATTGAATAGGTTTACATCAGGACCAGGATCGAATGAGGGATATTAGAATAGCAACTCACGATTGTCCCATTCTGTTTGACCATTCGGCCTGTGCTGGCTCTCTGAAAGAGCAATCAAATCCTTTCAAGTACATAACCCATTCCCTTTTGAAAGTTGCTATTGAATCGGTGTCCACCATCCTTTCAGGCAGTGCATTCCAGATCATAACAACACGCTGCGTAAAATGTTTTCCTCATCTCGCCTCTGGTTCTTTTGCCAATTATCTTAAACCTGTGTCCTCTGGTTACCGACCCTCCTTATTTAATCTGTCAAAACTCCTCATAATTTTGAACACCTCTACTAAATCTCCCCTTAGCCTTCTCTGCTCTAAGGAGAACAACCCCAGCTTCTCCAGTCTCTCCACATAACTGAAGTCCCTCAGGAGACCAGTGGAATTTCAGGGCTAATGATTCAATGATGCCCTAGAGAATGCCACAATTTTCACAAAAACTTGTCAGTCTGCCTATATGCGAAGACTAATTTCACTGCCTTACTGCCTGGTTTTGTTCTGCGTTTCAGACTCACAATACGTTTAACAAAACTGGCTGATGTAAGTGCTCTTTCAATGTTCTTGAAGAGCAGGGATTGTATAAAGCCAACCTGGAAGTTCCACGAACCATAGGATTACATAGAATTTACAGCACAGAAAGAGGCCATTTGTCCCAACTACTCTGCTCCACACGAGCCTCTCCCACCTTACTTCATCTAACCCTATCTGCATATCTTCTAGCCATATCCAGTACCAAAAGACTCCCAGGATCCATGGAACTGAATCAATGGCTTCAGGAAAGGATGGGTATGTGGAAGAATACAGTTCCGTAATATTACAGTTAGGAGGACATGTTCTAAGAGGGATAAGAGACATGATAGTATCTGAGATATTGGGACTATTTCCACTGGAGCAGAGAAGGCTAAGATGATATTAATGGAGGTTTTTCAAATTATGAGGAGTTTTGATAGAGTGAATAGGGAAAGATTATTTCCTCTGGTTAGGCAGTCAGTGAGGAGGGGGGCCATTGATTTAAAATCAGCACTAAGAGAGTAATGCCTACTCCTGCTCCTAATTCTTATGTTCTTAGATATCTGCGCTCCTCCAATCCTGGCCTCTTGCGCATCCTTATTTTAAGCGCTCCACCATTGGCGGCCGTGCTTTCAGCTGCCTGGACCCTAAACTCTGGAATTCCCTCTCTGAACCTCTCCACCTCTCTCTCCTCCTTTAAGGCGCTCCTTGAAACCTATCTCTTTGACCAAGCTTTTGGTCACCTGCCCTAATATCTCCTTATGTGGCTCGGTCTCAAATGTTGTTTGATAAGAACATAAGAACATAAGAAATAGGAGCAGGAGTAGGCCAATCGGCCCCTCGAGCCTGCTCCGCCATTCAATAAGATCATGGCTGATCTGATCCTAACCGCCAATCTACTATCTACTATCACAGAACCATCTCCTGCATCTAACAGAATTGCACACACGAAATAGGAGCAGAATCAGCCTACACGGTCCCTGGGCCCGCTCCACTACCCACAGGGCCATGACCGATCCGAACCTAGACTCATGTCCAAATTCCTGCCCGCTCCCCGTAACCCTTAATGCCCTTTACTTCTAGGAAACTGTCTATTTCTGTTTTAAATTTATTTAATGATGTAGCTTCTACAGCTTTTTGTGGCAGCATATTCCATGGACCTACTCTTGTGAAGCGCATTGGGATGTTTTACTACGTTAAAGGCGCTTTCTAACTACAAGTTGCTGTTGTTGTTGTCGATGTTATATGTAGCAATGCCTGAAATGTCCTTGGTGTAGGACCTGTCAGAATATTGAGGCTGCTTTGAAGCTTTATCAGGTTAGTCTTTACTGCAAATTGCAGAAAAATTCACTATCTTTTATATAACGATAATGACTTAAGCTCTGTATAGTGTGACATACAATAATGTATTCAGCAGGAAACTAGGCATCCTTACCACCATACAAATACCCCAGCCTGCAGCAGCTGCATTGATCTGTTGCATTAGCATTTATCGCCTCACACTCTACTTCTTATTAGACCTCCTCACTTCATTATTTTGCATTAAGTACCTCGAGGGATACCGCAGCATCCACACGGGTGCGTTGAGGGAACATTTATCGAGTCCAGCCTTCAGAAAAGAATATTAAAGTCTCCTAACACTGTCGCAGTCCTTACCCTTGCAGTTGATGCTTTGGCAGAGCTAATCCGCACCAAAATTAGCAAAGCAGAATTCCAACTCGCTGTAACGCACACGGCATTAATCCTTTTTATCTGTCGCTACAGACTGCCAATTAGATATGGGGAAGTAAATTAGCCTGGAGGTCGGGCTTTTGTCGGTGAAGTGCGGTGAGTGCTAAATCTGAAAGTTATGGAAATGTTTGCTCCTCATCCTTAACCCTCCCACCTCGGCTTCAAAGCACACATTCAGGCGATTCCTGCACTCGGTGTCAACTGGACTCGCCGAGAGACTGGAAGCGTCGTGATGAGTGAAACCTTGTTGATTTGCTACACGGGTGAGCAGAAGCAAACACAATACATTTGCACAGACCGAGGAGAAATTGTACATCATTCAAATAGTGTTGGAAAGGCTAAGGGCCTTTGCTAGGTTAGAAGAATGATGCGGAGATGCCGGTGTTGGACTGGGGTGGACAAAAATGAGAAGTCGCACAACACCAGGTTATAGTCCAACAGATTTATTTTAAATTACAAGCTTTCGGAGCTGTCGGCCCTTCGTCAGTGTAGATACTTGATGTCTGTCTACAGAACGTGACTCGACATCGTTGTCTGTCTTTCCAGTTTAAAAAAAACACTAAAAAATAAAACCCCCAAAAAAACAACTGCAGACAGCAGGATTTGACACGTTGGACCCCCTGTGACACATCTCATTGTCTTGGCTGTGCTCTGGTATGTCTTTGATGTAAGGACACCTTCCCTGAAAGATTGTATCTCTGCAGTTTCTGTGTTTATATACGGTGTAATGCTGTAGATTCACTCACTGTACCTTTGCCTGACGAAGGGGCGACAGCTCCGAAAGCTTGTAATTTTAAATAAATCTGTTGGACTATAACCTGGTGTTGTGCGACTTCTCAGGTTAGAAGAAGGCAACGGCTGCAGGCTAAATTCACAGTGAATTCTGACACTCCTTAATTTACAGCACTGATTACTCGCCTTCCCCGCACTGAATGACCAATGCATTTTCTTTCACCGGCACGTGATGTGACCACTGGTGTGTGAAAGTCAAGTGGAAAGCCACCCGATCATCTTAGCATTTGTAATCGAAATGCCGCTGGCCATATATAATTGCATTAACTTTTTAGTTGAGGGATTGCACAATTTCCTTCCAGAAAATATCGATCAGGTTTTCAATAAAGGTTTCGAGGTAACTGAAGATCTTACGAAATGAAAATGTTTGGGGAAGAAAGATTTGATTGACATAAGAACATATGAACATGAATAATAGGAGCAGGAGTAGGCCATTCGGTCCCTCGAGCCTGCTCCGCCATTCAGGGGCTGAGTGGCCGGGTCCTGCTCCTACTTCTTGTGTTCTTTAGATTTGAGGTTAGGATCAGATCAGCCATGATCTTATTGAATGGCGGAGCAGGCTCGAGGGGCCGATTGGCCTACTCCTGCTCCTATTTCTTATGTTCTTATGTTCTTATGTTCAATGCGATCAGCTGTGGCTCAGTTGGTAGCACACTCGCCTCTGAGTCTAGTAATGGTTGTGGGTTCAAGTCCCAGTCTAGCGACTTGAGCACATAAAAGCTAGGCTGACACTCTCCAGTGCAGTGCTGAGGGAGTGCTGCACTGTCGGAGGTGCGGTCTTTTGGATGAGACGTTAAACCGAGGCCCCGTCTGCTCTCTGAGGTGGATGTAAAAGATCCCATGGCACTATTTTGAAGAAGAGCAGGGGAGTTATCCCTGGTGTCCTGTCCAATATTTATACCTCAATCAACATAACAAAAAAAACAGATTATCTGGTCATTATCACATTGCTGTTTGTGGGAGCTTGCTGTGCGCAAATTAGTTGCCGCATTTCCCACATTACAACAGTGACTACACTCCAAAAAGTACTTCATTGGCTGTAAAGCGCTTCGAAACGTCCGGTGGTCATGAAAGACGCTATAGAAGTGCAAGTCTTTCTTTTTCTTTCATGGCTGATCTTTTACCTCATCTCCACTTTCCTGCACTATCCCAATATCCCTTGATTCCCTTAATATCCAAAAATCTATCGATCTCAGTCTTGAATATACTCAATGACTGAGCATCCACAGCCCTCTGGGGTAGAGAATTCCAAAGATTCACCACCCTCTGAGTGAAGAAATTTCTCCTCATCTCAGTCCTAAATGACTTGGTCAGGGTAGAGGAGCAGAGGGATCTGTGGGTACAGGTACACTAATCATTAAAAGTAGCATATAGAGGCACTCGAGAAGGTGCAGAAAAAATGTATTAGAATGATACCAGAACTGAGAGGTTATACCTAACAGGAAAGATTGAATAGGCTGGGGCTCCTTTCTCTAGAAAAATGAAGACTGATAGAGGTCATTAAAATTATGAAAGGGTTTGATAGGGTAGACGTAGAGAAGATGTTTCCACTTGCGGGGGAGACCAGAACTAACGATAATAAAATAGTCACTAATAAATCCAATAAGGAATTCAGGAGAAACTTCTTTACCCAGAGAGTGGTTAGAATGTGAAACTCGCTGCCAGGGAGTAGTTGAGGTGAATAGCACAGATGCCTTTAAGGACAAGCTAGATAAACACATGAGGGAGAGGGGAATGGAAGCATATGTACATGGGGTTAGACGAAGTAGGGTGGGACGAAGCTCGTGCGGAGTATAAACACTGGCATGGACCTGTTGGGCCGAATGGACTGCTTCTTTGCTATAAATACTGTTAGACTTTGTAATGGTTTGCGCAAAGCCCCTAGCGCCTGGGCGTGGCGCCGCTGACGCCTCCCGCGAAATTCAGTGGGAGGTTAGCGGCGGCGGTAGCCGGTAGCGCCCCGTGGCACTGCGCCGTCGCCTATGACGTCATCGCCATGCGCGGCATCCCAGCTGCAAACTTCCCTTGCGCCCCCTGACCTATCACCGGACGATATGTGCGGCAGGATCAGGGGCGGTTTTGCAGCCACGGCGGCTCAAGTTAAAGGGGCAGTTGTCGTCCTGCCATTTTTATTTTGTCCGACTGCCGGTACCTGCCCCCTTTCACTTTTGTATGCCGGCCGCGATCGCTGAGCCCGGCATTCCTCTTGAGTGCCGGGCCATTTTCCTGGCACCCCGCTCCCCGGTGGTCCGGCAGGGTCCTGGTGCATGCATAAGAACATAAGAAATAGGAGCAGGAGTAAGCCATTCAGCCCTTCGAGCCTGCTCCGCCATTCAATGAGATCATGGCTGACCTTCTGCCTCAACTCCATTCACCGGCCCTATCGCCATATCACTTGATGCCCTTACTAATCAGAAATCTATCGACTTTTGTTTTGAATATACCCAATGACTGAGCCTCCACAGCTCTCTGGGGTAGAGAATTTCAAAGATTCACCACCCTCTGTGTGAAGAAATTTCTTCTCATCTCAGTCCTGAATGGCCTACCCTTTATCCTGAGGCTGTGGCCCATGGTTCTAGACTCCCCAGCCAAGGGAAACACTCTCCCAGCATCCATCCTATCAAGCCCTGTAATAATTTTGTATGCTTCAATGAGATTCCCTCTCATTCTTCTGAATTCAAGAGAATACAGGCCTAGTTTACTCAATCTCTTCTCATACGACAGTCCCACCATCCCAGGAATCAATCTCATGAACCTTTGCTGCACTCCCTCTATGACAAGTATATCCTTCCTTAGGTAAGGAGACCAAAATTGTACACAGTACTCCAGGTGTGGTCTCACCAAGGCTCTATATAATTGGAGTAAGACTTCTTTACTCCTGTACTCAAATCCTCTTGTAATGAAGGCCAGCATACCATTTGCCTTCCTAATGGCTTGCTGCACCTGCACATTCACTTTCAGTGACTCATGTACAAGGACACCCAAGTCCCTTTGAGCATCTGCATTCCCCAATCTTTCACCATTTAGGAAATACTCTGCCTTTCTGTTTTTTCTACCAAAGTGGATAACTTCACATTTATCCACATTATATTCCATCTGCCATGTTCTCGCCCACTCACTGAGCCTGTTGAGATCCCCTTGAAGCCTCTTCACATCCTCTTCGCAACTGATACTGCCACCTAGCTTTGTATCATCAGCAAATTTAGAAATGTTACAGTTAGGCCCCTCATCCAAATCATTGATGTAGATTGTGAATAGCTGGGACCTAAGCACTGAACCTTGCGGTACCCCACTAGTCACAGCCTGCCATCCTGAAAAATACCCGTTTATCCATACTCTTTGTTTTCTGTCTGTTAACCAATTCTCAATCCATGCTAGTATATTACCCCAATTCCATGTGCCCTAATTTTGTTCACCAACCTCTTGTGTGGGACCTTATCAAAGGCCTTCTGAAAATCCAGATACACCACATCTACCGGTTCCCCTTTGTCTACTCCACTAGTTACATCCTCAAAGAACTCCAATAGGTTTGCCAAATAGGATTTCCCTTTCATAAATCCATGTTGACTCTGCCCAATCTTACTATTAGTTTCTAAGTGCCCATTTATTGCATCCTTTATAATAGATTCCAGCATTTTCCAAACTACTGATGTGAGGCTAACAGGTCTGTAGTTCCCCGTTTTCTCTCTCCCTCCTTTCTTAAATAGCGGGGTTATATTTGCTATCCTCCAATCTGCAGGAACCGTTCCAGAATCTATAGAATTTTGGAAGATGTCAACCAATGCGTCCACTATTCCAATGGCCACCTCTTTCAAAACCCTAGGATGTAGGTCATCCGGTCCTTGGGATTTATCAACTTTTAGTCCCATTCATTTTGCTGGTACTGTTTTTTTACTAATAATAATTTCTTTAAGTTCCTCATTCTCGTCACACCCTAGGTTTTCTCGTATTTCTGAGAGGTCTCTTGTGTCTTCCTCTGTGAAGACAGAAACAAAGTATTTATTTTTAATTTCTCTGTCATTTCCTCATTCCCCATTATAAATTCTCCCATCTCTGACTGTAAATGACCTGCATTTACCTTCCCCAGTCTTTTCCTTTTCACATACCGAGAGAAGCTTTTACAATCTGTTTTTATATTTTTCGATAGTTTGTGCTCAAAATCCATTTTCCCTTTCTTTATCAATTTCTCCCCTTTAATCAGGGGAGGAGGCCTGCAATGAGACGGCGCTACGTGGCGCTGTTGCATGTAGTACTTTGAAATTCAGCAGTAGCGCCCCAAGCAGGAGTTGGAGTGCTTTCCAGTAGCACCCCGCCTCCTGCTTGGGGCACTACTACTGAATTTATGGCGGAGGGCCGCTAACTTTTTCGAGGCGCTACAATTAGTGCCTCGGCGACATTAGCGCCCCAAAAGGGGCGCCACCCAATTTTTCCCCCATTGTATTTCAAAGAAGAGCAGGGAGTTGTTCCTGGTGTTCTGGCTAACATTTATCCGACAACCAACTTCAAAAAAACAGATTATCTGGTTACTATCACATTTTTGTTTGTGGGATCTTGCTGTGCGCATATTGGCTGCCGCGTTTCTTACATTACAACAGTGACTACACTTCAAATGTACTTAATTGGCTGTAAAGCTCTTTGGGACATCCTGAGGCCATGAAACGTGCTATAGTCTTTCTTTTTTTCTGCTACAAGAGTGGAGAGAGGAACATCATTCGAACATGCAAAGCATTCATCTTCTTATATCATCAACAGTTATTGTTAGGTTGTGGATGTTGGATCAATTGAAATTTTCAAGAAGGAGATCGACAGAGGTTTTTTAATTGGATAAGGGTATCAAGGGATATTGATCAAAGGCAGGTAAATGGAGTTCAGATACAGATCAGCCATGATCTAATTAAATGGCGGAACAGGCTCGAGGGGCTGAATGGCCTACTGCTGTTCCTGTGTTCACATTGGCCTACAGAAAGTAAAGAATCGCAGTTGTGCTTATGTAAGGTAAAGGTCACAGATGTGACCAGGCAGCTCCTACATTCACTCCGATCACGGGGGGTGTGTTAGGCAGGGACCCTGGATCCAGGAGGTTGGTATAAAGGCACTTACCTCCTGGATCCAGCAGTCCTCATCTTACTGTAGCTGGCAAGTTTTATGAGGTGTGCAAAACTTGACCAGCTACAGTTAAACACAAAATGGAGATTAAAGAAGAGGTTAAAATTCTGACAGGGCTAGACAGACTGGATGCAGGGAGGATGTTTCCCCTGGCTGGGGGGGTCTAGAACGAGGGGTCACAGTCTCAGGATACGGGGTAGGACATTTAGGACTGAGATGAGGAGAAATTTCTTCACTCAGAGTGTGGTGAATCTGTGGAATTCTCTACCACAGAAGGCTGTGGAGGCTCAGTCACTGAATATATTTAAGAAGGAGATAGATAGATTTCTAGACACAAAAGGCATCAAGAGGTATGGGAAGAGAGCGGGAATATGGTATTGAGATGGAGGATCAGCCATGATCTCATTGAATGGCGGAGCAGGCTCGAAGGGCCGAATGACCTACTCCTGCTCCTATTTTTCTATGTTTCTTCCAGACTTATTATAATATTTGAATAGACGGTCCGCCTCCTGGCAGCGGGTTGGCTGCCCGCCCCATCTGGCTCCCTTCCCGCCTCCGTTAAAACAGAAGCAGGACCTCTATTGAGTCACGATGTGACAGCTGAATAACTCGTAGCTCAGTATTTACAGATTGTTCCCCACCGATGTAAATCCACTAAAATAACAACAGAAAATGCTGGAAATACTCAGCAGGTCAGGCAGCATCCGTGGAGAGAGAAACAGAGTCAACGTTTCGGGTCGATGACCCTTCGTCAGAACGCCGACGAAAGGTCATCGCCCTGAAACGTTGACTCTGTTTCTCTCTCCTCGATGCTGCCTGACCTGCTGAGTGTTTCCAGCATTTGCTGTTGTTATTCCAGATTTCCAGCCTCCGCAGTATTTTGCTATTGTGTGGTGTGTGTGATGTAAATCCACTGCCTGGCGTAGCACTAAGTCTTACAAATCAGAAAGTTCCGGGTTGGAGTCCAGGTCTATGCTGCGATTAGCTAACTCCAGCCAAGGCAGAAGTTTGGGTGACGCAATGGGCCACAATGTCGCTGGACTATAGATGAGAGAAATGAACTGGGATTCCTGCTCCTGGTCACGATCCAGTAAACCTTGCTTGAAAGTGTGCGAGTGTATGGATTTCAGATGAGTATATCAACAGAAATAATAACAGAAAATGCTGGAAACACTCAGCAGGTCAGGCAGCATCTGCGGAGAGAGAAACAGAGTTAACGTTTCAGGTCGATGAACTTTCATCAGAACTGGAAAAAGTTAGAGATGTAACAGGTTTTAAGCAAGTGTAGGGGCAGGGAAAGGCGGGAGGAGAGGAAAGAACAAAAGGGAAGGTCTGTGAGAGGGTGGAAGGTCGGAGTGATTAAATGACAAAGGGATGATGGTGCAAGGTAAACGGAGATGGTAATGGGACAAGTAAAGAAACAAGAGATGGGTCTGGAGGAGGTGTAAATGGGAAGAGCAGAATCATCAGCTGCTGTCTGAAAAAATGTGGCAGAGGTTATGAACTTAACAGGCTCAGCTTCAAGCGTCACGTACATAGCGCATCCACCATAGGGGACGGCTGATGGTGCCTGTTGACCTGTGCTCCAGAAAGAGTCAGCTCCTGCAGGAGCAGGGGGAAGAAAGGGGGCGGAAGTTTGGAAAGAAAACAACAAAAAGACCATACCAGTAAGGAGCATTTATGAAACACCTTTAATATAGTAAAACGCCCCAAAATGTCTCGCAGAGGCAAGAATTGATGCCGATCAGTATTGGGAGAAGAGTTTGAGGGGTTAACAACCATGATCTGGCAGTTGGGTAAAATCCAGTTTCTTTTTAAGTGTACGTTGCCCTTTAAACTTTCTTCCATTTTCTAGTTTTCCTGGCCTCACCATACCATGCCTTTTCTCTTGTCAAGATGACAAATGAGCAACTTACTGTCAGGATGCTGCTCTTCTTGAAACAAGCATTAGGACAATTTTGTTAGATAAGGGTATCAAGGGATATGGGGCTGAGGCAGGTAAATGGAGTTCGGGCACAGATCAGCCATGATCTAATTGAATGTTGGACCAGGCTCGAGGGGCTTACTCCAGTTCCTATGTTCCTAAATGCAAAATTGATGCACTGGTGACCCTCCATACTATTTTCCCTTCCTCCCCATGGGAAGCAATCTGACCTCTGTATAATGCCTCTCCATAGTGATACACCTAAGTGGAACAACTCAAAAGACCGGGGGGGGGGGGGGGGGGCGGAAATTGGCTAACTTCACCAGGGCGTTACTTTTAGAAAAGTTAGCGCCCCCGCACCCGAAATTCAATGGTAGCGCCCCAAGCAGGAGGCGGGGCGCTACTGGAAGCGCTCCCCCTCCCTCTTGGGGTGCTCCCATTGAATATCGCGGCGCTATGTGCAGCAGCGCCACGCACGTCGGCACGTAGGGCCACGGTACTGCAGGCCTCCCTCTCCTGATTAAAGGGGAGGGGCCTAGCGCAGCGTGTACCGGGGCCCTGCTGGACCACCGGGGAGCGGGGTGCTGGTAAAGGAGCCCGGCACTCAAGAGGACTGTGGGGCTGACGGATCGCAGCTGGCACCCCGCAGGAGGAGGCCAGAGGGGCAGGTGCTGGCAGGCGGCCCAAAAAAAATGGCCGCCCGGCACCTGCCCTTTAATTATCGCCACCCCGGCTGCAATAACGCCCCCCTGATCCTGTCGGACACACCCTCCGGTGGGAGGTCAGGGGTCGCGAGCCAAGTTTGCGGCCGGGGCGCTGCGCACGGTGTTGACATCATCGCTGGAGGCACAGCGCCAGGGGCGCTACCGACTACCTCCGCCGCTAACCTCCTGCTGAATTTTGCGGGATGCGTTAGCAGCGCCGCGCCCGGGCGCTGGTTGTTTTACGCCCCGTTAGCGCCCCCCCTCGGGGCATTAACGGGAGGTGGAAAGCAACCGAATTTCCCCCCCCCCCCCAGGGCTTTAAACCCATATCACATTACTCCATGACCCTGGGAGTTGCTGCTTATACTGTAGTTAAATTTGAAATATCCAGATAGACAGCTCTCGTTTTGGCTCCATTAATTTGGACGCTCAGATCCAAAATATCAAACCAGTTGATCAGATTTTCATATACATAGTTCCACAGTATGTTCTTATCACAGGCGGGATTCCACAATTTGTGGGCTACATTTTTGCTGCACCCTATGAGGGGTTGAACATTCAGGTTAGCTTGGACTCTGATTTCAGATCGGTCAAAATTCCTCTGATCTAGTTGTGTCCAAATTCTAGGATCTGGATTAATGAAGGAAAATCTTCAGGCAACCACCAGGAGAATGGGAACATACCCATGATCAGATTGCAAGGAACCATGCCCACTACTAGACAGCAAAAACTGGGATCCATGCCCACCACTGGACTACTAGGAAATTGGAAATAGCACCTCCGTAACTAGATTAACAGGAAATTAGATGCACATCCAAGAATAAGCTGCCAGGGAATTGTCAGGTTCTGCCAGGTTATTGAAGCATATCCATAATTAGGCAGAAAAGGAATTTAAATTTAAGTGTGAATGTCTATTTGATGGCATAAACATGGATACAATGGCAAACTGTTCTAATGAAGACAGATAGGTCATAAAATCGTCTGTGCTTGTTGCTGGGAGCACAGAGCAACTTGGAGAAATCCTAATCCAGTCAGGATGATACCAAGGGCGAGAAGTTATATTTATGAGGAGAGACTTGAGATACTGGGCTTATTTCCACACTGGAGCAGAAAGAGAGAACTTGCATTTATGTAGTGCCTTTCACAACCTGCGGACATCCCAAAGCGCCTTACAGCCAATTAAGTACTTTTCTTGAGGTGCAACCACTGTTGCAATGTAAGAAACGCAGCAGCCAACTTGCGCACAGCAAGCTCCCACAAACAACGATGTGACAATGACCAGAGAATCTGTTTTAAAGATATTGGTTGAGGGGAAAACATTGGCCAGGACAACAGTGCTCTTCTTCGATATAGTGACGTGGGATCTTTTATGCCCACCTGAGAGGGCAGATGAGGTTTTGGTTTAATGTCTCATCTGAAAGAGGGCACCTCCACCAGTACAGTACAATGCAGTGCAGTGCTCCCTCAATACTTCAGATTTTTGTGCTCAAGTCTCTGGAGTGGGACTTGAACCCACAATCTTCTGACTCTAGAGATGAGAGTGCTACCCACTGAGCCACGGCTGACACCAAAAAAATTGCAATCGGAAAGACTGAGGATCGGTTATCCTTAGTCGCTGACAATTCCACTACAATTAGTCGGTTCTCAAATATCCTGCAGGTAAGGCCACAGCTGCCTAAAATACACTGTACAAAATATCCTCGCAATGGATATTGCTCCTATCCTTGCAGATGAAGTTTGCTTTTAGTCGAAGGCGCAGAGGCCAAACAGACAACAAGCCAAAGCGATATTGCTTTCTTGGCTGCTTGTCAGAAGCTGATGTTGTTTCTTGGCTGCGGGCCTGATTCCAGGGGAACTAGCACAATTCACCTGTGGCCTCCGTGGTGAGGCGTAGCCTTCTCAGTCAGTTCCCCTTGCTGAGGTCAAGGTAACTCTGCTGCCTGCTTTAGATACAATGCCAGGGGTAGAAGTGAATCCTGATGGTCCTCATTCCCATGGCCACTGATCACCCCTGCTGTTCCCTCTTCTTCCTCCAGCAGGTTCAGCAAAAGAAGCTTTGCTGATGCTCCGGCGCTGTTGTGTGATTGGAATTACATAAGTGGCTCTGTAAGAAGGAACTTGCATTTCTATAGCGCCTTTCACGACCTTAGGACTTCCCAAAGCTCTTCACACCCAACAAAGTACTTCTGAAGTGTAGTCAATGTAGAAATGCAGCAGCCAAATTGCGCACAGGAAGGTCCCACAAACAGCAATGAGACAATGACCAAATAATCTGTTTTAGTGATCTTGGCTGATATTGGCCAGGTCACAGGGGAGAACTCCCCATACCCTTCTTCAAAATAATGCCTTGGGGTCTTTTACGCCCACCTGAGAGGGAAGACGGGGCCTCGGTTTAACCTCTCAGATGAAAGACGGCACCTCCGACAGTGCAGCACTCCCTCAGCACTGCACTGGAGCGTCAGCCTGGATTACGTGCTGAAGTCTCTGGAGTGAGACTTGAGCCCATGCCCTTCTGACTCTGAGGTGAGAATTGCTGGCAGCATCTTTACAGCGTACTGTCAAGTTGGTCGCTATTTGGAGCATACTGTTACATAGTATTTACAGCACAGAAAGAGGCCACTCGGCCCAACAGATCTTTGCCAGTGTTGCTGCTCCACACGAGCCTCCTCGCACTCTTCTTCATCTAACCCCATCAACATATCCTGCTATTCCTTTCTCCCTCATGTGTATATCTAGCTTCCCCTTAAATGCATCGATGCTATTCACCTCAACCACTCCCTGTGGTAGCAAGTTCTGCATTCTAACCACTCTCTAGGTAAAGATATTTCTCCTGAATTCCCTATTGCATTTATTAGTGACTATCTTATATTTATGGCCCCTCGTTCTGGTCTCGCCCGTAAGTGAAAACATCTTCTCTACGTCGACCCTATCAAACCCTTTCATAATCTGAAAAACCTCTATCAGGTCACCCCTCAGCCTTCTCTTTTCTAGAGAAAAGCGCCCCAGCCTGTTCAATCTTTCCTGGTAGGTATAACCTCTCAGTTCTGGTATCATTCTAGTAAATATTTTTAGCACCTTCTCCAGTGCCTCTATATCCTTTTTATAATATGGAGACAAGAACTGTTCACAGTAACTCCAAGTGTGGTCTAACCAAGTTTCTATACAAGTTTAACATAACTTCTCTGCTTCCCATATTACAATAGTGACTACACTCCCAAAGTACTTCATTGGCTGTATAGCACTTTGAGACGTCCGGTGGTCGTGAAAGGCGAGTCTTTCTTTCTTTTTTCAATTCTATCCTTCTAGAAATGAACCCCAGTGCTTTGTTTACATTTTTATGGCCTTATTCACCTACATTACTACTTTTAGTGATTTGTGTATCGGCACACCCAGATCTCAATGTTCTTTTACCCCATTAAGTTACTTATTTTCCAAGGAGTATGAGGCCTCCTTATTCTTGCTACTAAAATATACCACCTATTACACTACCCTTATCTACCCTTTCTGTTACTTCTTCAAAGAATTCAATAAGGTTGGTCAAACATGATACGATAGCAAAATACTGCGGATGCTGGAAAATTGAAACAACAACAGAAAACGCTGGAGAAACTCAGCAGGCCAGGCAACATCCGTGGAGAGAGAAACAGAGTTAACGTTTCAGGTCGAAACCCTTCGTCAGAACTGAGAGAAAAAATGCAGGAAATGAAACAGATAAAAAAGCAAGGGGGAGGCTGGGGGGAGGAATAAAAGAACAAAAGGGGTGGTCTATGGTAAGTAGAGACATTAAGAGATGCTCAAGGCAAGACGAGATGGTAATAGGACAGGTTAAGAAACAAAAGGTGGCTCAGAAGTGTGAAGTGTGAAATGCTGGCAGAATGAGAGAGACAGCTGCTGTGGGGGGAGAGAGAGAAAAAAAAGGGAAAAGGCACCAACCAAAAGGGTGGATAAAATGTATATATATATATGTGGTAGGGGCCGAGGTTATGATCTGAAATTGTTGAACTCGATATTCCATTTTTTCCCTTTTCCCTTTTCCCTTTTTTTCTCTCTCTCCCCACGGCAGCTGTCTCTCTCATTCTGCCAGCATTTCACACTTCACACTTCTGAGCCACCTTTTGTTTCTTAACCTGTCCTATTACCATCTCGTCTTGCCTTGAGCATCTCTTAATGTCTCTACTTACCATAGACCACCCCTTTTGTTCTTTTATTCCTCCCCCCAGCCTCCCCCTTGCTTTTTTATCTGTTTCATTTCCTGCATTTTTTTTCTCAGTTCTGACGAAGGGTTTCGACCTGAAACGTTAACTCTGTTTCTCTCTCCACGGATGTTGCCTGGCCTGCTGAGTTTCTCCAGCCTTTTCTGTTGTTGGTCAAACATGATCTTCCCTTTTGAAATCTGTGCTGACTACTCTTTATTCTATTTTCAGTTTCTAGATGTTTTTCTATTAATTACGTCTTTGAATAAGGATTCCATTATCTTTCCTACCACCGACGTTAAGCTAATTGGTCTATAGTTCATTGGACTTTTTCTATCTCCCCTTTTAATTATAGGAATCACATTAGCTGTCTTCCAGTCCTCTGGCACTATTCCCTTTTCTAATGAATGTTCATATATATATAATAGTGCCTCTGCTATCTCTTCCCTAATTTCTTTTAATATATGTGGATGCAATCCATCCGGACAAGGGATTTTATCCTCTTTAAGTTTGATTAGTTTATCAATTATCTCCCCTCTTTCTATCTTAAATATCTTTATATCTTTTTTGATCTCTTTTTTCTAATGTCACGTCCACCATGTTAGTCTCCCTGGTAAATACCGAGGCAAATTAATTATCTAATACTTCTGCCATTTCGCTGTCATTACCTCAGAGTTTATCGAGCGTATCCTTTCGTGGCCCTTTCCCTATCCTAATTTTTCTTTTATTATTTATGTGTCTGTAGAATACTTTACTATTTCTTTTTATGTTCCTTGTTAATTTAATTTTGTTGTTTCTCTTTGGCTTCCTAATTGTGTTTTTGACTTCTTTCCTAACCTTTTTGTATTCCCATTTGTCATCCTTTCCTTTGTTGTCTATGTACTTAGTGTATGCCTTTTTCTTCAATCTCAATTTTGCCCTTATTTCTTTATTTATCCATGGTGTATCACTACTGGCTAGTTTGCTCTTGGTTTTTTTAGTGGGATATATTCCTCATGGACTCTATTGATCAACGTTTTAAATGTTTCTCGCTGCTGTTCTGTTTCTTTGTTTTTCAGTAATTTTTTCCAATTTATTTTCCCTCGTTCCATTCTCGTCTGCTTAACATCAGCTTTTTTCCCCCCAATTTGTTACTTTGGTCTTTGTCTTACTTATGTCTTTCTCAATCTTTATCTTAATCCTTATTATGTTGTGATCGCTATTTCCTAGATGCTCCCCTGTGCTTACTTCTCTTATCTGTTCTGTTTCATTTCCCAGTACTGGATCCAGCAGTGCTCCCTCTCTCCATTCCATGTACGCCTTACGCTACCTCTTCTTTCCAGTTTATTTGGGGGTAGTTAAAATCTCCCATGATTATTATTTTATGTCAGCAACAACAACAACTTACATTTATATAGCGCTTTTTACATAGACAAACACCCCAAGGCGCTTAACAAAAGCATCATCAATAAAAAAAATTTGAGACGTAGCCACAGAAGGAGATATCAAGACAGATGACCAAAAGCTTGGTCAAAGAGGTAGGTTTTAAGGAGCATCTTACAGGAGGAGAGAGAGGTAGAGAGGCGGAGAGGTTTAGGGAGGGAATTCCAGAGCTTAGGGCCAAAGCAGCTGAAAGCGCGGTTGCCAATGGTGGAGCGATTAAAATCGGGGATGCGCTATATGTCAGAATTGGAGGAGCGCAGAGATCTTGAATGCTTGCAGGGCTGGAGGAGTTTACAGAGATAGGGAGGGCCGAAGACATGGAGGTATTTGAAAACAAGGATAACGATTTTAAAATTGAGACGCTGTTGGACCAGGAGGTAGTGTAGGTCAGCGACACAGGGGTGACGGATGAACGGGACTTGGTGCGAGTTAAGATACAGGCAGCACAGATTTGGATGAGCATAGGTTAATTAGGGTGGAAGATGGGAGTCCAGCCAGGAGAGCATTGGAATAGTCAAGTCTAGAGGTAACAAAGGCATGGATGACAGTTTCAGCAGCAGATGAGCTGAGGCTGGGTTGGAGTCGGGCGATGTTATGGAGGTGGAAGTAAGAACATAAGAACAGAAGAAATAGGAGCAGGAGTAGGCCATTCGGCCCTTTGAGCCTGCTCCGCCATTCAATGAGATCATGGCTGATCTTCTGCCAGTCTTGGTGATATCCTTTACTCATTTCACATATTTGCTTACATATTTCTTCCTCCACCTCCTTTCCACTAGTAGGTGGTCTGTAATATGCCCCTATTAAGGTGATCAATCCCTTCTTTTCTTTTCTTCTAATCCATATGGATTCTGCGTCTAACCTTCTGTGAGTTATGTCCCTTTTTTCTACTGCCAATATGTTATCTGTAATTGGTAGAGCTACCCCACCTCCCTTCTTCCTTCCCTATCCTTTCTGATTATGCTGTAACCTGCAATATTTAGTTGCCAGTCCTGTTCTTTATGGAGTCATGTTGCAGTTATTTCTACTGCATCTGGTTCCTCACTATGGATTATTGCCTCCAGTTACCCCGTTTTATTTTGGATGCTGTGCACATTGCTGTTCAGGCAACTTAATTCATCTTTAATAGTTTTTCCTTTTACTTTATCTTTAACATTCCTTTGATAACTTTGCTTTTTAGCTATATTTGTTCCCTGACCGTGTACGTCCCTTACCTTGGTCAGTTGTTTACTCTCATCTCCTCTTCCTTTTATCTTTAGACTTAAGTGATTTTCACCAGATCCCACCACCCCCCCCACCAGTCTTACTAGTTTAATGTCCTACCGACGGCCCTATTTATCCTTTCAGTTAGTTCACTGATCCCACTCTGGTTCAGATGGAATCCATTCCGACGGTATAGCTCCTTCCTGTCCCAGTGCTGGTGTCAGTGTCCCATGAAATGGAAGCCCTCCTTCCCACACCAACCTTTCAGCCACCTTCCTGATCTGACTATCCCTATACCAATTAGCACGTGGCTCAGGTATTTTTTTATTCTTTCCTGGGATGTGGGAGTTGCTGGCAGGGCCACCATTAATTGCCCATCCCTAATTGCCCTTGAGAAGGTAGTGGTGAGCCGCCTTCTTGAACCGCTGCAGTCCGTGTGGTGATGGTACTCCCACAGTGCTGTTAGGGAGGGAGTTCCAGGATTTTGACCCAGTGACGATGATGGAACGGCGATATACTTCCAAGTCAGGATGGTATGTGACTTGGAGGGGAACTTGGAGGTGGTAGTGTTCCCATGCACCTGCTGCCCTCGTCCTTCCAGGTGGTAGAGGTCGTGGGTGTGGGAGGTGCTGCCGAAGAAGCCTTGGCGAGTTGCTGCAGTGCATCTTGTAGATGGTACACACTGCAGTCACAGTTCGCCGGTGGTGGAGGGTGTGAATGTTTAAGGTGGTGGATGGGGTGCCAATCAAGTGGGCTGCTTTGTCCTGGATGGTGTTGAGCTTCTTGAGTGTTGTTGGAGCTGCACTCACCCAGGCAAGTGGAGAGTATTCCATCACACTCCTGACTTGTGCTTTGTAGATGGTGGAAAGACTTTGGGGAGTCAGGAGGTGAGACACTCCTGAGATTACCACCTGTGAGGTCCTGCTTTTTAATTTAGTTTCATTGGTCCCAACATGGACCAGGACAACTACTGTTGGGTAGGTTAGTATTTGAAGTACACTTTTGTATCAGCCGTGGCTCAGTTGGCAGCACGCTCGCCTCTGGGTCAAAAGGTCATAGGTTCATAGTCCCACTCCAGAGACTTGAGCACGAAAGTTTAGGCTGACGTTCCAGTGCAGTGCTGAGGGAGTGCTGCACTGTCAGAAGTGCTGTCTTTCGAGTGAGATGTTAAAGCGAGGCCTCATCTGCTCTCTCAGGCAGACGTAAAAGATCCCATGGCACTATTTCGAAGAGCAGGGGAGTTATCTCCAGCGACCTGGCCAATATTTATCCCTCAATCAACATCACTAAAAAAGCAGATTATCTGGTCGTTATCACATTGCTGTTTGCGGGAGCTTGCTGTGCGCAAATTGGCTGCCGTGTTTCCCACATTACGACAGTGACTACACTTCAAATGTACTTCATTGGCTGTGAAGCACTTTGGGACACCCCGAGGTTGTGAAAGGGGCTATATAAATGCTATATTTTTCTTTTATTTGAACTGTAGTGTTAGACAGGTTGTTATTTGAAATGTACCCTTGGTTAGTTCGATGCTTGGAATGTTGTTGGGTAGGTTGAATTGGAATGAACTGTGATATTTATAAATTAACCTGTTGATACTTGGAACATACTTTCCTGCATGTACATGGAGATGCTGATGGGAGCAGAATCATGGCTGTAGAGCAGGAGGAGGAATCCTGGCTGAATTTTGCCTTTTGGTAATTTGTAGAGTACACTTAGGCTGTTGCAGCTGCTCTCTCTCTGTGAACATAAGAACATAAGAAATAGGAACGGGAGTAGGCCATTTGGCCCTTCGAGCCTGCTCCGCCATTTAAGGAGGTCATGGCTGATCTGATCTTGGGCTCAGCTCCATTTCCCTGCCCGCTCCCCATAACCCATCACTCCCTTATTGTTCAAAAATCTGTCCATCTCCACCTTAAATATATTCAATGACCCAGCCTCCACAGCTCTCTGGGGCAGAGAATTCCACAGATTTACGACCCTCTGAGAGAAGAAATTCCTCCTCATCTCAGTTCTAAAAGGGCGACCCTGTATTCTGAAACTGTGCCCCCGATTTCTAGATTCCCCCACGAGGGAAAACATCCTCTCTGCATCTACCTTGTCGAACCCCCTCAGTATCTTATATGTTTCAATAAGATCTCCTCTCATTCTTCTAAACTCCAATGAGTATAGGCCCAACCTGCTCAACCTTTCCTTATAAGTCAACCCCTTCATCTCAGGAATCAGCCACGTGAACCTTCTCTGAACTGCCTCCAATGCAAGTATAAAATGTGCCACCATGACTTGCTGGAAGTGCGTTGGAAACACCAGTCACGCGCGGTCTATTGCTCAAAAACAAAGATAACATTTGGCACAGCAGGGATATTTTAAGAAAATGTAAATGTAGTCGTATAAACTCAGGAAAAAAGTATGAATACAAACCAGCGGGCTGTTTGAGGGCAGAATTGGTCTTTTTTTCAGATTGGTTGTTTTCCCAACGGGTGGGATGAAATGGAAAAACGTTTGTGTGGAATACCGAGGAAAGCAAAGAGCCGAAGGCCAATAATTTGACTATCGGACAATCCCAGTTCAGCTCAAAAGAGATTAGTTCAGAATTTATTTTTCATAATATTACTCAAAACTCTGAGCTTTGTGACTGAATCCATCGGAGCTGGACCTCAAAATGCTTTGTTGTTAATAAAATTATCTGTATTACCTATGGATGATAGAAATGGGTTCTGGAGAAGGAAATTGAATCTCTCCAATGCCCATGGACAAAAAAAAACCAACCTTGTTTATCTGTGGAGTTTATAGCATCAATCTCAAAGTTTACTCTGCTGCTGACTTAGCACTTTAAAGAATAGTTGTCAAAGGTTGTTTATGAAGGACTCCTTGGTGTGTTTATATTGTTTATAAATTCAGCGGTGGGAGACCGCCATTAACTACAGCCTGGTGTTCCTCTTGCATTTGACTGTAAGACACTCTGTAAAAATATTAGCATCTGTATTAGAAAGACGCTTAAATCCACGGCATTAGTTTATTGGGATTATGTTTGAGCATTATTAAGAGGGCGGTTCTCTGCAGATGGAAACTTCTGTGACGTAAATTCAAGAAGAAAGGATTAGTTTTGATTCAACCTGAGCTGCTTTTGCCCATTGATGCTGCATTTGATGGTTTCAGCCAGTCAGAAACACGGCATTCACCTGCATTTAGTGTCAGCCATGGCTCAGTGGGTCAGAAGGTTGTGGGTTCGAAGTCCCACTCCAGAGGCTTGAGCGCAAAATCTCGGCTGACGCCTCAATGCTAGTGCTGAGGGAGTGCTGCGCTGTCGGAGGTGCTGTCGTTCAGATGAGGCATTAAACCAAGACCCCGTCTGCCCTCTCAGGTGGACGTAAAAGATCCCACTGCACTATTTCGAAGAAGAGCAGGGGAAGTTCTCCCTGGTGTCCTGGCCAATATTTATCCCTCAATCGCCATCACTAAAACAGATGATCTGGTCATTATCACATTGCTGTGTGTGTGTGAGCTTGCTGTGCACAGATTGGCTGCTGCGTTTCCTACATTACAACAGTGACTACACTTCAAAAGTACTTCATTGGCTGTGAAGCGCTTTGGGTCACCCTGAGGTCATAAAAGGCGCTATAGAAATGCAAGTACTTTCTTTTTCTTTCTTCATATTTATTGTTGTCTCCACTTTAGTTCCCTCCTCATTGAAAGGTGTCCTGGGCTGTGGTAATTTGGCACTGGATCATCTCCGTAGCTTGTCATGTGATCGTACTTAATGTTGTGCTGATGGACTCTTCAAGCATAAGGGCAGGAGGGGAGATGTGAGGAATCAGCTTTAATTCTGACCTCACTGAGCATGCATTCACAATCTCTAGCAGCAGCCATTGAGCAGGGTCAATAACGAGCAGGGTCCCTGGCTGATTATTTCCCTTCCTAACCCACAGAATCACAGAATCCCGGAGGCACCCAAGTCTGAGGGGAGCACCCCTATCATCTCTGGGCCAACTGAGCATGGACCGGGAATCAAACTTTGGACATTCCTCATGTGCGTGGCTCAGATCCATCTTACGACGCGCACTTACCAAGTAAGGCATCGGGCCAGGGACAGTCATTTTATTAAGTCAATGTCAGCCTTGTACAGTGAGTCATCTGCTGCATTTAATGGTGTAATTTTTCAATTCAGGCGGTCCTCAAAAGAAGATCCCTGAAGGCAAGACTGAGATTGATATATTTTAGTTAGGTAAGGGCATAAAGGGATACAGATCAATGGCAGCTAACTGGAGTTGAGATACAGATCAACCATGATCAAATTGAATGGTGGAACAGACTCAAGAGGCTGAATGGCCTGCTCCGATAGAAGCAAACCGCTGTGCTCATTAAACCTGCCCTGTTGTTTTTCTCCACGTGACCCAGCTTGTTTATCTGCAGAGTGAACTTGGAAACAGCTCACTGGGGTGGGGTGGGTTTCCTCCAGAGGATTTCCTCAGCGTTCTCACAATCACCCACCGTAACTTCAGCGGAAGATCGCAAGAGGTCCTGGACAAAAGACGCAAACCGTTGTTTCTCCGGAGCTTCCGCCGGAGTTTCGGAAATTCCAGCTGAGGGTTTTTAAAGCACAAATTTTTTCAAAAAAAGGTGATTAAAATGCTAATAATTTCCCTCATTACAACAGCGACTATACTCCAAAAGTACTTCATTGGCTGTAAAGCGCTTTGAGACGTCCAGTGGTCGTGAAAGGCGCTATATAAATGCAAGTCTTTCTTTCTTCTTTCTTTCTAATGAGTTAAACTGAATAACGTTACATAGAATTTACATAGAATGTTACAGCACAGAAACAGGCCATTCGACCCAACAGGTCTATGCTGGTGTTTATGCCCCACACAACTCTCCTCCCACCCTACTTCATCAAACACCATCAACATATCCTTGTACTTCTTTCTCCCTCATGTGTTTATCCAGCCTTCCTTTAAATGCATCTATGCTTTTCATCTCAACCACTCCCTCTGGTAGCAAGCTCCACATTCTAACCACGCTCTGGGTAAAGAGGTTTCGCCTGAATTCCCCATTGGATTTATTAATGACCATCTTATACTTATGACCCCATAAGTGGAAACAGCTTCTTTATGTCTACCTTATCAAACACCTTCATAATTTTAAAGATCTTTATTAGATCACCCCTCAGCATTCCCTTTTCTAGAGAAAAGAGCCCCAGCCTGTTCAGTCTTTCCTTTCAATTGTGGTATCATCCTTCTCCAGTGCCTCTATATTCTTTTATAATATGGAGACCAGAGTGTGTACAGTACTCTAAGCGTGGCAGAGATGTGCATAATACTCTAAGTTTTAGGCCGGAATTTTACCGGCGCTCAGAGTGCGGGTTTGGAGGCGGGTCTGCTGTCAAAATCACAAAGATTGACAGCAGGTCGGTATCCCGCTGTAAACCCGTCTCCTTGTCAGTTTCCCAAGTGTCGGGTCTGTCATCCCTGAACAGACCCGACACCAAGCGACGGGTCAGCCAATTTAGATAATTAAAAGCTTGTTAAAAGGCAGTTAAGCACCATTTTCCCATGTACTTACCACTTCACATGGAAACATAGAAACATAGAAGATAGGAGCAGGAGTAGGCCATTCGGCCCCTCGAGCCTGCTCCGCCATTCAATGCGATCATGGCTGATCATCCAAATTCAGTACCCTGTCCCTGCTTTCTCCCCATATCCCTTGATACCTTTAGCCTTAAGAAATATATCTAACTCCTTCTTGAATATATTTACTGACTTGGCCTCAACTGCCTTCTGTGGTAGAGAATTCCACAGGTTCACCATTCTCTGGGTGAAGAAATTCCTCCTCATCTCTGTCCTAAATGGCTTACCTCTTATCTTTAGACTGTGACCCCTGGTTCTGGACTCCCCCGCCATCGGGAACATCCTTCCTGCATCCAGTCTGTCTAGCCCTGTTAGAATTTTATAAGTTTCAATGAGATCTCCTCTCATTCTTCTAAATTCTAGCGAATATAAGCCCAATCGACCCAATCTCTCCTCATACGTCATTCCTGCCATCCCAGGTATCAGCCTTGTGAATCTTCGCTGCACACCCTCCATGGCAAGAACATCCGTCCTCAGATAAGGCGACCAAAACTGCACACAATACTCAAGGTTCAGCAGGTTTTTAACGAGGTTCCCGGAGAGCGGGTATCACGTCAGGTAAGTAGGTCGGTTGTTGTGTCACCATGGAATGATTTACTAACCTGACAACTGCAAATGTTCTATGAAAGCTCCCATTTCATAGTTGTTCACTTTCCAAGGTTAGAAGCCGTTGCTTACTGTATTTAGAAGATAGATTGAGCTTTATGCAGGTTGCAAGTGTTTGGAGCAAACTCTCTATCCGGTGTCACCTCATTGGAACAACCTCTCTCACCATTGACAGATCGCTTCTGTCATCTCAAGTTCACCTGCCATCTATTCCATCAGCATCGGTGTCCTTGAATAAATCTCACCTTCGTCCTCAGAATCCCACCACAATCAGCCCCAACATCAGCAGCAACAGGCACACCAGCAGCACCAACATCCACACCAATCTTCTCTGCAATCAACTGATGCTGCACTGGACACAGGGCATCATCACCAGTGCACATTGCTGCCCGGGAGGCCAGCAATGGCCTCACCATGTCCAGATTTACGTCACTTGACGCTGCACACCCTGGTTGCCACATGATGTGCCAGGTTGGCACCACCCCACACCAACACCATAAAGCATCCCTACGATGCCCAAGCCATTCCTTTCACACTCATCACCATTGCGGCGGGAGGGGGGGCGTGTTATGTCTCACCATTCACTGCAACTCACTAAGCCACTTCCAAAGGTGCACACAAATCTGTCCAAGAAGGCAAAATGTTGAAAATACAGATTTCAATGCTTGACAACACATTAACAGAAACTCTGCATGAACATTGGCTAAAGCACGTAAGTGCCTACCCTTGTGTGTTGTTAGTTTGAATGATTGGACAAGGATGAGGGTGGGTGTGAGGGGTGGCTAGTGAGATGCGGAAATGATAACATAGATAGAGAGGGATGGGTGGAGGTTCAAGGTAAGTTGGTGTGAGTAAGGATGTGCAGGAGTAGGGTAGGGAAGGCAGAGTGATGGGGATGTGATGAGTGGCACAGCAGGATGAGGTTGACTGTGGCTTTGCAGTAACGTTTCGTGATCTACTGAGATCATTGAAAGGTTTGCGCAACTGCAGCCTGGTCCTCCTGATGACATCTCTGCTTGTGTCCTCCTGTGCAATGTGCAACCAGGCTGCGTTGGTGTCCTGGGGAGGTGTCTTCCGCCCATGGGAAGGGAAGAGAACCTCCCTGTGTGCTGTGACTCCCTCCATAAGCATATGGAGGGAGTAATGGGAGAGCCTGGGTGCAGCCGTCCACCTTTGTGCAGTGCTTGTCAGTGTTTGCAGCACCTCAATGCTGTAGAATACTGACGGCACAACTGTCAAAATAAATGTGGACATGGTCCCTTTAAGGAAACCAGCTGATGACGTATCATCAAATGATGTCATCAGACCCGTTTCCTATTAATTGGCCGGCAACCTCACAGGGCGGGCTTAACAAGTTCAATCAATGTAAATTCATATTGGAGACCGGGATCGAGACAGATGCTGGATCCCCACACGCCACGTACGCCGCCCACCATGGACCCATCGAGGTTGGAAAAATCCAGCTCTTAGTGTCAGCTGTGGTTCAGTTGGGAGCACTCTCGCTTCAGAGTCAGAAGGTCGTGGGTTCAAGTCCCAGTCCAGAGACTTGAGCAAAAAAATCAAGGCTGACACTTCAGTGCAGTACTGAGGGAGTGCTGCACTGTCGGAGGTGCCGTGTTTTGGATGAGATGTTAAACCGAAGCCCCGTCTGCTCTCTAAGGTGGACATAAAAGACCCTATGGCACTATTTTGAAGAAGTGCAGGGGAGTTATCCCCAGTGTCCTGGCCAATATTTATCCCTCAATCAACATCACTAAAAAAACAGATTATCTGGTCATTATCACATTTCTGTTTGTAGGACCTTGCTGTGTGCATATTGGCTGCCGCGTTTCCTACATTACAACAGTGACTACACTTCAAAAAAGTACTGCATTGGCTGTAAAGCACTTTGGGACGCCCTGAGGTTGTGAATAATGCTGCCTCTTTCTGTGCTGTAACCATTCTATGATTCTATTTTGCAGGGCTACGGGGAAAGGGTGGGGGAGTGGGACTAGCTGAAGTGCTCTTGCAGAGAGTTGGCATGGCATGACGGGCTGAATGGCCTCCTTCTGTGCTGTGACCATTCTCTGATTCTAAATGCAAGTCTTCCTTTTTTATCTTTTAAGTTGCAGAAAAATGAAGTGGGTGAAAACACAAGGTGACTTGCAGATAAGGACAAGAATTTTGAAAACACGCAGTTGAGGGATGGAGCGCCAATGAGGGCCGGTGAGACCAGGAATGATAGGGTAACAAGACTTAAAAGAAACCATTAGTATAAGCAGGTGTAAGAATAAGCCATTTGCTGTAAGAATTTGCTATAACAACCAAACTTAAAAAGTTGACCAAATTTAATATACCAGCATGCTTCAAGAGGTTGAGAGCTTGGTTCCTGTGGGAACTTTTTACGAAAGCTATTAATCAGACAAGGAAGCGACAGACCCTGAGCAGGATCAAACAGTTGGGCCTTACAAAGACAGGAACATCTTCAGGCAAATGGTGTGAAGGGCCTTGGGGCCCACTGATACGAAGAGGAAAACAACTTATCACACAGTTTGGGGCACATACGCATTGAGGAGCCTGTCCAGGTTTTTAGGGTATAAGAGATGCTGTTTTAAGACACTCGGGGCGGCTGCAGTCGGAGGGGACCTGGCCAGTTGTTAGAAATCATACGCCTAGTCGCTGCCGGATTGACCACTCACTGGTGTTAGTATGTATGTGGTGTTGGCTTATTACCGCTTGATCTTAAAGTAAGGGAATTAACCTGTGTGTGCTTAGATATAATCAGGAGAATTATATGCAACAGTTTTGTGTGAGCTTACTTGTAACCTCTTGCTGATTTTAAGTAAAAAGAAAGCTATTCTCGAATCCTTGTGTTTTGTGTTGTCTGTTCCACGGGCCTGAACTTTGGAAGCTGTTGGTCGGGTGAAAGGACAAGGGTGAATTTAAACGTCCTACACAGGAGAGGCAAAATCTGACGGCAAAAAAAAAATTTGAACACAAAATATGATGGAGCAGGGAAGCTCCCATGCAAATATAATCATTTTTAGATAACACTTTTGCGGCAAGGGGAAAAGGGATAAAAAAAAATATATAAGATTGCTCTTGTACGCTTGCGATAATGCAGACAATTATGGATAGTCCCTGACAGCAGCGAGGATTTGCATCAGGTTGGCTGCACGAGCTTAGTTTTAATCAATTTTCTTCACAGCTGGCTTCAGCCCAGCGGTACAAAGTGTGCATTTTTATTCAGCAGAGCAAAGTAAATACATTTTTTGGTGCATTTTAATTTTGAACAGCTGCAATCCTAACACAAAACCGAATTAGCAGTTGCTGTGTGAATTGAAAATGAGACAAACCAAACACACCGTCTCTGCTCCATCCGTCGGCCTTGCTCTCTGTTGCAGCGTTTTTTTTTTTGCCTTGTTCTGTTTTATCATGCTGGTATGATTGTTAACCCTCTAAGCGTCCTTCTCTTCCACCAAGAGCTCCAAAGTACGTCGCACGCCATGTTCATTCCTCTCCTCTTTGATTCAGCGAATTGATGCAAACCGTCCATTGCTGGCAGATGACACCAAACAAGGAGGGGGCTGTTGCTTTCTGAGGAGGCAATGCAGGGACTACAATGTGAGTTGGGCAATGGCAGATGAAATTTAACTGGACAGGTGTAACGTACTATGCGCAGGAAGTAAAAATATGGCAAGATGGTACTGCACTGGCTTCGATCTTCCGCGAAGCTTATGGGCAACCCTAAACCGCGTCCGCACAAACCGCGGCAGATGTGGATACCTCATGCACAAATGGAGAATTAAAAACTCTCCAGTGTGCGACTGTGGTCACCCAGAACAGACCAGGGAACACAGAACGGTTCAATGCCCGATTCACAAATACGAAGAAGGCATCACAGCTAGAATACTGTGTACAGTTCTGGTCACCACATCACAGGAAGGATGTGATTGCACTAGAGAGGGTGCAAAGCAGATTTATGGGGATGATGCCGGGAGTAGAGAATTTTAGCTATGAGGAAAGATTGAATAGGCTGGGTTTGTTTTCCTTGGAACAGAGGAGGCCGAGGGGAGACTTGATTGAGGTGCATAAAATTATGAGGGGCCTAGATAGAGTGGATAGGAAGGACCTATTTCCCTTAGCAGAGTGGTCAATAACCAGGGGACATAGATTTAAAGTAATTGGTAGAAGGATTAGAGGGGAGTTGAGGAGAACTTTTTTACCCAGAGGGTGGTGGGGGTCTGGAACTCACTGCCTGAAAGGGTGGTAGAGGCAGAAACCCTCATCACATTTAAAAAGTACTTGGATATGCACTTGAAGTGTCGTAACCTACAAGGCTACGGACCAAGAGCTGGAAAGTGGGATTAGGCTGGATCGCTCTTTTTCAGCCGGCACAGACACGATGGGACAAATGGCCTCCTTCTGTGCCATAAATTTCTATGATTCTACGATACACTCCGCTATTCCTGACGCAGTTATCTGGCTTAACCACCTAAATGTAAAATTATATTTGTTGATTTACATCTATGTCAGCCATACAAAGCAGTAGTGGTGCTGCGCTGAAATGTCAAGCCCAGATGATATGCTCAAGTCTCTGGAGCGGGGCTTGAACAAATGACCTACTGGACTCAGGTACGAGAGTGCTATCACTGAGCCAAGGCTGACAGCAAGAGCGATAGTAGACATACCACTCAAAGTGCCAAACCACTGTGGAGCAGCTATCAACAGAACAGTAGGATGCTGAGCCATATAGAAAGAAGGACTTGCATTTTTATAGCGCCCTTCACGACCACTGGACGTCCCAAAGCGCTTCACAGCCAATGAGGTACTTTTTTGGAGTGCAGTCATTGATGTAATCTAGGAAATGCGGCAGACAATTTGCATACAGCAAGCTCCCACAAACAGCAATGTGATAATGACCAGATAATCTGTTTTTAGTGATGTTGATTGAGGGATGAATATTGGCCAGGACACCGGGGGATAACTCCCCCTGCTCTTCTTCAAAATAGTGCCATGGGATCTTTTACGCCCACCTGAGAGAGGGCAGACGGGGCCTCGGTTTAACGTCTCATCCGAAAGACGGCACCTCCGACAGTGCAGCGCTCCCTCAGCACTGCACTGGGAGTGTCAGGCTAGCTTTTATGTGCTCAAGTCTCTGGAGTGGGACTGTGAACCCACAACCTTCTGACTCAGGTGAGGGTGTTCCCAACTGATCTACGGCTGACAATAGAGTACAAGTCAGAGGAAGCCATGGTTAAACTGTTTTGTGCTCTGGCCACTGGTTACTGAGAGACAAGGGAGATATTCAAGACCTACAGACACTTCTGAGAAAAGCCACGAGGTTGATCCCTAGCAATAGGCTTCATGAGGAAAGGCTGGAGAAACTTGGAGGCGGGGGAGGTTATTTTGTTTAAAGCGTGAAAACAGGCGCTAAGTGGGTGCTGTGCTAATAAGACAGGCCTGTTTGAAAGTCTGGATTTAACACACAATTTAAGGCCTAATTGCTGATTACCATAATTTGAACTTGCCTGGAGGGGCGAAAACAGGACACCTGCAGGTTTAGCACTCAAGCGCTGATTAGAAACAATTTTCGTGGAGCAGTACATGTGGGCTCCACGCACCCACTTCCACTGAAGGTGTGGAGTGCTCTGGGCTGGCACACAACAGCACGTTTCAGTATGGCTCAGGGACCGAGGGAGAAAAGCGCACAGGATCTTAGACACGGCACTGGAGGTCCTGCTGGAGGAGGTCCAGAGGAGGTGGAGGCATGTCCTGTAACCGCAGTCCACCCTACCCTCCTGTCACTCCTGGCCCTCTTCCTGCACTCCCATTATTTTCAGCCTTGGTAGTTTATTAACACTATGGGGAAAAAATTCGGTTGCTTTGCGCCTCCCGTTAGTGCCCGAAGAGGGCGCTAATGGGGCGCAAAGCAACTAGCGCCCGGGCGCGGCGATGTTAGCGCCGCTCGCGAAATTGACCAGACATTTTGCGGCGGCACCAAACACTACCGCCATGATCTCCTGCGCCCGCAGATCGTGATGTCAGTCGAGCGTGCAACGCCCCGGTAGCGCCCTGGACCGGATATTGAGTGGCGCCCCCTGCCTTTCCGCCTGTCGCTAGCAACAACAGGTTGAGGGGAACATTTTGCAGTCGGGAAGGGACTGGGGGAGCGCTATTTAAAGGCGGCCGCTTCCTGCCTTTTTTTGTCAGCGATGTTTTTGCACCACGCATTCTGAGAGAGAGAGAGAGAGACTTCTGGAGAGATTCAATGCTGTGTGAAGGAATTTTGGGTGCTGAGCTGCACTTTGCAGGTTCATTTTGATTTGACCTTCCTTGCATCGATTTAGAAGAGACTGTGGGGGCTGTAATCTGAGGTCTTTCCCTGGGCCTCTCCATTGTTCTTTCCAGCAGAATTGATGTACAGGTCTCTCCAGGCCGAGATTCAAGGCTGCAATGAGCAGGGTGTGGATGGAGAGCAAGATCGACCCTCCCCTTTAAGAACTGCCTTAAGAGAGGTGTAGCGCCTGATTTAGCGCTCCAATCATCTCCAGGGGCGATAGAAGCCAAGTTTGCAGCCGGAGGTGATAATTAGCGCCAGACACTAAACTTTGCGCCCGGCCGATAATTGCGCCCCAAACGGGGCGAGACCGAATTTCTCCCCCTATGGGCCTTCACCTTGGCGTTTCAGTTCTAAAAAAACCTGCTCTTCTTGGCACCGTAATCAGCAATATTGTTATTCTACTATAAGCAACCTGTTAATGAAAATTACAAATATTTAATATATGTATTTCCAAAGGATGGTGGGGCACTGCAATTGCCCTTAATGTGTTTCCAATAGGGAGGGAATTATCCCATATTCCCAATACTATCCAGTGACCAACTCCCCCCCACATTGCAAAGAGCATGCACATGAAGATCAATTGAGGGCGGGACCTGGTTCAGCATCGTTGAGTAGCTTGGGACCATAACTGCCTCGACTAGGGGTTTTCTGTGTAGGGGAATCCCAACAAATATTGACACATCGCCAGAGATCTGCTGTAAATTTCGAGGCCTTTCCATTGAAGCCATAATAACACCGACGCATTTCCAGTGATTTCCTGCAAATATTGGCATACCTCTCGATAACTGTCCCGCCTCTCGTCCTAACTTCCGAAGGACGATGGCAGGCACCCATAGGAAAGCTGCTCTGCCTTTGCAGAAAATGTTTTTTTTTTCAGATTAGTATGCAGCAACAGAAACAACATGGCCTGGATTTTAACTCGGAGCGGGATTGGTGTGTGTGGGTAGGGAGAGAGTGCCAGGGGCCAGCGGCAAACTCGTATTTAGCGGTGCAGAGAGATTTTTTTGCCTCCCAGGAATCATTTCCATTTTCAGGCTCCGACTCCCACCCAAACCCGACAGGATTCACGCCGGGAGCGGGAAGTCCAGCAGCAGTGGGCTGCGACCGGGAAGCCACGGCAACAATCCAAGAAGTACTTGCATTTCTATAGCACCTTTCACAACCACCGGACGTCCCAAAGTGCTTTACAGCCTTTTTGAAGTGCAGTCACTGTTGTAATGTAGGAAATGCGGCAGCCAATTTGCATACAAACAGCAATGTGATTATGACCGGATAATCTGTTTTTAGTGATGTTGATTGAGGGATAAATATTGGCCCCAGGACACCGGGGATAACTCCCCTGCTCTTCTTCAAAATTGTGCCATGGGATCTTTTATGTTCACCTGAGAGGGAAGACAGAGGCGAGAGTGCTACCAACTGAGCCACGGTAAGTTTGGTGGAGGGGGGTGTGGGGCAGTGGCGGGCGGAGGGTGGGTATGTCCAGAGGGGATTGTGATCGGGGGAGGAGAGAGGAAGCCCGAGGTAAGAGAAGCCCAAAGTTTCCTTGTGGGGTCTGCAAAGGAGAACACCTGACCCTCCTGGCCCACGAGCAGCCCTGAAATAAAATTCTAAAAATTGCATCCCTGGGCCACGTCTGGCAGTTTGACCTGGCGGGGAATTCCTCGCTGCTCCCCCGCTGAGGCCCGAGGTTAAAATAGCAGATCGGGCCCCACGACGATGTCATTGAAGCCCGATCTGCATATTTAAAGAGGTCCCCTCCATCTTGGAACGGCTGTCCTTGCCTTCTACAATTTAAAATTGCTGTCGGTCAGATCAGGTAGGAAAATAATGGTTAGGTCCGACGGTCCTTCTTAACTGCACCCCACCCACGTTTCCAACAGGCCTACATTCCCTGGAGTATAGAAGGTTAAGGGGTAATTTGATTGAGGTTTTTTAGGATTTTGAAAGAAATTGACAGGGTAGATAGAGAGAAAATGTTTCCGCTGGTGGGGGAGTCTAGGACAAGGGGGCATTACCTTAAAATCAGAACCAGGCCATTTAGGAGAGAAGTTAGGAAACACTTCTTCACGCCAAGGGTAGTGGATGTGTGGAACTCTCTCCCACATAAAAAGCAGTAGATGCTTGCTCAATCAATAATTTTAAATCTGAGATCGATAGATTTTTGCTAGACAAGGGTATAAAAGTATTTTTTTTTATTCGTTTATTGGATGTGGGTGTCGCTGGCAAGGCCAGCATTTATTGCCCATCCCTTGAAAAGGCGGTGGTGAGCCGCCTTCTTGAACCGCTGCAGGCCATGTGGTGCAGGTACTCCCACAGTGTTGTTAGGGAGGGAGTTCCAGGATTTTGACCCAGCGACGATGAATCATCGGCAATATACTTCTAAGTCAGGATGGTGTGTGACTTGGAGGGGAAACTTGGAGGTGGTAGTGTTCCCATGCTCCTGCTGCCCTTGTCCTTCTAGGTGGAAGAGGTCGTTTGGGAGGTGCTGCCGAAGAAGCCTTGGCGAGTTGCTGCAGTGCATCTTGTAGATGGTACACACTGCAGCCACGGTATGCCGGTGGTGGAGGGAATGAATGTTTAAGGTGGTGGATGGGGTGCCGATCAAGTGGGCTGCTTTGTCTTGGATGGGGTCGAGCTTCTTGAGTGTTGTTGGAGCTGCACTCATCCAGGCAAGTGGAGAGTATTCCATCACACTCCTTACTTGTGCCTTATAGATGGTGTAAAGGCTTTGGGGAGTCAGGAGGTGAGACACTCGCCACAGAATACCTAGCCTCCGACCTGCTCTTGTTGCCACAGTATTTATGTGGCTGGTCCAGTTAAGTTTCTGGTCAATGGTGACCCCCAGGATGTTGATGGTGGGAGATTCGGCGATGGTAATGCCGTTGAATGTCAAGGGGAGGTGGTTAGACTCTCGCTTGTTGGAGATAGTCATTGCCTGGCACTTCTGTGGCGTGAATGTTACCTGCCACTTATCAGCCCAAGCCTGAATGTCGTTGAGGTCTTGTTGCATGCAGGCATGAACTGCTTCATTATTTGAGGAGTTGTGAATGGCGCTGAACACTGTGCAGTCATCAGCGAACATCCCCATTTCTGACCTTATGTTGGAGGGTAGGTCATTGATGAAGCAACTGAAGATGGTTGGGCCTAGGACACTGCCCTGAGGAACTCCTGCAGCGTTGTCCTGGGGCTGTGATGATTGACCTTCAACCACCACAACCATCTTCCTTTGTGCTAGGTATGACTTCAGCCAGTGGAGTGTTTTCCCCCCAATTCCCACTGACCTCAGTTTTACTAGGGCTCCTTGATGCCACACTCGGTCAAATGCTGCTTGATGTCAAGGGCAGTCACTCTCAACTCACCTCTGGAATTCAGCTCCTTTGTCTATGTTTGGACCAAGGCTATAATGAGAGCGGGAGCCGAGTGGTCTTGGTGGAAACCAAACTGGGCATCCGTGAGCAGGTTATTGGTGAGTAAGTGCCGCTTGATCGCACTGTCGATGACACCTTCCATCACTTGACTGATGATTGAGTGTAGACTGATGGGACGGTAATTGGCCAGGTTGGATTTGTCCTGCTTTTTGTGGACCGGACATACCTGGGTAGTTTTCCACATTGTCGGATAGATGCCAATGTTGTAGCTGTACTGGAACAGCTTGGCTAGAGACTAGCGTATATGGAGCCAAGGCAGGTGGATGGAGTTCAGATACAGATCAGCCACAATCTCATTGAATGTTGGAACAGGCTCGAGGGGCTGAATGCTCTGCTGCTGTCCCTATGTTCCTATATGCTATTAAGTCAACAAGTACAGAAATATGATGACAGATGTAAACCTGATGTCTCACCCTGGAAGAATGATCACTTGGGTATGCTGCAGTAGGGAGGGCTTTTGATATCCATGGAATCACGGGCATAACTCCCTGACTGGGCCACAGTGAGCAGCCTCCAACGCAAGGAGCGCTGGTCGGAAAATTTCAGGCCCAAAAGCCCCAAAGCTTCTATTTAAATGAATGAAAACAGGATATATAACATCTAAGATTCTGAGGGGCATTGACAGGGTAGATGCTGAGAGGTTGTTTCCCCTGGCTGGAGTGTCTAGAACTAGGGGGCATAGTCTCAGGATAAGGGGTTGGCCATTTAAGACTGAGATGAGGAGGAATTTCTTCATTCAGAGGGTCGTGAATCTTTGGAATTCTCTACCCCAGAGGGCTGTTGATGCTGAGTCTTTGAATATATCCAAGACTGAGATAGATAGATTTTTGGACTCTAGAGGAATCAATGGATATGGAGATCGGGCAGGAAAGTGGAGTTGAGGTCGAAAATCAGCCATGATCTTATTGAATGGCGGAGCGGGCTCGAGGGGCCGTGCGACCTACTCCTGCTCCTAATTCTTATGTTCGTATGTTCTTAGGAGGAGGCCGCAGTCCTGCCATTTTCCAATCAGCGAACCTTCCCTCTGGCCTCCGCTCCTTGCCAAGAGGCGCCCGATCTGGGGGCTCAGCCATCGGGGCACAATCATGAACCACTGCCTTCAGGAGAGGACGAAAGAGAAGAGAAAACCGTCAATCGCCGCAACAACAAATGATTTACACGGAGAAGGGAATATTCTGCTGAAGACTAAGAGCTTGACTGATCATCATTGTAACGAAATGCAGAGTGTAAACACTCACTTTAATTAATATTTGCTAACGTAATTTTATTGTCATTGCGACCATAGCGATTTCAACATGCTTTGAAAATGAGGATGGTACGTCAACTATAATTGAAGCTTCAATTAAGCTAAGTATGCTGAGTGTGGTCTTCATCCTACAATATTAATAATTTTCTATTATTTTAAGTGTCACGTGGCTACCGCCTGATTGTGTTTAGTAACAGGAAGGTGTAGATTGATCGAAATTCAGCTCAGAATTTCATTAACTGGAAGTACTGTCATTGCAAACAGTCTTGCACAGCATATCACAATCAAACAAGCGCTCTCTCTCATAAATTAACTGGTGCCCACATCTATTACACTGTCACGTAGAGCAGTGTTCCCTTTACGTTGCGCTTTATTCTGCGTGGCCTGCTTCTTTTAATGCGCGGTCCCTTTAAATATCTGCGCATGCGGGGTATTTACAATGTAAAAGCCGGTGAGCGGCCTGCTCCGGACCTTACAGATTCCTGCGCGGCCACTCAGCTTAGTGGGAACGTTGATGTGGAGGTGTATCAACAACTTAAATGTGTGACAGGCTTCAAGATCCTACAGGAGACCCGCATTCCATTACTGACCCTTCAGATCTCTTTGTTTTTCGCCGTTTTCTCGTTATTACTTTAGTCGTCGCTTCCTTGAACTTTCCGAGACTCCCGTCTGCCCCCTCAGGTGGACGTAGAAGATCCCGTGGCACAATTTGGAAGAAGTGCCGGGAAGCGTTTTCCCCCATTGTCCTGGCCAACATTTATCCACCACTAAATCAGATGATCTGGTTGTCATCATATTGCTGTTTGCGGGATCTTGCTGTGCGCAAATTGGCTGCTGCTGTAGGGGGTGGTGTGTGGGGGTCAGGTTCAGCTCTGACTCAGTGAGCGGTTCGAATCGCTCCCACACCCCTGGTTCTAGACTTGGTCGTATTTGGGGGTCGTGAACAAAGGTGCAGTAGACAACAGGTTTTGATGAATTATTTCGATCTTTATTCAAGAAAGTAAAACACAACACAAACACTCTTAACACTCTAAAGGTGGGGAACACTTCGGTACACGCGAGGGAAATAACATTAGAAAAATACTTCACCCCTCCCAATCCCACTTCACTAGCTAGGTTGGACTCTGGAGAACCAGGGATAATGCTCACCAAACGAATCCTTGAGAGTTGAGAGTTAGGGTTTAGAGTCTTTTGAGTAAAAGGTTTTGTAAGGCCCTTGTTGCCACGAGGTGTCCGATGGTCACTGAGGCGGTCGCTCTGGTCTCTTCTTGCGTGTCGGCCTACTTCTGGAGCTGTTGGCTTTCTTTGTTGAACTGCTTTCTGTTTAAACTGTCTTCTTCCGAGCTGTGGAACTGCCTTCTTGCAGAACTGTGGAAACTACCTTCTGCCTGCTTGTTGAACTTAGAACATAAGAACATAAGAAATAGAAGCAGGAGTAGGCCAATCGGCCCCTCGAGCCTGCTCCGCCATTCAATAAGATCATGGCTGATCTGATCCTAACCTCAAATCTAAAGAACACAAGAAGTAGGAGCAGGACCCGGCCACTCAGCCCCTGGGCCCACTCCGCCACCCACAGGGCCCTGACCGATCCAAACTCAGCCTCATGTCCAATTTCCTGCCCGCTCACCGTAACCCCTAATTCCCTTTACCTCTAGGAAACTATCTATTTCTGTTTTAAATTTATTTAATGATGTAGCTACCTGGGGCAGCAAATTCCACAGACCCACTACCCTCTGAGTGAAGAAGTTTCTCCTCATGTCAGTTTTGAAAGAGCAGCCCCTTATTCTAAGATTATGCCCCCTAGTTCTAGTTTCACCCATCCTTGGGAACATCCTTACCGCATCCACCCGATCAAGCCCCTTCACAATCTTATATGTTTCAATAAGATCGCCTCTCATTCTTCTGAACTCCAATGAGTAGAGTCCCAATCTATTCAACCTCTCCTCATATGTCCACCCCCTCATCCCCGGGATTAACCGAGTGAACCTTCTTTGTACTGCCTCGAGAGCAAGTATGTCTTTTCTTAAGTATGGACACCAAAACTGTATGCAGTATTCCAGGTGCGGTCTCACCAATACCTTATATAACTGCAGCAATACCTCCCTGTTTTTATAATCTATCCCCCTACCAATAAAAGCCAACATTCCGTTGGCCTTCTTGATCACCTGCTGCACCTGCATACTAACTTCTTGATTTTCTTGCACTAGGACCCCCAGATCCCTTTGTACTGCAGTACTTTCCAGTTTCTCGCCATTAAGATAATAACTTGCTCTCTGATTTTTCCTGCCAAAGTGCATAACCTAACATTTTCCAATATTGTATTGCATCTGCCAAATCTCCACCCACTCACCCAGTAGGTTTTTTATGTCCTCCTCACTTTCTACTTTCCCTCCCATCTTTGTATCATCTGCAAACTTTGATATGTTACACTCGGTCCCCTCCTCCAAATCGTTAATATAGATTGTAAAGAGTTGGGGACCCAGCACCGACCCCTGCAGAACACCACTAGCTACTGGTTGCCAGTCCGAGAATGAACCATTTATCCCAACTCTCTGCTTCCTGTTAGATAACCAATCCTCATCCCATGCCAGAATATTACCCCCAATCCAGTGATTTTTTATCTTGAGCAATAATCTTTTATGTGGCACCTTGTCGAATGCCTTCTGGAAGTCTAAATACACTACGTCCACTGGTTCCCCTTTATCCACCCTGTACGTTATGTCCTCAAAGAACTCAAGCATATTTGTCAGACATGACTTCCCCTTCATAAAGCCATGCTGACTTTGTCCTATTAAATTATGTTTATCTAAATGTTCCGTTACTGTCTCCTGTGTATATCGGCCGTTCCTTCATCGTCGCTGGGTCACAATCCTGGAACTCCCTCCCTAACAGCACTGTGGGAGTACCTTCACCACAGGGACTGCAGCGGTTCAAGAAGGCAGCTCACCACCACCTTCTCATAGGGCAACTGGGGATGGGCAATAAATGCTGGCCTTACCAGCGACGCCCAGATCCCACGAACGAATAAAAAAAAAGTTCAGCCTCAAACAAAGCCAAAAGCCTCCTCTTCAACAACGTCAAAGTCCAGCCCTTTTTATGCTTGGTGAAGTTGTGAAGAGCACAGCAGTTTACAGCTAGGAAGGAGTGGAAGACCTTCCTGGTGCGATAGTTGAGGATGTGTTCTGTGGGAGCTTATAAAGCAATGTGGGTGCCATAGATTATTCCCTGGAACTTGAGACAGCTTGCAACCCGGGAAAATGAATGACCCTGCCTTGGTGCTCCCCTTTGCGGTGATTCCAACGGTGAGGAATTCCCCAGCTCTCCCGTAGACTGTATCAGCCACCTGACAAAACACGCTCCTACTCCAGCCTGGTGGATATTACAGAAATTCCCATCAGCTGCCTGATATGAGTCTGTGCCATAAAGGTTGAGTGGGGTGGTCTCCTTCGTATGCACGGTGCGGGCAGATGAACGTGGCAGGTCCGCATGCAGTAGATGACGGAGGTGCCCTATTACCTCTTTGGTGAAGCACATTTTTCACATACACACTGCCACAGGGAGTGGTTGAGGCGAATAACATTTAAGGGGAAGCTAGATAAGTACATGAGGGAGAAAGGAATAAAAGGTTATGTTGATAGAGTGAGATGAAGTAAGGTGGGAGGAGGCTCGTGTGGAGTGTAAGCACCAGCTTGGACCAGTTAAGCCGAATGGCCTGTTTCTGTGCTGTAAAATTTTATGGAACATCTCCTCATTAAGGTCATTATATGACTTGTGTAGCCCATAAATGCTATGGGGCTATACTGCTTGTCATCCTCCTCCTCAATGATGCCAGACCTTGAGTCGCCTTACCAGCGATCCTTAAAGGGACAGCTGGAGGACACTCCCAAAATGTCCAGAGACGCTTTCACTTTTCGTCACACAGGCAAAGACTGGGCAACCCTTGACCGCCTGTTGACTTCCAGGTAAGTGGCACGTGGGGAACCTCGACGGGCCTCGCGGGATGGAAGGGGGGAGTCTCGGGGCAAGAGGAGCCCTCAACTTTCCTCTGCTCCTCCTGGCCTCACAAAGGAAATATTGTCACACTGTTGTAATGTTTCCCACATTACAACAGTGACTCCACTTCAAAAGTACTCCATTGGCTGTAAAGCGCTTTGAGACGTCCGTTGGTCGTGAAAGGAGCTATATAAATGCAAGTCTTTCTTTCTTTCTTACCTGGAGGTCCTCTCTGTTCAGCCCCACCAGCTGCCGATCTGCTTCACCCCGGCGGGAAAGCCACGATGGCGGCTTCCACGCTCAGGCCTCAGTTACTATGCCAACGCGGTCCTATTGACGTCAACAGCACCCCGACTAATGTTTGTCCATGAGGCTCCCCGCCTGAATCTGGTGGGCGCCTCGTCCGTCACCAAAAACCGGCGGTGTTAAGATCAGAGATCGGCGGGAACGGACGGGAGTTAGAGCTGCTCCATTTTAACTGCTTGCCGCTCTGTCCCCCCCCCCCACCCCCACCCAGCGAGGATAATTCCTCCCCGTCCCCCAGTGAGTTTGTATTCTCTGATGATTCAAGATGGTATCTGCAAACTTTGCATGTTCAGGCCAGAATTTCCACGCTGTCTTCAGTTGGCGTGGAGACAAGAAGAGGCCAGTCAGGAGCATGACTGCAACACTCCTTCAAACCAAAATGGCCACTCTTAAAAAAAAATACTGTTGACTTCAACTGTTGATCTGAGAGACACAATATCATCTTTTCGAAGGTAGCTTGAAGCCGACACTGTTTAAAACAAGAACTGTTGTAATAAGAAAGCTTCATAACGACTCGAGAGTACAGATTCATGAATTAATTAAAGCATGCAGATAAAATTGTTCTGCTGACCATTGTTAAGCAGATTAACCAATGCAGTAATAACGGCAACACAGGAACCGCAGCTAAATGGGTTAATCATTTTTGTTTTAAATAATAGAATCATTTCTACCCACTCAGGCGATTTAAGCCATTATAAAATCTCCAGGAAGGCTGTTCTATAGATTAATGTTACACTTACAGCGCAAAAAAAAAACTGTAATGATTCCTTGTGCTGATCATTTTAATTATCACTGACTCTGATTGCTGTCTGTCGTAAGAATGAGCCTTACGCGTGGTAAACTTAATGTAAGCTTTAATCAACTTAAAACGGTGCTGCATACAAAAGAGGTCTTACCCTATGCCTCTTCCAGAGCTAACTGATCAGTCCAGTATTTATCCTGGACTGATTACAGGAAGTGATGTCATACAGGAAGCTGAAAAGTGTTACCACATTCTCCCCCCCCAAAAGATTAGGAGGCCGGAATGCTCCCTCCATTTCGTAGCCGTTGGATGAGGGAGAGCCGCACCCGTTTGGGTTCTCGTAGCGGTAGAGGGCCCCTAGCCCGTTTACCCGCTGCGGGCCATGGACCAGAGTCCGAGTGCTCCAGCCCGCTCTGTGAGGGGTCAGAACGATCCTGACCGTGTACTGGTACCCGAATGGGTGTCGGGCAGGGCTGTGGCAGATCCGTTTCTGAGCGTACGGTACAGGGTTGATCGTGGCTGCGCGTGCGAGCCCCGACGGGCTCATAGTCAGTCTGCCCCAGGTCGGCACGCTGGAGTGAGGTACCAGCCGGCGTTAGATCCCGATCATGATGAGAGGCACCTGGCAAGCCCAGAGATGTGCCTGGTACAATATCATCCCCTGGTGTCCCTCTATGTTTCGGCGGGCAGGGAGCCAGATCCCGCAATGACACGGTAGATTCCCGACCGTCAGGATACCGAATATAGGCGTAGGTAGGGTTGACGTCAGTGAGCTCAACCTCATCTACCAGGGGGTCATTCTTAGACGCCCGGACATATCTTCGGAGTAGCACTGGTCCCGGTGTAGTCAGCCACGACGGGAGAGATGTCCCATAGGATGAGCGACGCTGAATTCAGAAGAACCGTTCATGAGGCGTCGTATTTGTGGCGGTCGAAAGGAGGGACCGTGTGGAGTGTAATGCGTCTGGAAGTACTGCTTCCCATTGCTGGTTGGGTAGGCCCCGAGATCTCAAAGCCAGACGTACCGCATTCCAGATGATAGCGTTAAAACGCTCGACTTGCCCATTCCCAACCGGATGATAAGGCGTCGTTTTGCTGGCAGCAATACCCCGTTCCGAGAGATAGGCCTTGAGTTCTCCCGACATAAAAGAAGGGCCCCGATCTGAATGAACATAGGATGCCATGCCACAGAAAGCAAATACCTGTTCAAGGCAGCTGATAACCGTGGTTGTCAGCATATTGGGGCAGGGAAAGGCAAACGGAAAACGAGAATACTCATCAACCATTGTTAATAGATAAGTGTTGCGAGTCGAAGAGGGCAACGGCCCCTTAAAATCGATGCTAAGCCTTTGCATTGGCTGGGTCGCATGTATGAGTATACCACCCGAGGGGCGGAAAAACCGAGGTTTCAATTCCGCACAGACTCTGCAGTCCGAGCACATCTTCTTTACATCCCCGGTAGAGAATGGGAGATTTCGGGACCGCACGAAGTGCAGCATGCGAGTAACGCCTGGATGACACAACCCATCATGGATGTCTACGAGCGTAGAGGGTGCCATGGCGGAGCAGAATGCTCGTGTGAGGGTATCCGGAGCCACATTCTCCTTGCCAGGTCGATAGTGGATGGTGTAACCAAAAGAGGCCAATTCCAGCCGCCAAAGCTGGATTTTATTATTTTTAATTTTGGTCCGTTTTCGATTATCGAGCATGAAGGCGACCGATCGCTGGTCCGTGATTAAGGTAAAGTGCTGGCGAGCCAGGAGATGACTCCACTTCCGTACTGCCTCTATGATGGCTGTAGCTTCTTTCTCGACTGGAGGATAATGTAGCTCAGCCCCTTGAAAAGTCCTGGACAAAAATGCCACCGGACGACCTTCCTGATTCAGAGTGGCTGAGATTGCCACCTCCGAGGCATCACACTCAACCACGAAAGGAAGACTCTCATCAATGGAGTGAAGAGCCGCTTTCTCCAACTGCTTTTTCAGGAGGTTAAAGGCTGCAACAGCCGTTGTGTCTAGTGGGAATGTGCTGGCCTTCAGTAGAGGTTGGATTCGGTCCGAGAAGTTAGGAATCCATTTCGCATAGTATGCAAACAGGCCGAGGGCCCGGCGCAAGGAGGCCGGATTCTTAGGTGGCGGGAGTTCTTGGAGTGGGCGAAGCCTTTCAGGGTCAGGTTTAATGATGCCATTGCCCACACAATAGCCAAGGATGTTGATAGTTGGTTGTGACTCAATGGATTTAGCCGCATTCAAAGTCAAATTACGGTGCTGGAGTGCATCCCAAAATCGTTGGAGATTGGCGTCATGTTCCTGCTGATTGCGACCTGCGACAGTAATATTGTCCAGATAAGGAAACGTATCCTTCAAGTCTTCCTGTTTGACCAGGTCATCCATTGCTCGCTGGAAGACAGCCACTCCATTAGTGACCCCAAAGGGGAGGCGACGAAATTGATACAGCCGCCCATTGGCTTCAAAGGCTGTATACTGCTTGTCTGAGACCTTCAAGGGTACCTGATGATAGGCGCTTTTCAGATCATAAGTCGAGAACACCGTGTACTCAGCCAATTTATTTACCATATCATCGATGCGCGGCAATGGGTATGCGTCCAAGTCCGTATACTGATTGATGGTCTGTGAATAGTCAATGCACAGCCGTTTCTTGTGAGGTTGTAGAGGGTTCTTAACAATAACGACCTGGGCGCGCCATGGCGACGAACAAGGCTCGATGATATCCTCTGCTAAAAGCCGAGAAATCTCAGCCGCAATAAAAGACTGGTCTTCCTGACTGAAACGGCGTGACTTTGTTATAATCGGTTTGCATCGAGGAGGGATACTGGCAAACAGTGAGGGTTCATCCAGTGAAGCTGCTGACAAGGCACAGAACGGTAATCGAGGTCGTATATTAGAAATAGTGAGTTCAGGTTTGGATCCGCCGAACTCAATGGTAAGCTTCTTATGCTGCTTTTGAAAATCCAGCCCTAAGATAAGATCACTACATAAGTCCTTGAGCACCGAAAGCCGGGTGGAGGGATACCTGTGACCTTTAAGCATTATTTCAACTACACAGAAGCCAGAAATTCTGGTATTAAGTGATGACTGAGCCATCGCAACTGCCTGGTCCGATGGAAAAACATGTAGCTTTAACTGTGCAACAGTCTGTTCCCTAATGAAACTATCAGTGCTACCTGAGTCAATTAAGGCATCTAAAGTATGTCCCTTAATTGATGCTTTTGTAGCTGCATGGAATAGATTCTGAGGACAAGCAGCTGTAATTGGTGTCGTTGCACAAAGAGTGGCTGAAATTCTAGGTGTGTTTCTTCGAGAAAAAACCCGAGAGGAAGCACGATAGTTTTTAGTTGGAACATCCTGATAGGCCCTTACTGGGGCAGTTCGGTAGGACTTAGTTTGATAAGCCCTCGTAGAGGCTCTTGATAGGCAAACCTTTACAAAATGACCCTTTTTGTTGCAATGACTGCAAAACGCATTGCGAGCAGGGCAGAATCTCCGAGGGTGAAACTCATCCCCACAAAAAAAGCATTTCTTAGATTGCCAAGAGGCTGCCACAGTGGGGTCATCATCCTCTTCATCGGTGAAGTCATCAGATCGATCGTCAGGGATAAAGTCCTCCCTAATAGAGTTCACCTGTGGCCTCTTAAATTGCCTGACTGTAGTTAAGGCAGCAGACCGAGGTCTGGGCACTGTAAAAAGGTCTGCATTTCGTTTTGCTAGATCTAGAGAGCAAGCCAGGTCATAAGCTCTCTGCAGCTCAAGTGTCTTACTTTCCAGTAGACGCTGGCGTATAAATGGGGAGGCAAGCCCGCAGATGAACGCATCACGGATCATTTCTTCGCGGTATAGCTCAGCTGAGGCTGCCCGAAAGTTACAGTCCATACTAAGTCTGCGAAGCTCTTGGAGGAATTTATCAATGGATTCCTCCGGCCCTTGTTGGGCTGTAGCTAGTAGATGTCTAGCATAGACCTCATTCGGTGTCTTAGTATATAGTCTCTTAAGCGTCTGAATTGCCTCCTCATAACTGTCCCAGTCTTCCACATATTGAAATACATTCGGGGTGACACAGTTGATGAGTATCCGCAACTTTGAGTTATCATCAGCTTTGCAATACTCAAGAAAGTTCTCAAACGTGCGATACCAGTGTTTCCACACCTTACCGGCTGCTGGGGTGTTTGGGTCCAAGTCAAGACGCGATGGTTTAAGGATGTTTTCCATGATGGGTGATTCCCTGGATCCTTAGCTCCGAGTTCGTCCAAAAAGTTTGAGTGCGAAGTTTTTCAAAAGTTGATTAAATTGTCGTAAGAATGAGCCTTACGCGTGGTAAACTTAATGTAAGCTTTAATCAACTTAAAACGGTGCTGCATACAAAAGAGGTCTTACCCTATGCCTCTTCCAGAGCTAACTGATCAGTCCAGTATTTATCCTGGACTGATTACAGGAAGTGATGTCATACAGGAAGCTGAAAAGTGTTACCACACTGTCCTTTCACTAAAAGTCTTTTTTTGCTAAGTGATGGGGATTGGTTGGCTTGCCACGAGGCAAATAAACACATCTAATGATCAAAGATTAAAGGGTGGTGATTAAAGCGAGCAACAAATCAGAATTACATTTTCAAAAGAAGCATGAGTGTGCAGCAGAGAATCAGGCCATGCGGCCCAGCTGGTCCACGCTGGTGCTGACGCTCCGCACAGCAACGGTGTCAATCGGTGTAGCATTGCATGGGCACAATTCCGCCCACTTGTGCCTCAAGATTGCAATCAGGGCCCGGCGTACGTCATAGGAGGCTGATTTACGCAGAATTTGCAGCACAGAAACAGACCATTCGGCCCAACTGCTCCGTGCCGGTGTTTGTGCTCCACACGAGCCTCCTCCCATCCCTTCTTCATCTCACCCCATCAGCATAACCTTCTATCCCTTTCTCCCGCATGCGTTTATCTAGCTCCCCCTTCGAATGCATCTGTGCTATTCACCTCACCTGCTCCCTGTGGTAAGGAGATCCACATTCTCACCACTCTCTGGGTGAAGAAGTTTCTACTGAATTCCCGATTGGATTTATTAGCGACTATCATATACTTATGGCCATGATGTGGAGATGCCGGTGTTGGACTGGGGTGGGCAAATGTGAGAAGTCGCACAACACAAGGTTATAGTCCAACAGCCAGTGTTCTCTGACTATATATGCTGTGACTATATGCATCTCTTCACTTCACCTGACGAAGGAGCAGCGCTCCGAAAGCTTGTGATTTCAAATAAAGCTGTTGGAGTATAACCTGGTGTTGTGCGACTTCTGACATATATTTATGGCCCCTAGTTATGTCTCCCTCACAAGTGGAAGAGCACTGCCCTCTCCATGCTGGGCATGGATTTAAATCATGCCCTGAACTCTTTCTTATTCCTCCAATGCCAGTGGCTGCAGACTCATGAGCCCCGATTTTAATTCGGGCCTCGAATCGTGTGAGGGGTTGGGGAGGGGGGAAGGGCCGAGGCGGGCGACACACCGTCCTGACGTCGGCAGCGTGATTCCCGGGAGATTTTAACTCCCGGGCCTCTTCTGCACAGGCCGCAGTCACATTCCTGCCGGGAAGAGGCAGCTGGCCTGGGGCAGCAGAAGCTCAATGTCGGGCAGCAGGGAGGCAGGAGGCCGAGGCCTGGGACCAAACTAATGCTCCCCGGCCCTCAGGTAAGTCGTGAGGAGGGGGTTAGGGAGGGGCCTCGCACTCCTGCGCCTCCAGGCCCCAACGAAGAAAGAAAAAAAAACTTCAAATAAATAGACTTACCTTTTCTGGGATAAAACCAGAAAATGCTGGAAATACTCAGCAGGTCAGGCAGCATCTGTGGAGAGAGAAACAGAGTCAACGTTTCAGGTCGATGACCCTTCGTCAGAACTGGAAAAAGCTGGAGATGGAACAGGTTTTTTTTTCTCTCTCTCACGTGGCAGCTGTCGATCATTCTGCCATCGCCATTCACACATCATCTAGAGCCATCTTTTGTTTCTTAACTTGTCCCATTACCATCTCCTTTTGCCTCGCACCATCATCCCTTTTGTCTCTTAACCTCTCCTGCCTTCCATCCTATCACAGACCTTCCCTTTTGTTCTTTCCTCCCCCTCCCCCCTTTCCCTGCCCCTACACTTGCTTAAAAACCTGTTCCATCTCCAGCTTTTTCCAGTTCTGACGAAGGGTCTCAGACCTGAAACGTTAACTCTGTTTCTCTCTTCACAGATGCTGCCTGACCTGCTGAGTATTTCCAGCATTTTCTGTTTTTATTTCAGATTTCCAGCATCCACAGTATTTTGCTTTTATATTACCTTTTCTGGGACAAGGAAGTGTTTGGCTGGTAATTTATTTATAATAGAACAGAAAACATGTCTGTAAAAGAATTCTTTTCCCAAGCCTCCAAAAAGTCTTTCACAACATTGGCACAGCTTAACGCAAATTTGTCCATGTTGATTTGCGGCTAGAAGAAAGGAAGACTTGCATTTATATAGCGCCTGTCATGACCTCAAGACGTCCCAAAGCACTTTGCAGCCAACAAAGTACTTTTGATGTGTAGCTGCTGCTGTAATGCAGGAAACACAGCAGCCAATTTGTGCACAGCAAGCTCCCACGGACATCAATGAGACAATGACCAGATCATCTGTTTTTTTAGTGATATGGGCTGAGGAATGAACAGTGGCCAGGACACCGGGAAGAACTCCCCTGCTCTTCTTCAAAATAGTGTCGCGGGATCCTTTAGGTTCACCTCAGAGGGCAGACGGGGCCTCGGTTTATCACTTCCCATCCGAAAGACGGCACCTCCGACAGTGCAGCACTCCCTCAGCACTGCGCTGGAGCGTCAGCCTGGATTTTGTGCTCAGGTCCCTGGAGTGGGGCTATGAGCCCTTGATCTGCTGACTGAGAGGCAAGAGCGCTGCCCACTGAGCCCCGGCTGAAAACCGAAAGAGAAATGATTCAAACCCTTAATCAAAAAAATAAATCTCAGAGATGTGGAGTGTGACTGGCAAAGAAAGTACAATTTAAAAAATGTCACAGGCTGCAGTGAATCTTACTCCACACATCACCTCAGCGAACTGAGTGTGTTTCTATTCGTATTTCCGTAATCTCTATGTCTATATTGGAATTTTTCTTGCTTTATATATTATGCTTGAGTCAGATCAAACTGAACACAAATGTTTTTTTTTCTCTCTCCTACACAAAAAAAAGTTCGATTAATGTTTCCGCAAGAGAAACAGTAGATATACGGATAGGTGTTGACAGCTTATTGAGTCTCATAAGGATTTCTGGAGCTCTCTGATTACGTCGTTGAATAGTTAGGGGGAGAAATTAGGTCACGCTACTTTTTGGGGTGCTAACTTCGCCGGGGCGCTAACCTGAAATAGTTAGTGCCCCCGCGCCCGAAATTCAATGGTAGCGCCCCAAACAGGAGGCGGGGCGCTACTGGAAGCGCTCCCCCTCCCTCTTGGGGCGCTCCCATTGACTATCGAGGTGCTATGTGCAACAGCGCCACGCACGTCAGCATGTAGCGCTGTGGTACTGCAGGCCTCCCTCCCCTGATTAAAGGGGAGGGGTCCAGCGCAGTGTGCACCGGGGCCCTGCTGGACCACCGAGGAGCGGGGAGCCGGGAAAAGAGCCCGGCACTCAAGAAATGTGCCAGGTTGATGGATCGTGGCCAGCACCCCGCAGGAGGAGGCCGGGGGGGGCAGGTGCTGGCAGGCGGCCCAAAAAAAATGACCACCCGGGCACCTGCCCTTTAATTATCGCCACCCCGGCCGTAAAAACACCCCCCTGACCCTGTCGGACATAGCGTCCAACGGTAGATCAGGGGGCGCGAGCCAAGTTTGTGGCCGGGGCGTAAGCGGGGCGCTGCGCACGGCAATGATGTCATCGCCGGAGGCGCAGCGCCACAGGGCGCTACCAGATAAAGCTGCCGCTAACCTCACGCCGAATTTCCCGGGAGGCATTAGTGGCGCCACGCCTGGGCGCTAGGGGCTTTGCGCCCCCTCGGGGCACTAACGGGAGGCGCAAAGCAACCGAATTTTTCCCCCTTAACGTCATGGATCCAGTTAGTTGGTCTCAGAGCTCCAGTTGCCCAATGTGGGAGATTTGCATTGCCAGTATTTTGCTTTGGACGACATTTCCATGCCATTTACAATCTTTAACTGGTAATCAAGTTGGAATGCGACATTAGAAATGATAACAGCTCGTCTGAAGTGCTGGAGGAGATCAAGGGCTCTTATGTATGCATCAGGAGTCTGCAAATGCATTTTGAGGCTCTCCTTCAACAACAACAACTTGCATTTATATAGCGCCTTTAAAGTAGTAAAAGATCCCAAGGTGCTTCACAGCAGAGTTATCAAATAAACTTTGACACCGAGCCACAAGGTGGCGTTTGGGCAGGTGACCAAAAGCTTGGTCAAAGAGGGAGGTTTTAAGGAGCGTCTTAAAGGAGGAAAGAGAGGCGGAGAGGTTTAGGGAGGGAATTCCTGAGCTTAGGGCCGAGGCAGCTGAAGGCACGGCCGCCAATGGCGGCGCGATTAAAATCACTAATGCTCAAGACGCCAGAATTAGCGGAGTGCAGAGATCTCGGGGGGGTTGTAGGGCTGGAGGAGATTACAGAGATAGGGAGGGGATGAGGCCATGGAGGGATTTGAAAACGAGGATGAGAATTTTAAAATCGAGTTGTTGCTTAACCGGGAGCCAATGACAACAACAGCAACTTGCATTTATGTAGCACCTTTAACGTAGTAAAACCTCCCAAGGCGCGTCAGAGGAGCGTAATCAGACAAAGATTGACACCGAGCCGAAGAAGGAGACATTAGGACAGGTGACCAAATGCTTGGTCAAAGAGGTAGGTTTTTAAGCAGCCTCTTAAAGGCAGAGAGGTGGAGAGTCAAAGAGGTTTGGAGAGGGAATGTTAGATCTATATAAATGGAGTTGTTGTTGATTACAGCTGGGCCTACCCTGTCATGTCATCCAGTGTAATTACCTAGTATTCACATAATTAGAATGACTGGATTATTAACATAGCATTTTTTTTTTATTCGCTGAAGACGTGGCACAGGAAGACATCATCTTATCAAGAAATAATGCATCTGGGTCTGTTACCACGAGGAAAAAATATTTCTTTCCTTGCTCATTTAATGCATTAAATATCAAATATGTCAGAGTAATCTGATTTGAGCTACTAATGCTAGCCAAAGTTGTTATATTACCAATGATTAGACATAAATCTGCCAGTGCCTTTTAACCTCCTGCTTGGACTTGTCACCTCCATACATTAAATGGTAGGAGTAATGACAATCGGCAAGGGTATTAGTTTCCGAAAAAATATTCATCATTTGACGTCCAGATTCAAAGCAAAGCACAATTTTGAGTCATCAGAATTCAGATTCCTTTGATTTTGTTTAGAAGCCGAGAACTAAGATAAGTAAAATTTCTCTTTTCACTCGACACAATTCCTCCCGATACGTGGTGTCACACTGTGTGGGTCCCAGCTCTGCGTATCTCTTCATAAGAATCCTAGTTAGGGCCACTTCCTGATCTCTTCCTTTCTAACACAGATGCATGTGTTGCTGCTGCTTCCTGTTCCTGCTGTGATCTGGAGAAGCTCAAGGACAACACTTCTGATTTCTGCCCATCCGTCACCATCACCTTCTGACTCATTCCTTTTCTTTTTGGGACACCTCTGGTGATGAGTTCCCAATAGAAATCTCTAACAAGCCTACAGGCATCTAAAACTACTTGGATTAAGATTCTTCCCACCATCTACCCGCGAAGCCGCCATCCTTTTCTTCCAGTTCCTCCATGTCCATTGGATCTGCTGTGGTGTTTCTACCTTCTGCACTGAGCTTCTGAAATGCCCTCTTTGTCCTCTGTACGAAAGGCTGATATTTAGACAGACAATAGCAAAATACTGCGGATGCTGGAAAATTGAAACAACAACAGAAAACGCTGGATAAACTCAGCAGGCCAGGCAACATCCGTGGAGAGAGAAACAGAGTTAACGTTTCAGGTCGAAACCCTTCGTCAGAACTGAGAAAAAAGCAGGAAATGAAACAGATAAAAAAGCAAGGGGGAGGCTGGGGGGAGGAATAAAAGAACAAAAGGGGTGGTCTATGGTAAGTAGAGACATTAAGAGATGCTCAAGGCAAGACGAGATGGTAATGGACAGGTTAAGAAACAAAAGGTGGCTCAGAAGTGTGAAGTGTGAAATGCTGGCAGAATGAGAGACAGCTGCTGTGGGGGGAGAGAGAGAAAAAAGGGAAAAGGCACCAACCAAAAGGGTGGATAAAATGTGTGTATATATATATATATATATATATATATGTGGTAGGGGCCGAGGTTATGATCTGAAATTGTTGAACTCGATATTGAGTCCGGAAGGCTGTAAAGTGCCTAATCGGAAGAGAATATTTAGAGATATTTACTAGATGAGAATCATATATGTATAACTTCAGGTGTAGCCTTTGACCAACTAAAAAGTTAAGACTTGTTCAAAATGCAGCTGCGAGGACAGTCAAAAGCAGTTTTGACTAAGTTTTGAGAACAAACAGCCACAGACTGCAAGTGAAGGTTTAATTGCTAAAAAAAAACATATTATGATGCTAAGTAGAAATTAGAATTCTCTTACCAAAACTAATTGCAATGATATTTAAAAAATAATTAGTATAAGGACATAAAATGAGAGAGATCATGGAGATAAGGTATTTATCTGGTAGATTAAACTGAGATAGTTTGGATACCTCAAGACTAGTGAAACAGCGCTGATATGGAGCCTTGGTATAAAGGCCTTGTACCAGGGAAGCTAGAAATGAAAGAGATAAAGTAAATTCCAATGGGGTGAAAAACTCTAAACAAGATAACACTGAACATGGCAAAGTTGGTGGAAAAATACTGGAAAGGCGAGATGCTACCTTAGTCTGAGTGACAATGGTATTTTGACCATTAGAACCAATTAAAAAAGGTGATTTTGTTAAAGACCATATATGGACACTGGCCAAACCAACCTTTGATAAGAAAAGGGTTAAAACCTCGATACTCAAAGAACTACTTTACACAGACGTACTGCGAGGACAAAGGAACAGACTTAAGACGACATCATCTGTGTCCGAGAGGTTGCAGAGACCAAGGGCTGCGAGCTACTCGTTAAAACTATCGCCTAATATTAAGTATATTACTTAATAAATCTTGATCTATTGCTCAAACATACTGGCTGCTGCCTATTGGTGTCTTGTCCAAGAACTCAGAGATTATTAAGATCTTACACCTCTCTGCAAGTTATTTCTTCACTTGTGGTCAAGGAGGCCTTTAGTTGCACCTTACCCATTTCTTGTGATTCCCATGCTCCCTCTCTCACAAACTCGCTTCTCCTCACCTTTCCTTCGATTTGAATATATATCTGCTTGAATTTGCAGCAATTAGGTTCAATTAAGATCTAACTTCTTTATTCCCCGTAAAGGTCCTAATTAATCTTTTAGTGTCCAGGATCAGTTTTATATAACGATCCTCAATTAATTCTCACCGGTATCAGAACTTAGATGCAGTAGCCGAGAAATTCAGGGAATCCGAGGCAGTGGGAGTGAAGGGGCAGGAATTTGGAACAGAAGGGCCAGCTCGTCATCCCTTTCCGGCCCTGAAGGCTAAATTGCCCGGGTGGAGGATGGGGCCAGAACCATCCTTTCCCCGCACCCTCTCACCCCTTTCATGGAGCTTATTCTGTTTCATTGGGTATGAATTTGCCTTAGGATGTTATATAGAGAACGACATGTTCGGTTGAAGTTATTACTACATTTGTGTGCCACGATACAATGAAAAGTGAATGAAAATGACCTTTCCAGCTGGTTATTGTGGCATTTCTGATCCATTCGCAAGTTCTGCAATGTAAGTGAAAGTAAAAATGAATTTTATAGAAATAATTTTCCTTCATTTGCTGCTGTTAGTTTTTTCATTAAAAACACAATGGGTAGATTTTGTCTTTGTGGGATAGTGTAAAACGGGTGATAGCGAGTCGGTAGCCTGTTTTACACTCCACGTTTTTATTTCCATTGAAGTCCATCGGGAGAGATGTAAGATGGGCTGCCGATTCGCTATCGTCCACTTAACACTATCGCTCCAGTGCAGCACTGAGGGAGTGCTGCATTTTCAGAGCTGTCGTCTTTTGGATGAGACGTTAAACCAAGGCTCCGCCTGCCCTCTCAGCTGAACGTAAAAGATCCCATGGCACTATTTCGAAGAAGCGTATAGGAATTCTCCCCAGTGCCCTGGCCAATATTTATCCTTCAACCAACATCACGAAAACAGCTGAACCGATCATTATCACATTGCTGTTTGTGGGACCTTGCTCGATTCTGTGGTGAGTTGCTCACCTCCTGACTCCCCCAAGCCTCTCCACCATCTAGTGTGCAGGAGTGTGCTGCAACACTCTCGGTTTGCCTGAATGTGTGCAGCTGCAACAATGCTCAAGGAGGTTGACACCATCCAGAACAAATCAGTCCGCTTGATCGGCACCCCTCCCACCAGCTTGAAAAACATCCACTCCCTCCACCATCAGCACAACGTGGTTGCAGTCTGTACTGTCGACAGGATGCACTGCAGCAACTTGCCAAGGCTTCTTTGGCAGCACCTCCCAAACCTGCAACCTCCACCACCTAGAAGGACAAGGGCAGCAGGTGCATGGGAACACCACCACCTCCAAGTTCCCCTCCAAGTCACACACCATCCTGACCTGCAAATATATTGCCGTTCCTTCATTGTCGCTGGGTCAAAATCCCGAAACTCCCTATGTAACAGCATTGTGGAAGAACCTTAACCATATGGACTACAATGGTTCAAGAAGAAGGTTCATCACCACCTTCTCTAGGGCAACTAGAGATGGGTAACATATCCTAGCCTTGCCAGTGACGCCCACATCCGGAGAATGTATAAAAAAGTACTTCTTGACTTAGCCTTTGATTACACTTTCAAATCTTTCTCTTACTGGCTTGGCTTCCCCCTTCTTTAAACCTCTTGTGTTAAAAGGCGCTACATAAATCCAACTTGTTGTTATTACCTGTTTTATAGGATCATAGAATCATACAGCACAGAAGGAGGCCATTCGGCCCATCGTACGTGTGCAGACTCTTTGAAAGAGCTAGCCAATTAGACCCACTCCCCTGCTCTTTCCCCATAGCCCTGCAATTTATTCTTTTCAAGTATCTATGCAAGTCCCTTTTGAAAGTTATTATTGAATCTGCTTCCACCACCATTTCAGCAGTGCATTCCAGATCATAACAGTTCACTGCATAAAAAAATTCTCCTCATCTCCCCCCTAGTTGTTTTGCCAATTATTTTAAATCTGTGTGCTCTGGTTACCGACCCTCCTCCCAGTGGAAACAGTTTCTCCCTACGTACTCTATCAAAACCCTTCATAATTTTGAACATCCGAAAACACAGCGTCAGTTTCCAGATGTACGCTGACGACACCCAACTCTATCTCACTGCCTCTTCTCTCGACCCCTCCACGATGTCTAAATTGTCAGACTGCTTGTCCGACATACAGTTCAGGATGAGCAAAAATTTTCTCCAATTAAATATTGGGAAGTCCGAAGCCATTGTTTTCGGTCCCCGCCACAAACTCCGTTCCCCAGCCACTGACTCCATCCCTCTCCCTAACATCTGTCTGAGGCTGAAACACACTGTTCGCAACCTTGGTGTCATATTTGACACTGAAATGAGCTTCCGACCACATATCTACAGCATAACAAAGACCGCCTACTTCCACCTCTAACATTGCCCGTCTCCGCCCTTGCCTCAGCTCATCTGCTGCTGAAACTCTCACCCATGCCTTTGTTACCTCTAGACTTGACTATTCCAACACACTCCTGGCTGGCCTCCCACATTCCACCCTACATACACTTGAGGTCATCTAAAACTCAGCTGCCTGTGTCCTAACTCGCACCAAGTTCCGTTCGCCCATCACCCCTGTGCTCGCTGACCTACATTGGCTCCCAGTTAAGCAGCGCCTCGATTTCAAAATTCTCATCCTTGTTTTCAAATCCCTCCATGGCCTCGCCCCCTTCCTATCTCTGTAATCTCCTTCAGCCCCACAAGCCCCCGAAATATCTGCGCTCCTCTAATTCTGCCCTCTTGAGCATCCCCGATTATAATTGATCAACCTTTGGTGGCCGTGCCTTCTGTTGCCTAGGCCCTCAGCTCTGGAATTCCCTGCCTAAACCTCTCCACCTCGCTACCTCTCTTTCCTCCTTTAAGATGCTCCTTAAAACCTACCTCTTTGACCAAGCTTTTGGTCACCTGCTCTAATTTATCCTTATGTGGATCGGTGGCCAATTTTTTGTCTTAAAAATACTCCTGTGCCTTGGGACATTTTATTACTGTTAAAGGCACTATCTAAATACAAGTTGTTGTTGTTGTTGTTGAATCTCCCCTTAACCTTCTCTGCTCGAAGGAGAACAAACCCAGCTTCTCTCGTCTCTCCACATAACTGAAGTCTCTCAGCCCCGGTACCATTCTGGTTACTCACCTTTGCACTTCTTTCATGTTCCGTTTGCAGTGTGCGGATTAATGGCCTTGTGTTAAAATCCTTTGTGCATTGTTTTAAGAGAGCACACAGTGGAATGTTGCGTGAATGTGTTAACCAGTGCACTGCCAGGGGTAATTAAACTCCGAGCAAAAGTTTGAAGAGGGGTCACAGAGAGAGAGAGAGAGAGAGAGAGAGAGTTGTTAACAGGAGAGGTGACGTGTCACGAAGGAGGTAGAGATTCAATGATGCCGTACCATCGATCATCTCTGCCACCAGCTAATTTATTACTTCCATCAAATTATAAATAAGCTTAAAAAATAAATTGTACCTAGCAACTAGGTGACACAAGGGATTAACGCCTATTAAGAAAATGGTGTTGGCGGCACAGAGGCAGTATATTAATTTTCTCTCCACCACCCCTTTGCCATGCAGCACAAAGGAGATGCCTTTTTGCAAATGAGTGGGAGGGGACGAAATATCGGCAATTACTTGCAATGTGAAATGGGATGCATAATGTATATTTGCCCGAACACAAGGTGAATAAATTCTATCATTATAAATAATCATGGTCTTCAGATCAGTTACAGCTCTCTGTCTCTCTCCAGAATGCAGTAAGTATACATTTCCCCTCGCTCTGTCTTTTTCATCCCATTTGCATTGTTGCTCTTCTTCTGATGGAGTTCGTTCCTTACTGAAGTGCAGTTCAACGGAAAGAAAAGAAATAAAGACTTGCAATTATATTGGACCTTTCTCGATCTCAGGATGTCCCAAAGTGCTTCACAACCAATGCACTACTTTTGAAGCGTAGTCACTGTTGTAATGTAGGAAACACAGCAGCCAATTTGCGCACAGCAAGCTCCCACAAACAGCAATGATATAATGACCAGATAATCTGTTTTTATGAAGTTGGTTGAGGGATAAATATTGGCCCCAGGACACCGGGGAGAACTCCTCTGCTCTTCTTCGATATAGTGCCGTAGGATCTTTTACGTCCACCTGAGAGGGCAGACGGGGCCTCGGTTTAAGGTCTCATCCGAAAGATGGTACCTCCGACAGTGCAGCACTCCCTCAGCACTGCACTGGGAGTGTCAGTCTAGATTTTTTGTGCTCAAGCCCCTGGATTGGGCTAATGTATTAGTGACCAATGTTCCCGTTAAGCTGCACGGTTGCGCAACGGTCTGGCGGTCCCGCGCAACTGGCTCACTGGCTTTTAAATGGAAAAATCACGCATGCGCAGAATTTTGAATGGGACGCGCAGCTCGTTAAAGGGGTCACATGGCCCCCCAAAAATTTTAGAGGGAACATTGTTAGTGACATTGTAACATCGCAGGAAGATTTGCTTTGGTCGCTTTTGCTGTCTTGTTCACTGCTCCCTCTGTTGTACCATAGACGGCTGCTTTTTCAGCTAGCTACCCCTGCCCTCAGGAACACCCTCCCTCACTCTCTCTATCTTGCCACTTTCGTGCTGCTTTCAAAAATTCCCTTAAGATGCTCCGCTTTAACTCTGCTTTTCCCCTCTCCTAGAAACAGGAGGTGGCCATTCAGCCCCTCGAGCCTGTTCCACCATTCAATCAGATCATGGCTGATCTGCACCTTAACTCCGTCTACCCGCCTTGGTTCCGTAACCTTTAATACCCTTGCTTAACAAAAATCGATCAATCTCAGTTTTAAAATTTTCAATTGACTCCCCAGCCTCAACAGCATTTTAAGGGAGAGAGTTCCAGATTTCCACTACCCTTTGTGTGAAGAAGTGCTTCCTCACTACATCCCTGATTGACCTAACTCTAGGTCATGCCCCCCTAGTTCTGGCCTCCCTCACCAGAAGAAATAGTTTCTCTCTCTCTACCTATCAACTCCTTTAGTCATCTCAAACGCCTCGATTAGATCAACCCTCAGTCTTCTATACTCGAGGGAATACAAGCCTAGTCTGTGCAACCTGTCCTCGTAATTTAACCCTTTTAGCTCAGGTATCATTCTGGTGAATCTGTGCTGCACCCCCTCCGAGACCAATATACCCTTCCTGAAATAACAACAGAAAACGCTGGAAAAACTCAGCAGGCCAGGCAGCATCCGTGGAGAGAGAAACAGAGTTAATGTTTCAGGTTGAAGACCTTTCGTCAGAACTGGAAAAAAGCAGGAAATGAAATAGATTTAAAGCAAGTTAAAGCTGGGAAAAGGGGGAGGGGATGAAAGAATAAAAGGAGAGATTAAGAGACATTGAGAGACATTAAGAGATAATCAAGGAAAGAGGAGGTGTTGATGTGACAGGTTGAGGCTAGATGAAGTGTGAAATGCACTGGCAGAATGAAGGACAGCTGCCTGCTTCTGGGAGGGAAAAAAAGGGGGGGGCCTTCCTGGAACTTGACAGATTGCATGCGCATGCACAGCGCGTGCAGAAACCTGGAACTTGCGGGGCACTTACGGCTGTGTACGCAGTCATAGACCCTGTAGAATCCGGTCCATGGCGCCAACAAATGAAAATGTTTGCTATACACTTTTTAAGTACTTTTAAGCGCCTTTGAACATTTTGCAACGTTAAAGGTGCTATATAACTGCACGTTGTTGGTGTTGTTGTTGTTGTAGCTGACACCACTTTAAAGGTTGAAGTTGGCACGTACATATGGCAGTGAATATTTATTACATGCGAACATAAGAAATAGGAGCAGGAGTAGGCCACTCGGCCCCTCGAGCCTGCTCCGCCATTCAATAAGATCGTGGCTGATCCGATTACTCCACATTCCCGCCTACCCCTGATAACCTTTCACCCCCTTGCTTATCAAGAATCTATCTACCTCTGCCTTAAAAATATTCAAAGGCTCTGCTTCCACCGCCCTCTGAGGAAGAGAGTTCCAAAGACTCACGACCCTCTGTGAGCAAGAATTTCTCCTCATCTCTGACTTAAATGGGCGACCACTTATTTTTAAACAGTGACGCCTAGTTCCAGATTCTCCCACAAGAGGAAACATCCTCTCCACATCCAGCCTGTCATTAGTGTGGTTGTGATTTTCAAAGGGAGTTTCATCACCAACCCTACTTTTTTTCCCCCTTTTTTCCCGGTTTATTTTATATTTCCTTTCTTTCCTCAGGTCATGTATCATGTGCCATGTCTTTGTTGCTGAGAAAGCGCGCTGATCTTCAGGTATGACTGCAGTGGTCTTTACTGATCCTGTACTGTCCATGTTGTTATGAAAGCCCTTGTCTTCCCAGGGCCAGCAATGCCCTTTTGTAAGCCAACCAGTGGAGAGCAGCCCGAGGTGACATCTTCCAGTTGTCCTCTTTGAGGGACCACCTCTCATAGAATCATCATAGAATCAGAGAAATTTATAGCACAGAAAGAGGCCATTTCGGATCATCTTGTCCATGCCGGCCAACAAAGAGCTATCCAGTCTAATCCCACTTTCCAGCTCTTGGTCCATGGTAGGTTACGGCACTTCAGGTGCATATCCAAGTACTTTTTAAATGTGATGAGGGTTTCTGCCTCTACCACCCTTTCAGGCAGTGACTTCCAGACCCCCACCACCCTCTGGGTGAAAAAAGTTCTCCTCAACTCCCCTCTAAACCTCCGACCAATTACTTTAAATCTATGCCCCCTGGTTATTGACGTCTCTGCTAAGGGAAATAGGTCCTTCCTATCCACTCTATCTAGGCCCCTCATAATTTTATACACCTCAATTAGGTCACCCCGCAGCCTCCTCTGTTCCAAAGAAAACAACCCCAGCCTATTCAATCTTTCCTCATTGCTGAAATTCCCCAGCCCTGGCAACATCCTCGTAAATCTCCTCTGCACCCTTTCTAGTGCAATCACATCATCATTCCTGTAATGTGGTGACCAGAACTACACCTACCTTCTACCTTTTGCCCCCTTGGCCATTTTCAACTGTTTCCCTGATGGTTTCCCCAATTTCCCACTGAGGTTACAACGGGAGATTGGGCGAAGACCCGTGGAATTTCAACGCTTCTTATCTCCATGTACTTTTTCTGGTTTGGAAGCAGTTGACCGGTGCTCTACATCATTTCTAATCTCCGTACAGGGGGATTTTACTAGCCCTGATGTTCCACCTGCCCATTCCAGCACAACATCTAACTATGTTCTTCTTTGCCGGCTTCCTGATTTATTATTCCCAGTCGATAGGTAACAACCCCAACAACTTTCCCTGTGAATCTAGAATAATGCACCCATTACTCAACATAATCAGTCTCATTCACTTCTCTCGTTTCTCGTGTAATTCAAGGACCCTCTCATTACTCATTCTCCTTTGCCAGCTAATGTTCAGCCTGTGTCTTTAAGCCCATAATTCACATCTCCAATCTTCTTTTGTCACCGTTCAAGGACCAATTTTCACAATGAGGTCATGCACATGCACTTCAAGATTCTTCTCCTTCCCATCAGTTTGTTTGCACTTAAAATACAAACCCCTTCACGTCTTTCAGATGAGACGTTATACCAAGTCCCTGACTGTCCTCTCAGGTGGACACAAAAGATCCCATGGCACTATTTCGAAGAAGAGCGGGGGAGTCCTGGGCCAATATTGATCCCTCAACCAACATCACTAAAAACAGATTATCTGGTCAATATCACATTGCTGTTTGTGGGAGCTTGCTGTGCGCAAATTGGCTGCTGCGTTTCTTACATTACAACAGTGACTACACTTCAAACATTACTTCATTGGCTGTAAAGCATTTTGGGGCATCCTGAGGTTGTGAAAGGTGCTATATAAATGCAAGTTCTTTGTTTCTTTAAATGCCTCTTCTTCGATTGTTATCCTATATTTAACTTCTTCATTACTTTAGCCACCGCTGTTTTTGGATGGCACAACTAAACAATTTTATTTCCGTATTGCTCATTCTAAGGTCAGTTTTTGGAAGGTCCTCTATCACAGACTTTGGGGTAATTTTGACGTTGGGCAATAGTGTAAAACAGGAGATATCGGATCAGCCGCCCGTTAGACATCTCTCCCCATTTCCATTTCCATTGAAGTCAACGTAAATGTAAATTGGAAGAAGTGTATAGTGGGTGGCTGACCCCCATATCGCCTGTTTGCCACTATCGCCCAAAGTCAAAGTCACCCCCTTTATCTCTGTCTGATTTACCTTGCTAAGCTATCGCTTGCAATTTCTTTTGATGTTCCTCAATTTTTCGAAGACCTTCAACCCAAATTCAAAGTCAGTCAGACAATATATGATAATGAAATTCAAAGTATATATGCAGGCAAGATTGAGCGATATTTTGTTATTGCAAAGATCACAAAGGTAAGTGCAGCTTAGAGCAGCTTAACATAGCTCAGAGTTGGAACGAGGTTAATAAATTGCTCAATAAAAATAAGTCGATGAGTGAGGCCATTTAGGCAATCCACCTCTTCTTCTATAGAAACCTACAAACCCTCCCTATCATAGCATCGATCTGTGTCATGAATGACTCCAGATGTTTGGCCTCCACTACCCTAGCCTGAAGACCATGCCAGGTTTCCCTACATTATAACAGTTCTTTATTGGCTGTAAAGCATTTTGGGATGTCCTGAGGTTATGAAAGGATCTATATAAATGCAAGTTCTTTCTTTCTAATCGCTCTTCGTGGCATGAAGTGCTTCCTGATATCAGTCCTCAACTTGCCTGATACCAATTTGTACCTGTGTCTCCTTGTCCTGCAGTTATGACTTAACTTGAAATGATAATTCTGTTCCACTTAGTATTACATTTAAAGGTCCCTACTCCTTCTCCTCGTTTCATGGCTGAAGACTTTATCTAACCCTTCCTCATAGCTCAATCCTCTAACAATAGGATCAGCCTCATGGTCCTCCTCTGTACCAGTTCCAGGGTTTGAATGGTTCTCCTGTGCCTCGGTGACCAGTGTTCAACGAGAGCCTAACCAGAGCACTATACAGCTTCAGTGTAACGACCTGAGATGTGGTGGGGGGGGGGGGGGGGGGAGCGGGGTGGGGGGGGGGGGGGCGGCGGCGGCAGGGGGAATTTCCATGGGGATTCTCCCACTCGTCCATTGTAACTTTGACAGAAGAGCCACCAAGACCCTGGGAAAAAAGTTGGAAACATCATTCATGGCATCTCTTCTGTGGATTCCGCAGCTCTTCTGCTGAAGTTATGGTGGATGAGCGAGAGAACTCCCACATAGCGTAATTATGGAAAAGGACAAAGATAGACCAGAAGTAAAAGTTCTCAATTGGGGAAAGGCCAGTTTTGCTAAGCTGAGATGTGATTTAGCAAAAGTGGATGGAAACAGCTACTTGAAGGTAAATCAGTGTCAAAGCAGTGGGAGGCATTCAAGGAGGAGATAGTGAGGGTTCAGAGCAAATATGTCCCAACAAAGAAAAAGGGTGGGACTCCCAAATTTAGAGTCCCCTGGATGTCAAGGGGCACACAGGGTAGGAAAAGTCAAAACATGGAAGCTTATGTCAGAAACTGAGAGCTAAATACTGCAGAAAGGCTAGAGTAGTATAAAAAGTGCAGGGGTGAAATTAAAAAGGAATTAGGAAAGCAAAGAGAGGGCATGAAAAAAATATTGGCAAGTAAAGTCAAGGAAAACCCCAAAATGTTTTATAAATACATAAAGAGCAAGAGGATAACTAAAGAAAGAGTAGGGCCTATTAAAGACCAAAAAGGTAACCTGTGTGTGGAGGTGGAAGACGTGGGTATTGTTCTGAATGAATACTTTGCGTCTGTCTTCACAGAAGAGAGGGACGATGCAGATCTTGTAGCTAAGGAGGAGGAGTGTGAAATATTAGGTGAGAAAAACATAGTGAGAGAGGGAATATTAAGGGGTTTAGCATCTTTTGAAAGTAGATAAATCACCAGGTCCGGATGAAATGTATTCCAGGCTGTTAAGAGAAGCAAGGGAGGAAATCGCAGAGGCTCTGACCATCATTTTCCAATCCTCTCTGGCTACAGGTGTGGTGCCGGAGGACTGGAGGACAGCTAACATTGTACCGTTGTTTAAAAAGGGAGAAAGGGATAGACCAAGTAATTACAGACCAGACAACCTAACCTCGGTGGTGGGCACTAAATTGGGAGGCAGTGTGAACAATGAGGAGGATGCTAGGAGGCTACAGAGTGACTTGGACAGGTTGGGTGAATGGGCAAATGTATGGCAGATGAAGTACAATGTGGATAAATGTGAGATTATCCACTTTGGTGGTAAAAATAGAGAGGCGGACTATTACCTGAATGGTGGCAGATTAGGGAAAGGGGAGGTGCAACGAGACCTGGGCGTCATGGTACATCAGTCACTGAAGGTGGGAATGCAAGTGCAGCAGGCAGTCAAGAAAGCAAATGGCATGATGGCCTTCATAGTAAGGGGATTTGAGTACAGGAGTAGGGAGGTGATGCTGCAGTTGTACAGGGCCTTGGTGAGGCCACACCTGGAGTATTGTGCGCAGTTTTGGTCTCCTAACTTAAGGAAGGACATTCTTGCTATTGAGGGAGTGCAGCGAAGGTTCACTAGATTGATTCCTGGGATGGCCGGACTGACATATCAAGAAAGATTGGGTCAACTGAACTTGTATCCTCTGGAGTTCAGAAGAATGAGGGGGGATCTTATAGAGACATTCAAAATCCTGACTGGTTTAGACAAATTAGATGCGGGCAGAATGTTCCCAATGTTAGGGAAAACTAGAACCAGGGGTCACAGTCTAAGGATTAAGGGGAAGCCATTTAAGACTGAGCTGAGGAGGAACTTCTTCACCCAGAGAGTGGTGAATCTATGGAATTCTCTTCCACAGAAGGTTGTTGAGGCCAGTTCGCTAAATATATTCAAAAGGGAGTTAGATATAACACTCACAACTAGGGGGATCAAGGGGTATGGCGAGAAAGCAGGAATGGGGTACTGAGGTAGCATGTTCAGCCATGAACGCATTGAATGGCGGTGCAGGCTCGAAGGACCGAATGGTCTACTCCTGCACCTATTTTCTATGTTTCTATGTTTCTAATCCTCATCCTTCAACGCGACCAAATTTTGTGTCGCAAATTGCTGGAAGTGCGAGGGCATCTGGGACCTTGGTGAATGACGGGACCAATAGGCTATCTCCTTATCCAATGAGATTTAAGGATTGAGAAAGAAACACAGAAAGGACGGATGAGGAAACGGGGTATCTCTTCCTCACCGCAAGTTGCTGGACGATTTACACATTAATAACGCTATTAAACTCGCCATTATTTTGGTCCCTGTTTAAATTGTTCATTAATCTTCTTCAATGACTGGACATGCTCAGTGTAGAATGTACCCTCGCTCTTAAATCTCTTTCAGCCTCTCCCTAGCTGGTTCAACACCATTTTTTAGGTACTATACCATTTATTCTTCCAGTGTGTAAGACCGTGCATGTATTGCATTTATCTTATTTGTTATTAAAGCTGGCTCCTCGTTAGCATCCCTTTTAAAGAAAGGGGCGCTTCTTATTATTCATTGTCGACAACAGAGCAGTTTCAAAGAGCTCTAATTAACTTAAACCTCCTTTTGTTTCCTTCTGTTTATATCTGTTGGGAGACTCAACGCTTTAGTACAGTCACAGCTGGCTTCAGCTGGGGAAAATTAGCTCGGAATTCCTGAGGACAACAGCACACGAGGATCTTGAGCTGATGTGCATGATCCAAATGGGGAGGAGCTTGCTGTGACAATGCGTTTGGCCAATCTTACCACCAGTGGCAAACCGTTTCAGGAAACCCTTTCAGGATTAATGCTGGCTTTCAAATTTCTAATCTGTGTTAATGTGCACTGAAAAGGATTATCACTGAAAGGCTGATTCGGTAGGAAAAAGGGATTAGTTAGTATTTTCCAAAACAAATCCCAGCGCTATCATTGACGAAGCGAAGGCCAATTAGTGGCATTAAAATCCCGCACGATGATATAACTGTATTCAGAGACAGCTCTCTAATACTGTAGGAGTTACAGAGAGACAGATGCTGGAAGCCATGCTGTTTTTAGACCCTAGGACATATTTTACAGTAAATAACAGCTGTCTTAGGATCAGTATTAGCCCCTGTTTCACAAATCATACAATCATAGAATTTCACAGCACAGAAGGAGGGACGTTCGGCCCATCATGCCTGTGCCAGCTCTTAGAAAAAAGCTATCCAATTAATCCCAATTTAGTGTCGGCCGTGGCTTAGTGGGTAGCACTCGCTAAGGTGGGAGGGCCTAGGAGTGAGCAGGTGCTGCTGGGTGCTTGATTACTGCAGGGAGTTGGAGTGAGTTTGTAAAAAGTTGGTGGTGGGTTTTTTGGGGGTTTTTTCAGGTTTTTAGGGCCATTTTGGTCCTTAAACAGCAGCCAGATGGCTTCTGAGGGTATCCAGAGTGGCGCGCCCCTCAGAGGACAGTGTCCCCAAGATGAATTTAATCAGGGGAGAAAATTTTGGGGGAAGGGAGAAAAATAGGTCCAAAGATTTGGGCTGGGACCTCAGGAGGTTTGGAAAAGAAAACACGGTGGTGGTTCAGTGCGAGGATAAGGAGATATGAGCTTGGGATATTATCCAGATGGTACATGAGGACTGCGGCGAGGGAAGCTGTTTTGCCTGTCGATCAAAGCCGAATGTTGGGTTCGAGATGACGGTCAGTGGCCGAGAGGAGGTGGAAAGACTTTTACTGAGTTTGAAGGTTGGAGATAAGTTCTTGGAGGTATCTCTGCTATATTCTGAAGAGGTGGTGGTCTCATTCTTAAACCTGCTGGTTTATATTGAGGACGATGTGCTAATAAAAAAGTTGGAGTCATGGGACATTAAAATTTGCTTGGCAATAAAGAGGAGATACTATCCAGGAACACGGGTAGCAGATGGAATCTGTTATGTAAAGGTGCGGTTCCCAGAGGGTGTGAAGTCATTGCCGTATAGCATGAAATTTGAGATAATGGAAGGAGTGCAGTACTTAATTGGGGTAAGTGAGGCGTGCTGTGGGTCTGTTGTTATGTAGGTGTATAGATGACAGCTGCAAAAGTGGTGTGATGGATGCAATAGGACACTGGTGAGTATCAGAGGTAAAGAAATGTTGGGAAGGTTTGTTACTATTGTCTTGGACATGACCATCTTGTAAGAAGCTGTCCAGACTTGTACTGTTATAACTGCGGCGAGTCTAGACACATCGTTCAGAGCTGCAAAGCGGAGAGCTGTGGGGTGTGTCACAACGGCCCCACCCACTGTGAGTGTGAGGCAGAAGGAAGACCCTTGAGTGACGAGGAGATGGGAGAAGGAGAAGGAGCAGGAGGTGTGAGTGGAGCGGCCGGAGGAGCGGAGCAGGCGGAGGACACAGCTGGTGAATAGAAGGAGAAAAGAGCGCAGGGAGAGGCAGAAAATTGCAGAGCAGAGAACAGGATGGAGATGGTGGAAAACACACCAAGTACGGTGGAAAAGGACAAAGACAGCAGCGGGCAGCACGGGTCGAGGGCAGAGTCGAGCTATAATATCGCTCGGCTCTCCCTAAAGAATCTGGTGTCTGCGGGGGGAGAGGAGGCGGGAGCAGGGTGCGGGGTAAGTGTAAGTCCTCCAAAGAAAGATGGGGGGCTGGATTTTACTCACCGAGATGCATTGGGGGCGGGACTGCTGCCTTCCGGGTTCTAGTCCCGCCCCCAGCGCTATTTTACCCTGATTGGCCTTGTTAAGCCCGCCCTGCGGGCTTGCTGGCCAATTAAGGGAAAGCCGATGTCAGATGGCGTCAGTTGATGACGCTTCAGCTGCCGGTTTTCTTAAAGGCACAGGAACCATCTATTTTTGACAGATGATTTGACAGTGTTTGACAGCATTGAGGTGCTCACTGGTGAGCCCTTGCACCCAGACTCTCCAATGACTCTCTCCTTAGGATAAAACAGATGGCAGCTGCAGGTGAGGGTACAGAAGCAATCTGTTACTTCTACCATTGAGATGAGGCCACACAAACACTTCAGAGCTTGTCACCTACAGAAAAATCTAAGCATGTTAAAAATGACTTTCCCAACATTTCCTTACCTCTGATACTCACCAGTGTCCTATTGCATCCTTGACACCAATTTTGCAGCTGTCATCTATACACCAACATTACAACAGACCCACAGCATGCCTCACTTACCCTGGTGGGGTTCCCCAATGTCGGGAAGCCCACAGCAGAAGTCTATAAATTGGAAAAAGCCTCTTAACTGCCTGTTAACTACCTCTTAACAGGCAGTTAAGTGGCTATAATCCTCTTCCCGCTGCTAGGATTTGGGCCCCTGCGTAAATCGGGGACCCGACTCCTGGGAAGAATGGTTGGAGGTGGGTTGGGAGCGGGTTCGGGACCCGCTCCTATTCTTTTTGACTTTCCCAGCAGTCCCGCCTCCAAACCCACCTCCTCAGGGCTGGAAAAATCCAGCCCAGGGAGTCGGACATCTCGGGGAGCAGGAGGGGGCAAGACAAGGAGTGGGTGCAAGAGGCAGGAGCCTTAAAGGGGCAGCAGGATGGGAGCAGGGAGAAAAAGTCGCCAGAAGGGAGCAAGATAGGTGCAGATGCGCCATTGTCCCAGAGAGAGAAGAAATGGGGAGCAACAGTCAGCGGTGGAGATGAGGCCGAAGGGAGTGGCACTGTTGGAGAAACTGTGATAGCAGGAAGACTCTCTAAGGGATGTATCTGATAGGGAGCAGGGACAGGATGTTACAGAAGAGCTCGAGAGTGAGGAGTCAGAGGGGAGCAGAGACATGGAAGTGGGGGGTGGGGTGGCATCGTGTGGAAAGGGAAAGGTTAGTGAGGGGCAGAAGGAGGGAAAAGGGGCAGCTCCTCGGCCCAAACCTAATGTAAGGAAGAGGCTGAAACTGCAGGGAAGGTTCAAACAGGAGGTGAAAAAGAGCCGGAGGCTGCAGGAGAAAGCAACAGCTGCCCAAAAAGTTGGGAAGGAGCATGAGAGGAGGGAAGGGCCAGAGGTTAAATGATGGGGGGATTATCAGGCACACTTCCTTTATTCGGAGCCATGATTACATGGGTCTCGATTAATGTGAACGGACTGAGGGGTGAGAAGAAATTGCAGCAGTTGTTGCAGTGTTTTAAAGGCACTGACTTGTTGTGTCTGCAAGATGAGGATATCCAAGAAAGAGTTCAGAAGGTTTGGAAGGGAGAGGTGTTTGCAAGTTGTGCAAACAATAACCGTAGAGGGGTGGCTGTTTTGGTGAGTCTGTCCATAAAAGAGAACGTTGCCTTGGTGGACAAGAACACTGAGGGGAGACCCCGCCGTCAATCAAAGCCATTTTTACCTTTGACCCGCCTCCAAACCCGCCCTCTCAGTGCCGATAAAATCGCGACCTTATAGAGGGATCGGAACCCCATAAAAAGGGAGTTCACCAGAAAAGGTTGGGGAGTTAAGTTTTGAAGTGATGGAGATTTATTACAAAGAATTAATTTTTAGTGACCACTTGGCTTTGGTTCTTAGAATTAGGAACAGCAGAGTTAAGATCGGTTCAGGGGTGTGGATTTTAAACAATTAATACCTGAAAGAAATTGCTTATAAAGAAGGGATTTAATATATAATAAGGAATGCTCGGAAGGAACCTTTATTCTTGAAAGAAAGAAGAGTTTGGCGGGACAATTTCAAATATGTGGTATAAGTTTTTTTGGGACATTATGGGAAAGAGAGCGGCAGCTAACTGGCGTCGGGATGAGAATATAAACAGATGGTTTATGGATATCTGTAAAGCAGTTGACGGAGGGGATAAGGGAGCTGAGACTAAGTTCCGGGTGTTAAAGGAAGAGTGGGAATTATTGCATGTTGAAAAATGCAAGGGGGCCATTCTCCGTGCAAAGGCTAAAGATGTGTTGGAGGGAGAAAGATACACTAGATATTTTCTAGAGCAAGAGAAGCTGCGACAGAGATTATCATTAATTGGAGAGTTGAAGGTCAGGGAGAAGATCATTCATGAAGGTGGGGAGATTTTGGAGGTGGCTAGTAGCTTTTATCAAGAGTTATATATAAAAGAAGACATTTCCAAATTGGCGATGGAGAAAGTTAGTGCTTTTATTGAAGAGGGTTTAAAGGAGGATGAGAGAAGAATGTGTGACAAAGAAGTAGGATTAGCGGAAATAAATGTAGCAATAAGTGGAATGAAGGGGGGAAAAGCCCAGGGTCCAATGGACTAAGTGCATAATTTTATAAAGAATTTTTAGAGATTTTAAGTCCATTGCTCTTATAGGTTTTTAAGGAGATTAAAATTGAGGGAAGCCTGGCCCCATCAATGAGGAGCTTAGCTTAGCTTAGCTTATAAAAATAAAAGGGATAGAAGGGATCTAAAGAATTGGAGGCCCATCACATTTTAAATGTGGATTATAAGATCTTGGCGAGGGTTATGGCAAATCGTATGAAGGAGGAGATGCCGCAGATAGGTTTGCCCTCTCAGTCCTATGGCGTCATAGGCCGGGACATCGCAGACTCTGTGGTCTCAATCCGAGATGCGATAGAGCTCATGGAAGAGCGAGGGAGGGAGGCTTATGTGTTAAAGATAGATCAAGAGAAAGCCTTTGATAGGGTCTCTCATGAGTTTTTATTGATGGTTTAGGAAGCATTTGATTTCGGGAAAAATTTCATTGCGTGGATAAGGATTTTTTATTCAAACATATTTAGCTGTGTTAAATGTAATGGTTTTTTATCCAAGTATTTTCCGATACAGAGGTCAGTGAGACAGGGTTGTCCCCTGTCCCCTGTCCCTATTGTTGTACACATTGGTAGCAGAACCATTAGGTTACATGATGCGAAGGAAACAAGGTGAAGTCGGGATTGCAGTTCCCAGTTCCGGGCAGATGTTGGTGATGTACCAATATGCAAATGACACAACCTTAACGTTGAGAGATGGTGAGTCAGTGAGGAAAGCTATGGGAGTAGTGGAGGAGTATTGTAGAGAGCCAGAGTGAATTATAGTAAGTCCCAATGCCTGGTTGCAGGAAGGGGTAGTGGGGAATGGTTGGAGGAAAGTCCCTTTAAGGTGGTGGAGGTTAAGGAAGTTCTGGGGGTGCATATGGGGTGTAAGAAGGACAGGGATGAAGTGGATCGATAACATTGGGAACCGAAGGTTATGAAAATTAAAAAGATTTTGGGAAGATGGGAAAGAAGGTGGTTGAAAGTGCAAGGAAGAGCGACAGTGGTGTCCGCTCTCCTGCTATCTAAACTATGGTACTTATTGACAGTGGAGGATATTCCTGAGTGGGCGGAAAAGTCCATCCGAGAGGCTTGTGTGAGGTTTTTATGGGAAGGGAAACCAGCCTTGGTTGCTTACAATACCATCATTGGACGGCAAAATCAGGGAGGACTCAATTTCCCAGATATTGATTTGAAGAAAAAATCCTTTAGAATTAAATGGGTGAAAAGATTTCTTCAGAAGTCAAATACAAGTTTTTGGAAGAGTTGTTTTGAGCATTTTTTTAAAACGAAGTGGGATAGGAGGGCAGGGGATATTGTATATGAAATACAATAAGATGTCTTTGAAATCGATTAAACCTCTCCCTAGGTTTTATAAGGGGGTTGTAGAGACTTGAGCCCAATTTTTTAAAAGTGTGCTGTTTATGCCCAAGGGTGCTGAGGAATGTATAGAACAGCCCTTATTTTTGAACAGGTAGGTCAACATTGAAGGAGAGGTATTATTTAATCAAGCTTTTATAAAAGCTGGTATTATATATGTGAAAGATGTATTATATGAGGTAATTCCAAGTTGGTTGCCGGAAGCGATAGTGAGGGACATGGTGTGGGAGGAGGATCAGGAGGAAGAGGAAAAAGCAATTATGATCATGTATGAGAAGATTATGAGGGCAATGCCACGGGATTGGATGGAAGAAATAAATGCGCAAATTTCCAAAGGAAGTAAAATTCATCCCGCTTTTCCAAGCTTTCTGTTGGAGAAAAGGGAGGAGTTGGTCCAATTTGACAACTGTACTACTCGAGATTTCTATGAGGTATTTAGAGAATGGAGATTCCAGACACCTGCTGGTCAGGAGTTTTGGCAGAGTATATATCCACAGCTGGACTTCAACAGGATTTGGAAGGGAGTGTGGGCAAATTTTAAATGTCCAGAGTGGATTGAACTGGATTTCAAATTGGCTCATAACTGGATTTTTACCATGATGGTCTTGTGTAAGATTGGGCGAGTGGAGGGGGCAACTTGCCCAGTGTGTGGGACACGGGATGAGACTCTGTCCCATTTACTGGTGTTATGTCCGCAGTTAAAGGATTTTGGGGGAGAAATTCGGTATCGCCCCGTTTGGGGCGCAATTATCGGCCGGATGCAAATTTTAGTGCCTGGCGCTAATTATCGCCTCCGACTGCAAACTTGGCTTCTATCGCCCCTGGAGGTGATTGGAGCGCTAAATCAGGCGCTACACACCTCTCTTAAGGCGCTAATGAAGAGGAGCGAGGTGCTACCGTCGAGGAGCGAGGCGCTACCTCAGAGCGCTGGCGAAGCTCATGTGATGTCAGTTAGCAATGGAACACAGACACACTGGCGCCGGCCAGTTCTTAAAGGGGAGGGTCGATCTTGCTCTCCATCCACACCCTGCTCATTGCAGCCTTCAATCTCGGCCCGGAGAGACCTGTACATCAATTGTGCTGGAACCACCAATGGATAGGTCCAGGGAAAGAGCTCAGCGCTTCAGCGACTGGGCCTTGGTGGCTCTGGTTGGCGCTGTGGAGCGGCGACGGGCACTGCTCTCCCCACAGAGTGGCAGCAGGCCATTGCCCCGTGAATACAGAAGAGTCTGGAGGGAGGTGGCTCAGCACATCTCCTCGAGGAGCCCGGTGCCGAGGACCCACACCCAATGTCGGAAGAAGTTCAACGACCTCACTCGGGTGGTCAGGGTGAGTAGCTGCTTTTCAATACCTCTACATCCCTCCATCTCAACTTCACTCTGTGCCCAGAGGGTTTAAAAACCCCAAATTCCCAACACTTATCCAAGACCTATGGCCATCTCATAAAACATACACGCACATTCCACACCTTGCATACATTTAGGACTATTCAACTATGGGAGGCACAGCAGGCAAGCACATGGCTGCACATTCACTCAGACGCCGTCCTTTTTCTTGCAGGCCAAGCTCTGTCATAATAGGCGGCAGCAGCAATGCACGGGAGGAGGACCGGCTGACCTACACACCTCAGCGATTTGGCGGCGCCCGTACACAGGATCGTTGCCAGCAAGGTCATAGGTGCCGTGGCCGCTGGAGAGGTCAACCCCCTTGGGGACAGCAATGGTATGTTCATTAGCTATCTCTCCTCTCTCATTCCACTTGCCCCTCACAACACCAGCCTTTTACACTTTTAATCCAGTTTACAAAATGTCTCCAGTCCTTGCTCCCTTACTGCCCCCCTGTCCTGGCGTTAAAGCCACTCTTGTACCTCCCTGCTTTCAGATAGTGAACCACCAGCTGACCAGCCTGTCCCTCAACCTACCAGTGGCAGCGACGCCCCAGGCGAGGAGGAAGAGGGAGCCGGAGCCTCACTGCCTGCGTCTCCCGAGGGAGCCCATGCCGACACTGGGACCACACCTTCCCTAGAGGGGAGCAGGGGGGTATAAGAACATAAGAACATAAGAAATAGGAGCCGGAGTAGGCCATTCGGCCCTTCGAGCCTGCTTCGCCGTTCAATGAGATCATGGCTGATCTTCTGCCTCAACTCCATTCACCGGCCCTATCGCCATATCACTTGATGCCCTTACTAGTCAGAAATCTATCGACTTCTGTTTTGAATATACCCAATGACTGAGCCTCCACAGCCCTCTGGGCTAGAGAATTCCAAAGATTCACCACTCTCTGCGTGAAGAAATTTCTTCTCATCTCAGTCCTGAATGGCCTACCCTTTATCCTGAGGCTGTGGCCCCTGGTTCTAGGCTCCCCAGCCATGGGAAACATTCTCCCAGCATCCACCCTATCAAGCCCTGTAATAATTTTGTATGCTTCAATGAGATCCCCTCTCATTCTTCTGAATTCAAGAGAATATAGGCCTAGTTTACTCAATCTCTTCTCATACGACAGTCCTGCCATCCCAGGAATCAATCTCGTGAACCTTCATTGCACTCCCTCTATGGCGAGTATATCCTTTCTTAGGTAAGGAGACCAAAATTGTACATAGTACTCCAGGTGTGGTCTCACCAATGCCCTATATAATTGAAGGCCATCCTCATGAGTGCGGAACTTGGCTATCAGTTTCTGCTCTATGATTTTGCACTGTCGTGTATCTCGAAGGCCGCCTTGGAGAACGCTTACCCGCAGATCCGAGGCTGAATGCCCCTGGCTGCTGAAGTGTTCCCCGACTGGGAGGCAACCCTCCTGCCTGGCGATTGTTGCGCGGTGTCCGTTCATACGTTGTCTCAGTGTCTGCATGGTCTCGCCGATGTACCATGCTCTGGAGCATCCTTTACTGCAACGTATCAGGTAGACAACGTTGGCCGAGTCACATGAGTATATACCGTGTACCTGGTGGGTAGTGTCCTCACGTGTAATGATGGTATCTGTGTCCATGATTTGGCATGTCTTGCAGAGGTTGCCGTGGCAGGGTTGTGTGGTGTCTTGGTTGCTGTTCTCCTGAAAGATGGGTAATCTGCTGCGAACGATGGTACTTTTGAGGTTAGGCGGCTGCTTGAAGGCGAGTAGTGGAGGCGTGGGGATGGCCATAACAAGGTGTTATATAATTGAAGTAAGACTTCTTTACTCTTGTACTCAAATCCTCTTGTAATGAAGGCCAGCATACCATTTGCCTTCCTAATGGCTTGCTGGACCTGCACATTCACTTTCAGTGACTCATGTACAAGGACACCCAATTCCCTTTGAGCATCTGCATTCCCAATCTTTCACCATTTAGGAAATACTCTGCCTTTCTGTTTTTTCTACTAAAGTGGATAACTTCACATTTATCCACATTATATTCCATCTGCCATGTTCTCGCCCACTCACTGAGCCTGTCGAGATCCCCTTGAAGCCTCTTCACATCCTCTAGGGTCTCATCGGTAGGGTCCGATGAGGGCGAAGCTCCGGGACCCAGTGGGCTGCAGTAACGCAATGGGGGGAGGGAAGCTCAGGGGCCATCTCCCCGGAGGTCGAGTAGGCAAGCGAGTCCTGCTGCACTGGACTCAAAGGAGGACCGCGTCATCGCGGCCATGAATAGCCAGGCCTTGAACATGCACACTGAGCTCATGGGTGCAATGGCAAGGGTGCCCGAAAGCATGGATAGACTGGCTAGGAGTGTGGAGCAGTCGACTGCAGCACAGGCTGATGCAACGCAACGGCTGAGTGCTGCAATTCAGTAATTGGCTGGTGCCATCCAGTCTCAGACTGCTCTCATGCAGTCTCAGATTGATGTCACGCAAGCACTGACTGCTGCCATCCTCGCTGGGTCGGCCACATTGCCCTGGGGATCTCACGGTGCCACAGCAGGCCAGCAATATGTGCTCGAGCAGATTGCTCTGGATGCTGAGGTACTGCCCCATGGGAGTGCCAGTGTGTCGGTCTAGCAGGAAGATGTTGTCCTCTCTCAGGATGACAGCATTCCTGCTCCCACCACTGGCACTTCCCCATGGCACTTGCCACGGCCTGCAACACAGCCAGCCCAGACTGCTGCCGCCCATGCAGAGTTAGTGCAGTCTGCAGCCGGGGCCTCCAGGCCCAGAGCAGGTCGAGGGCATCCTTCAAGGGCATCTGTAATCTCTGCATCTGATATTCAGCAGCTTTCCACCAGCCTTGCTGCAGCCACTGGGGCCCCATTACGGTGGAGCAGTCGGGTGGGAAGGGGGGAAGTGCGCAGGGGATGGAGATCACCCTCGAAGGGCAAACAGTAGGAGGTCTAAATAAATGGTGGGAATGTTTGCAGTAAAGGTCGAGGTTCGTGTGATTACATTTGTTTACTGTTTTGCCGTTTAACTCCATCTTGTGAGAACGAGTTCTGTTTGTTCATGATTTGCTGTGTTGGTTTATAATTGTTTGTCCTGAATAAATGACACACACAGGACTTGTTAAAGAAAAATGTTTTGTATTCAAAATTTACATTTTTGGCCTTTGGAATCATTCCATGTTTGGCCGGCAATAGGGGGTGCGGGTTGCTTTCCATGATATTGTTCTCCATGCCAGAAGCCATCTTCTGAGTAGGGGCCTAGAAGAGGCTTCTTATCAGCCGTTCATGGACGGCCCTTGCACTGGTAACATTGTGCGCCTCCCTCCCACCTTAGTGCTGCTGCTGATCCTCCTCCTCATCCTCCTCCTCCTCTTCCTCCTCTTCCTCTTCCTCCTCCTCCTCCTCCTCCTCGAGTGGTGCACCTGGTGGCATTGGCTGGGTCCTCAGGATTGCCAGGTTGTGAAGCATGCAGCACACAACTATGAAGAGGGAGACTCGCTCAGGAGAGTACTGCAGGGCTCCTCCTGAGTGGTCCAGACAGCAGAACCGTTGCTTGAGCACGTTGATCGTCTGCTCAATTATGTTCCTGGTGGTGATATGGCTCTCATTATACCGCAGCTCGACAGGGGTGTTGGGGTTACGGAGCGGTGTCATCAGCCAGGTGCAGAGTGGACAACCCTTGTCTGGCGCAGGATGAAAGCATCGTGGTTGCTGCCAGGATAGCGGGCATTGACGGCGAGTATCAGCTGTCTGTGGTCACAGACCAACTGCACATTTAAGGAGTGGAACCCCTTGAAGTTTCAGAATACCTCTGCATTTTCATGCGGTGCCCGCAATGCCACATGCGTGCAGTCAATGGCGCCCTGCACCAAGGGGAAGCCCGCTATCCTAGCAAAGCCACATGCGCGTTCATGCTGTTTGGCCCGGGTCATCGGGAAAGAGATGTACTGGCATCTCCTTTTATAGAGGGCATTTGTCACCTCCCAGATACAGCAATGGACCGCGAACTGGGAGATATTGGCGATGTCCCCAGTAGCTACTTGAAAGGAGCCGCTGGCATAAAGGTTCAGAGCCACTGTGACCTTCACTGCCACCGACAGAGACGTCCTGGTCCTCAGTTGAGGCTGCAGATCTGGCTGCAGCAGGTGGCAGAGCTCAGTGACCACCACCTTGCTGAAGCGCAGCCTGCGCAAACACTGCTCCTCAGACCAATGAAGGTATGAGAACTGCTCCCTGAATACCCTGGGAGGGTAAGGTCTCCTGTGCAGAGGCCTGTTGGCCCTCCTCCCTCTGGCCATGTTTGCCACTCTCTCTCTGCGTCTCTGCTGCCTCCGATTCTGCAGGCGCAGGACGACGCCCCGAATCAGTGCAGCCCCCAAAGCCTCTTCTAAATCGCTGCAATGAAGGTCAAATCAAAATGAACCTGCAAAGTGCTGCTCAGTACCCAAAACTCCTTCACACAGTGTTGAATCTCTCCAGAAGTCTCTCTCTCTCTCGCAGAATGCGTGGTGCAAAAATGTCGCCGACAAAAAAAGGCAGGAAGCGGCCACCTTTAAAAAGCGCTCCCCCAGTCCCTTCCCGATGGCAAAACGTTCCCCTCTACCTGTCGTTGCTAGCGGTAGGCGGAAAAGCAGGGGGCGCGACTCAATATCCGGTCCTGGGCGCTACCGGGGTGTTTCACGATCGAATGATGTCACGATCTGCGGGCGCAGGAGATCGTGGTGGTAGTGTTTAACGCTGCTGCAAAATGTCTGGTCAATTTCGCGAGTGGCGCAAACATCACTGTGCCCGAGCGCTAGTTGCTTTGTGCCCCATTAGCGCCCTCTTAGGGCGCTAATGGGAGGCGCAAATCAACCGAATTTTTCCCCCTTTAAGTCCTATGTTCGACAGTTGTGTGAGGTTTTTTGCTGGGTGGGAGCTGAAGAGCGAGAATGGGAATCCCGTGGGACTCAATTTTGAGATGGGGATTGCAGGAGAGTCTGCCCGAGTCTAGCGGAGTGGCAATTAATTTAATGTTCAGTTTGGCTAGATTCGTGATTGTGCAAAGAAGGACTGCTCTGTTTTTTTAAGGGGAGGAGAATAAATCTAAAAGAGTATTTTAAATATAAGCTAAAAGATCATTATAAGGCTCTGTGGATGTTTTATTCAGAAAGGAATTTAAAGATAGTATTTTACGATCAATTTTTAAAGCACAATCGATTAATATATGTTACAGAAGACAAATGAAAACTTCAGGTTTTGATGTTAATATGTGGTGGAGGAATGGCTGTGCAGAGCGGCGGAATGAATTTGTATGATACAATGGAATGATCACAATGTTGTAAAAGTTTTTAATGTTCAATAAATAATATATATATATAAAAAAAAAGTGGGTAGCACACTTGCCTCTGAGTCAGAACGTTGTGGGTTCAAGTCCTACTCCAGAGACTTGAGCACAAAAATCTAGGCTGACACTCCAGTGCAGTACTGAGGGAGTGCTGCACTGTCAGAGGTGCTGTCTTTTGGATGAGACGTTAAACCGAGGCCCCGTCTGCTCTCTCAGGTGGATGTTAAAGATCCTATAGCACTATTTCAAAGAAGAGCAGGGGAGTTCTCCCCGGTGTCCTGGCCAATATTTATCCCTCAATCAACATCACTAAAACAGATTATCTGGTCATTATCACATTGCTGTTTGTGGGAGCTTTCTGTGTGCAATTGGCTGCCGCGTTTCCTACATTACAACAGTGACTACACTTCAAAAGCACTTCATTGGCTGTGAAGCGCTTTGGAATGTCATGCAAGCCACTATATAAAAGCAAGTCTTTCTTTCTTGCATTTAGTTCCTATCGCCTCTCTTCATTCTTCCAACCAAAATGTATCACTTCACACTTCTCTGTGTTAAATTTCATCTGCCATGTGTCTGCCCATTTCACAGTCTGTCTATGTCATCCTGAAGGGTGTTACTTTCCTCCTCACTGTTTACTGCATTTCCCAGTTTTGTCTCATCTGCAAATTTTGAAATTATGCACTATATACCCAAGTCCAGGTCATTAATATATATCTAAAAGAGAAGAGAGGTTATGCTTGAACTGTATAAAACACTAGTTAGACCATAGCTGGAATACAGCGTGCAGTTCTGGTCACCACATTACAGGAAAGATGTGATTGCACTAGAGAGGGTGCAGAGGAGATTTACGAGGATGTTGCCTGGGCTGGGGAATTTTAGCTATGAGGAAAGATTGGATAGGCTGGGGTTGTTTTCTTTGGAACAGAGGAGGCTGAGGGGAGACCTAATTGAGGTGTATAAAATTATGAGGGGCCTAGATAGAGTGGATAGGAAGGACCTATTTCCCTTAGCAGAGAGGTCAATAATCAGGGGGCGTAGATTTCAAGTATTTGGTAGAAGGATTAGAAGGGAGTTGAGGAGAACTTTTTTCACCCAGAGAGTGGTGGGGGTCTGGAACTCACTGCATGAAAGGGTGGTAGAGACAGAAACCCTCATCACATTTAAAAAGTAATAGGATATGCACTTGAAGTGTGTTAACCTGCAAGGCTACGGACCAAGAGCTGGAAAGTGGGATTAGGCTGGATAGCTCTTTTTCGACCAGCACAGACACGATGGGCCAAATGGCCTCCTTCTGTGCCGTAAATTTCTATGGTTCTAAGTGGTCCTAATACTGATCCCTGGGGAACACCACTGTATACCTCCTTCCAGTCTGAAAAACTACCGTTCACCACTATTCTCTGCTTTCTCTCCCATAGCCAATTTCTTATCCATGCTGCCACTGTCCCTTTAATCCCATGGGCTTCAATTTGTTAACAAGTCTATTATGTGGTACTTTATCAAATGCCTTCTGAAAGTCCATGTACACAACATCCACCGCACTACCCTCAAATAACCGCTCCGCAACTTCATCAAAGAAGTCAATCAAGTTAATCAAACACGATTTGTCTTTAACAAATCCTTGCCAACTCTCATTTATTAACCCATAATTTTCCAAGTGCCAATTAATTTTGTCCCAGATTCTTGTTTCTAAAATTTCTCCAACACTGACGTTAGGCTGACTGGCCTGCAGTTGCCTGGTTTATCCTTCTCCCTTTTTTTTTGAACAGGGATGTAACATTTGCAATCCTCCAGTCCTCTGGCACCAGTCCCATACCTAATGACAATTGGAAGATTGTTGCCAGATCGTTTGTTTGTATCATGAAGCCTTGGGTTGCTCTCAGATACTGACACCATTTCGAGCATCATCCATCCCCTTGAGCCCCAGATTTCTCTCAACACCTCAGAACTTATTGCTCCTGCCTTCCCTCTTGACCCCTGGGTTGATAACATGTTCATTAACGACGAGAGATCGACTGTCATGAACTTATAAACTCCCAGAGCAGCTGCATTCCTTCCACATCCATGTGCTTGTTAACGCATTCTTCTGTGCAATACTGATGCTGCGGTTGGACATTTGTTTCTGAGGAAACGATTATAGATACATAGATACATAGAAGATAGGAGCAGGAGTAGGCCATCCGGCCCTTCGAGCCTGCTCCGCCATTTAATGAGATCATGGCTGATCCTCCAATTCAGTATCCCGTCCCCGCCTTCTCTCCGTAACCCTTAACTCCTTTTGCCTGTAGAAATATATCTAATTCCCTCTTAAATATATTTAATGAGCTGGCGTACACTGCCCTCTGTGGCAATGAGTTCCACAGGTTCACCACCCTCTGAGTGAAGAAATTCCCCCTCATTTCTGTCCTAAATGGTTTAGCCCTTATCCTTAAATTATGTCCTCTAGTTCTGTTCTCACCCGCCAAGGGAAACATTCCTTCTGCATCTAGTCTGTCTAGACCTGTCAGAATTTTATACACTTCTATGAGGTCCCCTCTCAATCTTCTAAACTCCAGTGTGTACATCCCTAAACTACATAGTCTCTCCTCATAGGTCAATCCCGCCATTCCTGATATCAGCCTGGTGAATCGCCGCTGCACCCCCTCCATGGCAAGAACATCTTTCCTCAGATGAGGCGACCAAAACTGTACACAGTACTCGAGGTGTGGTCTCACCAGTGCCCTGTACAGCTGCAGCAAGGTATCCCTGTTCCTGTATTCCAACCCTTTTGCTATGAAGGCCAGCATACCGTTTGCCTTCTTGACCGCCTGTTGCACCTGCATGCTCGCCTTCAGTGACTGGTGTACAAGAACACCCAGGTCTCTCTGTATTTCCCCCTCTCCCAATTTATTGCCATTTAAATAATAATTTGCCCTCCCGTTCCTGCACCCAAGGTGGATAACTTCGCACTTGTCCACATTATAGTGCATCTGCCATTTATCCGCCCAATCACCCAGTCTGTCCAAATCGCTCTGGAGCTTCCTGGTCTCCTCCTCTGAGCCCACCCCCCCTCCTAGTTTAGTGTCGTCTGCAAATTTGGAAATGCTGCATCCGACTCCCTGATCCAGGTCATTAATGTAAATTGTGAACAGCTGGGGACCCAGGACAGATCCCTGTGGTACCCCGCTTGTTACTGCCTGCCATTCAGAAAATGAGCCGTTTATTCCAACTCTCTGTTTTCTATCTGACAGCCAGTTCTCTATCCACGTCAATACTTTCCCCTTTATCCCATGAGCTTCAATTTTCCATGCTAATCTTTTATGTGGGACCTTGTCGAAGGCCTTTTGGAAGTCCAGGTACACCACATCTACTGGCTCTCCCCCATCTATTTTACCAGTTACTCCCTCAAAAAATTCCAATAGATTAGTCAAGCACGATTTACCCTTTGTAAATCCATGTTGACTCTGTCCTATCCTGTCCCCATTTGCTAAGTGCTCCGCTATTTCATCCTTAATGATGGACTCCAGCATTTTGCCCACAACTGATGTAAGGCTTACAGGTCTGTAATTACCTGCTTTTTCCCTACCCCCCTTTTTGAATAGTGGGGTAACGTTAGCTACCCTCCAATCCATGGGCACTGTTCCCGAGTCTAATGAATTCTGAAAAATCATACTTAGTGCATCCGCTATCTCTAGGGCCACCTCCTTCAGTACCCTAGGATGCATGTTATCAGGCCCTGGGGATTTGTCCGCCTTCAATCCCTTTAGCTTCCTTAACACCATATCCTTAGAGATATTGATTTGCGTCAGTTCCTCCTTTGCCAATGTCCCTATTTTTCCCGATATCCCAGGGAGGTTTTTTGTGTCTTCCTTCGTAAAGACTGACCCAAAGTATGCATTTAGTTGGTCTGCCATTTCCTTATTTCCCGTTATATATTCCCCCGTATCTGACTGCAATGGACCAACTTTGGTTTTCACCAGTCTTTTCCTCTTGATATACTTATAAAAGCTTTTGGAGTTAGTTTTTATATTTTCCGCCAGCTTGCTTTCGTAAGCTATTTTGCCCCTCTTGATTAAGCCCTTTGTCCTCCTTTGCTCTATCTTAAACTGTTCCCAATCTTCCGCTCTGGCGCTTTTTTTGGCTATTTTATACGCCCTATCTTTGGATTTTATGCTGTCTCTAATTTCCCGTTATCCACGGTTGAGTCACCTTTTTAGATTTCCTTTTATGCCAGATTGGTATAAACAATTTTTGCAATTTTGTCATTCTATCTTTAAATGCTTGCCATTGTTTATCTACCTCCAGTCCTCCCAGGAACGTTGTCCAATCAGACCTACTCAGTTCCCGTCTAATGGCATCATAATTCCCCTTCTTTAAATTCAGGACCTTAGTCTCTGAGTCAATTTTTTCGCTCTCCATTTCGAGTGAGAAATCGATCATGTTATGATCGCTCTGACCCAAGGGTCCCCGTACAACAAGATTACTAATTAGTCCCTTCTCATTGCACAGTACCCAGTCCAATATAGCCTGTTCCCGAGTTGGTTCCTCGACATATTGATCCAGATAACCATCCCTTAAACACTCAAGGAATTCCTCCTCCTCATTATTTTTACTGATTAGGCTAGTCCAATCTATATGTAAGTTAAAGTCACCTATGATGACAGCTGTGCTCTTATTGCACGCTTCTCTAATTTCCCTCGTGATGCCCTCCCCAACCTCTATTTTACTATTTGGAGGCCTATATACCACTCCTATTAATGTTTTTTGCCCCTCGCTATTTCTCAGCTCCACCCATATAGATTCTGTATTAACTGAGTTAATATCCTTCCTTTCAATTGCATTTATCCCCTCTTTTACCAGCAATGCTACCCCTCCTCCCTTTCTTTTTTGTCGATCCTTCCTAAATACTGAATACCCCTGTATGTTAAGCTCCCAGCCCTGCTCACCCTGCAACCATGTTTCCGTAATCCCAATTAGATCATAATTATTAACCTCTATTTCCACAGCTAATTCATTATGAACAGGGACTGGATTATGTTGCATTACTTGTCTGCAAAAGCCCTGAAGCTGTGCACTTGTTTATTTATTTTCTCCTGCTCCCTCTCCTCCTGAAGGCCATACTCGTCATTGGGGTACGGTCTTCTGGGCACCAATCAGCCTTCACTATCTCTGCTGGGTAGCCTTTCTTCATAACCAACATCACTAAAAACAGATTATCTGGTCATTATCACATTGCTGTTTGTGGGAGCTTGCTGTGCGCAAATTGGCTGCCGCGTTTCCCAGATTACAACAGTGACTCCACTTCAAAAATACTTAATTGGCTGTAAAGCGCTTTGAGACGTCCAGTGGTCATGAAAGGCGCTATATAAATGCAAGTCTTTCTTTTATACGAACAATGACGGACAGGTAAAGACCCTCTGGTCCATTCAGCCTGTCCCACACAATTGCGATACCTTGTGTATCACAATATATACACACCACCCCACCCAAAATCATGTGATCTCCTGGGAGAGGCTAAAAACCCAGGACCAATTTGGGGGAAAAAAATCAGAGAAATTCTTGATCAGAAGGTTGAACCCAGGCCTTAACAAACACACCTGATCAGTGGTTGCCATATCTCTTTTCTAATGAATTCTCGGGATGTGGCCAGTATTTATTGCCCATATCTAGTTGCCCTAGAGAAGGTGGTGGTGGACCTTCTTCTTGAACCATTGTAGTCTGTAGAATTCGCAAAATTATCGCGATTTTACAATAATAAGAAGGAGACATAAAGTTTTGTATAAACAGCTTTATTTCAGCAAAATGCTGTCATGTTTCAAAAAGGACACAAGCAGCCTGTAAAATGGACGCCACGCCTCGTGGCAGAAGGTTCTAGACTTTCAGTAGGCAGACAAGATGGCGTTTCAATAAACATTTCAGCGAGATCGGACAGGACTCAGCACATTTGAGATAATGACAAGACGCGATGGGTTTGCATTTTAAACATAAATACTGGAATCGGTCTTCCAGATACAAACAAGGGCTATTGTACTGGGCGATCAAGGACCCATCCAAAGCCATTGATATGCAAATTCCCCACGGCTCTACGATGAGAGAGCCGTTCGCGGGTACTCACAGCAAGCATTTGGAAGCCCCCAAAACCCCTCCAGGGAGACTACTAGGCGGTTCCACAATGGGAGAAATATTAACGGGTACTCAGACAGTTACAAGTGTCACCGTAACCCATTAACGACAAGTACCACCCCATACAAGAAGTTTGAGCACCAAAACATGAGAAAAGATGAACATTTAGATTGGGCGGGAGATAAGGAATTACAGTACTATAAACTGTAGTGTCCAAACGTCCATCTTTTTCTTATTCTTTACCACCGACTGGAGCTCTGGACTCTCATTCTCTGATCCACTGATTTTCCGGGAGTCAACCTCGTGGCTTGCCGCGAAGATCTGTGGAGAACTGGACTGCGAAGGCCGATAAGCGGGCGCACCATCCCGAGAAGTCGGTAAACGGTGTTGAAACCGAAGGCCCGAGAGGAGATGAGATGAGATGAGATGAGAAGAGAAGAAGACGACTACACGTGCCGCCGCGGTCAGTAAACCCCGACCGCGCCCGAAAATCGATTAACCATTTCTTCGAATTCTATCGGCTACTCCACAACTGGTGTCGGTCCAGAAAGACTTTTTTTTGAATTTTACCGGCTAACTAGTGATGGGCATAGGAAGACTCTTCTTTGAGTTTTATCAGAGTTCCGAGGTCAACACAGATCTTCATGACAGCAGACGGTCCAACCTGCTAGCCGGAGCAGAAGCGAGTAAACAAGTGGGGTACAGAGACCCCTGATCAACACGTGGATAGTCAGGTGCTGTGGTGAAAACATCCGAGCAGAGTTTCGGAATTCTCCGAGTTATCATGAGTGGTGAGCATGAGTCTCGATCCTACAAATCTAGATTAGGACAGGTATTGATAGGGGAGGGTTTATGTTTTAAGGATAATTATAATGTGTGTCCCCTTTTACGATGTGTTGTGCGCTCCTCGTTTCCCTAAACCTAGTTGCATAAATGTATGTAAGTTTGTACTGTCATTAATCTGTGCTTATGACATGTATTTCGTAATCTTGAATAATATGCAATAAAGATTTTCCATTTCGCACTATTCAACTGGGTCTACCTGAGTTTTCTCTGCATTATTGCTCTCGCACCTAAGTCCAGTGTCAGAACCGTAAGGGCGAGTGGGTCGAACCACTCACAGGTGTCTAGTGTTACCAGGCTGGCTGGAGACCAGAACAGGCAACAAGGCCTAACCCCGCACTAGCACCCAGGCTAAGCACAGAGCCACGCGAACCGAACCCCTTACAGATAATGGCGACCACGAAGGGACACTGGCAGCGAGAAAATAATGTGTTAGACCCTGGTATGAATGTGCAAAATGTTATGGAAGAGAGAATAGCCGATTATGTTTTTGGAAAAGTGAATTTGACTAAGAGATGGATAAGTGACCTGCTGGTGGATAAGCGTCCACTAGAGGCAGCCGTGAGGTGGACAGGTAGCAAGAACATACAAAATCGGTAGAGAAAGCGGTCTGGCTGATGTGTTATAAAAGACAAGTCCAGCTTTCGGACCAGGTCATCATAGCGCAGGCAGCTCAGATCAACGGTTTAGAGGTGGAAATGGACGAGAAGGTCGCGGGGGGGCAGCAGCTCATCGCGTCTTTAAATGCGTTGCATCAAGAACGCCAGTTAGTCGCCAACCACCATGAGGCGAAAATAGATTACCTCGAGTGCCAGGTCACTGAGGCAAAATTAAATGAGGGCAGAATCAGGGAACGATGTGCCCGCCTGGCTGCTCAAATAAAAGCCCAGGAAGAGAGCTTAAAGGGGGTTAGGGCGGCATATAAGATGGCCCTCGAGGATAAACATGAGGGGGCCAATCACAGCGTCTGCCAAAGAGAGATAGGGAACCTTAAAGAGGCCCTGAATAAAGCGCACGGCATGGTGTGCCTCATCAGCCCGTCAGCACACCAGCCGCCGGTGGGTGGGGAATTTCAAAAATCCCTGCTGAACAAAGCAGAGGAGGTATTTGCCACTGTGCCCTCCGCGCCACCCAGCTATTCGGCAACCTGGGTAAGGGAGGAAGTGGTAGAAGTAGAGGAAGAGGTCCCCGAGGTAGTACAGCCCCATGAAGTAGTAGTGAAGCCGGGACCGTTGTGCCTGCTTACGGGTATTAAAAGGGGCCCGAACGGAGACGGTGGGGTAGCGGGGGATCTCCTCAACCAGCTTGTGTTGCCTCACAACGCACACCAGCTGAGGGCTATGATCAGCCACGTACGGAAGCTGTCCGAGTCAGACGACCCTTCCGTACATTTCAGGGAGGTAGAGCAGACTGCAGCCATTAACGGCTGCGACGATGGGGAAAGGGCAAAAATGCTGCTGTTCTCCTTAGACAGTTCGATCCTCCAGTGTCTCTCAGACGCGAGTAAAAGGGGTAATAGGACCTATGAGGAGTTAAGAGATGAGGTCCTAGAGGTGTTGGGGGCGGACGATGAAGGTCCGTTTGTGAGATTGGGACAGACTATGCAGATGGAGGGAGAACCCCCGAAGGTTTTCGCCGACAGGCTGTGGCCTGTCTATCAGCGTAGCTGCCCAGGTGCGCCAGCGCGCGACGATCTGGACGGTGTCGGTTTAGCTCATTGGCTCAGATGTATAGTAGCCAACAGCTTGCCAGCCGTGAGGGAGCAGGCCAAAGCGTGGTTTGATCCCACTAACCCCGCCACAACAGAGGAGTCGGTCCTAAATCGACTCACGGTAGGGTACCGTAATACCAGGAGTACGGGAGCACGTCCCCTTAAGGGAAAGGTGCATGAGGCGCGGCCCGCAGCCCCGGCTCTAAGGGAGTGGCATCAGGAGGGAAATCGCGTCCCACAGGCCAGTAATGCTTGTTTCGGGGGCGGAAAGACAGGGCACTGGCACAAGAACTGCAGGAACCCCTGGAAGGAGTCCAGGGATAAAAATCCCGCAGCCCGAGCCCAGGCGCCTGCCCCCGATAAGGGAGCTGGTGTGCCTATCCATCCCGATGCGATAGAATCAATGTTGGGAGCCATGCGGACCCTCATGATTTCGCAAGGAAGGGTGGCAGTCGCTACCGGCCCCACAGAGGCCACAACCCCGTCCACCAGTACCCAATGACTAGAGCCCGCGCAGCCCGTTTACCTGTGTCCTTTTAAAAGACACGCACAGGAGGGGGTCTCCTGTAAGGAGGCCAGGTTAAAAGAGCAGGCCCTGCGGGAAGAGAACGCCCGCTTAATGGGGAAAGTAGATGGGCTAGAAGGGCAGCTTAGAGAGCAGGCCTTGCGGGAGGAGAACACTCGTTTAATGGGAAAAATAGACGTGCTAGAAGGGCAGCTTAGAGAGATAAAGGCAGCCTACAGGGTAGCCAGAAGCAGGGAGTATGAGGATTTTAACCAGTGCAAACTGTATAAGCCGGGTGCACAAGGGCCAACCGCAGGGGCCAAACCTGCGAGTGGGGACTCGCAGCCCCGGGTAGGGCCACAGGGCACACAGGCAGGCAAAGCAGCTTGCATCAGGGGAGAGGACATCCTAGCAAAATGTAGGATCCTTTATTGGGGTTGGGAGTCAGATGAGGAAGAGTTCGAGGAGCTCGACCAAGATAGTGACACAAGCGAAGAGGAGCTGGAATCGGAGGACGAAAGGGTCACCCCCGATTCAGGTAAAGGGAAGATAGGGACTGCAGATGGAGATCCACACAGCGTGGAGACAGAAGCTGCAAGTCCCGAAATCAGGGGGGCGGAGCTAGGGGAGGCGGAGCCAGCGGCTGTGGTGGGACCACAGGACGTGGTGATGGAAGCCTCAGAACCCAGTCCGTCCGCCTTGGAAGTCTTGCCCTCGAGGGAGGTAGGGACTGCGAGTGAAGGGCCGCCTACTGGGCCAAGTAGGGTGGTGCCAGAGGCTGCAGATCCCGAGTTCAGGGAGGCGGAGTCAGGGGAGGCGGAGCCAGCGACTGTGGTGGGACCACAGGTCGCCACGGTGGAAGTCTCGAAACCCGGTCCGTCGGTCCTGGAGTTCCTGCCCCCGGTAGTTCCCCGTAGGTCAAGTCGGACACCCCAGCCCAGGAAGATGTGGGTAAGCCCCCAGAGTGTCCCAAGGCGTAGGTTCAAGGCTAAGGCAGCCCAGGGAGATCCCAGTCACAGCACCGCAGCAACAGGCTGCGGCAGATCAAAGGAAGGGGTCAGTGCCCCCCTACCATTGGGAAAAGCTTGTGGCCGCCTTCACAGAATTTAGGTAGGCCGCCCTGGGAACGGGCGGCGCTGTACAGTTTTATAAGTTTTAAGTTTGAAGTTTGATAGTTAAATTAAAATTTTGATAAGTAAAAGATAAATGATGGGAGTTTTAAGATTAGGTTTAGCTAAAAGATCTATCCAGCGCACATGTCTTCTTACGTGAGGCGAGGTCAGGGGACCCGCTCACCCTTCACAAAAGCCAGAGACTCTTGGGAGGCTGGCTACCTCATTCTATGTGATCACAGGAACCAAGGAAGGATGGAACGGATTCTGGTAGTGCTCGCGGCATTTGGATGTGGATTGGCCTATCGAGGCCGCACCAAGGATGTCATGGTGTTTGGTTCCTCCGGAGACACGGCCCCCATCGCGGTAGATGGGACCGGGAGGCGAGAGGCTGAGGGGACCGCCACTTATTTCCACAAGGGAAGGTGGCCAGGATGGCTGGGGACGAATTCCACTGAGTATTCCAGTACATCGGGTTTTGCCTACAAAGAGACTTCTTTGATGTGCCCCAAAGTGAGGATCATTGCACCCAGGATCAGCGTCACCGTCAGCAAACAGATTTGTTTGACTTGTAATGGGAATGTCCCATTGAGCCGATGGTGGTGGCTACGAAAGCTGAGCAAAAACATGAGGAACTCTTCGGTCGAGTGGGAGCGACTGGGGAATAATACCCATCGGACAATTACGGGGACAAACGGACGATTGAAAGTGTGTTGGGACAAATGGTGGAAACCGGATGAGGGAATTTATGTATGTATGTGGGGGTCAAAGCACGTTTGCCCCAAAGGCATCTCCATATTTTTCATCAATCAGTGGCAGGATAATGGGAAAGGGATGAGGTGGGATGCAAGCACCAGGGGGTGCGGGGCTCCATACTCTCCGATCCCGGTAAATGCCACTGAACTCATTACGTGCCCACGCAAGGCCCCGCCCACAAATCCGGTGGTTCTAGCTAAGGAAGAAGGGTGCCCAAAAACCAGTAAGGGACCCGGGAATGGTTTGGTACTGGTCCCTACAGACCAGCTACTATTTCAGGGGGTACATTATGCGGTGGCCTCAGTGATTTTAAACCTCACCGAGGTGCGGTTGCCAGAGTGGTGCCCCAAAGAGACGGAACAGTTATATCAGGTCCTGTTGACCAGGATGTTTAGGCAATTTTATGAGTTCGATTTCGCGGAAATTGATAAAACAAGTTTGTACACCGCACCACATGAAGTTTTGGGTCAGGTGGGGAGACAAAGAAGGGGTCTTGTGAACGACATGTTCACTGCTTTCAATACAGGTACATCTGTGGTCAACGCTCTAGACAGCGTGGAGCTGCAGACCCAGATTAATGGCTTAAAAACACAATTGAAGAACATCCTCACAGATGAAAATAAGGTGGTTGGGTCTGGGTTACATGAGGACCAGGCCATGACTCTCCATTTAAAAGAAATTATAGCTGAGCTGGAGAAACACGCGCGTACGGTAAATGCCCTGATCAGGGAAGATCGGAATGCGTCCGATCAGGCTGTGCAGAATGACGTGTGCGTGCTTTACGGGGCATGGTTACTGGGCGAGGGCCGCAGTAATTTGGAGGATATAAAACAAGGTTTGGTCCTGTCCTGGATAAGTAACAAACACCTGCAGGCGCTCCACCCTTTTCAGAACGCATTAAGTCCGTGCCAGCTCAGGCTAGCTTCAGAAGCATACCCAATCCCCGTGGACTGCGGACGATCAAACCACACCATTATGGGTGTAGTTTTACGTATGCCGGTTTTGGGCGACACAGCAAAGCCCGCCCCGGTATATCGGGTAGAGAACATTGGTGTCATTCAGGGGGGAGCCCACATTCGCTATGCAGCGGTTCCACCTTCCGTCATCTGCTGGGAGCAAACGATGACAGGTACAGATCTCTCTGGTTGTCGTGGTGTAAGGGATTTGACCGTGCGTGTCTCGCAGCCTGTGAGATTCACGCGGCTCTGTGCAGCCTGTATGTCAGTGCGGGTTTAGGCCTTGTTGCCTGTTCTGGTCTCCAGCCAGTCTAGGAGCACTAGACACACCTGTGAGTGGTTCGAATCACTCGCCCTTACGGTTCTAGACACTGGACTTAGATGCGAGAGCAGTAATGGAGATGAAACTCATGTAGACTCGGTTGAATGGTACGAAATGGAAAATCTTTATTGCATGATATTTAAGATTACGAAATACATGTCATAAGCACAGATTAATGACAGTACAATCTTACAAGCAGTTATATAGCTAATCCTAGGGAAACGAGGAACAAACGACACACCGTAAATGGGGGCACACATTACAAGTATCCTTAATACTTAAACCCTCCCCTATCAATATCTGTCCTAGCTAGATTCGTAGGATTTCGAGACTCATGCTCACCACTCGTGATAACTCGGAGAAATTCCGAATAGCTGATCGGATGTTTTTCACCGCAGCACCCACGTGTCGATCAGGAGATCTCCTGGTCCCACTTGTTTACTTGCTTCTGCTCCGGTTAGCAGGCTGGAACGTCTGCTGTGATGAAGATCTGTGTTGGTTGGTTTAACAGGCACAGTCCGAATGGGTTTCACAGACCAGTCAATATCATCTTGGAGGATCTTCCAAGGTCTGTTCTTGCAAGTTCAAAGAAGTCTCCCTGGCAAGGAAACTTGGCTATTCGACCTACAGGCGCGGTCGGGATTTACTGACCGTGGCGATGAGTATGGTCTTCCTCTCTTCTCATCTCATCTCATCTCATCTCATCTCGGGCCTTTGGTTCCGATGCCAGTTACCAACATAGGTCTTCGTTACGCGACACGAGGTAGATCCGAACGGATCAGAAAGTTCAACAGTCTTTTTCAAAGAGGCACCAGGCAAGCAGGAACAAGACTACGAGTCAAAACACAGGAGCAGCCACGAGGTTACGAGTCGATCGGATAAGAGAATAAGAGAAAGATGGACGGTTGGAGCTTGTAATTATAGTACAAAATCTTTTGTTTCCCGCCCAACCTTAATGTCCTTTCTTTTGTTAGGGTTTGGCGCTCAAATGTCTTGTATGGGTGATCTCCGTTCTTAATGGGTTTCGGGGCTACTCGTAAATGTCTGAGTACCTGTTAATATTTCTCCCATTGTTAAATCGGTCGGTGTTCTCCCTGGAGGGGTTTTGGGGCTTCCAAGTGTTTTGTATAACTACCCGCTAACGGCTCTCTCATCGTAGAGTCGTTGGGATTTTTACATATTAATGTCTTTGGATGGGCCCTTGATTACTTGGTACAATAGCTTTCATTTGTACCTGGGAGACCGATTTCAGTATTTATGTGTATACTGTAAACCCATAATGTCTCGTGTATTATCTTCAATGTGCTGAATCTTAATCGATCTTGCACAAATGTTTATTGGAACGCCATCTTGTCTGCCTGTCGAAAAGTCTAGAATGTTCTGTCACGAGGTGCGGTGGCCATTTTACAAGCTGCTTGTGTCCACTTTGAGAAACCTGACAGCATTCTGCTGAAATAAAAGCTGTTTGAACAAAACTCTGTGTTTTCTCCTTATTATTAAAAATCGCGATATATTGCGAATTCTACAGTGGCAGGGGAGCACACATAATCCTGTGTCCCCAGCACTTGAATGCCTTTCTAACACCACAATGCGGGTTCAGAACGGCTGGCGCCATTCCCATGAATTGCACCATGGAGGCAATGGCACAAGATCATGTGCCTCCGCAGGTGGCATACATAGGGAGTGGAACATATTGTGTTACCACTGCAGCGCAACACTACCAGCATGGAAACCGTAGCTGGTGTCCGGGGAGTGACAGCAGTTTCTGTTTTAAACCCAGGGCTGAAGTTCGAGTGGCACAGCAGCGAATTGTCCCGATCCCTGAACCATCCACTGTTCATCTAACAGTAAAAGAAAATTTTACCGACTTGCAGTGATTCGTCGCGCATTTCGGATATCTCATTCCCCCTCACCCTGAACACCTCACCAAGCTTTTGAAAGCCGTTGCGGTTTCGCAGAAACATTTTTACACCCTAGAACAAAAGACTGTCGAGATAGGGACAGAAATTCTAGACATAGTAATTCCACCGTGGTGGGATCTGTTCACCAACATTGAAGTGCCTTCCTGGATTAGAATAGCCTCCCACATTTTAGTTGTATGCCAAGTGTTTATTGTGATATACTTATTGGTCGTGCATTGTAAGAGAGGCAAACGCCTCACCAAGAACGAAAACACGGGAGAGTGGCGAGAGCGTTACGTGCGCGTGCACGAAGAAAGCACCGCGTAAACAGACAAAATGGCGTCACTCCAGTTTTTCCACGTGCGCCTCGGAATTGTTGTAATTGGTCGTGATTTTTCTCAGAAACTGTAATTAAGTTTGGAACTCTACATGTTTAAGAGTTGTTTTTGATTATTTTGATTTGGTGTTGTTGAATATGATTGTTTTGTTGTTTTTGTTTTCTTTTTCCTTGAATAAAAAAATATGCATATGCAGGTGGTGCGAGAGGCATCGGCCTGGTTACACCTGGAAGGAAATACACGCAGTGTAAGTTGAAGGCAAATGCTGCCTACGGTGTTATAAGAATGTAATTTTCCTGGGAAATAAGGACGACACGAAGACCCTAGATAGTTTAAGTTATGGGAATTTTAGATATGGAGAATCGAGATAATATTGCTCACCACAATGTTTTTGATACGATAAGCGGAGTTATTCGCATCAACAGGAGGGACTGTAGAATTCGCAAAATTATCGCGATTTTATAATAATAAGAAGGAGACATAAAGTTTCGTATAAACAGCTTTATTTCAGCAAAATGCTGTCATGTTTCAAAAAGGACACAAGCAGCCTGTAAAATGGCCACCACGCCTCGTGGCAGAAGGTTCTAGACTTTCAGTAGGCAGACAAGATGGCGTTTCAATAAACATTTCAGCGAGATCGGACAGGACTCAGCACATTTGAGATAATGACAAGACGCGATGGGTTTGCATTTTAAACATAAATACTGGAATCGGTCTTCCAGATACAAACAAGGGCTATTGTACTGGGCGATCAAGGACCCATCCAAAGACATTGATATGCAAATTCCCCACGGCTCTACGATGAGAGAGCCGTTCGCGGGTACTCACAGCAAGCATTTGGAAGCCCCCAAAACCCCTCCAGGGAGACTACTAGCCGGTTCCACAATGGGAGAAATATTAACGGGTACTCAGACAGTTACAAGTGTCACCGTAACCCATTAACGACTGAGATCACCCTATACAAGAAGTTTGAGCGCCAAAACATGACAAAAGATGAACATTTAGATTGGGTGGGAGATAAGGAATTACAGTACTATAAACTGTAGTGTCCAAACGTCCATCTTTTTCTTATTCTTTACCACCGACTGGAGCTCTGGACTCTCATTCTCTGATCCACTGATTTTCCGGGAGTCAACCTCGTGGCTTGCCGCGAAGATCTGTGGAGAACTGGACTGCGAAGGCCGATAAGCGGGCGCACCATCCCGAGAAGTCGGTAAACGGTGTTGAAACCGAAGGCCCGAGAGGAGATGAGATGAGATGAGATGAGAAGAGAAGAAGACGACTACACGTGCCGCCGCGGTCAGTAAACCCCGACCGCGCCCGAAAATCGATTAACCATTTCTTCGAATTCTATCGGCTACTCCACAACTGGTGTCGGTCCAGAAAGACTTTTCTTTGAATTTTACCGGCTAACTGGTGCTGGGCATAGGAAGACTCTTCTTTGAGTTTTATCAGAGTTCCGAGGTCAACACAGATCTTCATGACAGCAGACGGTCCAGCCTGCTAGCCAGAGCAGAAGCGAGTAAACAAGTGGGGTACAGAGACCCCTGATCAACACGTGGATAGTCAGGTGCTGTGGTGAAAACATCTGAGCAGAGTTTCGGAATTCTCTGAGTTATCACGAGTGGTGAGCATGAGTCTCGATCCTACAAATCTAGATTAGGACAGGTATTGATAGGGGAGGGTTTATGTTTTAAGGATAATTATAATGTGTGTCTCCTTTTACGATGTGTCGTGCGCTCCTCGTTTCCCTAAACCTAGTTGCATAAATGTATATAAGTTTGTACTGTCATTAATCTGTGCTTATGACATGTATTTCGTAATCTTGAATAATATGCAATAAAGATTTTCCATTTCGCACTATTCAATCGGGTCTACCTGAGTTTTCTCTGCATTATTGCTCTCGCACCTAAGTCCAGTGTCAGAACCGTAAGGGCGAGTGGGTCGAACCACTCACAGGTGTCTAGTGTTACCAGGCTGGCTGGAGACCAGAACAGGCAACAAGGCCTAACCCCGCACTAGCACCCAGGCTAAGCACAGAGCCACGCGAACCGAACCCCTTACAGATAATGGCGACCACGAAGGGACACTGGCAGCGAGAAAATAATGTGTTAGACCCTGGTATGAATGTGCGAAATGTTATGGAAGAGAGAATAGCCGATTATGTTTTTGGAAAAGTGAATTTGACTAAGAGATGGATAAGTGACCTGCTGGTGGATAAGCGTCCACTAGAGGCAGCCGTGAGGTGGACAGGTAGCAAGGAACATACAAAATCTGTAGAGAAAGCGGTCTGGCTGATGTGTTATAAAAGACAAGTCCAGCTTTCGGACCAGGTCATCATAGCGCAGGCAGCTCAGATCAAGGGTTTAGAGGTGGAAATGGACGAGAAGGTCGCGGGGGGGCAGCAGCTCATCGCGTCTTTAAATGCATTGCATCAAGAACGCCAGTTAGTCGCCAACCACCATGAGGCGAAAATAGATTACCTCGAGTGCCAGGTCACTGAGGCAAAATTAAATGAGGGCAGAATAAGGGAACGATGTGCCCGCCTAGCTGCCCAAATAAAAGCCCAGGAAGAGAGTTTAAAGGGGGTTAGGGCGGCATATAAGATGGCCCTCGAGGATAAACATGAGGGGGCCGATCACAGCGTCTGCCAAAGAGAGATAGGGAACCTTAAAGAGGCCCTGAATAAAGCGCACGGCATGGTGTGCCTTATCAGCCCGTCAGCACACCAGCCGCCGGTGGGTGGGGAATTTCAGAAATCCCTGCTGAACAAAGCAGAGGAGGTATTTGCCACTGTGCCCTCCGCGCCACCCAGCTATTCGGCAACCTGGGTAAGGGAGGAAGTGGTAGAAGTAGAGGAAGAGGTCCCCGAGGTAGTACAGCCCCATGAAGTAGTAGTGAAGCCGGGACCGTTGTGCCCGCTTAAAAGGGGCCCGAACGGAGACGGTGGGGTAGCGGGGGATCTCCTCAACCAGCTTGTGTTGCCTCACAACGCACACCAGCTGAGGGCTATGATTAGCCACGTACGGAAGCTGTCCGAGTCAGATGACCCTTCCGTACATTTCAGGGAGGTAGAGCAGACGCAGCCATTAACGGCTGCGACGATGGGGAAAGGGCAAAAATGCTGCTGTTCTCCTTAGACAGTTCGATCCTCCAGTGTCTCTCAGACGCGAGTAAAAGGGGTAATAGGACCTATGAGGAGTTAAGAGATGAGGTCCTGGAAGTGTTGGGGGCGGACGACGAAGGTCCGTTTGTGAGATTGGGACAGACTATGCAGATGGAGGGAGAACCCCCGAAGGTTTTCACCGACAGGCTGTGGCCTGTCTATCAGCGTAGTTGCCCAGGCGCGCCAGCGCGCGACGATCTGGACGGCGTCGGTTTAACTCATTGGCTCAGGTGTTTAGTAGCCAACAGCTTGCCAGCCGTGAGGGAGCAGGCCAAAGCGTGGTTTGATCCCACTAACCCCGCCACAACAGAGGAGTCGGTCCTAAATCGACTCACGGTAGGGTACCGTAATACCAGGAGTACGGGAGCACGTCCCCTTAAGGGAAAGGTGCATGAGGCGCGGCCCGCAGCCCCGGCTCTAAGGGAGTGGCATCAGGAGGGAAATCGCATCCCACAAGCCAGTAATGCTTGTTTCGGGTGCGGAAAGACAGGGCACTGGCACAAGAACTGCAGGAACCCCTGGAAGGAGTCCAGGGATAAAAATCCCGCAGCCCGAGCCCAGGCGCCTGCCCCCGATAAGGGAGCTGGTGTGCCTATCCATCCCGATGCGATAGAATCAATGTTGGGAGCCATGCGGACCCTCATGATTTCGCAAGGAAGGGTGGCAGTCGCTACCGGCCCCACAGAGGCCACAACCCCGTCCACCAGTACCCAATGACTAGAGCCCGCACAGCCCGTTTACCTGTGTCCTTTTAAAAGACACGCACAGGAGGGGGTCTCCTGTAAGGAGGCCAGGTTAAAAGAGCAGGCCCTGCGGGAAGAGAACGCCCGCTTAATGGGGAAAGTAGATGGGCTAGAAGGGCAGCTTAGAGAGCAGGCCTTGCGGGAGGAGAACACTCGTTTAATGGGAAAAATAGACGTGCTAGAAGGGCAGCTTAGAGAGATAAAGGCAGCCTACAGGGTAGCCAGAAGCAGGGAGTATGAGGATTTTAACCAGTGCAAACTGTATAAGCCGGGTGCACAAGGGCCAACCACAGGGGCCAAACCTGCGAGTGGGGACTCGCAGCCCCGAGTAGGGCCACAGGGCACACAGGCAGGCAAAGCAGCTTGCATCAGGGGAGAGGACATCCTAGCAAAATGTAGGTTATTGGGGTTGGGAGTCAGATGAGGAAGAGTTCGAGGAGCTCGACCAAGATAGTGACACAAGCGAAGAGGAGCTGGAATCGGAGGACGAAAGGGTCACCCCCGATTCAGGTAAAGGGAAGATAGGGACTGCAGATGGAGATCCACACAGCGTGGAGACAGAAGCTGCAGGTCCCGAAATCAGGGGGGCGGAGCTAGGGGAGGCGGAGCCAGCGGCTGTGGTGGGACCACAGGACATGGTGATGGAAGCCTCAGAACCCAGTCCGTCCGCCTTGGAAGTCTTGCCCTCGAGGGAGGTAGGGACTGCGAGTGAAGGGCCGCCTACTGGGCCAAGTAGGGCGGTGCCAGAGGCTGCAGATCCCGAGTTCAGGGAGGCGGAGTCAGGGGAGGCGGAGCCAGCGACTGTGGTGGGACCACAGGTCGCCACGGTGGAAGTCTCGAAACCCGGTCCGTCGGTCCTGGAGTTCCTGCCCCCGGTAGTTCCCCGTAGGTCAAGTCGGACACCCCAGCCCAGGAAGATGTGGGTAAGCCCCCAGAGTGTCCCAAGGCGTAGGTTCAAGGCTAAGGCAGCCCAGGGAGATCCCAGTCACAGCACCGCAGCAACAGGCTGCGGCAGATCAAAGGAAGGGGTCAGTGCCCCCCTACCATTGGGAAAAGCTTGTGGCCGCCTTCACAGAATTTAGGTAGGCCGCCCTGGGAACGGGCGGCGCTGTACAGTTTTATAAGTTTTAAGTTTGAAGTTTGATAGTTAAATAAAAATTTTGATAAGTAAAAGATAAATGATGGGAGTTTTAAGATTAGGTTTAGCTAAAAGATCTATCCAGCGCACATGTCTTCTTACGTGAGGCGAGGTCAGGGGACCCGCTCACCCTTCACAAAAGCCAGAGACTCTTGGGAGGCTGGCTACCTCATTCTATGTGATCACAGGAACCAAGGAAGGATGGAACGGATTCTGGTAGTGCTCGCGGCATTTAGATGTGGATTGGCCTATCGAGGCCGCACCAAGGATGTCGTGGTGTTTGGTTGCTCCGGGGACACAGCCCCCATCGCAGTAGATGGGACCGGGAGGCGAGAGGCTGAGGGGACCGCCACTTATTTCCACAAGGGAAGGTGGCCAGGATGGCTGGGGACGAATTCCACTGAGTATTCCAGTACATCGGGTTTTGCCTACAAAGAGACTTCTTTGATGTGCCCCAAAGTGAGGATCATTGCACCCAGGATCAGCATCACCGTCGGCAAACAGATTTGTTTGACTTGTAATGGGAATGTCCCATTGAGCCGATGGTGGTGGCTACGAAAGCTGAGCAAAAACATGAGGAACTCTTCGGTCGAGTGGGAGCGACTGGGGAATAATACCCATCGGACAATTACGGGGACAAACGGATGATTGAAAGTGTGTTGGGACAAATGGTGGAAACCGGATGAGGGAATTTATGTATGTATGTGGGGGTCAAAGCACGTTTGCCCCAAAGGCATCTCCATATTTTTCATCAATCAGTGGCAGGATAATGGGAAAGGGATGAGGTGGGATGCAAGCACCAGGGGGTGCGGGGCTCCATACTCTCCGATCCCGGTAAATGCCACTGAACTCATTACGCGCCCACGCAAGGCCCCGCCCACAATTCCGGTGGTTCTAGCTAAGGAAGAAGGGTGCCCAAAAACCAGTAAGGGACCCGGGAATGGTTTGGTACTGGTCCCTACAGACCAGCTACTATTTCAGGGGGTACATTATGTGGTGGCCTCAGTGATTTTAAACCTCACCGAGGTGCGGTTGCCAGAGTGGTGCCCCAAAGAGACGGAACAGTTATATCAGGTCCTGTTGACCAGGATGTTTAGGCAATTTTATGAGTTCGATTTCGCGGAAATTGATAAAACAAGTTTGTACACCGCACCACATGAAGTTTTGGGTCAGGTGGGGAGACAAAGAAGGGGTATTGTGAACGACATGTTCACTGCTTTCAATACAGGTACATCTGTGGTCAACGCTCTAGACAGCGTGGAGCTGCAGACCCAGATTAATGGCTTAAAAACACAATTGAAGAACATCCTCACAGATGAAAATAAGGTGGTTGGGTCTGGGTTACATGAGGACCAGGCCATGACTCTCCATTTAAAAGAAATTATAGCTGAGCTGGAGAAACACGCGCGTACGGTAAATGCCCTGATCAGGGAAGATCGGAATGCGTCTGATCAGGCTGTGCAGAATGACGTGTGCGTGCTTTACGGGGCGTGGTTACTGGGCGAGGGCCGCAGTAATTTGGAGGAATTAAAACAAGGTTTGGTCCTGTCCTGGATAAGTAACAAACACCTGCAGGCGCTCCACCCTTTTCAGAACGCATTAAGTCCGTGCCAGCTCAGGCTAGCTTCAGAAGCATACCCAGTCCCCGTGGACTGCGGACGATCAAACCACACCATTATGGGTGTAGTTTTACGTATGCCGGTTTTGGGTGACACAGCAAAGCCCGCCCTGGTATATCGGGTAGAGAACATTGGTGTCATTCAGTGGGGAGCCCACATTCGCTATGCAGCGGTTCCACCTTCCGTCATCTGCTGGGAGCAAACGATGACAGGTACAGATCTCTCTGGTTGTCGTGGGCAGCCTGTGAGATTCACGCGGCTCTGTGCAGCCTGTATGTCAGTGCGGGTTTAGGCCTTGTTGCCTGTTCTGGTCTCCAGCCAGTCTAGGAGCACTAGACACACCTGTGAGTGGTTCGAATCACTCGCCCTTACGGTTCCAGACACTGGACTTAGATGCGAGAGCAGTAATGGAGATGAAACTCATGTAGACTCGGTTGAATGGTACGAAATGGAAAATCTTTATTGCATGATATTTAAGATTACGAAATACATGTCATAAGCACAGATTAATGACAGTACAATCTTACAAGCAGTTATATAGCTAATCCTAGGGAAACGAGGAACAAACGACACACCGTAAATGGGGGCACACATTACAAGTATCCTTAATACTTAAACCCTCCCCTATCAATATCTGTCCTAGCTAGATTCGTAGGATTTCGAGACTCATGCTCACCACTCGTGATAACTCGGAGAAATTCCGAATAGCTGATCGGATGTTTTTCACCGCAGCACCCACGTGTCGATCAGGAGATCTCCTGGTCCCACTTGTTTACTTGCTTCTGCTCCGGTTAGCAGGCTGGAACGTCTGCTGTGATGAAGATCTGTGTTGGTTGGTTTAACAGGCACAGTCCGAATGGGTTTCACAGACCAGTCAATATCATCTTGGAGGATCTTCCAAGGTCTGTTCTTGCAAGTTCAAAGAAGTCTCCCTGGCAAGGAAACTTGGCTATTCGACCTACAGGCGCGGTCGGGATTTACTGACCGTGGCGATGAGTATGGTCTTCCTCTCTTCTCATCTCATCTCATCTCATCTCATCTCGGGCCTTTGGTTCCGATGCCAGTTACCAACATAGGTCTTCGTTACGCGACACGAGGTAGATCCGAACGGATCAGAAAGTTCAACAGTCTTTTTCAAAGAGGCACCAGGCAAGCAGGAACAAGACTACGAGTCAAAACACAGGAGCAGCCACGAGGTTACGAGTCGATCGGATAAGAGAATAAGAGAAAGATGGACGGTTGGAGCTTGTAATTATAGTACAAAATCTTTTGTTTCCCGCCCAACCTTAATGTCCTTTCTTTTGTTAGGGTTTGGCGCTCAAATGTCTTGTATGGGTGATCTCCGTTCTTAATGGGTTTCGGGGCTACTCGTAAATGTCTGAGTACCTGTTAATATTTCTCCCATTGTTAAATCGGTCGGTGTTCTCCCTGGAGGGGTTTTGGGGCTTCCAAGTGTTTTGTATAACTACCCGCTAACGGCTCTCTCATCGTAGAGTCGTTGGGATTTTTACATATTAATGTCTTTGGATGGGCCCTTGATTACTTGGTACAATAGCTTTCATTTGTACCTGGGAGACCGATTTCAGTATTTATGTGTATACTGTAAACCCATAATGTCTCGTGTATTATCTTCAATGTGCTGAATCTTAATCGATCTTGCACAAATGTTTATTGGAACGCCATCTTGTCTGCCTGTCGAAAAGTCTAGAATGTTCTGTCACGAGGTGCGGCGGCCATTTTACAAGCTGCTTGTGTCCACTTTGAGAAACCTGACAGCATTCTGCTGAAATAAAAGCTGTTTGAACGAAACTCTGTGTTTTCTCCTTATTATTAAAAATCGCGATATATTGCGAATTCTACAGTGGCAGGGGAGCACACATAATCCTGTGTCCCCAGCACTTGAATGCCTTTCTAACACCACAATGCGGGTTCAGAACGGCTGGCGCCATTCCCATGAATTGCACCATGGAGGCAATGGCACAAGATCATGTGCCTCCGCAGGTGGCATACATAGGGAGTGGAACATATTGTGTTACCACTGCAGCGCAACACTACCAGCATGGAAACCGTAGCTGGTGTCCGGGGAGTGACAGCAGTTTCTGTTTTAAACCCAGGGCTGAAGTTCGAGTGGCACAGCAGCGAGTTGTCCCGATCCCTGAACCATCCACTGTTCATCTAACAGTAAAAGAAAATTTTACCGACTTGCAGTGATTCGTCGCGCATTTCGGATACCTCATTCTCCCTCACTCTGAACACCTCACCAAGCTTTTGAAAGCCATTGCGGTTTCGCAGAAACATTTTTACACCCTAGAACAAAAGACTGTCGAGATAGGGACAGAAATTCTAGACATAGTAATTCCACCGTGGTGGGATCTGTTCACCAACATTGAAGTGCCTTCCTGGATTAGAATAGCCTCCCACATTTTAGTTGTATGCCAAGTGTTTATTGTGATATACTTATTGGTCGTGCATTGTAAGAGAGGCAAACGCCTCACCAAGAACGAAAACACGGGAGAGTGGCGAGAGCGTTACGTGCGCGTGCACGAAGAAAGCACCGCGTAAACAGACAAAATGGCGTCACTCCAGTTTTTCCACGTGCGCCTCGGAATTGTTGTAATTGGTCGTGATTTTTCTCAGAAACTGTAATTAAGTTTGGAACTCTACATGTTTAAGAGTTGTTTTTGATTATTTTGATTTGGTGTTGTTGAATATGATTGTTTTGTTGTTTTTGTTTTCTTTTTCCTTGAATAAAAAAATATGCATATGCAGGTGGTGCGAGAGGCATCGGCCTGGTTACACCTGGAAGGAAATGCACGCGGTGTAAGTTGAAGGCAAATGCTGCCTACGGTGTTATAAGAATGTAATTTTCCTGGGAAATAAGGACGACACGAAGACCCTAGATAGTTTAAGTTATGGGAATTTTAGATATGGAGAATCGAGATAATATTGCTCACCACAATGTTTTTGATACGATAAGCGGAGTTATTCGCATCAACAGGAGGGACTGTAGAATTCGCAAAATTATCGCGATTTTATAATAATAAGGAGACATAAAGTTTTGTATAAACAGCTTTATTTCAGCAAAATGCTGTCATGTTTCAAAAAGGACACAAGCAGCCTGTAAAATGGCCGCCACGCCTCGTGGCAGAAGGTTCTCGACTTTCAGTAGGCAGACAAGATGGCGTTTCAATAAACATTTCAGCGAGATCGGACAGGACTCAGCACATTTGAGATAATGACAAGACGCGATGGGTTTGCATTTTAAACATAAATACTGGAATCGGTCTTCCAGATACAAACAAGGGCTATTGTACTGGGCGATCAAGGACCCATCCAAAGACATTGATATGCAAATTCCCCACGGCTCTACGATGAGAGAGCCGTTCGCGGGTACTCACAGCAAGCATTTGGAAGCCCCCAAAACCCCTCCAGGGAGACTACTAGCCGGTTCCACAATGGGAGAAACATTAACGGGTACTCAGACAGTTACAAGTATCACCGAAACCCATTAACGACAAGTACCACCCCATACAAGAAGTTTGAGCGCCAAAACATGACAAAAGATGAACATTTAGATTGGGCGGGAGATAAGGAATTACAGTACTATAAACTGTAGTGTCCAAACGTCCATCTTTTCTTATTCTTTACCACCGACTGGAGCTCTGGACTCTCATTCTCTGATCCACTGATTTTCCGGGAGTCAACCTCGTGGCTTGCCGCGAAGATCTGTGGAGAACTGGACTGCGAAGGCCGATAAGCGGGCGCACCATCCCGAGAAGTCGGTAAACGGTGTTGAAACCGAAGGCCCGAGAGGAGATGAGATGAGATGAGATGAGAAGAGAAGAAGACGACTACACGTGCCGCCGCGGTCAGTAAACCCCAACCGCGCCCGAAAATCGATTAACCATTTCTTCGAATTCTATCGGCTACTCCACAACTGGTGTCGGTCCAGAAAGACTTTTCTTTGAATTTTACCGGCTAACTGGTGCCGGGCATAGGAAGACTCTTCTTTGAGTTTTATCAGAGTTCCGAGGTCAACACAGATCTTCATGACAGCAGATGGTCCAGCCTGCTAGCCGGAGCAGAAGCGAGTAAACAAGTGGGGTACAGAGACCCCTGATCAACACGTGGATAGTCAGGTGCTGTGGTGAAAACATCCGAGCAGAGTTTCGGAATTCTCCGAGTTATCACGAGTGGTGAGCATGAGTCTCGATCCTACAAATCTAGATTAGGACAGGTATTGATAGGGGAGGGTTTATGTTTTAAGGATAATTATAATGTGTGTCTCCTTTTACGATGTGTCATGCGCTCCTCGTTTCCCTAAACCTAGTTGCATAAATGTATGTAAGTTTGTACTGTCATTAATCTGTGCTTATGACATGTATTTCGTAATCTTGAATAATATGCAATAAAGATTTTCCATTTCGCACTATTCAACCGGGTCTACCTGAGTTTTCTCTGCATTATTGCTCTCGCACCTAAGTCCAGTGTCAGAACCGTAAGGGCGAGTGGGTCGAACCACTCACAGGTGTCTAGTGTTACCAGGCTGGCTGGAGACCAGAACAGGCAACAAGGCCTAACCCCGCACTAGCACCCAGGCTAAGCACAGAGCCACGCGAACCGAACCCCTTACAAGTCCATATGGCTAAGCTTCTTCCACAATGCTGTTACATAGGGAGTTTCGGGATTTTGACCCAGCGACGATGAAGGAACGGCGATATAATTGCAGGTCAGGATGGTTTGTGACTTGGAGGGGAACTTTGAGGTGGTGGTGTTCCCATGTGCCTGCTGCCCTTGTCCTTCTAGGTGGTGGAGGTTGCAGGTTTGGGAGGTGCTGCCGAAGAAGCCTTGGCGAGTTGCTGCAGTGCATCCTGTCGACAGTACAGACTGCAACCACGTTGTGCTGATGGTGGAGGGAGTGGATGTTTTTCAAGCTGGTGGGAGGGGTGCCGATCAAGTGGACTGATTTGTTCTGGATGGTGTCAACCTCCTTGACATTGTTGTTGCTGCCTTCTTCTTGAACCGCTGCAGTCCCTGTGGTGAAGTTACTCCCACAGTGCTGTTAGGTAGGGAGTTGCAGGATTTTGACCAGGATTGGAAGAGCGACATATGTCCAAGTCAGGATGGTGTGAGATTTGGTGGACCTTGGGGGGGTTCATCAATAACCTTAAACTTCCTGAAGCAGAAGTGAGTCGGAGATGCTTAGTTTACTCTGGGTATGAGATGGTTAAGGTGCTTCTATATTAGCTTTACCTAGCTGAGGATAGTTGGCTGAATACGTTAGCTCATTGTTCAGCTTGGCATGTCTCATCTTTCCCTTGGCCCTTGATCTACACTTGAGGGATGTTGCCAGCCTAATGAGGCCCCTGGTGGCCTGAAAGTCCAACTTTCACAGCAAGCATCTTGACCTCCTTGGAGTGCGAGGCACAGTCAGATATAAAATAAAAATAGTTTCCTGAGAGAAAGAAAAACAGGTTATCAATCACAGCAGTAGCCCACATGGCATGCTAGAATCCAACGCGACAATAGACTTAATTAGCTATGTTTTGACTGTCTCCACTTTGCATGCAGCTGAGCAAGGCAGCATGTATCAAATAAACATGGAAATGGCGAGAGACATGAGGGAGAGAGAGAGAGAACAAGTTAGATCTGAATGTTAAAGAAAAAGAGAGAGCATTTAAGGTTCAAACTAATTGGACCAGGTGGGCTGACTGCTAATGACTAATTGCACTCGGTCAGGTCAAAGGTACCAACCGTGGCTCAGTGGGTAGCACTCTTGCCTCTGAGTCAGAAGGTTATGGATTTGAGTCCCACTCCAGAGTCTTCAGCACATAATCCCGGCTGACACTCCAGTGCTAGTACTGAGGGAGTGCTGCACTGTTGGAGGTGCCGTCTTTCGAATGAGATGTTCAACCAAGGCCCCGTCTGTCCCCTGAGGTGGACGTAAATGATCCTGTGGCACTATTTTGAAGATGAGTAGGGGCAGTCTTCCCGGTGTCCTGGTCAATATTTATCCCTCAATCAACTTCACTAAAACAGATTATCCGGTCATTATCACATTGCAGTTTGTGGGAGCTTGCTGTGTGCAGCTTTGGCTGCCGTGTTTCCTACACTACAAGAGTGACTACACTTCAAACAGCACTGAGGTCATGAAAGACGCTATATAAATGCACATTCCTTCTTTTCAGTAGAAGAATGGATTATAGCATTAAGATTCAACCACATTTTATCTCCACATAGAATAATAGAATTATAGAATAGTCTAGAAAGAAGAAAGAAGAAAGAAGGAGGTCATTCAGCCCATCGGGTCTGCACTGCCTCTTTCGAAGAGCAATCCAGTTAGTCCCACTCCCACGCTCTTTCCCCATATCCCTGCAATTTTTACTCATTCAAATGTTTTTCCAATTCCCTTTTGAAGGCTACCATTGAATCTGCCTCCACAGCGCCCCCTGGTGGTTCCCAGCACTGACTCCACACCCACCACCCTATCAGGCAGTGCATTCCAAATCCTAACCACGCGTTGTGTAAAAAGGTTTTTTTCCCTCATGTCGCCTCTGGTTCTTTTGCCAATCACCTTAAATCTGTGCCCTCTGGTTAGCGCCATTTCAGCCATTGGAAACAGTTTCTCTTTACTTACTCTGTCTAAACCCTTCATTTGTGAGAAGTCGCACAACACCAGGTTATAGACCAACAGCTTTATTTGAAATCACAAGCTTTCAGAGCGCTGCTCCTTCGTCAGGTGAAGTCACCTGAAGAAGGAGCAGCGCTCCGAAAGCTTGTGATTTCAAATAAAGCTGTTGGACTATAACCTGGTGTTGTGCGACTTCTCACATTTGTCCACCCCAGTCCAACACCGACCGGCATCTCCACATCATGGCCATAAATATATGATAGTCGCTAATAAATCCAATCGGGAATTCAGTAGAAACTTCTTCACCCAGAGAGTGGTGAGATTGTGGAACTCCTTACCACAGGGAGTAGGTGAGGTGAATAGCACAGATGCATTTGAAGGGGGAGCTAGATAAACGCATGCGGGAGAAAGGAATAGAAGGTTATGCTGATGGGGTGAGATGAAGAAGGGGTGGGCGGAGGCTCGTGTGGAGCATAAACACCGGCACGGAGCAGTTGGGCCGAATGGTCTGTTTCTGTGCTGCAAATTCTGCGTAAATCAGCCTCCTATGATGTACGCCGGGCCCCGATTGCAATCTTGAGGCACAAGTGGGCGAATTGTGCCCCACGCAATGCTACACCCATTGACACCGTTGCTGTGCGGAGCGTCAGCACCAGCGTGGACCAGCTGGGCCGTATGGCCTGATTCTCCACATCATAAACCCTTCATGATTTTAAACACCTCTATCAAATCTCCTCTTAGCCTTCTTTGCTCCAAGGAGAACACGTAAACCCTTATGCAAGCATAAGCGCAAGTTCGACTTCTTGATTTGTTAACGTGCAATCAGATTCACCAAAAAGGGAGAATGTTCAATGTAAACTAGTCACAACAGCAGTGAACTGCTATAAAAAAAAACACCCACAGTAAGTGTTTTGCCACTGGCATACATGACTGGAATGAAATGGCGCAGATTAACCCTGTTGAATACTGAATGCCTTTTGGAACTTGCATGTTTGTTAACTGCCAAAACTTTTTTTTTCTATGGCCACACCCTTTAAATCTGGCCTGAAGCCCTTTAAGAATAGATGGTGTGCTGGATTTCTTGCCCCTTCTTTTGGCGACCTATCAGGCCCAGGCACAATCCATGGCCAGAGGTCACTTTGAATAGTGGACGAGGGGCGGCTCTGGAAGATCCCGTTCTAGACTTGCGCGAGTACAAAGTTCGCAGTGCACCAGTCGCACTGCTTCATCCCTCAGCATGGCGCCAGAAAGCTTACCCTGCGGTGCCCGGCCGAAGGTCTGAAACAATGGGCCGTATATTCCGATGCCTACAGGTGTGTACGGGCTGTGTACGCACCCGTAGGGACATCGGAAAAATGCCGGTTTCAGGCATGCCAAGCGCATGCGCTGAAAACCGGCATTTCAGATCGGTCAAGAATGCTCTTGACAGATCGGACGCCTGCCCTAGAGAAGGGCCTCTGCGGGGGGAGAGTTCTGCTTTCTGCACAACCTCCGCCCGCTGAAATCACTTAAAAATCTTACGTTTGGTAAAAGCAGGCGTAAGGCCTGCTTTTACCAGCATAAGAGTTGAAAAAAGTTTTTTTTTTAATTTCCACTCATTTATAATTTTAAAATACTTTAAAAAAAAGGTAAGTTTATTTTTAGCCCCGTATAAAACTTTAATTATTTTTTCAAAAAATTACATTTTTGTTTAAACTATTTAATTTATTCTAATTTTAACTCATTTTAAAAACGTGATGGTTTTAAAAAAAATGTATTTAATGTTTTACTGTGTTTTTGGGGTGATCTCCATTCATATATTTGACAGGTCTATCTGTCAAAAGTATGAAGGGAGATTTCCTTCTGCTATTGGCTGGCCTGGCCCACGTGATCCCAGGGATGCTTGCGAACTGCCTGCGCCTCTGGGATATGTGGGCCCTGCGCATTTCGAGCTTCGAGAGGCCCAGGAGCGGAAGTGTCCGCATCTCGGGAGCCCTCAGGTAGGTTTGTACATTTTTTTCCGCACGCAGGAAGCCTCCTATCGGAAATTATAGGCCATTAATTCCACTTGTGGGCCTCTGAGAGAGGGGATGCCTGTGTGAGGGACAGTCAGTAGAAGTTTTGAAAGATGGAATAGGAAAGTTTATTGGTAACTTTTATCTCTCAATTGTTGAATTTTTAATTTATTTAGTGTTGTAAATTGAATTTTTTCGGAGTATAAAGCAAAGTAGGCGGGGATCGATTTGGCCTCTGAAAGGACACATTTCAAGGGATTGATTTGCTCTATTTTTTGTGAATGGGAATTTCTTTGAGAGATAGTAAGATAAATACTTGGTTCATTTTTGTGAAATTCGAAGCGATCAGCACCTCTTTTACCTATCAACACATCAAGCAGGCGACAGGTGCAAAGCCTTTAATTATATAAATACACGGGTCAGAAAACGATCTGCATTTTACATTTCCATAGCAAGGTTCATCAAACCCCTGTTTAATAATTAAGCGCGGTGTTGTCGCATATTAATTTAGAGGCAGGAGTCATTTTAGCATTAAACAGAAGTTAATCTTTGAACCTTCATTTCGCAAATGATGCCCCAAGGCAGCTGAAAATGGCGAAATGGCATAATGATTCTTCGAATGGTTTACATTCCTCGCTAAATATCATCCCTTTGAGAGAAGACGGCAACGCATGTCTAAGAACAGTGCTTTCTCTCGGAAGGATTCACATATCGTTTTATACGAACGTTGTATAGGACAGGAATATCCTCCTAGCTGCTCCAGAGTTGCTGCCATGACTTTGTACAGTGATCAGGATTTCCTCCCCTCTGGGGCGGGAATCCCACGGGATGAATGGAACGTCGGGTTTACACCTCGCCCAATATTAGTCTCCATTAAGAGTAAAATCGAGAGAAGTCTAAAACCAGCCATCCACCCGATCCCATCAGTTTCCCGATGGGCGGGTTAGGTTAAAATTGCCCCCAAGTTTTTTTAACTGGTCCCATCACGGGAACAAAGCTTTCCTCTGGAAGCCTTGGAGTGCTGGATCTCATTTTCAAAGCTTAAAAATATTGTACAAAAATATCTGCAAAAATCAAGGATTTCCTAATAATTCCAATAGGGAATTCAGGAGAAACTTCTTTACCCAGAGAGGAGTTAGAATGTGGAACTCGTTACCACAGGAAGTAGTTGAGGCAAATAGCATGGACGTATTTGAAGGAAAGCTAGATAAGCACATGAGGGAGAAAGGAATAGAGGGTTATGCTGATAGGGTGAGATGAAGAGGGATGAGAGGAGGCTCGTGTGTAGCATAAACACCAGCATGGACCAGTTGGGCCGAATGGCATGTTACTGTGCTGTAAATTCTATGTAATACTATGCAATTCTACTGATGTTTATTTATTTAAAGAATAGACATGGAAATTATAAGTCTACAAAACCAGAGATCTTCTAATATTATGTGACTGGCATTGAAAGAAATGATAAGCTATGTGTCATTTCTGATTCCTCATATTCCCAGTGGCCTTGCTTCCCTTAGATTCAGAGAGTGGGCCCAGCACTTTGGGACTGCCTCCATCTCATGAAAGACACGCAGTCGCTGAACGTGCTCTCAACACAATGAATCTTCTTGCTGATGATTTCATTTGCCCTGTGGCAGAGACTTTTCAAAGACTCAAATGCTGTGGGACATAAGAAACACAACTCAGGACACAGCTGCTCCAGGTATACATCAGGCCATCCATTCTGTATCCACTTGAGTTGAGCAGAAGAAGGAAGAGCTTTGAAGGAAAACCTCAAGTCAAAACCATGGCTAACCTGGAGGGAAAATCTCTGCTGGTCGCATAATGTTAAATGCATCTTTAAGCGTAAAGAAGGAAAAAAAAACTACATTTATTTTTTTCAGTATTGATTCTTGGGATGTGGGCATCACTGGCAAGGCCAGCATTTATTGCCCATCCCTAGTTGCTCCTTGAGAAGGTGGTGGTGAGCCTTCTTCTTGAACCGCTGCAGTCCGTGTGGTGAAGGTACTCCCACAGTGCTGTTAGGGAGGGAGTTCCAGGATGTTGGTCCAGTGACGATGAAGGAACGGCTGATATATGTCCAAGTTGGAATGGTGTGTGACTTGGAGGGGACTTTGGAGGTGATGGTGCTCCCCTGCACCTGCTGCCCTTGTCTTTCCAGGTGACCGGAGGTTGTGAGTTTGGGAGGTGCTGCCGAAGAAGCCTCCTATGCATAACACATTAGAAGGCCCTCAGGATGTCCCAAAGCACTTCACGGACAATTAATTACTTTTGATGGCAAGTCGGCTCGTCACAGCATTGAGATGAACGAACAGTTGAGCTGTGTTTTTGGTGGTGTTAGTTGAGGAAAGAATGTTGATCAGGACACTGAATGAACTCTCTACTCTTCTCCAAACGGTGCCATGAGATCTTTAACATCCGCCTGAACAGAAAAATAAGGCCTCAGTTTAACACCTCATCTGAAAGAAGGCGTCTCTGACAACCCAACACTGCACCGGAATTTCAGCCTCGATTCTGTATTCAACTTCTGGATGAGACTTGAAGCCGCAGCATTCTGCCTCAAGGACAAGGGTTCTACCGATTGAGTCAAGCTAAACCAAACCTAGTGGCGATATTTCCTACTTTGGCTATTCCTAGCAAAAACTGTAAAAGAATGTGTAATAGCAACCACAGGAAATCCTCCCGCTATGTTTATGATGTCAGCAGTACACAGCAACCAGAGGAAGTCTTCCTGTTATGATCGTGTTGTCGTTAACACATAGCAACCAGCGGAAATCGTCCCCAGACCGTGTGCGCAGTGTTTCACTCGGTAAAGAAAGAACTTCTCCAGTTGTCCCCAAGGTGCTTTGCAGTCAATGAATTACTGTTGAATTGTAGTCACTGTTGCTTTGTAGGTAAGTAGATCAATTGGCACACAGCAAGGTCCCAAAAACAGCAGCTAAACTACTTTAGTGATTGTCATAGAGTCATCGAATCATACTGGCACAGGAGGAGGCCATTCGGCCCATCGAGTCCATGCCAGCTCTCTGTAGAGCAATCCAGTCAGTCCCATTCCTCCGCTCTATCCCCGTAGCCCTGCAAGTTTATTTCCCTCAAGTGCCTATCCAGTCTCCCCTTGAAAACATTGAGTGTCTCCGCTTCCACCACTTCCATCGGCAGCGAGTTCCAGCTCCTCACCACTCGCTGCGTAAAAAAGATTTTCCTCATGTCCCCCCCTGTACCTCTTGCCCAAAACCTTAAATCTGTGTCCCCTAGTCCTTGTACCATCAACTAGTGGGAACAGCCTTTCCCCGTCTAGCCTATCCAAACCCGTCATAATCTTGTGCACCTCTATCAAATCACCCCTCAACCTCCTTTGCTCTAATTAAAACAAATCCAGCTTCTCCAACCTGTCCTTGTAGCTAAGATCCCCTCATCCCCAGAACCATTCTGGTAAATCTCCTCTGCACCCTCTCAAGGGCCTTCACATCCTTCCTAGATTGAAGGGCAAATGCTGATCAGTACACTGGGAGAACTCACCAGCTCTTTTTCAAGTAGCGTTTTGGGATCATTTACATCCACTGGAACAAACAGACAGAGCCTTGGTTTAAAAGCTCATCCATTTTAAGCTGGCACCTACTGACAGTGCAGCACTCCCTCAGTACTGCACTGGAGTGTCAGTCTAGATTATGCACTCAGGTTCTGGAGCGGGGCTATGAACCCACAACCTTCTGACTCAGAGGTAAACGTGCTACTGTTGAGCCAAGTTGACATATTATACACTCCAGCCAATATTATATTCAGAAGAATCACTGCTTGATGACTCGGTTAGTGAACTCGCACCAAGACCCATTCACCCATCACATCTGTGCTCGCTGACCTACATTGTCTCCCGGTTAAGCAACGCCTCGATTTTAAAATTCTCATCCTTTTTTCCAAATCCCTTCATGGCCTCGCCCCTCCCTATCTCTGTAATCTCCTGCAGCCCTACAACCCTCTGAGATATCTGCGCTCCTCTAATTCTGGCCTCTTGAGCCTCCCCGATTTTAATCACTCCACCATTGGTGGCCGTGCATTCAGCTACCAGGGCCCTAAACTCTGGAATTCACCTAAAGCAGCCTCTCCCCTCTCTACCTCTCTTCCCTCCTTTAAGACATTCCTTAAAACCTACCTCTTTGACCAAGCTTTTTGTCATCTGTCCTAATATCTCCTTATGTGGCTCGGTGTCAAATTTTGTTTGATAACGCTCCTGTGAAGCGCCTTGGGATGTTTTACGATGTTAAAGTTGTTGATACTGGCCCATATTGAGTTGTAGGGTCCAGTCCTTGGTCTGTGCAGAGTTAGTCAACCTAAACCAAGATGGTGAATGAAGAGCTACAGATTAGGGATTAATTGGATTCCTGTTCTACACTGTCATAGAGTCATAGAGTTATACAGCACAGAAAGAGGCCCTTCGGCCCATCGTGTCCGTGCCGGCCATCAAGCCCTGTCTATTCTAATCCCATTTTCCAGCACTTGGTCCGTAGCCTTGTATGCTATGGCGTTTCAAGTGCTCATCTAAATGCTTCTTGAATGTTGTGAGGGTTCCTGCCTCTACCATCCTTTCAGGCAGTGAGTTCCAGATTCCAACCACCCTCTGGGTGAAAAAGTTTTTCCTCAAATCCCCTCTAAATCTCCTGCCCCTTACCTTGAAACTATGCCCCCTGGTTATTGACCCCTCTACTAAGGGGAAAAGTTCCTTTCTATCTACCCTATCTATGCCCCTCATAATTTTGTACACCTCAATCAGGTGCCCCCTCAGCCTTCTCTGCTCTAAGGAAAACAACCCCAGCCTGTCCAGTCTCTCTTCATAGCTGAAGCGCTGCAGCCCAGGTAACATCCTGGTGAATCTCCTCTGCACCCTCTCCAATGCAATCACATCCCTCCTATAGTGTGGCGACCAGAACTGCACACAGTATTCCAGCTGTGACCTAACTAGCGTTTTGTACAGCTCCATCAGAACCTCCCTGCTCTTATATTCTATGCCTCGGCTAATGAAGGCAAGTATCCCAAAAGATTATTGCTTAAGGTAAAAAATCACGGGATTGGGGGTAATATTCTGGCATGGATAGAGGATTGGCTATCTAACAGAAAGCAAAGAGTTGGGATAAATGGTTCATTCTCAGACTGGCAATCAGTAACTAGTGGTGTTCCACAGGGGTCAGTGCTGGGTCCCCAACTCTTCACAATCTATATTAACGATTTGGAGGAAGGGACCAAGTGTAACATATCAAAATTTGCAGATGATACAAAGATGGGAGGGAAAGTAGTGAGTGAGGAGGACATAAAAAACCTGCAAGGGGACATAGACAGGCTAAGTAAGTGGGCAGAGATTTGGCAGATGGAATACAACACTGGAAAGTGTGAGGTGATGCACTTTGGCAGGAAAAATCCTAGAGCAATTTATTATCTTAATGGCAAGAAACTGGAGAGTACTGAAGTGCAAAGGGATCTGGGGGTCCTGGTGCACGAAACTCAAAAGGTTAGTATGCAGGTGCAGCAAGTGATTAAGAAGGCAAATGGAATGTTGGCTTTCATTGCTAGGGGGATAGAATATAAAAATAGGGAGGTATTGCTTCAGTTGTACAAGGTATTGGTGAGACCGCACCTGGAATACTGCATACAGTTTTGGTGTCCTTACTTAAGGAAAGACATCCTTGCTCTCGAGGCAGTGCAAAAAAGGTTCACTCGGTTAATCCCGGGGATGAGGGGGTGGTCATATGAGGAGAGGTTGGGTAGATTGGGACTCTACTCATTGGAGTTCAGAAGAATGAGAGGCGATCTTATTGAAACATATAAGATTGTGAAGGGGTTGGATCGGGTGGATGCGGGGAGGATGTTCCCGATGACGGGTGAGACGAGAACTAGGGGACATAGTCTTAGAATAAGGGGCTGCTCTTTCAAAACTGAGATGAGGAGGAACTAAAATAACAACAGAAAACGCTGGAAAAACTCAGCAGGCCAGGCAGCATCCGTGGAGAGAGAAAGAGAGTTGACGTTTCAGGTCGATGACCTTTCATCAGAACTGGGAAGAGCTGGAAATCAAATAGATTTAAGGCCAGGGTAAAGCTGGGAAAAGGGGGAGGGGATAAAGGAACAAAGGAGGAGATGAAGAGACATTAAGAGACATTAAGAGATATGCAAGGCTGGAGGTGGTGTTAATGTGACAGATTAAGGCTGAATGAAGTGTGAAATCCACTGGCAGAATGGAGGACAGCTGCCAGCTTCTAGGAGGAAAAAAAAGGTGGGGGGGACAAATAAAAGGGTGGATAAAATAAAATATAAATGTGATTGGAGCTGAGGTTATGATCTAAAATTGTTGAACTCGATATTGAGTCCAGAGGGCTGTAGCGTGCCTAAACGAAAGATGAGGTGCTGTTCCTCGAGCTTACGCTGAGCTTCCGTGGAACAGTGTAATAGGCCGAGGACGGTGAGGTCAGAGTGGGAGTGAAGCGGTGAATTAAAGTGACAGGCCACCGGGAGCTCGGGGTCCCCCTTACGGACTGAACGGAGGTGTTCCGCGAAGCGGTCACCCAATCTGCGTTTGGTCTCCCCAATGTAGAGGAGTCCACATCGTGAGCAGCGAATACAGTATACTAAATTGCAGGAAGTACAAGTAAATCGCTGTTTCACCTGGAAGGGGTGTTTGGGGCCCTGGACAGTGGGAAGAGGGGAGGTATAAGGGCAGGTGTTGCATCTCCTGCGCATGCACGGGAAGGTGCCGGGCGAAGGGGAAGGGGTGCTGGGGGTGGTAGAGGAGTGGACTAGGGTGTCGCGGAGGGAGCGGTCCCTGCGGAATGCTGAAAGGGGAGGTGAGGGGAAGATGTGTTTGGTGGTGGGATCACGCTGGAGGTGGCGGAAATGGCGGAGGATGATCCGTTGAATGTGGAGGCTGGTGGGGTGAAAGGTGAGGACAAGGGGAACCCTATCGTGGTTCCGGGAGGGAGGGGCAGGGGTGAGGGCAGATGTGCGGGAGATAGAACGGACACGGTCGAGGGCCGTGTCGACCACGGTAGGGAGATAGAACGGACACGGTCGAGGGCCGTGTCGACCACGGTAGGGAGATAGAACGGACACGGTCGAGGGCCGTGTCGACCACGGTAGGGAGATAGAACGGACACGGTCGAGGGCCGTGTCGACCACGGTAGGGAGATAGAACGGACACGGTCGAGGGCCGTGTCGAGAGGAGGAACTACTTCACTCAGAGGGTGGTAGGTCCATGGAATATGCTGCCACAAAAAGCTGTAGAAGCTACAACATTAATTAAATTTAAAACAGAAATAGACAGTTTCCTAGAAGTAAAGGGCATTAAGGGTTACGGGGAGCGGGCAGGAATTTGGACATGAGTCTAGGTTCGGATCGGTCATGGCCCTGTGGGTAGTGGAGCGGGCCCAGGGACTGTGTAGCCTGATTCTGCTCCTATTTCGTGTGTGCAATTCTGTTAGATGCAGGAGATGGTTCTGTGATAGATAGTAGATTGGCGGTTAGGATCAGATCAGCCATGATCTTATTGAATGGCGGAGCAGGCTCGAGGGGCCGATTGGCCTACTCCTGCTCCTATTTCTTATGTTCTTATGTTCTTATGTTCTGATGCCTTCTTAACCACCTTATCTACCTGTCCTGCTGCCTTCAGGGATCTATGTACATGCACAGCAAGGTCCCTCTGATCCTCTGTCCGGTGGGCCCTAATGGAAAGTGGTCGGTGGAGACAGGTTTGGGCTTGGCTCTCAAGCCTCCCACAGTTGAATAAGAAAGAAAGACTTGCATTTATATAGCGCCTTTCATGACCACCGGATGTCCCAAAGCGCTTTACAGCCAATGAAGTAGTTTTTGAAGCGTAGTCCCTGTTGTAATGTAGGAAACACAGCAGCTAATTTGCACACAGCAAGCTCCCACAAATAGCAATGTGATAATGACCAGATAATCTATTTTTTTTAGTGATGTTGATTGAGGGATAAATATTGGTTAAGACCCTTCTTCGATATAGTGCCATGGGATCTTTTACGTCCACCTGAGAGAGCAGACGGGGCCTCGGTTTAACGTCTCATCTGTAAGACGGCACCTCCGACAGTGCAGCGCTCCCTTAGCACTGCACTGGAGTGTCAGCCTAGATATTTGGGCTCAAGTCTCTGGAGTGGGACTGGAACCACCATCTTTCAGACTCGGAGGATCGAGTGCTACCCACTGAGCCAGCAAGCCGACAGGTGAAGAAAATTTAAGCCGAGGGTTGAATCCCACAAAGAGTTACCTGTGTTGAGCACCACTTTACGGGCCTGTGATGTGTTCATTTCAATATAGCAATTTTCATATGATTGAGCTCATTTTTGCTCCCTTGTCATCAGCCATTTCACAGGTTCGCTGACTGCTCGATGTAATCAGTGGAGTATCAGAGTGTATGACTTTCAAGTGGTTTGTCATCAGTTACAATTGATAGTCTTGCACAGCAGAACCCCGGCATCGTACCGCCTGGGAAGAGTATATGATTGCAAAATTATTTGCTGATTATGCAGGAGCCAGAGTATCTCTGAGCGCTGCTAAAGTGTGCAGTTGTCATTAACCGCTTGTTCCCCTCCATTTATCTTGCTCTCTGAAGGCTCGCACTCATACGCTGCCAGAGATCCCCAACCCTGCCCCCATGTGGCCACTCATCAGGCACGAGCCTCGACAGCGAGGCCCCGGTTTTAACTGCGAGGCATAAAATGGGCGAGGGCAGTTAAAATGAGTGGGCAGCGACTTACTCCCTCGTGAACCCGCTGCCTTCCCGCCGGCTCCCGATGCCAACCTGCGCTTCTGAGCAGGACGTCGGCCAATTGAATTAGGTTCGGTTTTGGTTTTACTTATTTTTTTTTATAATTTGCTGTGCGTTGCTAAAAAGTCAGGAGGTTGTGGTAGCTCAGTGGGTAGCATTCTTGCCTCTAGAATCAGAAGGTTGTGGGTTCAAGTCCCACGCTTCCTTGAGACTTGAACACAACAATCTAGGCTGACATGCCAGTGCAGTACTGAAGGAGTGCTGCACTGTCAGAGGTGCCACCTTTTGGATGAGACGTCAAACCGAGGCCCAGTCTTTGCTCTCTCAGGTGCATGTGAAAGTTCCCATGGCACTATTTCGAAAATCTGCAGGGGAGTTTTTCCCGGTGTCCTGACCAATATTTATCCCTCAAACAACATCACTAAAAAACAGATGGGCCCGTATTTTCCGATGCCCTACGGGTGTGTACGCGCTGTGTACACACCCGTAGGGCACGCGCTGAAAACCGGCATTTCCGATCTGACGCCTGCCCTGGAGAAGGGCCTCTGCGGGGGGAGAGTTCTGCTTTCTGCAGAACCTCCGCCCGCAGAAAACCCTTAGAAATCTTACGCCTGGTAAAAGCATAAGGCCTGCTTTTACCAGCATAAGAGTTGAAAAAAGTAAAAAATAATATTTTTTTTCAGTCATTTATAATTTAAAAATACTTTTAAAAAAGGTAAGTTTACTTTTTAGCCCCGTAAAAAACATTCATTATTTTTTTCAAAAAATTAGATTTTTGTTTAAAATATTTAATTTAATGTAATTTTAACTCATTTTAAAAACATGATGGTTTTTTTTAAATTTATTTACTGTGTTTTTGGGGTGATCCCCATTCATACTTTTGACGGGTCTATCTGTCAAGTGTATGAAGGGAGATTTCCTTCTCCTATTGGTTGGCCTGGCCCACGTGATGCCAGGGACGATTGTGAACCGCCTGCCCCCCTGGGATACGTGGGCCCTGCGCATTTCAACTGTGGAGAGGCCCAGGAGCGGAAGTGTCCGGACCTCGGGAGCCCTCAGGTAAGGGTGTAGATTTTTTTCCAATAGGAGGCATCCGCACGCAGGAAGCCTCTGATCGGAAATTACGGGCCAGATGATCTAGTCATTATCGCATTGCTGCCTGTGGGATTGGCTGCCGTGTTCCCTACATTACAACAGTGATCACACTTCACAGTTCCGACGAAGGGTTTCGACCTGAAACGTTAACTCTCTTTCTCTCTCCACGGATGTTGCCTGGCCTGCTGAGTTTTTCCAGCGTTTTCTGTTGTTATTTCAAAAAAATACTTCACTGGTTGTAAAGCGCTTTGGGGCGTCCTGAGGTTGTGAAAGATGTTAAATAATGCAAGTTCTTTCTTTTAAGTACAAATCTGGCCTGTTCTAACGGATACCATGCATTGTGCCTTCCTTACCTTACTTGCTCTCCACTTACTCTTGCTCTCGCTCTCTCTCTCTCTCTACCTCAAATAGGCAGCCAGCATAATTAAAAACAAACTTTCATTAGCCGGTGAAGTGATTTCATTGAGTCAATCTTCAAATAAGCGGATTGATGCGTCCACTTGGAGAGTGGGTTTGTGCAGTGAGAATCAATAGCCCAAAACTTTAGGAACTATTGAACTACCTTGCTACTAGTCGTCTTAATGTTGCAGCAGTGTAGTTTTAATTATCACTAAAGGGACCCCGTTTATGTAGGGTACAATTAAAAACACAAGAACATAAGAAATAAGAGCAGGAGTCGGCCATTCGGCCCTTCGCGCCTGCAAATGCTGGAAATCTGAAATAAGGACAGAAAACGTTGGCAGTCAGGAATGTTAACTTCTCACTTGCCTTTACAGCTGCTGACCCACTTATTTCACTTCAAAGGAAGATCTCACAGAGTTTGAGCAACAAATGAAGACCTTGGTTATGAGCCAAACAAAATCCATATCTCATCCTTTCTTATTATGGAGCCTATTAACGCTACAGGTAAAACGCGTTACATTGGGAAAAGAGACAACAGATAGGTATGAGTGTGGCTTATATGACTTTTCAGTCCTATAATAACATTTGTTGAAGGTTTCTGCTTGAAGGTTATGGTAGCTGTAGCAGTAATCCTACCACCAGCTGACAAAGCATGCTAGCTCAATAGAAGAAATACATATCGAATCACACAGCACAGAACAAGGGCGTTCGGCCCATCGTGCCTGTGGTAGTGCTGTCCAATTAATCCCACTCCCACCCCGCCCCTGCTCTTTCCCCAAAGCCCTGTAAATTTTTCCCCTTCACGTATTTATCCAATTCTCTTTTGAAGGTTACGATTGAACATGCTTCCACCGCCCTTTCAGGCAGCGCGTTTCCAGATCGCGACAATATTTTCACTCACTGACTATTAGGAGAGCACTGTGGTTGCTCTGGTGATGGAATTTGGGTTTTGTCGTGCCCGTTTTTACAAGTGGGAATACGGGGCACAGAGGTCCAATTTTAGGGTGCCACCCTCCCGCGCCCAAACGGCGCCAGAGCCACATCCGAAACCAGGTTGGTTCGGGCACTCGAGAAGCCTCCCTGGCAGCAGCCTGAAACAGGCAATTGGATAGGCTAATAAAGGGGCCTGACGCCTGTTTTAAGCCCCCCCATCCCCCCTTCCAAATTGGTCAAGAAGTAGGTGGAGCCTGCGCCACTTGTTTTACCAGTCGTACAATGGGTCTAACCAGCGGTTCTAAAATTGACCACCGGAGGCAGCCATAGAGTGGCGCCAGGAAGAGTTTGCTCATGCTCAGCCATCCTCCCGACCGCCTCCCTCCTCCCAGGCCCTACCCGGGTGCCACTGCCAGTGTCGCAGCGGCCCCCAAAAAAATTCACCTCCACTTCTCCGTAAGCTGCCTGGGGACAAGCGGTAGGCGCCTGCCACTCGGTGGACTTATTAAAATGAGGCTTGAGGCCCAATATCGATCGGGCCTAGCTGTTCCGACGCAGGGATCGTTCCCTGCACTCAGTTCACGCTGGCCCACTGGCCCAAATGGATTCCTACCCATGAGCATCAGTGACATTTTTAACATAGTGGCAGAATTTTCTGTGCTTGCGAACTCTAGCGAAATTGTAAATCCATCAAAATGAACTCACGGTGATTTAATATAGGTGTTTAACATGAGGAGTTTGATGGAGTAAATAAGGAGAAACTGCTTTCTCTGTTGGCTGGTGGGTCGGTCACCAGAGGACACAGATTTAAGATTTTCGGCAAAAGAACCAGAGGGGAAATGAGGAGAATTTTTTTTACGCAGTGAGCTCTGGAACGCACTGCCTGAAACGGGGGAACAGATTCAATAGTAACTTTCAAAAGGGAATTAAATACATACTTGAAGAGTAACGATTTTTCGGACTATGGGGAAAGAGCGGGTTGAGGAGGGGTTGTTGCAGGGGAGCGGTAGTGGGGGGTGCGAGACTAATTGGATCGCTCCTTGAAAGGTCCGGCACGAGTTAGGAAAAAAAATGACGCGATACAATCTTCCCGCTTTCTTTATGCTGTTGCTAACACAGAGGAAATCTTCACTCCAAATTAGAGCTTTGTGTTCTATTAACTGATTATTGCCTGGATGAGTGCAGCTCCAACAACACTCAAGAAGCTCGACACCATCCAAGACAAAGCAGCTCGCTTGATTGGCACCCCATCCACCACCTTAAACATTCACTCCCTCCACCACCGGTATACCGTGGCTGCAGTGTGTACCATCTACAAGATGCACTGCAGCAACTCGCCAAGGCTTCTTCGGCAGCACCTCCCAAACCCGTGACCTCTTCCACCTAGAAGGACAAGGGCAGCAAGTGCATTGGAACACCACCACCTCCAAAATCCCTTCCAAGTCACACACCATCCTGACTTGGAAATATATCGGCCGTTCCTTCATCGTCGCTGGGTCAAAATCCTGGAACTCCTTCTCTAACAGCACTGTGGGAGCACCTTCACCACACGGACTGCAGCGGTTGAAGAAGGCGGCTCACCACCACCTTCTCAAGGGCGATTAGGGATGGGCAATAAATGCTGGCCTTGCCGCGATGCCCACATCCCATGAACGAATAAAAAAAAAATTATAGAACAGCATTGTTGGTTGTCGTATGTAGGTCTCCAATTAGGATGGCCCTGTTCCTTTAGCTAGAAAAGTCTTGGTAGAAGCAAGTTAGCTGTCCTTGGGGACGGAAGAATATATACACTTAACTAGAGTGGACTCAATATATTACTTTCTAAGGTTTACCCACAAGGTCATTTAGTCCTGTTTAGCCGAGCTGGGCCTCTTAAGTTTCTAAATCTTAACAATCGTTCCTTGTTTGCTTTATTTCTGGCCACTAATTTATGGCCTACTTGGTACTTTTAGCACCACTGGGAAGTTTTATAGCTCAGTGCATTTAAAAGCCACTTTTCTATCTGGAACCAATCCCCCACATCTTTTAAAAGTAAACAGCGTTTATTAACAGCACATCACCCGTAAGTGGAGGTGAAGTGTGATGCAAGGCTGGATGAATGGAAGTGAAGGCCCGTGGGTATGTACAGGCCAGAGGTTCACAAGGCGAGTATTAAACTGGACACCAATAAGATTAACTGAGCTAGTTTAACTGATTAAAGCTGAAAGAATTTTTTTTTTTTCCCCTTCGGCTTGTCGTGGGATCGAACACTTTAATATCTCTGTGTGAAACCACTTTCGGATGATTGCAATTAGCCGCAGTCATCAAGCCACATGAAAACCGTTTACCTCATGAGAATGGAACCAACTCTTTTACAATTAACTGCAAGTAGCTTCTCGATGACTGAGTGGCTAAGTGCATCGTCCATGTTCGTGCTTGAGCTGTACAGAAAAGAAAGACTTGCATTTACATAGCATCTTTCATGATGTCCCAAGGTGCTTTACAGCCAACGGTGTACTTTTGAAGTGTAGTCACTGTGGCAACCAATCTGCGCACAGCAAGCTCCTACAAACAGCAATGTGATAATGACCAGGTAACTCCGCTGCTCTTCTTCAATATAGTGCCGTGGGATCTTTTATATCTACCTGAGAGAGCAGACAGGGCCTCGGTTTAACATCTCATCTGAAAGATGGCACCTCTGACAGTGCAGCACTCCCTCAGCACTGCACTGGAGTGCCAGCCTAGATTTTTTGTGCTCAAGTCTCTGGAGTGGGACTTGAACCCACAATCTTCTGACTCAGAGAGAGAGTGCTACCCAGCTGAGCCACAGCTGACACCTATACCTGATGAATTGGCCAGTCTCAGTTGGGGTGGCAGTAGGGGCATTAGAGTTGGCATCAACATCGCTCAATCAACATCGCTAAAAGAAAACAGATGATCTGGTCATTATCACATTACTGTTTGTGGGAGCTTGCTGTGCGCAAATTGGCTGCCACGTTTCCTACATTACAACAGTGACTACACTTCAAAAAAAGTGCTTCATTGGCTGTAAAGCGCTTTGGGACGTCCGGTGGTCGTGAAAGGCGCTATATAAATCCAGGGGGGAGAAATTCAGTATCGCCCCATTTGGGGCGCAATTATCGGCCGGGCGCAAAGATTAGCGCCTGGTGCTAATTATCACCTCCGACTGCAAACTTGACTTTTATCGCCCCTGGAGGTGATTGGAGCGCTAAATCAGGCCCTTCACACCTGTCTTAAGGTGCAAAGGCCGAGGAGCGAGGCGCTACCTCAGAGCGCTGGCGAAGCTCATGTGATGTCAGTCAGCAATGGAACACACACACAATGGCGCCGACCAGTTCTTAAAGGGGATGGTTGATCTTGCTTTCCATCCACATCCTGCTCATTGCAGCCTTGAATCTCAGCCTGGAGAGACCTGTACATCAAATCTGCTGGAAAGAACAATGGAGAGTACCAGGGAAAGAGCTCAGAGTGCAGCACCCACAGTCTCTTCTAAATCGATACAAGGAAGGGCAAATCAAAATGAAACTGCAAAGTGCAGCTCAGTACCCAAAACTCCTTCACACAACGTTGAATCTCTCCAGAAGTCTGTCTCTCTCTCTCTCAGAATGCGTGGTGCAAAAATGTGACCAACAATAAAAGGCAGGAAGCAGTCGCCTTTAAATAGCGCTCCCCCAGTCCCTTCATGACTGCAAAGCGCTCCCCTCAACCTGTCGTTGCTAGCGGCAGGCGGTAAGGCAGGGGGCGCCACTCAATATACGCTCCGGGGCACTACCGGGGCGTTGCGCACTCGACTGATGTCACGATCTGCCGGCGCAGGAGATCATGGCGGTAGTGTTTAGCGCTGCCGCAAAATGTCTAGTTAATTTCGCGAGCGGCGCAAACATCGCCGCGCCCAGGCGCAAGTTGCTTTGCGCCCCATTAGCGCCCTCTTAAGGCGCTAACGGGAGGCGCAACCAACTGAATTTTTCCCCCCAGGTCTTTCTTTTCTTTCTTTTATCAGTGTCCCTGGGCAAATCAACCAGAGTTTCCGCTCCTGATCACTACTAAGTGTCTCTTTTTGGGAAAGTGTTGCATGTGTAGATGTCCACGAGGAGAGAATTGGGCTTGGTTGTGATGCCCCTATGGTAAAATAGCCTGTTAGCGCTCTCCATCTAGGCTCCTACGTGAAGAACAGACATTTGTACGAAATGCCAATTCCAGTGCAGTCATCGCTTGCACTTTGACCAGGATGTTACCAGGGATGAGGGACTTCAGTTATGAGGAGAGGTTGGAAAAGTTCAGACTGTTCTCCTTGGAACAGAGAAGGTTAAGAGGTGACCTAATAGAGGTTTTCAAGATGATGAGAGGTTTTGATAGAGTAGAGAGAGAAAACCTATTCCCTCTGGCGAGTGGGTCACTAACCAGAGGTCAAAGATTTAAAATCCTTAGCAAAAAGTTTAGAGGGGAGATGAGGAGAAGTTTTTTCACTCAGAGTTGTCGGGATCTGGAACGCTCGACCTGAAAAGGTGGTGGAAGCTGATTCCATCAATAATTTTAACAGGAGGTTGGATAAGTACTGGAGGATGGGGAACTGACAGGGGTGTGGGACTGAGCACGACTGCTCTTTCAAAGAGCCAGCACAGGCACTACGGGCCAAATGGCCTCTTTCTGTGCTGTAAGTTTCTACAATTCTATGATTGTTCTCTCACCAAATTCCTTGCCAATTTCTCTCCTCTCCACTCCTGTCCTGAACGTGTTGACTCTTTGTTGGGCTACAGTTACATGGATGTTACTCAACTAGGTATTCGCCGTGGCTCAGTGGGTAGCACTCTCGCCTCTGAGTCAGAAGGCCATGGGTTCATAGTCCCACTCCAGGGATTTGGGCACATAATCTAGGCCGACGCATCAGGTGCAGTACTGAGGGAGTGCTGCACTGTCGGAGGTGCCGTCCTTTGGACGAGACTTTAAATCAAGGCCCTGTCTGCCCTTTCAGGTAAAAGATCCCATAGCACTATTTCGAAGAAGAGCAGGGGAGTTCTCCCTGGTCTCCTTTCCAATATTTATCCCTCAACCAATGCCTTAAAATAAAGAGAGTATTTGGTCATTAGCGCGTTGCTCTTTGTGGGATCTTGCTGTGTGAAAATTGGCTACTGTATTTCCTACATTACAACAGTGACCAAACTTCCAACGTACATCATAAGAACATAAGAACATAAGAAATAGGAGCAGGAGTAGGCCATTCGGACCCTCGAGCCTGCTCCTCCATTTAATGAGATCATGGCTGATCCGATTTTGGCCTCAACTCCCCTTTCCTGCCTGTTCCTCATAACCCTTGACTCCCCTGTTGCTCAAAAATCTGTCTATCTCCGCCTTGAATATATTCAATGACTCTGCTTCCACAGCTCTCTGGGGTAAAGAATTCCAAAGATTCACGACCCTCTGAGAGAAGAAATTCCTCCTCAGCTCCGTCTTAAATGGGCGACCCCTTATTCTGAGACTATGCCCCCTAGTTCTAGATACCCCCACAAGGGGAAACATCCTCTCAGCATCTACCCTGTCAAGCTCCCTCAGAATCTTATATGTTTCAATAAGATCACCTCTCATTCTTCTAAACTCCAATGAGTATAGGCCCAACCTGCTCAACCTTTCCTCATAAGACAACCCTTCCATCCCAGGAATCAACCTAGTGAACCTTCTCTGAACTGCCTCCAATGCAAATATATCCCTCCTTAAATAAGGAGACCAAAACTGTACGCAGTACTCAAGGTGTGGTCTCACCAATGCCCTGTACAGTTGTAGCAGGACTTCCCTGCTTTTATACTCCATCCCCCTTGAAATAAAGGCCAACATTCCATTTGCTTTCCTAATTAGCTAATTGGCTGTAAAGCGCTTTGGGACGTCCTGAGGACATGATAGGCGCTATATAGATGCAAGACTTTCTTTCAACTAGCTATTTTTCACTAACGACCCTTGATGGTGAGTGTTGTCAGACTAATCGACCTCAGGAGGCATCAGAGCCAAATCCTCACCCAACACACACGCACCTCCAGCAGCGAGACTTTGGGAAGCAATCAGAAGCAGGAAATCCCGACTAATCTTTTCCTAACTAGTGCCTAACCCAGGACACCATTCTCGCTACCCAGCTAACCCAGCATAGACCAGGGGATCAATTCCTGAGACTTCCTAGTTTGTATCTCCTTGTGAATCGGCCTGACAGGAACTGCCCAATTTTCCTTTCGGGCGGTTTCTATAACATGTGGCGGATCTATGCTTGCTGATAAACTGTTAAATCTCTTAACTTCTTCCAATTTTGACGAAAGGTCACTGACATTTTTTTTAATCATTCGTTCATGGAATGTGGGCGTCGCTGGCAAGGCCAGCATTTACTGCCCATCCCTAATTGCCCCTTGAGAAGGTGGTGGCGAGCCGCCTTCTTGAACCGCTGCAGTCCGTGTGGTGAAGGTGCTCCCACAGTGCTGTTAGGGAGGGGAGTTCCAGGATTTTGACCCAGCGACGATGAAGGAACGGCCCGATATATTTCCAAGTCAGGATGGTGTGTGACTTGGAAGGGAACTTGGAGGTGGTGGTGTTCCCATGCGCCTGCTGCCCTTGTCCTTCTCGGTGGTAGAGGTCGCGGGTTTGGGAGGTGCTGCCGAAGAGGTTAACTCTGTCACTCCCTCTCTGCACAGATGCTGCCTGACCTGCTGAGTGTTTCCAGCTTTCCCCCTTTTTATTTCAGATCTCCGGCAGCCGCAGTATTTTGGTTTCATTCGCCACGGCTCTGACTTCTTCTGACCTTCAAAGCTTGGCCTCTCCTGATCTGGAGCAACAGGGGATTCAGAACCTGCTTCCAATCTGCAGTGACGCTTCATTTGTGACAGCAATTAGCCTTTAATTACTGCAGGATGCAGCAATTAGACATGGCCTTAAATAGACAAGCCACTTAAAGTAGCTCCCCCTATTCAGAATAATACGCTGTCCATTTAATGGTATTACACACCTGTTGCTATATATCAGTATATCCGCTAACTTGTAATGAAGTGTCACAGGAGATTCACTGGAATAACAATAACACCTCTTCTCAATCAATTAAAATTCACTGGTCTTGGTTACTTTCTTGTACCACAGTACCTTTACAAGCATTACCAAGTATTTACAGCACGGAAACAGGCCATTCGGCCCAACAGGTCCGTGCCGGTGTTTATGCTCCACACAAGCCTCCTCCCACCCATTGTCATGTAACCCCCATCAGCAAATCCTTCTATTCCTTTCTCCCTCATGTGCTTATACAGCTTCCCCTTGAATGCATCGATGCTATTCCCCTCAACCACTCCCTGTGTTAGCGAGTTCCACATTCTCACCACTCATTGGGTAAAGAGGTTTCCCCTGAATTCCCTGTTGGATTTATTAGTGACTATCTTATATTTATGGCCCCTAGTTCTGGTCTCGCCCGCAAGTGGAACCATCTTCTCTACATCTACCCAATCAAACCCTTTCATAATCTTAAAGACCTCTTTCAGTTCACCCCCTCGGTCTTCTCTTTTCAAGAGAAAAGAGCCCCATCCTGTTCAATCCTTCAGAAACACAGCAAAAAACTGTGAATAGATTATTGCAAGTGAGCCTCAAAATATAAGTTACAGTAAGCGTCAGGGGGAAAGTCCATTAAATCCCAAAGGTCTTTTATTATTCAAAAGTCTGCCATTGGCTTTTTACACATATCTAATCATGTCATGTTGGATTGTACAGTGTCATTATATATATCAAATCTAATGTGGCACTAATGTCTGTATCAGTGACTTGTAATTACACTGAATTCCATCCTCTTATATCCTTGCTCGGTGCCCAAACATATGTTTTCACTGGTTATAACATGCGTTGAGTGCAGTACTGAGGGAGTGCTGCGGTGCCATCTTTTGGACGAGACATTAAACCACTGGTCTGTTCTGGTGGTTCAGAATGGAACAATTCTATGGCACTACTCAGAGAGAAGCAGGGAGTTCTCCCAGAGTCCTGGCCAACATTCATCCCTCCACCAATACCACATTAATTAGACACTCATCGCTGCTTCATGCGGGACCCTTGGCACTGGGCCAATTAAGTACCCTGGTGTTTGATGATGCCTAGCTCTATTTTTATGCCTCTTCTGTTGATACAAATGGCATTTGCTACACCCTGCAACTGCCTGTCCAAGACCAAAACCTGGATCAATCATAATTTCTTCCAATTTAATTTTGACAAAGCCAAATCCATCTTCTTTGGCTGCTATTGGCACCTATGTTCTTCTGCTCTTGGCTTCATCAGCCTTCCTGGCAGTCACCTCAGACTGAATACACATGAACATAAGAGCATAAGAAATAGGAGCAGGAGTGGGCCATTTGGCCCCTCGAGCCTGCACCGCCATTCAATAAGATCATGGCTGATCTGATCTTGGCCTCAACTCCACTTTCCTCCCCGTTCCCCAGAACCCTTGACTCCCTTATCGTTCAAAAATCTGTCTATCTCCACCTTAAATATATTCAATGACCCAGCCTCCACAGTTCTCTGGGGTAGAGAATTCCACAGATTCTCGACCCTCTGAGAGAAAAAATTCCTCCTCATCTCCATTTTAAATGGGCGACCCCTTATTCTGAAACTATGCCCCTTAGTTCTAGATTCCCCCACGAGGGGAAACATCCTCTCAGCATCCACCCTGTCGAGCCCGCTCAGCATCTTATATGTTTCAATAAGATCACCTCTCATTCTTCTAAACTCCAATGAGTATAGACCCAACCTGCTCAACCTTTCTTCATAAGACAACCCCTTCATCTCAGGAATTAACCGAGTGAACCTTCTCTGAACTGCCTCCAATGCAAGTATATCCCTCCTTAAATAAGGAGACCAAAACTGTACGCAGTACTCCAGGTGTGGTCTCACCAATACCCTGTACAGTTGTAGCAGGACTTCCCTACTTTTATACTCCAATCCCCTTGAAATAAAGGCCAACATTCCATTTGCCTTCCTAATTACTTGCTGTAACTGCATGCTAACTTTTTGTGCTTCATGTACAAGGACTTCCAGATCCCTGTGTACTGCAGCATCAGGAGTTGCTGAGCATTGGCATGCTGTACGACCCTGAACTCAGCTTGCTTCTCCCATTTGCTGAATTACACAAGCACTTTGTCCCACCGCCGTAACATTGTCTGACGCTGCTCCAACCTCTCTCTCCCATCGTTGGTAAAACCTTGGTCTATGCCATCATCACCTGGAACCTCGACAAGCATAAGGCTCTCGTAGCTGGTTGTCGACAAGTTACAATTCGTTCAAAGTGCCACCGTGCACATCCTCACAAATCCCACACTCTCATCACCCCCATCGTCTATATAAACTCTACTGGATCCCCATGCCATGATGAACTGACTTATTGGGGGTAATTTTAACCTAATGCGCCTGTTGGGAAACCGACGGGGTCAGGTGTAACGGTGGTTTTATACCTCGCCCAATTTTACTCTCCATTAAAGTCAATGAGGGATAACTATTGGCCAGAACCTCCTCCTGCTCTTCTTCGAAATAGTGCCATGGGATCTTTTACGTCCACCTGAGAGGGTAGAAACATAGAAACATAGAATCTAGGAGCAGGAGTAGGCCATTCGGCCCGTCGAGCCTGCTCCACCATTCAATACGATCATGGCTGATCATCCAAATCCAGTACCCTGTCCCTGCTTTAATCCCCACAGTACACATATCCCACCCTACCCCCGTAACCCCACATATTTAATTCCCCCTAACATATCCCATCCTATCCCCATAACCCCACATATTTAATCCCCCCCTAACACTAAGGGTCAATTTTATCATAGCCAAATCAACCTAACCCGCACATTTTTGGACTGTGGGAGGAAACCGGAGCACCCGGAGGAAACCCACGCAGACACGGGGAGAATGTGCAAACTCCACACAGACAGTCACCCGAGGTCAGATTCGAACCCGGGTCCCTGGCGCTAACCACTATGCCACCGTAGACGGGGCCTCGGTTTAAAGTCTCATCCAAAAGACGGCACCTCCGGTAGTGCAGCGCTCCCTCAGTACCTCAGTTATGTGGATGTGAACTGCAAACTCACTAACCCTTCACAAGTTCCATGTAACTGCCTGGAGGGAGCCCGTTAACAAAGCAAAAGATGAGTGCCCCCGTCAAACGCACTGCTGGGGGGCGTCATTGCAGTGCTGATATTGCTCCATGATCTCAAGGCTTGTTCCGGGAGATGGTACAATTCATCAGGCGCTTTACTTAGTGAAACGAGGGACGGATTTTCAGTTGGAGGGGGTTTCCAGCAGGAATCTTCACCAGCGGGCTGATTTCCTGCCCACAAGAGGTAGCAGGGAAACCACGGCCAAAGAAATTTCAATATAGGTAAGTGTGAGGTGGTGCATTTAGGTAGGAAGAATAAGGAACAACATACTGCTTGGTTAATAAGAGCCTTAATGGGGTAGAGGAGCAAAAAGATCTTGGGATAAAGATAGGGCAAAGTATGTTAATAAGTTAATAAAAAAGCAAACTATGTACTTGGGTTCATTTCTAGAGGGATAGAAATGAAAGGCAGGGAAGTCATGTTAAACTTGTATAGAACAAGCCTGACATAGTCATACTCACAGAATCACACCTTTCAGCCAATGTCCCAGATTCCTCCAACACCATCCCTGGGTATGTCCTGACCCACCGGCAGGACAGACACACCAGAGGTGGTGGCACAGTGGTATACATTCGGGAGGGAGTGGCCCCGAGAGTCCTCAACATTGACTCTGGACCCCATGAAGTCTCATGGCTTCAGGTCAAGCACGGGCAAGGAAACCTCCTGATGATTAACAAGTACCACCCTCCCTCAGCTGATCCCTCAGATGTTGAACACCACTTGGAAGAAGCACTGAGAGTAGCAAGGGCACAGAATGTACTCTGGGTGGGAGACTTCAATGTCCATCACCAAGAGTGGCTTGGCAGCACCACTAATGACCGAGCTGGCCGAGTCCTGAAGGACATAGGTGCCAGACTAGGACTGCTGCTGGTGGTGAGAGAACCAACACGAGGGAAGAACCTACTTGACCTTGCCCTCACCAATCTACCTGTCGCAGAGGCATCTGCCCATGACAGCATTGGTAGCAGTGACCACCTCCACAGTCCTTGTGGAGACGAAATCTCAACTTCACAATGAGGACACCCTCCATCGTGTTGTGTGGCACTACCACCATGCTAAATGGGATAGAATCAGAACAGATCGAGCAGCTCAAAACTGGGCATCCATGAGGTGCTGTGGGCCATCAGCAGCAGCAGAATTGTATTCCACCACAATTTGTAACCTCATGGCTCGGCATATCCCTCACTGTACCATTACCATCAAGGGGACCAACACTGGTTCAATGAGGAGTGTAGAAGAGCATGCCAGGAGCAGCACCAGGCATACCTAAAAATGAGGTGCCAACCTGGGGAAGCTGCAACACAGGACTACATGCATGCTAAACAGCAGAAGCAGCATGCTATAGACAGAGCTAAGCGATCACACAATCAACGGGTCAGATCAAAGCACTGCAGTCCTGCCATATCCAGTCATGAATGGTGATGGACCATTAAACAACTAACGGGAGGAAGGGGCTGCCTGAATATCCCCATCCTCAATGATGGCGGCGCCCAGCACGTGAGTGCAAAAGACAAGGCTAAAGCGTTTGCAACCATCTTCAGCCAAAAATGCAGAGTGGGTGATCCATATTGGCCTCCTTCTGAGGTCCACATCATCACAGAAGCCAGTCTTCAGCCAATTCGATTCACTCCACGTGATAGCAAGAAATGGCTGAGCGCACTGGATACAGTGAAGGCTATGGACTCCGACAACATCCCAGCTATCGTGCTGAAGACTTGTGCTCCTGAACTAGCCGTGCCTGTAGCCAAGCTGTTCCAGTACAGCTAAAACACTGGCATCTACCCAACGATATGGAAAACTACCCAGGTATGTCCTGTCCACAAAAAGCAGGACAAATCCAATCCAGCCAATTACCGCCCCATCAGTCTACTCTCAATCATCAGCAAAGTGCAGGAAGGTGTTGTCGACAGTGCTATCAAGCAGCACTTACTCACCAATAACCTGCTCACCGATGCTCAGTTTGGGTTCTGCCAGGACCACTCGGCTCCAGACCGTATTACAGCCTTGGTCCAAACATGGACAAAAAAGCTGAATTCCAAAGGTGAGTTAGAGTGACTGCCCTTGACATCAAGGCAACATTTTACTGAGTGTGGCATCAAGGAGCCCTAGTAAAATTGAAGTCAATGGGAATCAGAGGGAAAACTCTCCACTGGCTGGAGTCATACCTAGCACAAAGGAAGATGGTTCTAGTTGTTGGAGGTCAATCATCTCAGCAGCAGAACATCGCTGCAGGAGATCCTCAGGGCAGTGTCCTAGGCCCAACCATCTTCAGCTGCTTCATCAATGACCTTCCCTCAGGTCAGAAGTGGGGATGTTCACTGATGATTGCAGTGTTCAGTTCCATTCACAACTCCTCAGATAATGAAGCAGTCCATGCCCGCATGCAGCAAGACCTAGATGACAGTCAGGCTTGGGCTAATAAGTGGCAAATAACATTCGCGCCATACAAGTGCCAGGCAATGACTATCTCCAACAACCAAGGATCTAACCACCGCCTCTTGTTATTCAATGGCATTACCATCGCCGAAGCCCCCACCATCGACATCCTGGGGGGGTCACCATTGACCAGAAACTTAACTGAACCAGCCACATAAATACTGTGGCTACAAGAGCAGGTCAGAAGCTAGGTATTCTGCGGCAAGTGTCTCACCTCCTGACTCCCCAAAGCCTTTCCACCATCTGCAAGACACAAGTCAGGAATGTGAAGGAATACTCTCCACTTGCCTGGATGAGTGCAGCTCAAACAACACTCAAGAAGCTCAACACCATCCATGACAAAACAGCCCACTTGATTGGCACCCCATCCACCACCTTAATCATTCACTCCCTGCACCACTGGCGCACCATTGCTGCAGTGTGTACCATCTACAAGATGCACTGCAGTAACTCACCAAGGTTCCTTTGGCAGCACCTCCCAATCCCACGACCTCTACCACCTAGAAGGACAAAGGCAGCAGGCGCATGGGAACACCATCACCTGCAAGTTCCCCTCCAAGTCACACACCATCCAGACTTGGAAATATATCGCCGTTCCTCCATCGTTGCTGGGGCAAAATCCTGGAACACCCTCCCTAACAGCACTGTGGGAGTACCTTCACCACACGGACTGCAGCGGTTCAAGAAGACTGCTCACCACCAGCTTCTCAAGGGCAATTAGGGATGGGCAGTAAATGCCGACCTTGCCAGCGACGCCCACATCCTGTGAATGAATTTAAAAACATCACCAATGATTAGAATTTGTATTCTGAACCTTCTTTTGTAGTCAAGCATTGTCAGATTTATACAGGAGATAGCGAATTTTTTGTTAGGTAGATCCTGGCTATGTAATTACCTTTTTTTATATTTAAAATCAATATCTAATCCTGTGGAGGAGTTAGCCACTCACAACCAATTTTGAAATTGATTTTTTTTGACTGTATTACCAGCAACAGCATTATTATTACCCTCACAAATTTCAATCAAGTCTGGATTTAATACCTGGCTGTCCTGAGCTACATTGAGTTACATCGAGTGTACAGCACAGTAACAGGCCATTCAGCCCAACTGGTCTGTGCCAGTGCTTATGCTCCACACGAGCCTCCTCCCACCTTACTTTATCTCAACCTATCAGCATATCCTTCTATTCCTTTCTCCCTTACGTACATATCTAGCTTCTCCTTAAATGCGTCAATGCTTTCCACCTCAACCACTCCTTGTGGCAGTGAGATCCATATTCTAACCACTCTTTGGGCAAAGAAGTTTCTCCTGAATTCCTTAATGGATTTGTTAGTGATTAAAATATATTTTTGATCTCAATTTTTGGACTCCCCCACAAGTGAAAATATTTTCTCTATGTCTACCCAATCAAACCCCTTCATAATCTTAAAGACCTCTATCAGGTCACTACTCAGCTTTCTCTTTTCTAGAGAAAAGAGCCTCAGCCCATTCAGCCTTTCGGGATAGTTATAATCTTTCCCATGTGGTATCATCCTCTATATCCTTTTTCTAATATGGAGAGCAGATCTGTTCGCAGCACTCCATATGTGGTTGAACCAAGGTGTTTTTTAATTTGTTTCTGGGATGTGGGCGTCGCTGGCAAGGCCAGCCTTTATTGCCCATCCCTAATTGCCCCTGAGAAGGCGATGGTGAGCCACCTTCTTGAACCGCTGCAGTCCGTGTGGTGAAGGTGCTCCCACAGTGCTGTTAAGGAGAGAGTTCCAGGATTTTGACCCAGCGACGATGAAGGAACGGCCGATATATTTCCAAGTCAGGATGGTGTGTGACTTGGAGGGGAACTTGGAGGTGGTGGTGTTCCCATGCGCCTGCTGCCCTTGTCCTTCTAGGTGGTAGAGGTCACAAGTTTGGGAGGTGCTGCCGAAGAAGCATTGGTAAGTTGCTGCAGTGCATCTTGTAGATGGTACACACTGCAGCCACGGTACACCGGTGGTGGAGGGAGTGAATGTTTAAGGTGGTGGATGGGGTGCCAATCAAGCGGGCTGCTTTGTCCTGGATGGTGTCGAGCTTCTTGAATGTTGTTGGAGCTGCATTCATCCAGGCAAGTGTTCCATCACACTCCTGACTTGTGCCTTGTAGATGGTGGGAAGGCTTTGTGGAGTCAGGAGGTGAGACACTCACCACAGAATACCAGCCTCTGACCTGTTCTTTTTGCCATAATATTTATGTGGCTGGTCCAGTCACATATCAACATCATGAGATCAAAGACAATGGCCCAAAAATTAGTGCCGCTAATGCGCTGAAAACCGGCACTTGGTGAATGGAAAAGGGGGCGGGTCCTAGGTGAACCGCGTGCGCACTACAGGCTGCGCGCACGCTGTGCACTTAGTGGTTTCAACGCGCAGGTAAGTACGGAAGATTCTACACATAAAAAAAGGAGGAGTAAGACCCACTTTTAACAAGGTAAGTAGTGAATTAAGTATTATTTTGAATTTTTTTTAACAGGTATATCTTTTTTAGAGACTTTAAAGACAGGTAAGTTTATTTTTATAACTTTTTAAAAGATTTTAAATTTTTTCAAAAATTTAATTTTTTATTTAAAATGGTTAATTTATTTAACTATACTTATTTTATTAATGTGATGGGTTTTTTTAAATTTAATTGAGGTTTAGCGGTTCTTTTGGGGGGCTATAGTATTCATAACTTTCACAGCACTTATGTGAAAGTTATGAATGGAAGATGGTGTGCTGCCATTGGCTCTAACTGAGTCACGTGATCCCACAGCTCGCACGAATTAACTACGCCGGTGGGATACGCAAGCCCAGCACAGCAGCTGTCCAGAACATCAAGTTCGTGCGAGCTGGAACTGAAAAAGCCAACGCGCAGTGAGAGATCGCGGGGAGGCCTTACCCTCGCACGAAGGCTTCCTCACAAATTTTTGGGCCAATGTTTCACGTATTGCTTACCGTTGCAACTCTGGCCTCTTGTCCCCTCCCCTACTTCCTTTGCTCCACCATTGGCAACTGTGCTTTAAGCCGCCTAGGCTAAGCTCTGCATTCCCTCCCTAAACCTCTCCACCTCGCCACCTCTATCCTCCTTTAAGACACTCCTTAAAGCCTACCTCTTTGACCAGGGTTGTAGTGTTGGAGGAGGTTTCAGAGATAGAGCGGGGGGCGGTGGGGGTGAGGCCATGGAGGGATTTGAACACCAGGATGGGAATTGTAAAAATCGAGCATTGCTGGACCAGAAGCCAATGCAGGTCAGCGAGCAATTGGGGTGATGGATGAATGGGACTTGGTGCGAGATAGAATGCAGGCAATTGAGTTTTGGAAGACCTCAATGTTATGGAGGGTGGATGATGGGAGGCACCTGATTAGCATAATCAAGGGGCCTAATGCCTGATTTAGGCAGGTCTGTTTGGTGCTCGGAATTCACAGCTGGCGCACTATCGGGTGTCAGGAACGGGCGCTGAATATCCCCGCATGAAATTGGTTCACCGAACCCTGATTTTGCGCCAAGATATCGGGAAGGGGCGCTTACCAATTCCTATCCCCGTATCGCACAACTGCGTTCATTCCTCTACGAAAATCACACATTGGCAACGTGGAGCGTTAATATCACAACTCGCAGAAATATCAAAAGAGATTTATGTTTAGAAGAGTAATCGCTGTTATTTCAGTAAAAACGCATATTCCTTCTCACACAGCTGGATCCCACGCAGAGCCAAGAGATACCGTAATCGGTGAATCTATTTTTGGTACTTTAGCCAATAATTGGTGAGACAGTTAGTAAATCCATCCAGCTGACACCAGACTGCTGACTCTCTGAGACAGAAAGAATTCAGCATCAATCTTGTGGGCGTCAAACGTGAGTACAAATCACACGCGTTTAATTATTTTTTTTTTACACCTTACGCCTAATAAATTGCAGATTGCAGAGTCAGGGCCCCAAGACACGGATAAGAAAAAAAACCATTTCACATTCAAAGAGGCTCCCTCGGGTATTTTACAAGCACTTGCAAGTATTTTGCTTCTGAATTAATTTCAACACAGCTCATGAATCTCCGTGAAAACATCTCGTTCTGCCACAAACAGCTGGACACTTACGATCAAAGTTTCCTCCATCTATCCAGTTCTGATGAAGGGTCTACACTGGTAAGGCTAACAGATACTGACTAACCTGCTGTGTATTTTCAAGCATTTTCTGCTTTTATTTCCTTTACCTAATGTCTGTCCACAATTTTGAAATGACTTTTCAATTGCGCTTTAATGCTGTGTCTATTCCAGGCACGTCTTTATTATATACAAGGAGCAATTGTTCGTGCCTCACAAGCCTCCTTCCTTGTCTCTCTTAGCACACCGGGATAAATATCATTTTTTTTTCGTTCATCCTCAGGATATGAAGAGAGACTGGACAGGCTGGGGTTGTTTTCCTTAGAGCAGAGAAGGCTGAGGGGGGACCTGATTGAGGTGTACAAAATTATGAGGGGCATAGATAGGGTAGATAGGAAGGAACTTTTCCCCTTAGAAGAGGGGTCAATAACCAGGGGGCATAGTTTCAAGGTAAGGGGCAGGAGGTTTAGAGGGGATTTGAGGAAAAACTTTTTCACCCAGAGGGTGGTTGGAATCTGGAACTCACTGCCTGAAAGGGTGGCAGAGGCAGGAACCCTCACAACATTTAAGAAGCATTTAGATGAGCACTTGAAACGCCATAACATACAAGGCTACGGACCAAGTGCTGGAAAATGGGATTAGAATAGACAGGGCTTGATGGCCGGCGCGGACACAATGGGCTGAAGGGCCTCTTTCTGTGCTGTATAACTCTATGACTCTATGACTCTATATGGGTGTTGCTGGCATGGCCGGCATTTATTGCCCTTCCCTAGTTGATATTGAGAGTTGTGTGGTGGTCCTTCTTCTTGAACAGTTGCAGTCTGTGTGGTGAAGGTCCTCTCACACTGCTGTTAGGTAGGGAGTTCCAGGATTTTGACCCAGTGACGATGATCTATCTAAAAGAACATAAGAAATAGGAACAGGGGTAGGCCATACGGCCCCTCGAGCCTGCTCCGCCATTCAATAAGACCATGGCTGATCATTGACATCAATCCACTTTCCTGCCCGATCTCCATATCCCTTGATTCCCCTAAAGTCCAAAAATCTATTGATCTCAGCCTTGAATATACTCAACAACTGAGCATCCACAGCCCTCTGGGGTAGAGAATTCCAAAGGTTCACAACCTTGGAGTGAAGAAATTCCTCCTCATCTTAGTCTTAAATGGCCAACCCCTTATCCTGAGACTATGCCCCCTAGTTCTAGACTCTCCAGCCAGGGGAAACAATCTCTCAGCATCTACCCTGTCAATCCCCTCAGAGTCTTGTATGTTTCAATGAGATCACCTCTCATTCTTCTAAAATCCAGAGAGTATAGGCCCATTCTACTCAATCTCTCCTCATAGGACAGCCCTCTCATCCCAGGAATCAGTCTAGTGAACCTTCGTTGCACTGCCTCCGAGGCAAGTATATCCTTCCTTAGATAAGGAGACCAAAGCTGTGCACAGTACTCCAGGTATCTTGAGCCTACGACTTCCATCTTATTTATAATGAAGTCATCGATTTTACTGGAGCTATCTTCCCTTGTGATTACTTGGAGGAAGAGACACATTCAGATTATTTACTATTTTGAGCTGTCCTGATGACTGAATATATATGTTTACTCCTCAATTTATAGTTCCAGTTTTGCCAACCTAGCTGAGCAATGTGCCCGTAAAATGGGTTAACAGGCAAATTAAAACTGAGATAGATAGGAAGATTAGGAAAATAGGAGCAGGAGGAGGCCATTCAGCCCCTCGAGCCTGTTCCACCATTCAATTAGATCATGGCTGATCTGTATCTGAACTCCATCTACCCGCCTTGGTTCCTTAACCCTTAATACCATTGCCGAACAAAAATGGCCTGTACAAGTCTTGCAGGGAGAAAGGAGGACTGAGAAGATAAGAAAATGCAACAAAAAAAAACTTTAAAAAGGGGTCAGAGGGACAAAGATATACCTGACCGGGAGTGCTGGATATCAAAGGTGCAAAAAAAAATGTTGTATTACCAAGTACTGACACCCCTCCCCAGGGGAAGAATCAAATAAATTCATCCAAATATTTTAAATTCAAAGTTAACAAAATGAAGAAATACACTCAGCAGTCTAACTACACCTGGAATCATAGAATTGTGCAGCACAGAAGGAGGCCATTCGGCCCATTGTGCCCGTGCCGGCTGCTGGAACGAGCAATCCAATTAGTCCCACTCCCCCTGCTCTTTCCCCACAGCCCTGCAAATTGTTTTTCTTTTCACGTATTTATCCAATTCCCTTTTGAAAGTTACGATTGAATCTGCTTCCACTGCCCTTTCAGATTCCAGATCACAACAACTCGCTGCGTAAAAAAAAAAATTAAAATTCTCCTCATCTGGTTCTTTTGCCAATTATCTTAACCTTTAAATTGTCTATTAACCTTTAAAATAGACGATTAAACCAACCTTTCTAAAAGAGGAACACAGGGGATGAAAGACGGTTCCACAAATGTGCAGGTCATTTCTCCAAAACAGCACAATTAATTTTTGCTCTTTGTACGCTGACTTTTTGCAGTCTTTGGTGATGAACATGATTGATTTGTGTTGCCATCGTTGCGAGGACAGAAGAACTGACAACTGCAAATGCCAGGACATCTACAACAACAACAACTTGCATTTATATTAGCATCCTTAATGTAGAAAAACGACCTAAGACACTTCACAGGAACATAATCAGGCAATACATTGACACCAAGCCAAAGAAGGAGGCATTCGGAGGGGTGACTGAAAGCTTGGTCTGAAAGGTAGGTTTTAAGACGAGTCTTAAAGGAGGAGAGGGAGGTAGAGAGGCAGAGAGGTTTAGGGAGGGAATTCCAGGGTGTGTGAAAGATTGTTCCCTTTTCGAGTTAACTGTTTTCCTCCCACTGTTCCATAGTGAAGGCGTCATCCGTCGATTGGAAATCGTGAGAAGCATCGGAATTATGCAAGGGGACAGAAAGAGTGGTTGATACCAGACACTTCCTGCTGCCTGACCACGGGATACTGATATGTGAGTCAATGTGACGTACTCCACGAGAAAAAGTCCGTGAATGTTATGTATGGACAGCCAAACGACACTATAGAATGGTTTCCTAACATTCCCTATTACACTAACCACCCTGGGACATAAAGAAAGACTTGCATTTATAAAGAGCCTTTCACAATCTCAGGACATCCCAAAGCGCTTTACAGCCAATGAAGTGCTTTTTGGAGCGTAGTCACTGTTGTAATGTCAGAAATGCAGCAGCCAATTTGCGCACAGCAAGCTCCCACAAACAGCAATGTGTTAATGACCAGAGAATCTGTTTTTGTAATGGTGGTTGAGGGATGAATGTTAGCTCGGACACTGGGGAGAGCTCTCCTGCTCTTCCTCAAAATGAAAAAGCAAATTATTATTTAAATGGAGTGAGACTACAAAATGCTGCGGTACAAAGGGACCTGGGGGTCCTAGTACATGAAACACAAAAAGTTAGCATGCAGGTACAGCAAGTAATTAGGAAGGCTAATGGAATGTTGGCCTTTATTGCAAGGCGTATGGAGTATAAAAGTAGGGAAGTTTTGATGCAACTTTACAGGGCACTGGTGAGACCGCACCTGGAGTACTGCGTACAGTTTTGATCTCCATATTAAAGGAAGGATATACCTGTACTTGCATTGGAGGCAGTGCAGAGAAGGTTCACTAGGTTGATTCCTGGAATGAAGGGGTTGACGTATGACGAAAGGTTGAGCCTATACTTATTGGAGTTTAGAAGAATGAGAGGTGATCTTATTGAAACTTATGAGATTCTGAGGGGGATTGACAAGGTGGATGCAGAGAGGATATTTCCCCTAGTGGGGGTATCTAGAACTAGGGGGCATAGTTTCAGAATAAGGAGTCGCCCATTTAAGATGGAGATAAGGAGGAATTTCTTCTCTCAGAGGGTCGTGAATCTTTGGAATTCTCTATCATAGAGAGCTGTGGAGGCGGAGTCATGGAATATACTCAAGGCGGAGATTGACAGACATTTGAACTACAAGGGAGAGAGCGGGAAAGTGGTGTTGAGGCCTAGATTGGATCAGCCATGGTCTTATTGAATGGCGGAGCAGGCTCGAGGGGCCGATTGGCCGACTCCTGCTCCTGTTTCTTATGTTCTTAAAATAGTGCCCTGGGATCTTTTAGATCCACCTGAGAGGGCAGACGGGGCCTCGGTTTAACATCTCATCTGAAAGACTGCACCTCCGACAGTGCAGCACTCCCGCAGCATTGCGCTGGAGTGTCAGCCGAGATTGTTGTGTTCAAGTCTGTGGAGTGGGACTTGAACCCACAACCTTCTGACTCAGAGGTGAGAGTGCTACCCACTGAGCCACGGCTGACACTATTCCTGTCAGGATAGCATTGTTAATGTTGGACAAGGCAGATGGAAATACATATTGCAGGACCACAAACTGAAAAGCATTCAAGCATGAAAATGACTTTCTGTTGCCGAATCAGCGCGATCACTATCGTTTATGCTGAGACTCTCCCTCCCCTCAGAAGAACGGACATAGAACGAAATAGATCACGGCATCGAGTTTGCAGTCCCTTGATTTAGTCTGTCCCACAATTGATATTGAAAGTGGAACAATTGATGGTGAGGAAGAAGCAAAGTTTGATTAAAATTGTTCACGCTCTGGATAATAGTAAGAAAGTGCTGGAGGATCATTGAAATCCTGGAGAGGATATGGTAATAGTTCTGGTTTAATCGGCTTAAAGTCTTCCTTCGCTGTACAATAATAGAATCAAAGAATCATAGAATCGTACAGCACAGAAGGAGGCCATTCGGCCTTTCGTGCCTGTGCCGGCCCTTTGAAAGAGCTCTCCGATTAATCCCACTCCTCTGCCTTGCAAAGATTTCCGCTTCAAGTAATCAATGTGTTATGATTTTCTTTGCATCATTATGTGTAATATTAAATAAATGAAGTGAAGGCTCCTGGAATGAATGGATAACGATTGGTATATAAGGCTAACAAGATAGTGTGTGTGGAACTTAGGGATCTTCCCAGTCCCGCAAGGGAGAAGATGTTGGAGCAACCATGCCATGTGAAGTTGTGTTCGGATTCCATTTTATTTTGAGGACTCCATTTTGTTGGTTAAAGACAGTTTCTCCTGAAATTTGCTGAAAGAGGCAGGTACTTGGAGAATGTCAACAAGGCAGCCCAAATCTCCAAGGCCCCTGGAAAGACTGGTTTTGAATATCCTCGTCCCTCCCTATCTCTGTAACCTCTTCCGGCCCTACAACCCTCCGAGATCGCTGCACTTCTCCAATTTTGGCCTCTTGCGCATCCCCGATTTTAATCGCTCCAGCATTGGCGCCTATGTCTTTAGCTGTCTGGGCCCTAGGCTCTGGAATTCCCTCCCTATACCCCTCCGCCTGTCTACCTCTCTCTCCTCCTTTAAGACGCTTGTTAAAACCTATGGGCTGGATTTTGCCGATGGGGAGCTTTTGGAGGCGGGGCTCCCACTTGTTGGGTTTCAGTCCCACCTCCATCAACTTCTGGCCAACCCACGCTATTTTCCCTTGATTGACCTTGTTAAGCCCGCACAGCGGGCTTAGCAGGCCAATTAAGGAGAAGCCAGTTACAGAGAACGTCAGCGGATGACGTTTCATCTGTCAAAAATTTTTGACAGATAAATTGTCATCGTTTGACAGCTCTGTGAAGCTGTCAAACACTGACATTCTCTGTTGTTTGATGAGTCCTTGTATTCAAGACTCATCAAACTTCTTTCTTTAGCAGAAATTAGATGCTTGTTGCATTGGAGAATGCAACAGCCATCTGTCATCTCTGCCGGTGAGATGCGAGACTCTCCACATCACCCACTGTTGAAGCCTGCAGGAAGAAACAAAGGTAAGTTAACATTTTCTATCACTTTCTACTCACCTCACATACTTACCTCTCCACACGTGCGCCCATCACTTACCTTCACAGCACACTTTTGCACCCCTCCGACCCCCGCAGACCCACTGCTCGCCTCGGTGACCCTGGCGGGATTCCCAGCCTTCGGGAAGCCCGCACTTGCATGGTTAAAATGGGGATAATCCTCTTATCTGACCTGTTAACTACCTGTTAACAGGCAGTTAAATGGCTGTAATCCCCTTCCCGCCTCCAGGAGACGGGACCCGGTGCGGGTCGGCTACCCGCCTCCTGGGAAGATGGCACGGAGGCGGGTTGGGAGCGGGATGGGCACCCGCCCCCAGATTCTGCCATTTTCTCGGCAGTCCCGCCTCCAAACCCGCCTCCCCAGGGCTGGCAAGATCGCGCCCATAGTCTTTGGCCAAGTCTCTGGTCACCTGTCCTAATACCTCTTAAGTGGCTCGGTGTCAAATGTTGTTTGATAATTGCTCCTGTGAAGCGCCTTGGGACACTTTACTACGATAAAGGCGCTATATCAATGCAAGCTGTTGCTATTGTCTTGTAAGAAAGTTTTCTGATTCCTTGTGTAGTTCTGGCCATCTGACAGATAAATCTATCTGTTTGACAATGATATGTTTACTTTCGCTGTACATGTAAAGGGTCAGACGACTTATGCTGTGTCTACTGCGGAGGAAACACGGCAGCCAATTTGCACACAACAAGGTCCCACGGACAGCAATGTGATAATGACCAGATAATCCGTTTTAATGATGTTGTTTGAGGGATAAATATTGGCCAGGACACCGGGGAAAACTCTCCTGCCTGTCTTTGAAATAGTGCCATGGATTCATTTATGCCCAACCTGAGTGGACAGACGGGGCCTCGGTTTAACATCTCATTTGAAAGACGGCACCCACCGACAGCGCGGCACTCCCTCCGTATTAGCACGGGAGTGTCTGCCTAGTTGTTGCCCCTGGAGCGGGACTTGAATCCGCAACCTATTGACTCAAGAGGCAAAAGTGCTACCAACCGAGCCTCGGCAGAAGCCGAGACAGCGTCCCTTCAACGTTCAGGAAAAAAAAACCAAATGGTGAATTTGCAATCTCTCATTTGTAATTCGTAAGTGCGATCTTGTAAATGTATTTGTAAGACACCAGTTACTTGGCCCAGTGGTGCAGTAGATTAGATATTTGCTTCAAATCATAAACTCCCGGCGTTTAACTCTACTGACATAATCATCTGAGTATATTGCTGTAATAGAACAGTGAACATTTATCTGTCGATCAAACAGGCCATCGTCAAGAAGAAATTTGCAAACAGCTTGTGAGCTACTCCACCGCTAATGTAGCTATTATTGTAACTGATACCAGGTTACAGGAACGGGCATTAAAACCGTCACAGCGATGTAATTTCCGAAATATAGTGAATCAACAATCAGCAAAACCTGTTTGCAGCAGGAGCCGCTTGAGATGGTAATTTAAGACGTCAGACAGCCTGGTGCAGATCACACTTCAGGATTCAAATCGAGGAAGTATTTACATGAATCCATGACTGATAGATTTGTGCCAATATTTATTTTCTCTCTGGGTCAAATGTTTATTTTCATGAATTAGAACAACAACAACGTGCATTTATGCAGCGCCTTTAAACGTAGTAAAATGTCCCAAGGTGCTTCACAGGAGCGTTACCGGGCCACGTTTTTTAATATTCGTTCATGGGATGTGGGCGTCGCTGGCAAGGCCAGCATTTACTGCCCGTCCCTAGTTGCCCTTGAGAAGGTGGTGGTGAGCCGCCTTCTTGAACCACTGCAGTCCGTGTGGTGAAGGTGCTCCCACAGTGCTGTTAGGGAGGGAGTTCCAGGATTGTGACCCAGCGACCATGAAGGAGCGGCCGATATATTTCCAAGTCAGGATGGTGTGTGACTTGGAGGGGAACTTGGAGGTGGTGGTACTCCCATACATAAGGAGATATTGGGACAGGTGTCCAAAGGCTTGGTCAAAGAAATTGATTTTAAGAAGCTTCTCAAAGGAGGAGAGAGAAGTAGAGGCAGAGGTATAGCGAGGGAATTCCAGAGCTTGGGGCCTAGGCAGCTGAAGACACGGCCGCCAACGGTGGAGCGATGAAAATGAACAATTCGCAAGAGGCCAGAATTGGAAGATTGCAGAGCTCTCAGAGGGTTGTGGAGCTGGAGGAGGTTACCGAGATAGGGAGGGGGGCGAGGCCATGGAGGGATTTGAAAACAAGGATGAGAATTTTAAAATCAAAGCGTTGTGGGACTGGGAGCCAGGGGGGATGGGTGAACGGGACTTGGTGCGAGTTGGGATACGGGTAGCACAGTTTTAGGTGAGCTCAAGTTTACGGAGGGTGCAAGGTGGGTGGCCGGTCGGGAGAGCGTTGGAATTATTAGGGCTAGAGATAAGAAAGACATGGATGAGGGTTTCAGCAGCAGGAGTGTAGACGGGCGATGTTACGGAAGTGGAAGTGGACAGTCTTGGTGGTGGAGAGGATATGGGGTCGGAAGCTCAGACTAGGCTCCAGTAGACACCGGCAGACATTAATCATCAAGAACGGAGTAGGCCAACATTTGCCATTTTATTTAATAAATCTATCTTTTAAAATATTTTTTTAACAATTTCGCTAGAGATATCGTAGGAGTATAGGAAAATAGGAATTGCTAGACGAAAAAAGATCGAGGTCCATCGAGCTCACCTTCTACCATCCTGGTAGTCGACGATACAGTGATAATGGGAGTTGTTGACCAATCACAGCGATCAATCTCTATCAATGAGTCTACAACAGACCCAGACATGTCACAGTGGTGGAGAGCTTTGGGAACCATAGGCCCAAAGTCAACCGTTCTTCCCAGGTAATGCTACACTCACCACACGACACATCTCAAAATACTCACATACTGTATCCCAGAATCTTATTTTCTGTCGGAAATCTATGTAATTTGAATTTGAATGAATCACACTAGCTGCTTTCATCATCTCCCTAGGGAGCCTGTTCCATAGATTGACCACTCGCTCACTGAAATATTGTCCCCGATATTTACGGGGAGGTGGGGAGGGAGTGGGGGTTCATGATTCTGTAAGGGGGGGGGGGGACCCTAATTTAACCGCAGTACCTCATTATAATTTTTTCAATCCGTTTCTCGCATGGCAGCCTGCTGGATTCACAAACTGGCTGGCTGGTGGGCGGGAAAGCCTGGGGAACAAGGCCGCAGCTGGGGACCATTTGGGATGATTATAAGAACATAACAACTTAAGAAATAGGAGCAGGAGTAGGCCATACGGCCCCTCGAGCCTGCTCTGCCATTCAATGAGATCATGGCTGATCATCGACCTCAACTCCACTTTCCCGCCCGATCCCCATATCACTTGATTCCCTTAGAGTCCGAAAATCTATCGATCTCAGCCTTGAATATCCTCAACAACTGAGCATCCACAGCCCTCTAGGGTAGAGAATTCCAAAGATTCACAGCCCTTTGAGTGAAGAAATTCCGGCAATTGGGAAAGATCGTGGGTTGAAGTGGGGGGGTGGGGCTCGGCAAAGATCGCGAGGCATAGGGGAGGGGGAGGGTTTGGGACCGACAATCGGGCAGGAGGGAAAGATCATGAGGCATGAGGCTTGGGAGCACGGGTTTGGAGCGGGAGGTCGGCCAATCACGGCAGAAGATTTGTTTGAGGGGGCCGGGGGCTGGAGGAAAGTACTCCGTCTCCTCCTGGCTCGCAAGCAGTGCTATAAAATCCACTTAACTGCTGGATTCAGCTGCTCCCATCTCCATTTTGTTGCCGGGTTTCCCGAGCCCTGGAAAACCCGGCCGGCCGGCCAGCCGGCGTTAAATTTAAGTCAGGCTCCCGACCGCAGAGTGGGCGCCTGATTTAAATATCATCATGAAGTGTCCCGCCTCTGGAGAGCGAGACACGGACACGGCACGCAAGCAACTACTGTAAAAATGGTGGCAGGCGCAAGCACGGCGGGTTGGAGTCGCGTCACGCGATTTAAAACTTTTAAGCCTGACCTCATCCCGCCCGTCGTGGGGGGGGGGTTAAAATTCACCCCATTGTTTGCGCAGATTAGTTGGGAATTTACCCACCTTCCAGCGCGGGCCGTGCCCTCTGGTTCCACTGTTTTGGACACAGTGAAATGTCAGCCAGTGGAAATCTGCCCACTATGTTCACAATCTCACTAACATGCAGCAAACAGAGGAAACCTTCCCGCTATGATTATGACGTAATTAGCACACAATGAGCAGAGGAAAACTGTCCACAATCTTTATGAACCCACTGGTACAAAGCGAGTAGCAGGAATCTCGCCGCTGTGTTTACAATGCGACTAACACATTATGACTAGGTGAACACTTCCTGTTGCCCTCTCTTCTTCTTAGGCAATCCCTCGGAACCGAGGATGACTTGCTTCCATATTAAAAATGAGTTCTCGGGTGACTGATGAGTCCAGTGCGGGACCTACAGTCTCTGTCACAGGTGGGGCAGACGGTGGTTGAAGGGGCGGGTAGGTGAGGTGCTTGGGTTGACGTGCGCTGCTTGCGCTTGGCTTCCGCTTGCTCCCGGCGAAGAAACTCGAGATGCTTCTCCTCTACTTTGTACGGTCTTGGGCCAGGGATTCCCAGGTGTTGGTGGGAATGTTTTTCAAGGTGGCTTTGAGGGTGTCCTTGAAGCGTTTCCTCTGCCCACCTGGGGCTCTCTTGCCGTGTCGGAGCTCCGAGTAGAGCGCTTGTTTTGGGAGTCTCGTATCGGGCATGCGGACGATGTGACCCGTTCATCGGAGCTGATCGAGCGTGGTTAGAGCTTCGATGCTGGGGATGTTGGCCTGAGCGAGAACACCTATCCTGGTGCACCTATCCTGCCAATGGATTTGCAGGATCTTGCGGAGGCAGCGTTGGTGGTACCTCTCCAGTTGCCCTCTATGTTTACAGCATCTCCAACATGCAGCCACCAGGTGAAATCCTCCTCCATCGCTGGGAAGTGTAGGTTGAATTTGACCATGTCAGCTGGACTGGTCATGGGCTGGGCAGCGATTGCGTCATACAGAAGGTAACAGTTAGCGTACATATGGTCCATGTGATCTTCTAGACTGGTTTCCATTGCCTGAGGGGATCGGAGAGGAATTTTCCATATTTTCTTTCCCCTTATTGGCCCTATTTTCTTTTGCTGTGTTTTTTTTTGGCCTCCCCCGGGAGATTAATGGCTGTGGGGGGAGGGGTTTTGGGGGGTGCGGAGCGGGAAATGTCTGGTCATGATGCTCCGGGTATCATGAGTGTGGGGCAGGCTTAATGGACCATCTGGTCTTTTCCTGCCCCGTCGTTTCCGTATGTTCGTGATAGTGGCCCTGCAGCTGAAAACTAGGAGCGTTAACACTGAGCAAAAGAAGATTGGAAAATGTTCTGTTGCTCGGCACTGACATCCTTCAACTTGATGAGAACCAAACAGAATATTTTCTTTTAAGACAGTACAGCGATGACGAGAATAATGACTGGGCTGTGACAGCTTCCACGCAGCGTTTAATTATTCCCATTGGCAACCCTTCACCTCCTCGCTTCCTTTGAAATGTCTCTATCAGGCGATACATTCCCTCTATGAAAATACCAATGTTGTATCTTAGAGACCAGCTCTGACAGTTGAGGAAGGGTAATCCTGTGGACTTGCATGGAAACACATCTGTAGCGGTAGATAGAGTGGACTATTATTGCCAGTCAAACGCTAACAAGTAAATCACAGCTACTCCGAAGAAAAACTGGAGCAGGATGCATTGATGCTCTGCGGCTGTTGTTAAGGCAGGCTCGAGTGTGAGGAAAGAATTGTTAACTGGTCATATAGACTGTGTAGCAGAAAGTACCAATAATTCCATCTCGAATTTCATGGCTTGAAGGTCATGCTACTGAAACACGCTTAAAAAAAAGTGTTTTTATTCAGTTTTGGGATGTGGGCGTCGCTAGTAAGGCCAGTATTTATTGCCCACCCCTAGTTGCCCTTGAGCAGGTGGTGGTGAGCCGCCTTCTTGAACCGCTGCAGTCCGTGTGGTGAAGGTGCTCCCACAGTGCTGTTAGGGAGGGAGTTCCAGGGTTTTGACCCAGCGGCGATGAAGGAGCGGCCGATATATTTCCAAGTCAGGATGCTGTGTGACTTGGAGGGGAACTTGGAGGTGGCGGTGTTCCCGTGCGCCTGCTGCCCTTGTCCTTCTAGGCATTGGAGGTCGCGGGTTTGGGAGGTGATGCCGAAGAAGCCTTGGCCAGTTGCCGTAGTGCATCCTGCAAATAGTACACACTGCAGCCATGGTGCGCCGGTAGTGGAGGGAGTCGATGACATGAATCTTGTCATTCATGTATGTAGTAATACATGGCGGCCTGCTGGTGGCGCTGCCAGGGAGAGTATAAATACTCGGGCATGGGCCCAGCTTGCTTAGGACATTCCTTAACAGGAACTAGTGAAGGACACAACTAGATCTCCATGTTGAAAAGGGGTTGATTAAAGCTTTGTTTAACGCTTAGACCAAGTGCCTAGTAGTTTTCTTACATCAGTCGATATTTAATTAATCACCTTCTGCTAGTTAAAGGACGCATGCCATTGGATCTGAGGGCTAACGCCTGACTCTGGGCTCTAGGCTGCCTTATGTCCAACCTATGCTCCCTCCGAGCATAGGTTACTGCACTGGGAGCGCAGGATGGTGAAGTTAGCCCTGTGATGTTTGACCTTCAGTTGCGATACGATCCTTCTGCAAAAGAATGTTGGTTGCATCATCATTGCAATGATGGTCGCCCAGTGCGGTTTCTCTTGAACTATTTGTTCCATTGCTTAAAAACAGAAAAGGACAGATGGTCCTCGGACCTCCCTGAGTTTGGCAGAAATTCAAGTGGTGAGCCGTTCCATTGGGTTGCCACCTCTGATTGAAATGACACTAATCGCCCAAGAATGGGCAGGCGTATACCCCGTCATTCACCTGATAGCAACGTTTGGGCACTGGGAACACTGATCATCCTTGGCGTAATATGTTGGTTTGGGTTGCAGAGGGGTGGGGGGAGATTTCAAATGAAATCCTCCCCGGGTATGTAATTGGTGGTCGGAAGTATTATCTCCCACCCCGTCCTATAATTTTTTATGCAATTGAATTTTCCAGGCTTTTTTCCGGTGCGATTTCTCTCCCTCTCCTGAGGTGGACTTCCTGATACAATCAGGAATCAAACCGGGGAATTTATTAAAACAAGGTTGAGCTTGTAAAATCGACCTGGAGTCAGGGTCACATACCTGGGGAAAGTAGCCGTCTCCCCCACTCCCCCGCATATGCGCTGACATAGGGGTCATTTGGAAAGCCAGCCCTAAACTATTGTTCTTTTTGTTAAAAAGAACTTGTGACCGATCTATGTAATGTTGTCATGTGGATGCGGTACCATCACAATGAAAGCAATTAAAAGCAACAAGGGTTATGAAGGGAACATTACTTCTGTACTGCATGACATCCAATGAGGTTTGGGGTGGGTAGCAGGCATGCAAAGAAGCCTTTAAAGTCAAAATCATTGCAGAGTCCTACCATGTCTTTAGCATGAAGTAGTGACATTGAATCACGTTGACCAGGCCCATGAAGTAAGGACACAGATTTCAGCCTTGGTGCCGTGATAGCATCTGAGGAAGGATGTTCTTGCCATGGAGGGAGTTCAGCGAAGATTCACAAGGCTGATACATGGGATGGCAGGAATGACGTATGAGGAGAGATTGGGTCGATTGGGCTTATACTCGCTGGAGTTTAGAAGAATGAGAGGGGATCTCATTGAAACTTATAAAATTCTGAAAGGACTGGACAGACTAGATGCAGGAAGGCTGTTCCCGATGGTCGGGGAGTCCAGAACCAGGGATCACAGTCTAAGGATAAGGGGTAAGCCATTTAGGACAGAAATGAGGAGGAATTTCTTCACCCAGAGAGTGGTGAACCTGTGGAATTCTCTGCCACAGAAGGCAGTAGAGGCCAATTCATTAAATATATTCAAGAAGGAGTTGGATATATTTCTTAAGGCTAAAGGGATCAAGTGATATGGGGAGAAAGCAGGGACAGGGTTCTGAATTTGGATGATCAGCCATGATCGCATTGAATGGCGGAGCAGGCTAGAGGGGCCGAATGGCCTACTCCTGCTCCTATCTTCTATGTTTCTATGTTTCTATGCCCCTCCATCAGAAGGTTGTGGGTCCAAGGTCCCCTTCAGAGGCTTGAGCCTACAGGCTAGGCTGACACCAGTGCAGTACTGAGGGAGAACTGCACTGTTGAAGGTGCCATATAGAATCATAGAATGATACAGCACAGAAGGAGGCCATTTGGCCCATCATGCCTGATCCGGCTCTTTGAAAGAGCTCTCCAGTTAGTTCCACTCCCCCGCTCTTTCCCCATAGCCCTGCAAATGTTTCCCCTTCAAGTACTTACCAATTCCCTTTTGAAAGTTATCATTGAATCTGCTTTCAACACCCTTTCATCTTTTAGCTGAGATGTTAAACAGAGACCCTGTCTGCTCTCCCTCTCTCTGATAGATGTAAATGATCCCATGGCAGTATTTAAAAAAGAGCACCAGCTCTCTCTTGCTGTCCTGGCCAACATTTATCCCTCAAATGACATCACTATAAAAAGAGATGCTCTGGTCACTTTTCTCATTGCTGTTGGCGAGATCTTGCCGTGTGAAAATTGGCTGTCGCCGTTCCCTACAGTACAACAGTGACTCGACTTCAAAAAAACTTCATTGGCTTTCTAAACCTTTGAGACAGCCTGAGGTAATGAAAGGTGCTGTACAAATGCAAATTATTTCTGTGGATTCTTAAGAATATGTTATGAAATGTGAAAAGGCTATCAATTAATTTATCCTATATCTTCCATAGATGCTATACCATTTACGCAGATTGGGTGACCGCTTCGCGGAACACCTCCGTTCAGTACGTAAGGCTGACCCCCCAGCTTCCGGTCGCCTGTCACTTTAATTCTCCGCTTCACTCCAACTCTGACCTCTCTGTCCTCGGCCTCTTACACTGTTCCAGTGAAGCTCAACGTAAGCTCAAGGAACAGCACCTCATCTTTCTATTAGGCACTTTACAGCCTTCTGGACTCAACATTGAGTTCAACAATTTCAGACCATAACCTCTGCCCCTAGTTTTTCACATGGCAGGTGTTGATGATTCTGCCATCCCCATTTGCAACATTTAACCACTCCTACCTTCCACTCTAGCCAGACCGTTCCTTTTATTCTTTCCTCCCCTTCCCCCCCCATGCTTTCCCTGCTTCTGCACCTGCTTAAAAACTGTTACATCTCTAACTTTTTCCAGTTCTGACGAAGGGTCACAGACCTGAAACGTTAACTCTGTTTCTCTCTCCACGGATGCTGCCTGGCCTGCTGAGTGTTTCCAGCATTTTCTGTTGTTATACCATTTACTCTATTGTAAACTGTACCCTCCTTATTTACTATGGGAACGGTAGCATAGTGGACTCTTAATCCAGAGGCCTGGGCTAATGATCCGGAAATGTGAATTCAAATCCTGCCACGGCAGCTGGAGAATTTAAATTCAGTTCGTTAAATAAATCTGGAATTTAAAAAAAAGCTAGTATGTCAAGTAGCTAGTAGCAGCCAGATTGTCGGAAAAACCCATCTGGTTCACTAATGTCCTTTAGGGAAGGAAATCTGCTGTCCTTACCTGGTCTGGCCGATATGTAACTCCCGACCCACAGCAATGGGGTTGACTCTTAACTGCCCTCTGAAAGGTGACTCAACACCACCTTCTCGAGGGCAATTAGGGATGGAGCATTAAATGCTAGCTTTGCCAGTGTTGGCCACATCCCGTGAATGAATAATAAAAAATACTAATGAGTAATCAAGTAGCTGTTTAACCTTCTTGTCTACCATTGGAGATCTGAGCGAGTTGGAGGTGCCCATTGGGAACTGAGCGAGTTGGAGGTGCCCATTGGGGAACTGAGCGTGTTGGAGGTGCCCATTGGGAACTGAGCGTGTTGGAGGTGCCCATTGGAAAACTGAGTATGTTGGAGGTGCCCATTGGAGAACTGAGTGTGTTGGAGGTGCCCATTGGAGATCTGAGCGAGTTGGAGGTGCCCATTGGGGAACTGAGCGAGTCGGAGGTGCCCATTGGAGATCTGAGCAAGTTGGAGGTGCCCATTGGGGAACTGAGCGTGTTGGAGGTGCCCATTGGGGAACTGAGTGTGTTGGAGGTGCCCATTGGAGATCTGAGTGTGTTGGAGGTGCCCATTGGAGAACTGAGTGTGTTGGAGGTGCCCATTGGAGATCTGAGTGTGTTGGAGGTGCCCATTGGGAACTGAGCGTGTTGGAGGTGCCCATTGGGGAACTGAGTGTGTTGGAGGTGCCCATTGGAGATCTGAGTGTGTTGGAGGTGCCCATTGGAGAACTGAGTGTGTTGGAGGTGCCCATTGGAGAACTGAGTGTGTTGGAGGTGCCCATTGGGAACTGAGCGTGTTGGAGGTGCCCATTGGGGATCTGAGTGTGTTGGAGGTGCCCATTGGGGATCTGAGCGTGTTGGAGGTGCCATATAGAATCATATATCACAGAAGGAGGCCATTCGGCCCATTGTGCCTGTGCCGGCTCTTTGAAAGAGCTATCCAATTAGTCCCACTCCCCTGCTCTTTCCCCACATGCAACAAGTTATAGTCTACAAATCAGTCCCCTCCTTCTTTGAACTACAGGCTAGCGTTTAACTACTAATGGTTTGAAAAGCCTATTATATGTCATCTAGGATGGTTCTCAAAATTCTTTACCCAACTTACACTTGTCCAATAGCTGCTTTCACTTCTCCAACCCTTCTATCCGTGGCAGTGAAATAAATGATTGATTCTGGCTGACAGGGTTGCTTCATGTCTTCATTATTCCCTTTCTGTCAGATCCGGTATTACATCTTCATTCAATCATATCTGTCATTTTTCTCTCTCTCTCTCTCAACAAATTCTGCTGTTTGCACCTGGCACCTTGATCAGTCTGACGTAACACACACCAAGTTTATCTCTGCTTGAAACTTCTCTGAAAAAATTATGAGAGCTACTCGACTGAAGTTTCTTGTAAATAATTGAAGGCGAGTATCTTCCTGGCCGTTCTTCGGGTACCTTGTCAAAGTATCAGCCGTGGCTCTGTGGGTAGCCCTCTCGCCTCTGGGTCAGAAGGTTGTGGGTTCGAGTCCCGCTCCAGGGACTTGAGCACAAAAATCTAGGCTGACACTCCAGTGCAGTGCTGAGGGAGCGCTGCACTGTCGGAGGTGCCGTCTTTTGGAGGAGACTTTAAACTGAGGTCCCGTCTGCCTCTCTCAGGCGGACGTAAAAGATCCCATGGCACTATTTTGAAGAAGAGCAGGGAAGTTCTCCCTGGAGTCCTGGCCAATATTTATCTCGCAATCAACATCACAAAATCAGATTATCTGGTCATTATCACATTGCTGTTTGTGGGAGCTTGCTGTGTGTAAATTGGCTGCCGTGTTTCCTACATTACAACAGTGACTACACTTCAAAAAGTACTTCATTGGCTGTAAAGCACTTTGGGGCATTGTGAAAGACTCTATATAAACTATCTTACTTTCTTTTTTTAATTTGGGTGAATCCTTCTTTTACCCCCCTTCTGAGAATGAGATCATTTGTGTTTGCATGTGACGCCTTGTCACATCTTGCAGAAACATTCCAACGCACTTCACGTAGAATGAATTACATGGCTCAGTTGCTGTTATGAACATCAGCAGTCATTTGGGGCAGAGCAAGCTCCCACAAAGAGCAATGAGGTGAACGATCAGTTGGTCAAGATTTGACGCTTTGCAGAAGGAAATGCTGAAGGAGCAATGCTGATCAGGGCACCAGGGGGACGCCTTTGGATAGTGCCGTGGGATCACTAACTTCCATGTGTGCCAACGCAACAGACAGATAATGCCTCTATTTAATGTCTCATCCCACAATGTAGCACTGTCTCAGTCCTTAGGTTTGCCTGAACAGCATTGCCAATTAGTACTGAATTAGGGAAGTTTTATGTTATAGGCTCTTGTCCACAGGGAACTGATTTGACACTGTCCAAACTCACGTCACATAGAGAAAGTTGATCATTTTATCATGGAATCATTGAATGTTACAGTACAGAAGGAGGCCATTTGGCCCATCGTTCCTGTGCCGGCTCTTTGAAAGAGCTACCCGATTAGTCCCATTCCCCCGCTCTTTCCCCACAGTCCTGCAGATTTTCCTTTTCAAGTCAAATTTCCTTTTGAAAGTTACAACCAAATCTGCTTCCATCACCCTGTCATGCAGTGCATTACAGATCATAACAACTTGCTGCATATAAAAAAAAAAATCCTCCTCATCTCCCCTCTGGCTCTTTTGCCAATTATCGTAAATCTGTGTCCTCTAGTTACTGACCCTCTGACCAGTGGATACAGTTTGTCCTTACTTACTCTCTCAAAGCGCTTTATAAATTTGAACACCTCTATTAAATCTCCCCTTAACCTTTCATTCCGTTCCTTCCTCAAATTAATGACCTTCTCAGCTTATCTCTCAACCCTACTGCACAGCTTTGCTGGTGGCTGCACTTTATATTCATCAAATTCCTTCAGATCACATGCCATCAGACTGCACAGACCCCAGTTCTTTTATAGTGCAATGGCTGAATCGCTACACCTTGATCTCCTCCATACCCTTCAAGGAGGCAACTGAAAAACAGCCTCCAACAAGCTCAGTTGCTTTCTGCTACTACCCCATACAATTCTTAACCCGCTAGTAGCTCAAGCCTGTCCGAGACTTGATTACTGCTCCAAGAGCTGGAGGAAGTATCTTTCAACAAGACAGGACAGGAAAAAAAAATGTTTCTTATAGATAAGCCCTCTTTTGTCTGAAGCCGCCAACCTCTGTCTTTGCTGGCGCTTCTCTACTTTGCTAGTCATTGCTCCTCTGAATTTTTATCTCTTCTTTCTCCATTCCGCAGGCTCTAACCTCTACTCTCCACGTCCCAATTGTGTTGGAGTGCAGACTCATTCTACTGTTTCAGACTCTAATGTCTCAGGTGCACGCAACAGATCCCACGGCGCTATTTCGAAGAAAAGCAAGGGGAGTTCTCCCCGGTGCCCTGGCCCAATATTTACCCCTCAACCAACATCTCTGAAACAGATTACCTGGTCATTACCTCATTGCTGATCTTGTGGGAGCTTGCTGTGCACAAAATGGCTGCCGCATTTCCAATTTTACAACCGTGACTGCACTTCAAAAGTACTTCATTGGCTGTAAAGCGCTTTGGGACGTCCTGAGGTTGTGAGAGGCGCCATACAAATGCAAGTTCTTTCTTTTCGTAGCAACAATGCATTATCTTTCTGCGGGGACATTCAAATATCGCTACGTTTTTCCTAAACACAGAAATAAATGTGAAAACGGGCATATATGATAATTTTGTTGATAACTGAAATGATATTTGACTGCAGTTAAGAATAAAATTGCAGGCGTATTTCACATTCTAAAGTTTGGCGCTTTGTGCTCTCCTGTTGTTCGAATAGAATCATTCATTCACTCGGGAATGATGCCTATAATTCACCAATGACTGAAGCCCCAGTGAGTTATTAGGCTTTCACACTCCTGAAAAGACACCCACAACTCACTGTCAGAGGGGAGATATCTTATACTTAAGACAAATAATGGATTATTAATTAACTAATCGAACCATTATTATTTCAACATGTATTACGCAGATAATGCTATGTCAACAGTTAGATGTACTCTGCTTAACATAAATAAAGGATCGTTAATTAAATTAGCTTTTGCACTCTTTTCTTAGTACACAATGTAATCCTTTGTGACCTATCTAAGTGAAGCTGTAGTTGCTTATGTTAACAACGAAAGTTGAAAATTCATCATCCAATTCCTGTTTTTGTAAGAGCTTGGCATTTAAAAAATACAATGGCAGCAATAATTGATCTCTTTAGGCCCAAGGCTTGATTCATGCTTTTTTTTGCAGTGTGGAAACCCCACGTGACTATATTACAGGGCAGACAAATCCTTGGCTTCATACAGCAACCTCGACATTACCATATGAAAGAAGGGAACAGTGCAAAAATTTAGTCAGCATTACTAATTCACCAGTAAAAGCTTTCAGGCACTTGACAGTTCCTGGCCTGTTGCTCTTCATCTTTTTACACTGCCAAGGAAACCCAGCCTTCTATTCCTAGATTTATAAATAATGCATCGCAGCTTTTTAAAGTTTTTATTCATCGGTGTACGGCAGGAAAAGGGGAGTAGAGAGACTCATGCTCCGAGACATCAGGGCCTTGTGCTAACGATCACAGAGGAAGTAGTTGTAACTTGCTCGTGGTGTTTAAAGGCATCTTTTAGTAGAAATAATATGAGTTGTCACTGTCGGGGCTGCAGTTCACAGACAATGGGTTTCTGAATCTCCTTCTTGCCTCAGCAACTCCATATACCCTCGATTCCATTTCAAAATAGGGATCATAACATAAGCAAGCACTTCAATGGAGGTAAATTCCTAAATCCGCACTATTCACACCCCAACTGGTTCACTGACGGCCTTTAGGGAAGGAAACCTGCCGTCCTTACCCGGTCTGGCCTATATACGACTCCAGTCCCACCCCAACGTTGTTGACTCTTAACTGCCTTAACGGTCTAGCAAGCCATTCAGTTGTAAGTTAAAAATTGGATGTTAGGAGTTAAAAAGAGAAGTCAAGTGGAACTGTTCCATCCAATGGGCAATGCAGCTGTGGAATAAGTTATCGGTGAAGACCACTGAAGCAGATTCATGGATTCAAGAGACAACAGGATGTATTTCTTGAGAGGGATATAGGATTTAAGGATATAGGGGTCAAGAACAGAGACCTGAGCACAAAAATCTAGGCTGACACTCCAGTGCAGTGCTGGGGGAGTGCCACACTGTCAGAAGTGCCATCTTTCAGATGAGATATTAAACCGAGGGCCCTGTCTGCTCTCTCAGGTTGACGTAAAAGATCCCATGGCACTATTTCGAAGAAGAGCAGGGGAGTTCTCCCCGGTGTCGTGGACAATGTTTATCCCTCAATCACCATCAGTAAAACAGATTATCTGGTCATTATCACATTGCTTTTTGTGGGAGCTTGCTGTGCACAAGTTGGCTGCCAAATTTCCTACATTATAACAGTGACTGCATTTCATTGGCTGTAAAGCACTTTGGCAAGTGGTAGAAGTGTTAGTAGGAGAGCATTTTGGTGACAGTGACCATAATTCGGTGAGATTTAAGGTAGTCATGGAAAAGGACAAAGATGGACCGGAAATAAAGGTTCTAAATTGGGGGAAGGCCGATTTTAATATGATAAGGAAGGATCTGGCCAAAGTGGAATGGGATCAGCTACTTGTAGGAAAATCCACATCAGAGCAGCGGGAGTCTTTCAGAAAGGAAATAGGGAGAGTACAAAGGCAACATGTTCCCGTAAAGTCAAGGGTGGGACCAACAAGCCCAGGGAACCCTGGATGTCAAGGGATATACGAGAATGGATTAGGAAAAAAAGGGAGGCTTTTGGCAGATACAAAGGACTAAAAACAGTGGAAGCCCTAGAGGAGTATAGAAAGTGCAGGGGGGTACTTAAAAAAGAAATTAGGAGAGCGAAGAGGGGGCATGAAATAACACTGCCGGGCAAAATAAAAGAAAATCCCAAGGTGTTTTATAAGTATATTAAGGGCAAGAGGATAACCAGGGAAAGAGTAGGGCCCATTAGGGACCAAAGTGGCAATCTGTGTGTAGAGCCAGAAGATGTAGGTGGGGTTTTAAATGAATATTTTGCATCTGTGTTCACTATGGAGAAGGACGATGTAGGCATAGAAATCAGGCAGGGGGATTGTGATATACTTGAACAAATTAGTATTGAGAGGGAGGAGGTACTTGCAGTTTTAGCAGGCTTAAAAGTGGATAAATCCCCAGGCCCAGAGGACATGTATCCCAGGCTGCTGTGTGAGGCAAGGGAGGAGATTGCAGGGGCTCTGACACAAATTTTCAGAACCTCTCTGGCCACAGGGGAGGTGCCAGAGAACTGGAGAACAGCTAACGTAGTGCCATTATTCAAGAAGGGTAGTAGGGATAAACCAGGGAATTATAGGCCAGTGAGCCTAACATCAGTGGTAGGAAAATTATTGGAAAAAATTCTGAGGGACAGAATTAGTCTCCACTTGGAGAAGCAAGGATTAATCAAGGATAGTCAGCATGGCTTTGTCAGGGGGAGATCATGTCTAACCAATTTGATTGAATTTTTCGAGGGGGTGACTAGGTGTGTGGATGAGGGTAGTGCAGTTGATGTAATCTACATGAACTTCAGTAAGGCTTTTGACAAAGTCCCGCATGGGAGACTGGTCAAGAAGGTAAGAGCCCATGGGATCCAGGGCAACTTGGAACATTGGATCCAAAATTGGCTAAATGGCAGGAGGCAGAGGGTGATGGTTGAAGGTTGTTTTTGTGACTGGAAGCCTGTGTCCAGTGGTTTACCACAGGGATCGGTGCTGGGTCCTTTGCTGTTTGTAGTGTACATTAATGATTTAGATATGAATGTAGGAGGTATGATCAGTATGTTCGCAGATGACACGAAAATTGGTGGGGTGGTAAATAGCGAGGAGGGAAGCCTCAGGCTACAGGACGATATAGACTTGTTGGTCAGATGGGCAGAACAGTGGCAAATGGAATTTAACCCTGAAAAGTGTGAGGTGATGCCTTTTGGGAGGACTAACAAGGCAAGGGAATACACAATGAAAAGTAGGACCCTAGGAAGGACAGAGGATCGGAGGGACCTTGGTGTGCATGTACATAGATCCCTGAAGGCAGCAGGACAGGTAGATAAGGTGGTTAAAAAGGCATATGGGATACTTGCCTTCATTAGCCGAGGCATAGAATATAAGAGCAGGGAGGTTATGATGGAGCTGTACAAAACATGGTTAGGCCACAGCTGGAATACTGTGTGCAGTTCTGGTCGCCACACTATAGGAAGGATGTGATTGCATTGGAGAGGGTGCAGAGGAGATTCACCAGGATGTTACCTGGGCTGCAGCGCTTCAGCTATGAAGAGAGACTGGATAGGCTGAGGTTGTTTTCCTTAGAGCAGAGAAGGCTGAGGGGGTGAGGTCTACAAAATTATGAGGGGCATAGATAGGGTCGATAGAAAGTAACTTTTCCCCTTAGTAGAGGGGTCAATAACCAAGGGGCATAGTTTCAAGGGAAGGGGCATGAGGTTTAGAGGGGATTTGAGGAAAACATTTTTCACCCAGAGGGTGGTTGGAATCTGGAACTCACTGCCTGAAAGGGTGGTAGAGGCAGGAACCCTCACAACATTCAAGAAGCATTTAGATGAGCACTTGAAACGCCATAGCATACAAGGCTCCGGACTAAGTGCTGGAAAATGGGATTAGAATAGACAGGGCTTGATGGCCGGCGCGGACACGATGGGCCGAATGGCCTCTTTTTGTGCTGTATAACTCTATGACTCTATGACATCCTGAGGTTATGAAAGGCGCTGTATAAATGCAAGTCTTTCTTTTGTTTCTTAGTTTTCATCTTTACTGCACCCGGCACAGAGCTTATCCACCAGGAGTGCAAATCAGCAATTCAGGCCCGCTCCCTGTTTGGAGGTCCATCATTTTCCATCCATTAATTTTAAGCCGGGAATGCTAAAGATTAAAAATTGACCCCATGGTGTAAAGGCCAGTAGGCGGGTTTGATTTTTGACTTGAGGCTGTTTTTGTCTTCCTAAAGATTCTTGGGCTGTACATCACTCAACAGTTATATGAATAAAAATACTAATGCAATTCTCAATGCTGTTCTAAACTTAATAAAAAGTGACAATAGCTGGAGAGTTGACTAAGGAGAAGCAAGTGACAAGTAATAGCGTCTGTGGTTCAATTTGGTAATGCTTGCGGTAGAAGGAGCTTGATGTCTGAACATAAGAAAGTATAGAATGACAGAAGGCCATTTGGCCACTAAAGCCATCTCCTTTCATGGACTAAGAGCTTCAGGGAGGAAATCAATGACAAGTAAATCTTTCAGAAAAGAAAGAACATGCATTTGCACAGCTCCATTCACAACCTCAGGACATCCCAAAGCCAATGAATTACTTCTGAAGAGTTGTCACTATTGTTATCTGGGGAAAAGCAGCAACCAAAGTGAGATTCCACAAACAGTAAATGAGATCATAGAATCATGGAATCATAGAATGGTTACAGCACAGAAGGAGACCATTTGGCCTGTCGTGTCCATGCCGGCTTCAGCTAGTCCCACTCCCCCACCCTTTCCCCGTAGCCCTGCAAATGTTTTTCCTTCAGGTACTTATCTAATTCCCTTTTGAAAGCCATGATTGAATCTGCCTCCACCACCCTCTCAGGCAGTGCATTCCAGATCCTAACCACTCGCTGCGTAAAAAGTTTTCCCTCATTTGTTGCCTTTGGTTCTTCTGCCAATCACCTTAAATCTGTGTCCTCTGGTTCTCGACCCTTCCACCAATGGGAACAGTTTCTCTCTATCTACTCTGTCCAGACCCCTCATGATTTTGAACTCCTCTAGCAAATCACCTCTCAACCTTCTCTGCACTAAGGAGAACAACCCCAGCTTCTCCAGTCTATCCACGTAACTGAAGTCCATCATCTCTGGTACCATTCTTGTAAATCTTTTCTGCACCCTCTCTAAGGCCTTCACATCCTTCCTAAAGTGCGGTGCCCAGAATTGGACACAATACTCCAGTTGAGGTCGGACCAGTGTATTATAAAGGTTCATCATAACTTCCTTGCTTTTGTACTCTATGCCTCCATTTATGACGGGTTAATCTATTTTTGGTCGAGGGAAAACTGTTGATGAGATCTCTGAGGCAACTCCCTGCTCTTCTTGCAATCATCCCATGGGATCTTTTATAGCCATCTGATTAGGCAGACAGGGCCTTGGTTTAACATGTCACCCCAATCACGACATTTGCTGTCCTTAAGTCCTGGAGTGAGGCTTGAACCCACAACTTTTGCACTCAGAGGCAAGAGTCCTATAGACTGAGTCAAGCTGACAAAAAAAACCTTGCATTTATATAGCACCTTTCACAATCACAGGATGTCCCAATGCACTTTACTGCCATTGAGGTAGTTTTGAAGTGTTGTCACATCGGGAAACACAGCAGCCAATTTGCGCACAGCAAGCTCCCACAAATAGCAATGACCAGATAATCTAATTCTTAGTGATGTTGATTGAGGGACAAAATGGAAAAACTCCCCAGCTCTTCATTTAGAAAGACACGGATTAATCAAGGATAGTCAGCACGGATTTGTTAAGGGAAGGTCGTGTCTGACAAACTTGATTGATTTTTTGAGGAGGTAACAAGGAGGGTAGATGAGGGTAGTGCGTTTGATGTAGTGTATATGGACTTTAGCAAGGCTTTTGATAAGGTTCCACATGGCAGACTGGTCACGAAGTTAAAAGTCCATGGGATCCAGGACAAAGTGTCAAGTTGGATTCAAACCTGGCTCGGAGACAGGAAGCAGAGGGTAACGGTTGATGGGTGTTTTTGTGACTGGAAGGCTGTTTCCAGTGGGGTTCCGCAGGGCTCAGTACTAGGTCCCTTGCTTTTTGTGGTATATATCAATGATCTAGACTTGAATATAGGGGGTATGATTAATAAGTTTGCAGATGATACTAAAATCGGCTGTGTGGTTGATACTGAAAAAGGAAGTTGTAGACTGCAGGAAGATATCAATAAATTGGTCAGGTGGGCAGAACAGTGGCAAATGGAATTCAATCCAGAGAAGTGTGAGGTAATGCATTTGGGGAGGGCTAACAAGGAAAGGGAATGCACATTAATGGTAGGACACTGAGTAGTGTAGAGGAACAAAGGGACCTTGGAATGCATGTCCACAGATCCCTGAAGGTAGCAGGCCAGGCTGATAAGGTGGTTAAGAAGGCATTCAGAATGCTTGCCTTTATTAGCCGTGGCATAAAACACTAGTTAGCCCTCAGCTAGAGTACTGCGTGCAGTTCTGGTCACCACATTACAGGAAAGATGTGATTGCACTAGAGAGGGTGCAGAGGAGATTTACAAGATTTTGCTGGGAGTAGAACATCTTAGCTATGAGGAAAGACTGGATAGGCTGGGTCTGTTTTCCTTGGAACAGAGGAGGCTGAGCGGAGACCTTATTGAGGTGTATAAAATTATGAGGGACATAGATAAAGTGGATAGAAAGGACCTATTTCCCTTAGCAGAGGGGTCAAAAACCAGGGGTCACAGATTTAAAGTAATTGGTGGAAGGTTTAGAGGGGATTTGAAGGGACATTTCTTCACCCAGAGGGTTGTGGGGGTCTGGAACTCACTGCCTGAAAGGGTGGTAGAGGCAGGGACCCTAACCACATTTAAAAAGTACTTGGATGTACACTTGGGATGCTCCAACCTGCAGGGCTATGGACCAAAAGCTGGGAAGTGGGATTAGGCTGGATAGCTCTTTGTTGGCCGGCGCGGACACGATGGGCCGAAATGGCCTCCTTCCGTGCTGTAACTTTCTATGATTCTGTGATTCGATGATTGAGGGACAAATATTGGCCAGGAGAGCAGAAGGACTCTCCTGCTCTTCATCGAATAGCGCCATGGGCTCTTTTGCATTCACCTGAAAGGGGCAGGGTGGACATTTAACGTCTCATCTGAAAGAGAGCCCCTCCAACAGTGCATCACTCCCTCAGTACTGCACTAGAGTGTCAGCCTGGACTATGTGCTTAAGTCTCTGGAGTGGGGCTTGTACCCACGACCTTCTGACTCAGAGAAGAGAGTGCGGCCCGCTGAGCCACAGCTGAAACCACAAGGCTGCTTGAAGTTCTTCCCAGACTCACAGAACTAGTCATGTGAAAATCCAACCTTTCCACTCATGCTACCCAATTCCCATTACCTGCATTCCAGGCCACAGCTAGAATACTGCGTGCAGTTCTGGTCACCACATTACAGGAAGGATGTGATTGCACTAGAGGGGGTGCAGAGGAGATTTACCAGGATGTTGCCAGGGCTGGGGAATTTTAGCTATGAGGAAAGATTGGATAGGCTGGGGTTGTTTTCTTTGGAACAGATGAGGCTGAGGGGAGACTTAATTGAGCTGTATAAAATTATGAGGGGCCTAGATAGAGTGGATAGGAAGGACCGATTTTTCCTTAGCAGCGAGGTCAATAATCAGGGGGCAGAAATTTAAAGTAATTGGTAGGAGGTTTAGAGGGGAGTTGAGGAGAAATTTTTTCACCCAGAGGGTGGTGGGGGTCTGGAACTCACTGCCTGAAAGGATGGTAGAGGCAGAGACCCTCATCACATTTAAAAAGTACTTGCATATGCACTTGAAGTGCCGTAACCTACAGGCCCATGGACCAAGTGCTGGAAAGTGGGATTAGGGTGGATAGCTCTTTGTCGGCCGGCATGGACAAGATAGACCGAATTGCCTCCTTCTGTGCCGTAAACTTTCTATGATTCTATGACGACTGATCCATCGCGCCGCTAGCACTTTGTTCTGTACTGTATTTTATAGTCTAATTCTGTGTTTATACTCTTCAGCCTTGTTCTTCAATAGACATCTAGTTGACTTTTGAAGGAGCTAATCAACGTCCCATTAACTGTTTCTTCTGAAGGACGACTGCACATATCCACTACTCTGTGTTCAAATAAAAAATCTTTTAATCTCTGCCTCGCATGAGGTTTATTAACTTTTAACTCAGGCCCTGAATTCATGTGATCAGAGTGTCAGTTAAAGACTCTGTTCACATCTACATTGTCTGTGCCTCTCATCATTCTAAACAGTCATGTCCCCTCTCAAACCTTTTTCTACAAGAAAGTAACTTTAGCTCTATGACTCTTTGGGGGAAAAATTCAGTTGGTTTGCGCCTGGGCGCGGCGCCACTAACGCCTCCCGTGAAATTCAGCGGGCCGTTAGCGGCGGCGATAACCGTTAGCGCCCCCTGGCGCTGCGCCGCCGGTGATTACATCATCGCCGTGCGCAGCGCCCTGCTCGCGCCCCGGCCGCGATCTTCGGTAGCGCCCCCTGACTTACCACCGGACGCTATGTCTGACAGGGTCAGGGGGGCCTACTTGTGGCCAGGGCGGCGCAAATTAAAGGGAAGGTGCCGGGCGGCCATTTTTGTTGCTGGCCGCCTACCAGCACCTGCCCGCTTTGCCGTCCCCGGCCTCCACTGCAGCCCCCCCGCGGGGTGCTGGCTGCGCTCCGTGAGCCCGGCACTTCTCTTGAGTGCCGGGCTCTTTTGCCGGCACTCCGATCCCTGGTGGTCCAGCTGGGCCCCAGGTCACGCTGCGCTAGGCCCCTCCCCGTTAATAAGGGGAGAAAGGCCTGCAGCACTGCGGTGTGACATGCCGCAGCGCTGCAACATTCACTCGCTGCGCCCCAAGATGGAGGTGGGGCGCTTCCAGTACCGCCCCGCCTCCATCTTGGGGTGCTACTGGTGAATTTCGGGCACGGGGGTGCTAACTTTTTCAGGGCGCTAAATGTAGCGCCCCAGCGAAGTTAGTGTCCCAAAGGGGTGCGACCCAATTTTTCCCCCTTTGCAACTTCAAGTTATAGATAGGTCCTACAATCACCTTTGTCACTCTTAACTATCTACATTGCCTCAGTGCCACTTTGAAGATAGGGTGCTCAAGATTATGTAGAGTGGCCCAAATTTCCTGCCGATTTTTTACTGCATCTGGGGCGGGACAGTAAAATTGCTTGGGACAGATGCTGCTGGATCCTCACCTACTCCTGGACCTTTCTGCCATGTCCTGTTTCTGATGATTTTCCGTGAAGGAAATCAACCTGCTTGAGGCATCTGTAGATTCGTTGATGTCCCTTGAGGTATCGGAGGGGCCTGGAGGCTTTAAACTTCAGTGTTGTGCTGACCTTCGCAGCCACAGGGAAATGTTGGCCCCGTGCCCAATGTTGTCTTCAGGTCAGATTCCAGCAGATGGCAATCCAATGCCCATTTTAAGAATTTAGGTTGCAGCGTGGAGGTTTAAGCCCAGAATATGCATTCCCGTCACTGTTAATTTTATGTCGCCGAACTGAGCATCTAACGCACCCTTATTGACAAAACTGGGAAATCTCGGCCTCAGGAAGTTAACTTTCATTTGTATATAAATTTGGGTCTGTGATGAAGCCTAACACAATAGGCCGGTCTCAGCTGGAAAACCGCGCACCGTGCTAATCAGGTGTGGAAGCGAGCCCTCGCACGCTAACCGTTCACCGCCTATCGATCCTGCCAGCCAGTAAATTGACTCTAATGATTGGAAAGTTACAGTGGTTGAGTATGTTTTGCGGGACCCCCATCTCCACCCCGCTGTAAGATTCTAAACACGTAATAAAACTGCTGCTACCGCGTGGAGATCAAAATTGCGAACGAATTGTGAGGAAGTCAGCATGTGTTCCTTTCTCTGTGAGGAATCAAAATGGAAGAAGTCAGCGGGTGGTCCTTTGTCGGTAAGGATTTAAAATGGAGCGAGGGTCAGCATATGTTCCTTTGTTTGTGAGACCACATGGACAGGAAGGAGAAACACCAGGTGAATAGGAAGTCCCGCCCCCCACACACATCACAGGAACATGAACGTGTCATGCAGAAGGAACTCCAATCAGGTTGGGAGTGAAACTGACCTATCAGAGGGAGGCAGACGAAGATATACGAGAGGGTCCATGCCGGAGGGCACTATAAAGGAACGACCCAGAAGCAGGAAAGTCAGAAAGAACAAAGGGGGCTGTTTGAAATAGCAGTTGATGTTTGCAGCCTACCACGTTTTCCGGACTGATCACTCATGGAGGAGTGTATGTATGTAAGTCGGACATAGAGAATATATATATATATATATATTCTGTGGGCATATAGATTGCCAAGGATTAGCATAGAAATTGCAGGAATACTTTTATGTACGTTTAGCTAAACTGTGTAGCATATAGATTGCTGGGGCGGTACTTTTATGTATGAAACTGCCAGGGCGCATTAATAAACTGTGGGCATATTTATTGCCAGGGAGCATTAATAAACTGTGGGCACATACATTGCCATGAGTGATTCTATGTACACTTGAATTTTAAACTGTAGTGTGAGTAAAGATCATTTTATTTATAACAAACTTGTCTGTCATTGTTACGCTTATTTGTAATTCTCGAGGTCCGAATAGTAGTAGGAGAAAGTCCTACACTGCCTCAGCCCGACTGATGAGGAAACCATCATCCACACTTTTGTTACATTCAGACTCGAGTATTCCAATGCTCTGTCGCAGCACCACTTCTCTTGACCCCTCCACGGTCTCTAAATTGACACACTGCTTGTTTGACAGCCAATACTGGATGAGCAGAAATTTTCTCCAATTAAATATTGTGAAGACCGAAACCATTGTCTTCGGGCCCCGCCACAAACTCCGTTCCCTAGCCACCGACTCCATCCCTCTCCCTAACATCTGTCTGAGGCCAAACCACACTGTTCGCAACCTTGGTGTATATTTGACCCTGAAATGAGCTTCTGACCACATATCCGTGGCATAACTAAAACCGCCTATTTCCACCTCCGTAACATCGCCCGGCTCCGTCCCTGGCTCAGCTCATCCGCTGCTGAAATCCTCCTCCATGCCTTTGTTACCTCTAGACTTGACTATTCCAACGCACTCCTGGCTGGCCTCCCACATTCCACCCTACGCAAACTTAAGGTCATCCAAATCTCGGCTGCCCGTGTCCTAACTTGCACCAAGTCCCGTTCGCCCATCACCCCTGTGCTCGCTGACCTACATTGGCTCCCGGTTAAGTAACGCCTCGATTTCAAAATTCTCATCCTTGTTTTCAAATCCCTCCATGGCCTCACCCCTCCCTATCTCTGTAATCTCCTTCAGCCCCACAACCCCCCGAGATCTCTGCGCGCCTCTAAATCTGCCCTCTTGAGCATCCCTGATTATAATCGCTCCACCATTAGCGGCCGTGCCTTCTGTTGCCTGAGCCCTAAGCTGTGGAATTCCCTGCCTAAACCTCTCCGCCTCTCTACCTCTCTTTCCTCCTTTAAGACGCTCCTTAAAACCTACCTCTTTGACCAAGCTTTTGGTCACCTGCCCTAATTTCTTATGTGGCTCGGTGTCAATTTTTTGTCTTATAATACTCCTGTGCAGCGCCTTGGGATGTTTTACTAGGTTAAAAGCGCTACATAAATACAAGTTGTTGTTGTTGTTGCTGTCCTGGTCAGCCTCCCGCCTTCTACCCTCCGTACACTTGAGCTCATGCAAAACTCTGCTGTCCGTGTCCTAACTGGCACCAAGTCCCGTTCACCCATCACCCCCGTGTCCTAACTCACACCCAGTCCCGTTCACCCATCACCCCCGTGTCCTAACTGGCACCAAGTCCCGTTCACCCATCACCCCCGTGTCCTAACTGGCACCAAGTCCCGTTCACCCATCACCCCCGTCCCGTGTCCTAACTGGCACCAAGTCCCGTTCACCCATCACCCCTGTGTCCTAACTCACACCCAGTCCCGTTCACCCATCACCCCCGTGTCCTAACTGGCACCAAGTCCCGTTCACCCATCACCCCAGTGTCCTAACTGGCACCAAGTCCCGTTCACCCATCACCCCTGTGTCCTAACTCACACCCAGTCCCGTTCACCCATCACCCCCGTGTCCTAACTGGCACCAAGTCCCGTTCACCCATCACCCCCGTGTCCTAACTGGCACCAAGTCCCGTTCACCCATCACCCCCGTGTCCTAACTGGCACCAAGTCCCGTTCACCCATCACCCCCGTGTCCTAACTCACACCCAGTCCCGTTCACCCATCACCCCCGTGTCCTAACTCACACCAAGTCCCGTTCACCCATCACCCCCGTGTCCTAACTCACACCCAGTCCCGTTCACCCATCACCCCCGTGTCCTAACTGGCACCAAGTCCCGTTCACCCATCACCCCCGTGTCCTAACTCACACCCAGTCCCGTTCACCCATCACCCCCGTGTCCTAACTCACACCAAGTCCGTTCGTCCTAACTCACACCCAGTCCCGTTCACCCATCACCCCAGTGCTCACTGACCTCCATTGGCTCCCGCTCTCCGAACGCCTCGATTTTAAAATTATATAGTGCCTTTCACGACCTCAAGACCTCCCAAAGGGCTTTACAGCCAATGAAATTATTTAAGTGCAGTCACTGTTGTAATGCAAGGATAATAAGCAACTATAAAGAAAAGACACAACTAATTTATATTAATAGAAACCCTGCTACAATATTCCTGTGCACTGACGGGCACAGTCTCCACATGAATTAATGCATCCAGCTCGTTCTGAGATAAAGAGTTTAATTATAGGACTAAACATTCACTTTTTTTCACTCTCTCTCTTTTTATTTTTCCTTTAGGCAACATCTCCCATGCCGTCATAATGTCTCATTGTCCCAGAGCATCAAAAATTGAACATTAGAATTGTGTAGTATATATATATTTCTATCAAGACATCGGAAGCACCTAACAACACCTGACTAGCTGCACAATGCCTGCTTGATAAATAAGAGATGGTGCACGAATTGCAAATGGAAGGAAAATGATATAAGCCTGAGGCATTCTACTTACCAGCGCCTTCCAATTTGAGGGACCAATTCATTGCCATTAAAACCCAATGGACAGGAGATGCTGTTGGGGCTCAACTGCTGCTAGGCACACAGGAATTGCTAGATGTAAAAAGACTGAGGTCCATCTAGTTTACCGTCTACCATTCTGGTCGTCGCATGATACAACGATAATGGAGTTGCCGACTAATCACAGCAATCAATCTCTATCAATGAGTCTACAACAGACCCAGACATGAGGCGAGGAAAACCCCCAGTGGTGGAGAGCTTTGGGGAACCACAGATCCAAAGTCACCTGTTCCTCTCGAGCAATGCTACACTCCCCACACCTCACGTCTCAAATTACTCACAGTACGTAAAGGGATTCATCATTCTATAGTGGAAGAACATGCTTATGTTAGCTACTTAGAAAGTCTAAACTACAATGATAATAGTTTAATTGAATTCAACAAGTTACTCAAGTTGTACCACATTGTTTCAAGTACATAAAAATATAAGAAAGATGCCAGTCATGGCTCAGTCTTAGAACTCTCATCTCTGAGTCAAATGGTTCTGGGCTCAAGCTTCACTCGTGAAACTTGAGCACATAATCTAGGCTGACTCATTAGTGCTGTACTGAGGGAGTGCTGCACTGTTGGAGATGCCGTCTTTCAAATGAGACGTTAGACTGAGGCCTGTCTTCCCGCTCTGATAGTAAAGATTCCATGGCACTAGTTAAAGAAGAGCAGGGGAGTTCTCCCCGGTGTCTTGGCCAACATTTATCCAACCAACATCACCAAAACAGATTATCGAGTCATTTATTTCATTACTGTGTGTAGGACCTTGTCTACCACATTGTGTGCCTACACTTCAAAAGTACTTCATTGGCTGTAAAGCACTTCGGGGTGCCCTGAGGTCGGGCAAATATATAAATTTTTTTTTTTTTTATATAGATCTCAACTTGACCTAGCTGCCTTCTCATCATATCCCTCAATATCTTCCATCTTCAGCAAGGTAGCTGCTTATCCCTCAAACCTATTTCTGCTGTACATTTCATTGGCCCTTTTCTGAAGTGTAGTCACTGTTGTAATGTAGGAAACAAGGCAGCCAATTTGGGCACAGCAAGGTCCCACAAACAGCGATGCTTGCGATGAATTGGATTTTGTGTCAGATGGAGCTCGGGAATCCCTTGAGGACGACATTGGAACAGTCAAGTCTCGAGGTGACTAAGCCTCTGGGTGACTAAGGCATGTATGCGATTCTCACCAGTGGTGGGAGGATTGGGATGGAGGCAGGTGATGTAACAGAGGACTAGATGGGCAGTTCTGCTGATGGATAGGACTTGGGTTTACTGCTCAGCCGAGGGTCAAACAAGGTCACCAAGATTATGTAATGTCAGATTCAGCTTGAGAAAGCAAATGGAAGTGGGAGCGAAGTGTATGGTTTCGGACAGGAGCTGAACAGGATGGTGGCTGCTTTGGCTGAAGAAAGTTCTGTGACGTAAGGTCAGACAAGCAGTAAGTCAACCTGGTACCAGTTGTGCAGTTGAGGGTAGTGGCAGATTTGATTGTTGTCATTATACATATGGAAGATAACCCCATGCTTATGGATAATATCATCAAGGAGCAGCATATAGATGAGGAATTGTGGTGGTTGTGGATGTTGGAGGTCAATCATCTCAGCCCCAGGACATCGTTGCAGGACTTCCTCAAGGCAGTGTCCCAGGCCCAGCCATCTTCAGCTGCTTCATTAATGACCTTCCCTCCGTCATAAAGTCAGAAGTAGGGATGTTCGCTGATGATTGCAGTGTTCAGGTCCATTTGTAATTCCTCAGATAATGAAGCAGTCTGTGCCCCGCATGCAATGAAACCTGGACAGCATCCAGGCTTAGGCTATTAAGTGGCAATTTACATTCGTACCACACAAGTGTCGGGCAATGATCATCTCCAACAAGAGAGAGTCTAACCACGTCTGCTTGACATTCAATGACATTACCATCATCGAATGCCCCCACCATCAACATCCTGGGGTGTCACCATTGACCAGAAACTTAACTGGACCAGCCACGTAAATACTGTGGCTACAAGAGCAGGTCAGAGGCTGGGTATTTTGCGGTGAGTGTCTCACCTCCTGACTCCACAAAGCCTTTCCACCACCTACAAGACACAAGTAAGGAGTGTGATGGAATACTCTCCGCTTACTTGGATGAGTGCAGCTCAAACAACACTCAAGAAGCTCGACAACATCCAGGACAAAGCATCTTGATTGGTACCCCCTCCACCACCTTAAACATTCACTCCCTCCACCACCAGCAGAAAGTGGCTGCAGTGTGGTTGCAGCTTGCCAAGGCTTCTTCGACAGCACCTCCCAAACCCACGACCTCTACCACCTAGAAGCACATGGGCAATAGGCACATGGGAACACCGCCACCTCTAAGTTCCACCTCCAAGTCACACACCATCCTGACTTGGAAATATGTCGCCGTTCCTTCATCGTCACTGGGTCAAAATCCTGGAACTCCCTCCCTAACAGCACTGTGGGAGCACCTTCACCACACGGACTGCAGTGGTCCAAGAAGGTGGCTCACCACCACCTTCTCAAGATCAATTATGGACGGGCAATAAATGCTGGCCTTGCCAGCGACGCCCACATCCTGAGTATTAATAAAATAAGAAAAATTTGAGGGGCCAAAGAAGGAAGCTTAAGGCATGCCTGAGGTAACCATGCAGGCACAGGAGGAGAAAGGATTGTAGCAGCTGTTTATTTAGCTATATTGGGACAGATAAGAGTGGCACCATGAGAGAGGGATACCACGGAAGTGGATGACAGATTAAAGATGATCGAAGATGATGATAGTATTGACTACATCAAAGGACATTGAGAGGTTAGAAGGAAGAGGAGAGATAACATGCTCAGGTTGCAGGCATTAAAACAAAAAGTCATTGAAATAGCGATTCCTTTCATGTCTCACGGAAATTCATGAAATGGATTGGACCAAACATCAATACATCGAGTACTGAAGTAATGATTTCAGTTCAGCTGCTCACTGTATGCATGAAAGTTGATTCAGTCTATTTTATGAATGGAGAATGGTCCTCAGTACCTTCAAGAGTGCTTGCCCGTTTAACCTCATCCTGCTTAATTTAGCATACCCAGTTCTGAAGTTGACTTACTTGAGTAGTGACACAGAGCCCAGAATCACCAGATCGTACCTGTGGTGCCGTCAGAACCCTTGTCAGAAGTAGGAAACCATTACATCGCTTGATTTAAAGTTTAGGGTTTCTGCGGTCTCCGTGATGGATGGATGAAAAAAAAATACCAATTTCCAAATTGGCAAAGCAGCTAGAGAGGGGAGGGAAAATGAGAGAAGCCAGCTGGAAGAAGAAACATCCGGCAGTTGAAAAGGCTCAGTTGTGAGGGACATTCTCTCTTCTCTTCGGCAGTCCCTCGGAGCCGAGGATGACTTAATGACATTAGGCCTTGAATGACCTGGTAGCTTTAGTGCCACTCGGTGTTAATTATAATTAGATGCAACGCTTCCCACAGTCATGTTTGCTCAACAGTTTGACTTGAAGTTGCCCTGAGATCTGAACATATATTAGCTGATAAAAACAGCACTTAATTGCTACCTAGATTGTTCCTTTAGTGTGACTTCATCATGTCAACCATTGTCACATAAGCAGCTAGCCTGACAATACCTCCCATCTATCAGAACCCTTATACAACGTACTCAGCCTTTGTGTCTGACTGTGTAATTTTGACTCGCTTGAATTGTTTCCTCTGTGAGATAGTAGCATATAAATGGGTTAACACGGTGGCATAGTGGTTAGCACTGGTGCCTCACAGCGCCAGAGACCCGGGTTCGAATCTGACCTCGGGTGACTGTCTGTGTGGAGTTTGCACATTCTCCCCGTGTCTGCGTGGGTTTCCTCCGGGTGCTCCGGTTTCCTCCCACAGTCCAAAAATGTGTGGGTTAGGTTGATTTGGCTATGATAAATTGACCCTTAGTGTTAGGGGGGATTAAATATGTGGGGTTATGGGGATAGGATGGGATATGTTAGGGGGAATTAAATACGTGGGGTTACGGGGGTAGGGTGGGATATGTGTACTGTGGGGATTAAAGCAGGGACAGGGTACTGGATTTGGATGATCAGCCATGATCGTATTGAATGGCGGAGCAGGCTCGACGGGCCGAATGGCCTACTCCTGCTCCTAGTTTCTATGTTTCTATGTTTCTATGTTAACATGTCCATCAAAAATTCCTTTGTCCACTTTCTTTTTAACAGATAAGTTAATCAGTGGAGAGACAAGAGAAGCTGGGGTTGTTCTCCTGAAAGCCGAGAAGGTTAAGGGAAGATTTAATAGTGGAAATCAAAATTATGAAGGGTTTTGATAGAGTAAGTAAGTAGAAACTGTTTCCACTGGCAGGAGGGTCGGTAACCAGAGGACACAGATTTATGGTAAATTGGCAAAAGAACCAGAGGAGGAGATGGGAAGAATTTTTTTTAATGCCGTGAATTGTTATGATCTGGAATGCATGGCTTGAAAGAGCGGTGGAAGCAGATTCAATAGCAACTTTCAAAAGGGAATTGGATATATACTTGAAAAAGAAAAATTTGGAGAGCTATGGGGAAAGAGCAGGGGAGCGGGATTAATTGGATAGCTCTTTCAAAGTGCCGGCACAGGCACAATGGGCTGAATTTTCCGGGGTGGTAGCAGGCGCGATCGGTGGCGGGTCGGGTGGGAAAGTTGTTATTTTTGACAGTGGGTCGGGAACCCGCTGTCATCTCGTGCCCACGCGCCTTTCCCCCAGGCACATCTGTCTTCGCGGAGCTGACCCGACCTGCAGCGGCGGGCGACCCAATTGAAATCATTATCGGGTAGTTGACAGGCACTTAAGAGCCTTTTTCCCCCTACTTTTTAAATTTCCCTGCACGGCCACAGGATTCTCGCAGCTCGGGAACCATGCCTGTCATCCTGAGGCGTGAGTTCTGTGGCCATTGCTCCAGCTGATTACTTGTCAGCATGGAAACCAAACCAAAAGAAAAACATGTTGATTACATCAGCTAACAGATTGATGGAGATTCTGTTCTACTTGAAAAGCTACTGATAAATGTTAATTCAGAAATCCCTGAAGGGATGTAAGTGCTACCCTGGATGGTGAGGGAAATACATTTTTCACTGGTCATTCTCGGCTGTTGGCTTCTTAATCAACAGTAATTGCAGTGAATTGATCGGCACTATAAAAAATGACATATATCATTTCAATAAATCTTTGTGTTGTTTCTGGTCAGGTTTTTCTCACAGTATACTGTGATTGTCCAGTTACACATTAAATCAAGTTATCAACCGTAACAATTTCATTCTCATCACTCATTCCACTGGTTCAATTTGCTTTCAGGTCCTGAATATGACTAATTTAATTTTTCAGTCTGAGACTTTGGGGGTGAATTTCTGCAGAGGTTCTCTCACTTGTCCATTGTTAACTTCAACAGAAAAGCTGCAGAAATCCCAGAAACACATTGTAAACACCACTTACACTGTTTGTCAGGGATTCCACAGCTCTTCCGCTGAACTTGCATAAGATTGTAAATCCACCCCTTTACAATTTCATTTCAAATCTGCTTAATTTTATATATTACATATACACACACATCTTTTATTTGTACCAGTTACTGAGACAAAAGTCTATAGATTTGTGACTAAAGCACCAATAACTTCCCAATTAATGTACTATTTAAATTATGTTCTTGATCATATTTGTAGATGGCATCATATTAGTCAATGATAATATTATTTAAATATTTATTTGTCACTCTTATATAACTTTTATTATATTATTGTAGAGTAAAGATTCATACCCACTATGTTAGATTAAACTTAAGATCTAATTGGCCAGGGTCCCTTTAAGGATCCCGGCTGAAAACACGTCATGAATGACGTCACCAGACCCACTCCATCTCATTGGGCCGGGTAACGCGCTGGGTGGGCTTAATAGACCCCATTAAGGAAGTTCATTTTCTGCAATGGGATGGAGCCAGCAGTGGGGTCACGACCCGCCATGAACACCGGCCGCACCAGAACCACACAGGTAGGCAATATTCGGGCCAATGGGTCGAATGGCCTCCTTCTGTGCTGTATGATTCTATGCTAACTGCTTAAAGTGTTCATAAGAACATAACATAAGAAATGGGAGCAGGAGTCGGCCATTTGGCCCTTCGAGCCTGCCCCGTCATTCAATAAGATCATGGCTGATCTTCTACCGCATCTCCACTTTCCCGCACTATCCCCATATCCCTTGAGTCCATTAATATTCAAACATCTATCAATCTCTGTCAGATGCTAATATTGCTCAGAGGCAAAAAATATATATATATATTTCAAAAATAGAGAGGGAGTATTGTCATTCACCGGTGTTATTGTTAGAAGTTGGCCAGGAGAATTTTCTGCTCTTTGAATAGTGTTGTGGGTCCACCTGAACCGTTGGTTTAATATCACACCCAAAAGACAGTGGGGCTGATTCTCCCATTGAGCGAGGATCGATGTTAGCAGGGAGTGATGGCCGAGCTACCGCTAGCTTGTAGCCCCCTGACCTTCCATCTATTAAAATTACCAAGAAGAAGACCAAGGGCTGCGCGCCCGGGTTTTTCTCCGACCCAGAGCTCCTTCAGAGCGCTGCCTGATCAAGGTATCAGCCCATGGCTTCTCACATTGCGAGCACTCGCCCAAAGTACTGCTTTGAAGTGTCAGCGTGGATTACGTCCTGGAATGGGACTCAACCCATTAATCGCCTGATTCAGAGGTGTGAGTGCGACCAGATGAAGCAAACTGGCACTTAATGCTAATGAATGTATTGTATCTCGTGTGGTAACCAAACAAAATGGAAATCTATTGAGGGTGAAATTGGTCTTTGGAGTTGGCACAAAATGGCTGCCCGCCCGCCCGATTCTCCTTTCCATTGACTTCAATCCAGCTGGGTGTAAACGAGCTGCCGATACGATATTGCCCAGTTTGCGCTGCCACCGAAGGCTGATTTCACCCCCTTTATGTCTGTGTTGCTCTCCTCTACTCTGGCTTAATGTTTCTGTAACTGGCGCTTCGTGTGAAATATTGAAAATCTGAATGATCACTTAGCAGAACCACAAATGCATTCCTCAGTTATTGAATGCACTCAGATGTTAAGAAAGCACTTTTTTAAAAATTTGTTCCTGGGATGTGGGTGTCACTGGGAAGGCTGGTATTTATTGCCCATCCCTAATTGCCCTTGAGAAGGTGGTGGTAAGCCACCTTCCTGAACCGCAGCAGTCCGTGTGGTGAAGGTGCTCCCACAGTGCTGTTAGGGAGGGAGTTCCAGGATTTTGACCCAGCGACGATGAAGGATCGGCCGATATACTTCCAAGTCAGGATGGTGTGTGACTTGGAGGGGAACTTGGAGGTGGTGGTGTTCCCATGCGCCTGCTGCCCTTGTCCTTCTAGGTGGAAGAGGTCGCGGGTTTGGGAGGTGCTGCCGAGGAAGCCTTGGCGAGTTGCTGCAGTGCATCTTGTAGATGGTACACACTGCAGCCACGGTACGTTGGTGGTGGAGGGAGTGAAGGTTTAATGGGGTGGATGGGGTGCCAATCGAGTGGGCTGCTTTGTCCTGGATGGTGTCGAGCTTCTTGAGTGTTGTTGGAGCTGCACTCATCCAGGCAAGTGGAGAGTATTCCATCACACTCCTGACTTGTGTCAGGAGGTGAGACACATGCCACAGAATACCCAGCCTCTGACCTGCTCTTGTAGCCACATTATTTACGTGGCTGGTCCAGTTAAGTTTCTGGTCAATGGTGACCCCCAGGATGTTGATGTCAGGGTTGGCAGTTTGATGCACGCAGCTCGCCTGATTATGCAAATGAGGTCCGGGCCTCAAAAATGGCTCGGAAGTCACGACAGTGAACAACAGGTGAACAATGGGCATGCCCCAACCCACCCACTGCCCGTTTTGCGCCACGCGTTAAAATGGGCCCCTACGGTGCACCCTACCCCCCGCAATCGCAGCATCTAACTGGCCGTTGAATGATTTCAGATATTGTCACAACTACCTTATCCTGAAGGCTACTGCAGGTAGTGATCTCTCCTTGTGTGAAGAATTAATGGACGGTGAATTGAGCAGGCCCCGTCAAGGTTTCACGATCCTCGTCTCCTGATTTCCTTCCGAGGAATCCACCTGGCGGATTGTTTGCCGCCATGGCGCAGTTGGCAGCGCTCTCGCCTCTGAGTCAGAAGGTCGTGGGTTCAAGTCCCACTGCAGAAACTTGAGCACATAATCTAGGCTGACACTCCAAGGCGGCACCGAGGGAGTCCTGCACTGTCGGAGGTGCCGTCTTTCGGATGAGACGCTATACTGAGACCTCATCTGCCCTCTCAGATGGATGTAAAGGATCCCATGGCACTATTTTAAAGAGGAGCAGAGGAGTACACCCCGATGTCCTGGCCAATATATATCCCACAACCAACATCACTAAAAACATGCTGTTTGTGGGAGCTTGCTGTGCGCAAATTGGCTGCCGCGTTTCCTGCATTACAGCAGTGACTACACCTCAAAAAATATCTCATCTGCTGGAAAGCACTTTGAGGCATCCTGAGGTCGTGAAAGGCGCTATATAAATGCAAATTCTTTCTTTCATTTTGAAAGAAGAACATTTGCTCCCTTAAAATTGTTTCCTTATTTGTGTTTTACTCTCCGGGAGAAGTCTGAGCGCACAGCACATAAAATTGAACGCATCCATCTCGAAACATCTCTCAGATCTCCTGACAATATCCTGATCTTGCTGTGTGTGTATGCGCGTGGTTGATGTTTAAACAACCATTGCGCATCGAGCAACTCTTTTGCTGCATAAGCAAATCGTGCAACGCACACACAAAGTCCCCAAGCGCCAGATGAATAATAAGCACTTTTCAATATTACATTACTTCTCCTCCTGTCCTGGAGTTATTGATTCCTGTTTATTAATCCAATTCCTTGGCAGCGCACACCTTTAATTTAAATCCAGTCCAAGCTCCCTGAAAGGGATTGCCCCGACGTGCGTGTGCTCTGAATTTTATTTTTAGCTGCCAGGCGCAGAGAAATAAAAATGCTTTTGTCACATGCGCAAACATCAGGAACGAAGCGACGAGTGAGAATCTCCAACGTCCGTCAGGAGTGTTTAATAAATGATTGAAAAATGAAGAAGAGAAAAACTTGCCTTTCTATCACGCCTTTCACAACCTCAAGACATCCCAAAGCGCTTTGCAGCCAAAGAAATACCTTTAAAGTGTAAACGCAGGAGACACGGTAGTCAATTTGTGCACAGCAAGCACCCACAATCAGAAATTAAATAAATGACCAGATCATTTCGATGTTGGTTGATGGAAAAAATATTGGCCAAGGAAAACTCCGCTGCTCTTGTTCCAAATCGCGCCATAGGATCTGGTGAGACCACATCTGGAGTATTGTGCACAGTTTTGGACTCCTTACCTGAGGAAGGGTGTACTTGCCATAGAGGGAGTGCAACGAAGGTTCACCAGACTGGTTCCTGGGATGGAAGAAGCCTTGCGATTTCACAAAGACCTTCCATAGCCCCATCCCAATCAGCCTACTCCTCGCGTTTAAGCCAGAAGTGTTGCTTGGGTTCGTGGATGGACCTCTGGATTACATGCCCCGCCCGCCTCCCCCCACCCCGCCTTCCCACAGGATTGGCGAGCTGCCTATGAGTGCTAGAAACACACAGGGGAGCAACGTGCCTGTCAAACTTAAAATGAGGCCCAACCATCAAAATGGTTCGGGCCTCTTGCTGATGATATCGGGCTATGTACGCTACCCATCAAAATCATCGCCACGAGGTCTAATTGTGAGGCCGTTTTCAATGTGCACAATGGGCGGACCATGGTGGGTGGAGCAATCACGATGGCCACTCGCTGTCAACAGCGAGAGGCCCGAACCACTTTGAAGGTCGGGCCGCCCTTAAGTTTGAGCTGCCCACATGCATTGCCAGCTCTGATAGGAAGCTTGCTTTTCTGCGGAGAAAGTGGGAAGCCCAGCGACCCATCTGCGAAGCTGAGCCGACAGCACTCTGTGTTAAAGGGGAGGGAAAGACCTGACCAATCGGGTGGGGGCAGGCAGGGGGGGGGTGGGGGGGGGGGACACATGGGGGTGAAAGGTAAGGCAACGTTGAGGATGATTTTTGGAAGTGCAATCATTCTCCTCCTGCCTCCAAAGATCCTCCACAAAACAACTTTCAACCCTCATGACCTGATATGAAACATTAAAAAACCTCAGCCATGTGGATATTTGCTTTGGAGCAGTGGAGACTTAGCGGCGACCTGATGGAGATCTATAAAGTAATTAAAGGGCTGGATAACATGCCTATTGAGAGATTATTCCAGTTTAATAGAATGAGAAGGACCAGGAGACATGAGTTTAAACGATGCGAGAGTAGGAATAGTCTGGATGTTGGGTGGTTCTTCTTTCCCCAGAGAGTAGTGAGCCTCTGGAATGTATTGCCGGCTGGTGCAGTGGGTGCTGACACCTCTGCATTGTCTTCAAGAGGGAGCTGGACCGGTTCTTGACTGGGGCAGAGATCACATCATATCGAAGGTAACTGTCCTCGTAGATGACACTTGGTCCGTGCGATCTCCTGGACTGGTTTCGATCAGCTGAGGGGGTCTCAGTTTTTCTCTATTTTTTGCCTCTCCTAGGAGATTACATGGCTGCAGGAGCTGGGGGGAGGGGGCAGTGGGGGAACTGGAGTGTGTGTCTAGTCGCGATGCTCCGGCCATCAGGAGCTGCGGAGAAGGCTCGATGGACCAGCTGGTCTTTTCCTGTCCCCCTCAATTTCGTAAAGCTCGTTGATATAAGAATGTCATTGAATAGTACCCACTCGAGCGTGCCAGAGGGTGGAAATCTTGGTCTCGCCACCACCTCACTCCTGCTGATAAAAGGGGGGCAATGGTGACACCAAAATCGCCGCCAGTCTGTGGCGAGAGAAAACACAAACCAAATTCACCAGGTTACTGATTTCCTTTACGTCAGCGCTGCATTGCGGATTCCAGTTGGTTCCAGGCACACGCAAGTTAAAAGGAGAGAACTTAACAGAAACCGGTTGCATGGTGAATTTGAGAAAGTAATGGCGTTTGTTGGACTTCATGGAGAGATGTATGTTGGACATCTTGGGGAGTTAAGAGTTAACAGTTGAACTTCTTTGTGTCTTGGAGCAACAGGCTTTCCAATATAAACTGGATGACTTCGAAGTGTTGTGAAAGGAATGCATAGCTTGTCTTCTGATATGAAAAGTGCTTGTGCAAGGAAATAAACATAAGAACATAAGAAATAGGAGCAGGAGTAGGCCATTCGGACCTTCGAGCCTGCCCCGCCATTCAACGAGATCATGGCTGATCTTCTGCCTCAACTCCATTCACTGGTCCTATCGCCATATCCCTTGATGCCCTTACTAGTCAGAAATCTATCGACTTCTGTTTTGAATATACCCAATGACTGAGCCTCCACAGCCCTCTGGGGTAGTGAATTCCAAAGATTCACCACCCTCTGTGTGAAGAAATTTCTTCTCATCTCAGTCCTGAATGTCCTACCCTTTATCCTGAGGCTGTGGCCCCTGGTTCTAGACTCCCCAGCCAAGGGAAACATTCTCCCAGCATCCACCCTATCAAGCCCTGTAATAATTTTGTATGCTTCAATGAGATCCCCTCTCATTCTTCTGAATTCAAGAGAATGCAGGCCTAGTTTACTCAATCTCTTCTGATACGACAGTCCCGCCATCCCAGAAATCAATCTCGTGAACCTTCGTTGCAATCCCTCTATGGCAAGTATATCCTTCCTTAGGTAAGGAGGCCAAAATTGTACACAGTACTCCAGGTGTGGTCTCCCCAAGGCCCTGTATAATTGGAGTAAGACTTCTTTACTCCTGTACTCAAATCCTCTTATAATGAAGGCCAGCATACCATTTGCCTTCCTAATGGCTTGCTGCACCTGCACATTCACTTTCAGTGACTAATGTACAAGGACACCCAGGTCCCTTTGAGCATCTGCTTTCCCCTAGTTCTGGTCTCCCCTGCAAGTGGAACCATCTTCTCTACGTCTACCCTCTCAAACCCTTTCATAATCTTAAAGACCTCTTTCAGTTCACCCCCTCAGTCTTCTCTTTTCAAGAGAAAAGAGCCCCATCCTGTTCAATCCTTCAGAAACACAGCAAAAAACTATGAATAGATTATTGCAAGTAAGCCTCAAAATGTAATTAACAGTAAAGGTTAAGGAGAAAGTTCATTCAATCCCAATGGTCTGTTATCATTTAAAAGTCTGCCATTGGCTTTTTACACATATCTAATCATGTCATGTTGGATTGTACAGTGTCATTATATATATCAAATCTAACGTGGCACTAATGTCTGTATCAGTGACTTGTAATTACACTGAATTCCATCCTCTTATATCCTTGCTCAGTGCCCAAAGATATGTTTTCACTGATTATAACATGCGTTGATTGCAGTACTGAGGGAGTGCTGCGGTGCCATCTTTTGGACGAGACATTAAACCACTGGTCTGTTCTGGTGGTTCAGAATGGAACAATTCTATGGCACTACTCAGAGAGAAGCAGGGAGTTCTCCCAGAGTCCTGGCCAACATTCATCCCTCCACCAATACCACATTAATTAGACACTCATCGCTGCTGCTTGCGGGACCCTTGGCACTGGGCCAATTAAGTATCCTGGTGTTTGATGATGCCTAGCTCCACTTGAACCTCATCCCACTCTTTATCATCTAACTCTATCAGCATAACCCTCAATTCCTTTTTCTTCCTCATGTGTTTATCTAGCTTCCCCTTAAATGCATCCATACTATTCACCACAACTACTCCCTGTGGTAGCCAGTTCCACATTCCAACCACTCTCTGGGTAAAGAAGTTTTTCCTGAATTCCCTATTGGACTTATTAGTGACTATCTTATATTGATGGCCCCTAGTTCTGGTTTCCCCCACAAGTGAAAATATCTTCTCTACATCTACCCTATCCAGCTCTTTCCTAATCTCAAAGACACCTAGCAAGTAATTAGCATATTGTGGCTGAGGGGCCCTCATCATTAGAATCATAGAATGGTTACAGCACGGAAGAAGGCCATTCGGCCCGTCGAGCCCGTGCCGTCTCTCTGCAAGAATGCTTCAGCTAGTCTCACTCTTACCCCGTAGCCCTGCAAATTTCTTTCCTTCAGGTACTTATCCAACCCCCTCCATTGGCGGGGAGACTGGAACGTCCACCTCAGTAGAAGGTGGGATGAATTTGAATCACCGTGCCGCAGCGTGACAGTGCTGGCCGGGTAGCTGACATTTGTTTAACAATAAGGCCCGAGTGGATCTTGCAAAACTCAACCTCTCAATTGTTGAACCTCTGAAATCTTCTTTAGTTTGTTACAACAAAAATTTGAATTTATATAGCGCCTTTAACATATTAAAATGTCCCAAGGCGCTTCACAGGAGTGGTTGTCAAACAAAATTTGACATCGAGCCACATAAGGGGATATTAGGACAGGTAGGTTTTAAGGAGCTTCTTAAAAGAGGAGAGAGAGGTAGAGAGGCGGAGAGGTTTAGAGTCATAGGGGGAGAAATTCAGTATCGCCCCATTTGGGGCGCAATTATCGGCCGGGCGCAAAGATTAGCGCCTGCCGCTAATTATCGCCACCGACTGCAAACTTGACTTTTATCGCCCCTGGAGGTGATTGCAGCGCTATATCAGGCGCTTCACACCTGTCTTAAGGCGCAAAGGCCGAGGAGCGAGGCGCTACCTCAGAGCGCTGGCGAAGCTCATGTAATGTCAGTCAGCAATGGAACACACACACAATGGCACAGGCCAGTTCTTAAAGGGGATGGTTAATCTTGCTTTCCATCCACATCCTGCTCATTGCAGCCTTGAATCTCAGCCTGGAGAGACCTGCACATCAAATGTGCTGGAAAGAACAATGGAGAGTACCAGGCAAAGAGCTCAGAGTGCAGCCCCCACAGTCTCTGCTAAATCGATACAAGGAATGGAAAATCAAAATGAACCTGCAAAGTGCTGCTCAGTACCCAAAACTCCTTCACACAACGTTGAATCTCTCCAGAAGTCTCTCCCTCTCTCTCTCAGAATGCGTAGTTCAAAAATGGCACCAACAATAAAAGGCAGGAAGCGGTCACCTTTAAATAGCGCTCCCCCTTTCCCTTCATGACTGCAGAACGCTCCCATCAACCTGTCGTTGCTAGCGTCAGGCGGTAAGGCAGGGGGCGCCACTCAATATCCGCTCCGGGGCGATACCGGGGCGTTGCGCACTCGAGTGACGTCATGATCGGCTGGCGCAGGAGATCGTGGCGGTAGTGTTTAGCGCCGCCGCAAAATGTCTAGTTAATTTCGCGAGCGGCGCAAACTTCGCCACGCCTGGGCGCTAGATGCTTTGCGCTCCATTAGCGCCCTTTTAAGGCGCTAACGGGAGGCACAACCAACTGAATTTTTCCCCCATAGAGTCATAGGGGGAAAAATTCAGTTGGTTGCGCCTCCCGTTAGCGCCTTAAGAGGGCGCTAATGGGGCGCAAAGCAGCTAGTGCCCGGGGGCGCGGCGAAGTTTGCGCCGCTCGAGAAATTAACTAGACATTTTGCGGCGGCGCTAAACACTACCGCCACGATCTCCTGCGCCGGCAGATCATGACGTCACTCGAGTGTGCAACGCCCCGGTATCGCCCCGGAGCGGATATTGAGTGGCGCCCCCTGCCTTACCGCCTGAGGCTAGCAACGACAGGTTGAGGGGAGCGTTCTGCAGTCATGAAGGGAAAGTGGGAGCGCTATTTAAAGGTGACCGCTTCCTGCCTTTTATTGTTGGTGCCATTTTTGAACTACGCATTCTGAGAGAGAGAGGGAGAGACTTCTGGAGAGATTCAACGTTGTGTGAAGGAGTTTTGGGTACTGAGCAGCACTTTGCAGGTTCATTTTGATTTTCCATTCCTTGTATTGATTTAGCAGAGACTGTGGGGGCTGCACTCTGAGCTCTTTGCCTGGTACTCTCCATTGTTCTTTCCAGCACATTTGATGTGCAGGTCTCTCCAGGCTGAGATTCAAGGCTGCAATGAGCAGGATGTGGATGGAAAGCAAGATTAACCATCCCCTTTAAGAACTGGCCCGTGCCATTGTGTGTGTGTTCCATTGCTGACTGACATTACATGAGCTTCGCCAGCGCTCTGAGTTAGCGCCTCACTCCTCGCCCTTTGCGCCTTAAGACAGGTGTGCAGCGCCTGATTTAGCGCTCCAATCACCTCCAGGGGCGTTAAAAGTGAAGTTTCCAGTCAGTGGCGATAATTAGCGCCAGGCGCTAATTTTTGCGCCCGGACGATATTTGCGCCCCAAACGGGGCGCGACTGAATTTTTCCCCCATAGAGTTATACAGCACTGAAAGAGGCCCTTCAGCCCATCGTGTCTGCGCCGGCCATCAAGCCCTGTCTATTCTAATCCCATTTTCCAGCACTTGGTCCGTAGCCTTGTATGCTATGGCGTTTCAAGTGCTCATCTAAATGCTTCTTGATGTTGTGAGGGTTCCTGCCTCTACCACCCTTTCAGGCAGTGAGTTCCAGATTCCAACCACCCTCTGGGTGAAAAAGTTTTTCCTCAAATCCCCTCTAAACCTCCTGCCCCTTACCTTGAAACTATGCCCCCTGGTTATTGACCCCTCTACTAAGGGGAAAAGTTCCTTTCTATCTACCCTATCTATGCCCCTCATAATTTTGTACACCACAAATGGAGGGAATTCCAGAGCTGAGGGCCTTGGCAGCTGAAGCCATGGCCGCCAATGGTGGAGCGATGAAAATCGGGGATGTGCAAGAGGCCAGAATTGGAGGAGCGCAGAACTCAACCAGCATCACCAAAAAAAAGATGATAACAAAATACAGCGGAGGCTGGAAATCCGAAATAACAACAGAAAACGCTTGAAAAACTCAGCAGGCCAGGCAGCATCCGTGGAGAGAGAAACAGAGTTAACGTTTCAGGTCGCAGACCTTTCGTCAGAACTGGAAAAAAGCAGGAAATGAAAAGCAAAAATGAAACGGCTGAGCCTTCCTTTACATTTCCTGCTTTTTTCCAGTTCTGGTCGAAAGGTCTTCGACCTGAAACGTTAACTCTGTTTCTCTCTCCACGGATGCTGCCTGGCCTGCTGAGTTTTTCCAGCGTATTTTGTTGTTATACCAAAAAAAAAGATATCTGGTCATTATCTGATTCCTCATTGTGGAAGCATGCTGTGCGTAATTGGCTACCGCGTTTCCACCATTACAACAGCGCCTCCATTTTAAAAGTGCTTCATTGGCTGTAAAGCACTTTGGTATGTCCTGAGGTTTTTGAATTTGCTCCATAAGTGCGAGTTCTTTCTTGCTATGTAAAAGGACATGGTTTGGGCATAGTTACTGGGCAGACGTGATTCGTAGCTTTAAGAAATGATTCAGCCGTGGCAGTGAATTGGAAAGCAGGCACCCTTGCTGCTTTTCTGGTTCCACATCTAATTCATCACTGACATTTTCACCCTCTGTTCCGCCATCATTGACCTGGATGCTGAGGCCTCCTTGTAAGGTGAGTTGTGGATCATACAACAGGACAATTATTCCTGACAGCATGAGGGGTCATACTCTGAGGAGACTGAGACATTTGAACCGTTGCTTGAGGATCCCAGTGGTTTGTTTCATAAGAATTCGAGTGGAAATGTGAGCTTCATGGTAACTGGGCTCTGTGTCTGCCCATGATCGGCATAAGGGTGTCTTGAAGCATGTCTGTAAAGTGTTAACTTGGTCTCCCAAGAGCTATCCTTCCATTCTTCTTTCCCCTTCAAATCAGGTAGAGATAGAATCATAGAATCATAAAAATGAATGGCACGGAAGGAGGCCATTCGGCCCATCGTGTCTGTGCTGGCCGAAAAAGAGCTATCCAGTCTAAAATAAAAACAGAAAATGCTGGAAATACTCAGCAGGTCAGGCAGCATCTGTGGAGAGAGAAACAGAGTTAACGTTTCAGGTCGATGACCCTTGGTCAGAATTGGAAAATGTTGGAGATGGAACAGGTTTTAAGCAAGTGCAGGGGGCAGGGAAAGTGGGGAGGGGAGGAAATAACAGTCTAATCCCACTTTCCAGCACTTGGTCCGTAGCCCTGTAGGTTACGGCACTTCGAGTACATATCCAAGCACTTTTTAAATGTGATGAGGGTTTCTGCCTCTACCACCCTTTCAAGCAGTGAGTTCCAGACCCCCACCACGCTCTGGGTGAAAAAATTTCTCCTCAACTCCCCTCTAATCCTTCTACCAATTCCTTTCAATCTATGCCCCCTGGTTATTGACATCTCTGCTAAGGGAAATAGGTCCTTCCTATCCACTCTATCTAGGCCCCTCATAATTTTATACACCTCAATCAAGTCTCCCCTCAGCCTCCTCTGTTCCAAAGAAAACAACCCCAGCCTATCCAATCTTTCCTCATAGCTAAAATTCTCCAGTCCAGGCAACATCCTCGTAAATCTCCTCTGTGCCCTCTCTAGTGCAATCACATCTTTCCTGTAATGTGGTGACCAGAACTGCACGCAGTATTCTAGCTGTGGCTAACTCGTGTTTTATACAGTTCAAGCATAACCTCCCTGCTGTTATATTCTATGCCTTGGCTAATAAAAGGAAAGTATCCCATATGCCTTCTTAACCACCTTATCTACCTGTCCTGCTACCTTCAGGGATCTATGGACATGGACTCCAAGGTCCCCCTGTTCCTCTACACTTCTCAGTATCCTACCATTTATTGTGTATTTCCTTGCCTTGTTAGCCCTCCCCAAATGTCCACCCCATTACCTCACACTTCTCCAGATTGAATTGCATTTGCCATTTTTCTGCCCACCTGATCAGTCGATTGATATCTTACTGCAGTCTACAGCTTTCTTCCTCACTATCAACCACACGGCCAATTTTTGTATCATCTGCAAACTTCTTAATCATGCCCCTACATTGAAGTCTAAATCATTGATAAAAACCACAAAAAGCAAAGGATTTAGTACTGAGCTCTGCGGAGCCCCACTGGAAACAGCCTTCCAGTCACAAAAACTCCCGTCGACCATTACCCTTTGCTTCTTGCCATTGAGCCAATTTTGGATCCAACTTGCCACTTTGCCTTGGTTCCCATGGGC